>OZ023315.1:46191395-47391395 GCA_964007375.1 Ophion obscuratus
TATGAGGACTAAAGAATAATAGTCAGCGGAAATACGAGTGAAACAACAAGAGAAGCCAGCAGATCGCGGGAGAGGGCTTGTCTGTGCAATTCCAACCTATGTTAGGAGAAATTCACCTTCCTCACTATCGGTGCCATTTGTGATAACTACGAAAGATTTGTCGCCAATATAACGCCCAATTTCAGGGCTCCTCTTCGATATGCCATCAACGGGCCTTGAACCTTGGTTGGCAAATTAATGGCAATATCATTACTGAATCTAGTGCTGTCTAGGACTCGTTCCTTGGATTTGAAGCGATATAGAACATGAACCGTACGGCGATGAACCATTTGTGATGACAAATTTACCGATGACCTCAAGGTCATATATCATTTTAACAATGCTACGATCGAACTCCGCTCGGGAATAACGAGAGTAGAATTGTGTGTCGTCCACAAAAACAAGATCCTGTGCGTTCTTTAGATTTAGACCGATGTCGTTGATAAACGTGGAAAAAAGGAGGAAACCTAACACCGAAACTTGTGGTATGCCAGCTGAAATGACCTGCAAATTGAAGCAGTGACCCGATCTTCAAAGATCGCTTGTGACCTGCCAGACAAATAAGATTCTAGCTGAAGCGAAACCTTATCTGTGAACCAAATTCAACGAAGTTGGTCAAGTAGGGAAGTGCTACCGTGACAAACGCCTCACTTAAATAGAATAACTTTACAACCATAATTTGCCTCCTATGATATCCTTTCTGCGGCGCGAAATGCCTTCATGATATCGTGGTATTGGTAACAAAAACGCAGTCTAAGTACTGAACCGTATCCTGCCATTGGCTTGCCTGTCATCAAGAATGCTGTTCCGCAGAGAGTAGGTGATGAGTTGGTTTGTAGCTTTTTTCCACCATGTGAACAGATCGGCTGGATTCGTAATGAGTCAAGCCTCGGAACAGGATGAGAGCGGATTTATTATAAGTAGTGGTCTTGCATAAGACCGCCTTCAGGACCGCGCAAACAAAGATTAAAGCGTGATGCGAGATATGGTGAGGTACGAGCTGAGGCAGAAACGATGACAAATGATGTTCCTCCATCTAGTCCTGTCGAATGAGAGGATAATATATGTTAATGAGCAACTCTACATGGTTCGTCAAATCGGAGAACAATTGAAGTGGACAAACTGGTTGGTGAATTGTTCAATGAGCGAGTGAAGCACTGGAAATCTATTTCCCTTTGCGACCTCAGCAAGGGGAAACAAACGAACCTCTGAGTTCATTAGCAGTGAGAAAATTCAACGGAGACGGGATGTTAGTTGATCATAATTTGAATCATTAGCTATGATAATGTTATTATAGGTAAGTGAAAACCTATGTAGAGTGCAAAAGAGGTCGTCGAATAGACGTTTCTTACGTCTCAGGTAGTCAGAAGCAAAGAGAGGAGTCTTCCCACTGGGGTACCGTATATTTAACAAAATATACTCTGGTGCGTGTGTGAATTGAGACGGTGAGGTCGCGAGAACTTTAGCGGTAAACGAATTATCTACGTAGCAGGCCACTCCACCGCGCTGTTCACCTCCTCGATCATTGCAGTTATTACTTTTTCAATCAAATTCTATCATCTGATATTAAAGGATGAAGTCACGTTACACAGATGCTTAAAATATGGACCTTAAAATATGCTGTCCTAAGTTGCATTTTTAGACTGTAGAACAATGAAGACAAATCGGGCCCTTTGGGACCGGTTTTTTCTAGAAAGATAACATAACTCTTTTTTCTAGAAAGATAACATAACCCTTGCTTTAAGAAGAAGCAAATCTAGCAAAGATTTTTCCTTTTTACCGAGATGTTTAACGTTAAGCCTTCCAAATTCTCAACGCAACATGCACTTGTGCGGTATTCTGAATAAACAGTACAATAGCCGGGGTTAAAGAGTGTTTTTATATGACGAAACCATGTTTTCCTCGCTTGTTCGTAGGTGTGAAAGGTAGGTAAAGTAAGCGTTTTAGCGACTGCGCGATGGATTAAGGGCAGAAGGGTGAGGAGGGGGGGGGGCAGCACTTTTAGCTCCTAGTGCAGGGGTTCCCAAACTTTTTCAGTTTAGGTATGACTTACAGGTTTGATTTTTGTTCACGCCGTCCCAGTTAACCCAAACCCAGCCCAAACCCAACCCTACCCATACTAACCGCCGGGTCAGCGAATATAACTTTGTTTTACTAAGTAGAGGGAAAGAAGAGGGCCGCCTGGCAGCGCCCTGGGCTCTCTCTACGGCGCTGTAGCCCACACGGAAATAAAATATATGTAAAAATATATTTTTCGATATATTAAAAATGCATGTAAAATAGATTTCAGATATATATTATGCATCTTAGATATAGATTAAAAATATATTCGCGATATCGAAGTTTTCGTCCAAAATAGATCTTCAGAATGTTACGTATATTCGAACTATATTGAAAATATACTTACAATTTACTCAAATTAACCTCAAAATATACTACAAATGTATTTTAACTGTATTCGACTTACAATTGAAATATACTTTCAATGTATTTAAAATATATCTAAAATATACACGATATATGTTCATACTCCGTTTAAAATATACTTGAAATATGTTCATAATACATTTTAAATATTATTAAAATACATTCAACGTGTATTTAAGATATACTTGGAATATATTTAATCTATACTTGAAATATTCTTAAAAATTTTGTTACGACGTTATTTACATCATTGAACCCCTTTCCGACATTTTTCCTTGTCGTTAATTACGATTATGGCGTTTGCGGTTCACATATGTTAATGGTTCAAATTTAAATTATATCAGACGCTTACACGCCGTAAGGTGGTTTCGAACCCGGGACTTCTGAGAGATGAGCTGGGACCTTCCCCACTGAGCTAGTTCTACTTGATAAATTAATTTTCGTATCGTCTGCATATGGTACAATACACAATGTTAGTTTATTGAGAAATGTGTGGATTTACAAGACTAACTAACATTATCGGATCAATTACTTAATTGCGTTCGCATAGAGAGCGATAATCGAATAGAATTACGAGATTACATAACCTTCGATTTTTTTGTCCGATCATTTATTCCGGTTAGTGCGGCTAGGTCTTCGCGAGATACCGACTTGAAGATGTGTGTGTGTGTGGCTGTGTGTGTGTGTGTGTGTGCGCGTGCGTGCGTGCGTGCGTGTGGGTGGGTGTGTGCGTGCGTGCGTGTGTGCGTGCGTGCGTGCGTGCGTGCGTGTGTGTGTGTGTGTGTGTGTGTGTGTGTGTGTGTGTGTGTGTGTGTGTGTGTGTGTGTGTGTGTGTGTGTGTGTTTAAATGTATATATACACTGAATTAATCGAAAGTGTATCATTTATGAGTATTTTTTATGATTCAAACGGATCTTGAGACTATTCTTGGTATATTACTATATATACATATAAATATATAGTAATAAATATTCAGATATACATATAGCAAACCTTAAATATATTCGGATATCCTATTAAAAATGTATGAAGCGTACGTTACTCATGTAATTTCAATATATTTTATATGCGTCTTGAATGTATCTTTTTTTAGATGTCAGCATACATTCTCCGTTATGCTCCCGAGTATATTAAACATATATTCAGTATATATATCTAATAAATTTAATGTACATCTTAGAAGCTATTTATGTTTATATATCGCATAGGTTTTTAATCATATCCAAAATTATACTTGACAGATCCAACTTTTCGTACAAAATGTATTTGATATTTGTTTTATGTATCTTTCGATATATTTTTTATATATTTTATTTCCATGTGGGAGTACATAAAAGTCCTTAATGCGTACTCTGCGCTTGCGCTGATTTCTCACGCTCTCGGTCATTATCGTACGCCGTGTAGAGCAAAGCGGCTGCCATCGTCGTTAGTTGTAATAACTAACGTTGAGGAGTTGTTTCCGGGAAGAAACGTAACCTCACTCTCATGTGAGTTCAAAACGATGTATCGATATTGCCTTGTCCTAAATTCTTGATAAAACTACTTTTTTTGTCTGAATGCACCTTCTACGTGCGACACAGCTTCTGCGCGCGTGGCGCCATAGGTATTTACCTATACAAAGGCTCAGAAAACATGGTTTCGTAATATAAAGTATCGTGTGTAGCATAGAGGGTGGGCATTTTATGTCTCGCGCGACGTTTTCGATACTCGTCTTCGCCCCGAGCGCTTCACGCGCTCGTCTATGACTAGTACTGTACACATCGCGCTCGGCGTTAAGGAGGGAGATACCCTTAGGCGAGGAAAACATTTGCTGATTTACATTATTTAAAAAAAAAATAGATTCTTTCACCATTTCCAAGACTTAGGGTATGTTTTATTAGTGCTGTGGGATGGTACGTGGTATTTTTTCTTTAAACATAGCACGGTCTTCTAAACTCAATTTTCAAAACTGGTGTGACGAAGAGCTAAAAAACTAATCGTACGATTCTGACAAAATTTGCCATAAATCTTTTTAACCTTATTGTCTAAAACATGACCCTAAATGTTTTTGAAAGTTGAAACAAAGTATTTTTCATTGCAAAATGTAGCCATTTTTTTCGGAAAATTCAATCTATCTGTTTTAAAGGTTACCATATAATCGATTTGCAACATTTTCCACTTCTTCGTTGATATTCTGGATATGAGTGTTAATAAAAGAAAAATCTTCGTTGGTTTTTTTTCCGATTAATCCCGCTGACGCTACGTTTCACGCCGTCCGACAACCTCCGCTGCAGTCTGTTTAAAGACCGTGCCAAACTTCCGCCATTTTTAGAGATTAACAATAATTTAAAAATACCATGTAACAGCCAAAAATAGTAGTATAACATACCCTAGGTTTCAAAACTGGCGAAGAAATGTTTCCTTGTAAAAAATAATCATGAAAAACAGCTATTTTTCCCTCGCCTTAAGGTATCTCCACCTGTAAAGGTGCGGAGGCCCTAGAGCAACGAAGAAGTGGAAGGCCCTTATTTATTCGTCAAAGGTTAACTTTTTTTTAATATTGTTCAAACAATTAATTTCAGAAAAAACAAGATCCTTTTAAAAAACATACGTTGTTTAAAGTTAAGGATTCAGACATTTCCAACCCCCCCTTAAAATTCCCCCTTTGCCCCCGTGGTACACAATGTACTATTATAGAATTTGCAGCATAAAGTGACGTCCACGATACGGCGTAAGCATTTAAAGCCGAGGCGAGGCACACAGGCCAATACAAGAGACGAGAACCCAGCACTTTCAGTGCAGAATTAGAATTTTCAACGAAGCTAGATGCTTGCATACTGAAAGTAACCCCAATGAAATTATGCCCCTCAACTCGCCCCAAGCCCAAAAAGTAGGGGTTAAAAACTTAAAAGTCGCCGTATCTCGATAATTAATAGCCCGATGAAATAATGTTTCAAACGGATGTTGTTTGTAATAATAAAATACTTATAAAGTTATTCGACGTCCAATGTCCCATCTTTGAAAATACCGGCACAAAAACGCGGGAGCACCACAGACAAGGACACAGCAATATGTCGACTCCGCTCGCACACGCATCAACCCCGAAATTTTTGAACGTTTTTGTGCCGCTGTTTTCAAAGATAGGGGATTGGACGCTAAATAATTCTATACGTATTTTATTATTCCAAACAACTCGTGTTTGAAACATTTTTTGGTTGGGCTATAATAATCGAGATACGGCAATTTTGAAGTTTTCAACCCCTATTTCGTAGGGTTGGGGCGAGGTGAGAGGCAACATTTCATTGGGGTTACGTTCAGTATGTAACCATCTAGCTTCAGTGAAAAATTCGAATTCAACGCTAAAAGTGCTGGATCTTCGTCTCTTTTGCTGGACTAATAAGGCATGAATATCTTAGTCGTATTATCGAGATAACGCACGGCTGATACTAACGCAAGCCTATTGTCGAATTCGGGTATAGATCGATTAATGTTGATATAACACACCTGAGCACTCCAATGACCGGCGATGCGTGACGACAAGTCACGCGAATACGATCAAATAAGTTCGATTATGTTCGAAATCGATCAAGTCTGGGGGGGGGGGGGGGGGTAAAGAGAGAAAGGGAGAGAGAGAATTCTGAGCATGCGGATTCTTGGGTTACAATCGATAGTGAGACTACGCCTTTCTCGGCCAAGGCCGCGATACTGACTGACTCCCTTGCGACCGACTGAACGAAATGTGGCTACGTATTTCCTGAGCTGAGGTTTGTGAGGGTGTAAATGTCGACGTGGGGGCAGCTTAGGGAGTGGCAGAAAAGAAGTAGGTCGAGGGCAGAACTGAGGTGAAAGCTCTCGAAACATGGACTAGAAAGAACATGGCCCTTCTGCGTCGAAGGGTACAGATCGTTGAAGACAATCCTCGTGTCGAAATTCACAGAGACGCGAAAATATACACCAATAGAGGTATATCCGTGATGTGTGCATATACGTACCACTGGATCGGAATATTTCTATGGTCGTTCGTGAATGCTCTGAGGTAGTATTTATTCTGCATAAAATCCGTGGCGTTGGTATTGATAGCGGAAGTCGCAGGGATGCGTATAGAAAAACGAAACAACGGAAAATGTATAACTTTCGACTCGGTAATTGTCAATAAATAGTCGCACTCGCCCAATTCCATTTGACACTTGCGAAGACTTTCGGATAATTTCTTTCAGAGATATAATAGAATTTTTCTAGATGTGGAATTTGCAGAGAAAGGAGGAAAAAATCGATTACTTCATAGGTTTTATAACATCGTGAAGGTGTTTCACGGGGGACAAGATATTATATATGTTTATTCAATTTGGTGAATCCTTCTATCGAAAATTGAATATGAAATCTCCGCCGTCCCTCTCTGTTTCGTTTCGCATTTTCGCAAGTCACTTTTTCGTATCCCCTAAGGATATAGTCGTGGTTCTTCTCCAGCCATGGAAAAGAACATTTCGTTCACCTTGAACAAAATTGCACATAGGTGCAGTGTTGTCAGTTAGTTCGTCTTTCGCTTAATGACATCAGTTCCTCGCTTTTAAGTATGGTTTGTCATAAAAAAACGATTTGCTTTGATTTTTGGTATTACCCACGCTTGTATTACAACGTGATCTGGACGTATACTTTTCTGCACAATTTTCTTCTTTCGTATGTTTATTTCCTAATTACTTCTCTGTACTATTGCTGTTTTGCGGACCATTTATTTACAAGTATATTCTGGTGATATTTTTTTTACTCTTGATATTACTTAAGGCCGGAGATTGAATTAGAAGGTCTGAAAAATCACTTTTTTAAATTGCTTAAATTGATAGATAAACTATCCAAGAATATATTTACAAAATTGCAGAGGCCAATGGCCAATATTTTCGAAGATAGAAGGCCAAAAGCAAACAAGCGATTGATATTTTCTCCTATTAAAAACTTTGAAGCGCATTTTCTCCAGTTTTCATTTTCAAGATTTTTCCAAATTCGCGAGCGTGATAGCAAAAAAAAAACTAAATGACCTATCGAATCAGACCAAAGTTCACTTTCTTCATTATAAAAATCTCTTCTAAGTGAATTAAAAAACGTCGTTGAAAAAGTCTTTTCAAATCATTTTTATAGCACGTTAGAGTGTTTTTAACACGTTTTTTTAAACCTGAGAAAACTCATAATTTCACGATTTTTTCAGCTTTTTTCTTAATTCACCCAGAAGAAAAAATATATGGCAATTGAAAATTTTATTGGTTTTTTTGTTTCCGTCAAGAATTACGAGCATCGTCTTTCCCGCTGATTAGGGACTGTAGTGGTAAGACGCACATGGAATATGCTGATAAATCTGCAGTCATTCATTGTTTCATGTGAAACATTTTTTTACTACATATCAAATATACATAAAAAGATACCTCAATGTTTACTGGGTAATGTGTTGGACCTTCTAATTCAGGCTCCCGCCTTGAGTGCTATTAGAATTATTTAGTTCGAAAATTATTTACTTTCATTTATTTTACTCGTAATTAGCAAGGCATAATAAATAATCTCCTACTTTCTATTTTCGCTCGTGGATTTTTTTCAAAGAATTGATTTGGGGTATGAAGGAAATAAACGAGCTCGACGTTTGTCAATGTAGCGCGTCCTTTTTCCCCTATTAATAAGGGTTTTTTCCCTCGACTCATGAACGTTTGATGTCAAATACTCTGTGCGAAAAGTTGAGTGGCAAGAATAGGAGCGTGATTGAGAGCTGGGTCGCTAAACGCTTTTTTACCGTGCAATTCCTTCGCTTAACGGCAACTCTCAAGGGGCCATGAGGATTTTTGCCCCGTGGATAGGCATCCCTGTCGGCAACGAGCCACGTTTTTGCTAATAGCCTAGCCCTTTTTCTTCCTGCGGAATGGTAAGACTTGGCAAAAAAAATTTTTCCCGCGGGAGCGGCAACGTTCGTCAATCTGCGATCGGAATTGAGTCATCAAATGATTTTTTTTATTCATTGTAAAGATCATGTGCGGTTTCTAAAGCAAAGTATTTTTTTCAACAATTTTCCACGATATAACGTTTTGAAATTGTTGTTCTCTTCGGCTCGGCTGAAACGCGCCGAGAGCATCCGAAGTTACCCGAGCGCTCTGTGACGTCACCGTTCGAATACCGGTATACGAACTACTTGTATAATACAAGTTTTCTATCAACAATACCAACGACAAAATCGTATAAGGCTTGTTTTATTCCTCTTTACATAAATACGACGAAAAGTGTCCCTAATAAGGTATTTCTGAATGTGCCATAACACGTAAAACGTCGAAATCGGTGGTTCCATGCAGCATGACGTGTTAACCCGAAATCAAGGAGACTATAGGGAAGGAGTCCAATCTTCGTATGATGAGATGGTATGAGAAACTTCCGTAAATTTGACCCAAGAGCGTGGTGTTAAATATGGCCTGTAGGCGTCGTCCGTGTCCGTAGTGTATCAAAAATATAGTAATACAGCCAGTGCACAAGGTGAAACTGACCGTCATGGCGGCTAGTTGTTGACGCTCGTAAAAAAAACACCTATCGTTCACTAAGATAGTTTGTTTGCGATCTAGTTCGTGTAATTAGTTTAATGCAATAATTGGTATGACAATTTTTACAAAGTTCTTACATTTTTGTTTAATTACGAAAAATGTATTATGACTTTGTAAATAATTTTCATAATGCATTTTTGGATAGTTACAAAAAGCCATCAACCATCAATAAACACATTAACGTTAATAGCTTTTAGAAATTATTACTAATTCTATTTGCGCTATTGTGATTCTTATAAAAAATGTTATTAATAATAAAACTAATTCACCGATAAAAGGTGTAACAAATAATTTTAATTTGAAAAAAAAATCAGTTATAAAAAAAACTTTACGAGGAGAGAATCGAAAGCAGTACCTCGCGCGATGCCATACAGTTTTTTGATATTGTGCGTGAAATCAAACTTAACAAATAAACGCATCTCAGTATTAGTTCGATTGTAAACTTTGGACTGTTGTTACCAGCATCTTTAAGTCTTGATATTATTTCAATAAATGTAAAATGTCAAACGATGGCTCATGGTAGCGGCGAGTCTCGTGATGCTGCGGATGATGTAGCGAATCTCTGTGTTGCTATTGTCGCTGCGGGTAGTGCCATAGCTTATGCAAAGGATATTTCCGATGTGACTTTCGGGTGTATCGCTTTAATTGTTTCGATGAATTGCGTTGTCTGATGTCTCTCACTTTATGAGCGTTTGTATATGACCTTGTAGTATATGCATCACTTATGATCACTGGGTGGTCTAGGTTATTGCAATTTGCACAGCGGTGGAGCTGTTTATCTGATGAGTGCGTTTTCCGTTTTCGTGTGAAGCACTACACTTGACGGTAAGTAAGGTTGCTATTTACACTCGCATGTCCCAGTTGCTGACATTTTCTACATATTTTACGCACTATAATCTCGACCACCTGGCCACATTTGAATGGAATGTATATTTACGTCGGATATAAATTGTTATGGCATTTGTAGGTTTTTTTTTCATAATTAGGTGGGTTATTGTACTACGACTTAAATGTAGAAACATCTTAAGGTACTACTACTGTTACAGGAAATTTATTTATAAAATTAATTAAGGTTAAGAAAATTAAAATGTTCTGCTCATGTGACAGCTAATAACAACACAGACAGCTGATAACAACGCATGCGCAAAACATACATGTTATATAGCACACAATGACTAACTTCCCCAGCGCCGCTTATGCGGAACCCAATTTTGTCCCACTTTTACGGACGCGCCAGAATACGGTGATTGGACTCCTTCCCTATAGTCTCCTTGCCTGAAATTATCGTCCACTTATTTTTGCTGTGAAGACCATTCTACATATGAACATACTTAGATGAAAGTGTAAACGTGTTATAACATAAACTGTAGTGAAATATATATTTTTAAATACGTCCTTCTCAATATGCTTATGGTATGTAGCGACAATAAGTGACACAATTTATCAAGCCTCCCCTAACCTAAAAATCCACAGTCGGCAAATTACTCGACTTTGCTTTCACAAATCCACTTTCACACGTATCGTTGCACGAAAATTAAACTAGTTTTCGACTTTTTGAAAATGCTCAAGATCTTTTCCGCAGTAAAATGGCACGAAATTGTACACTTGTGTATACTCGCGTGGAAGCCATATGAATAGCCTATTCGGTTGCGTTCGAACGGTGACGTCACAAGCGCCAGCGCCGATAGCGTGGCGTTTTGGCGCCAACATCTACAGTTTGAATTATCGTGATATAAAACAATTCATAATTATCTTCAGAATTATTTCAAAGAAAAACCCTTTCGACATTCTGTTTTTTTAATCACAAAAGATCAATTCTAACGGAAAAAATCGAACATTTTTTTGTTTAACAACTTCATTGCAATATTCATACGCTATAACACGGCGAAGCTTCCTATTTACGGCATAAGGTGTCTGGCTCTGGTAGTATAGACCACAGAAGGGCTCCAGCTGCAGTCATCTCGTGCAAAGTGCGTTCCGTTAGCTATCCGGTCACTAACCACCATTTTGCGCATGATCTTCCCCCACCCGCCATTTGGCG
Source organism: Ophion obscuratus (assembly GCA_964007375.1). Taxonomy (NCBI): domain Eukaryota; kingdom Metazoa; phylum Arthropoda; class Insecta; order Hymenoptera; family Ichneumonidae; genus Ophion; species Ophion obscuratus. The sequence continues at coordinate 46,202,448 of OZ023315.1, forward strand.
AATGGAGCACCAGCGCCGACCGCTTCGTGCGCAGAGCCACCAATGGCCGCGATCTCTCGCACCGAACACTAGGATCCATTGTTCCATGCACTAAGCATGTCCACCATTTCACGCATCTCACGGACGGTCGAAGAAAGTGTGTCGAAAGATCATTAATTGAGAATTTGGGTTGCATAGAACGGTACCCGAGTCGAAATTTTCAGCCTATTTTAAAGGCCCTTGATCCTATGTGAGCCTCACTTGAATCTGTTTACTGCTAGTTGTCCTACTATAGGCTCCTAACATGCTCTTCCTTTGCTGCTTACCTCTGCATAGGCCTTCCCGAGTCGAAATTTTCAGCCTACTTTGCCCCTCCAGATCCTCACAGTGGTAGGAGATAAAGGCAGTAAAGTAACTTCGTATTCAATATAAAATGAGCTCCTACTTAGGGCCTAGAACGGGAACAAATTTCCCTGTTCTCCACTTGCAGGCGCTAAGGAGGACGTCGAGTGGCATACGTATACACGCACACGTGTACACTCTATTACGCATATAGAGATACATATGGCTGAATACGCGCATGCGTAGACAAACGTATATACCCGCACACATACACGCCTAAGCATACACCAACACACGTATACTAGTACCTATACGTATGCATGCGTGCCTGCTATAGGGATCCGCGTATACATGCACACGCGAGGGCAATTCCTATCAAAAATATTGTTGCTGTTTGCCCAAGATCTATTTCTTCCACTTTGGAGAGTTGCTGGAGCTGCAGGGGCAAGTTTAAAGCGAATGCGAATGGTTCGCTGGGTGGAGATAATGGAAAGGCCATTGGAAACGTACGTCTCTACGTCGAACGCGCGGTCCTACCTAGTTCAACGCATGATGGCTACTGAAAACTATCAGACTCCCTCTTTCGAATGCGACCATCTCCACCCTCGTTTCGTCGAAGCAGCCAAATGCGCGATAGGTCCAAACGCAATCAAAAGATGAGCTGCAACGACTTCAACTAGGTTAGGTAGGAGTATAAGGGCCTATGCAGGAGGTAAGCAGCAAAGGAAGAGCATGTTCGAAGCCCATAGTAGGACTTCTAGCAGTAAACAGACTCAAGTGAGGCTGACATAGGACTAAAAGCCTTTAAAATATGTTGGAAATTTCGACTCGGGTTTATACTCCTACCTAACCTAGCTGAAGTCCTAACGAGCGGGTCTGATAATTTTCAGTAGCCGTCATGCGTTGGACTAGGTAGGACCGCGTGTTCGCCGTAGACGCCTACTTTTCCAATGGCCTTTCCATCATCTCCACCCAGCCAACCTTTCGCATTCGCTTCAAACTTGCCCCTGCAGCTCCAACAACTCGCCAAAGTGGAAGAAATGGATCTTGGGCAAAGAGTTACAATATTTTTGATAGAAATTGCCCTCACGTATGCATGTATACGCGGAACCCTATAGCAGGCACGCATGCATCCGTATAGATACTAGTATACGCGTGTTAGTCTATGCTTAGACATGTATGTGTGCGGGTATCTACCTGTGTCTACGCATTAGCGTATTCAGCCATGTGTATCTCTATATGCGTAACGGAGTGTATGCGTGTGCGTGTATACGTGTGCCAATCGACGTCCTCCTTAGCGCCTGCAAGTGGAGAAAAGGGAAATTTGTTCCCGTTCTAGGCCCTAAGTAGGAGCTCATTTTATATTCAATACGAAGCTACTTTACTGCCTTTATCTCCTACCACTGTCAGGATCTGTAGGGGCAAAATAAGCTGAAAATTTCGACTCGGGTACGTTTTCGTTGCGTGCCAAAATCCCAATGGTCCTGCATGAATTCTGCTCAAAAATACATTCCACGCTATGTCGCGTCGGGTGATCCTCGAGGTGAAAGAATTCGATGGATGCAGCCCAGCATTGGTATGCCTCGATATCTATGACAGTGTCTAGAAATTCCCAGTGAACAGTTCTCACATAGCTCAATTCTCGCAGCTATTCCCCATGGATGATACACAATTCCAGCGTAGGGGATATGCTTTTGATCAACATTTTCCATCCTGTCACTACATATGGTGTGAATGCGTGTGTATAGTGTACACAGAGGTATTTCGCAATTTCCAAATATCTACAACCGCTTTGCGACGGATATCGGAAAGTTTGAGGATCTTCCTCTCTATTGCTGTCTCATCCTGCTGTTCACGCTCTATCTCTTTTTCTGACAATGCCAGGCCGCCGATAACTCGTTTCGGTTTTTTTTAATACTATTGGCTTCTCGATATCGCTCGTACAGATCCTCACTCTGCCGGAACTTAAGGAGGTTGCTCGGCTATCGCGATATAGTGAGAATTTGCTGAAATTTATTGAGGATATTTGCGACCAGGTGTTACGACTCCGTGTAAAATTTCAAGTACTTCGTCTGCGTGATTGTTGAGCAATTAATTATTGAAAGGTCCTTATTGGCGGGTGACATAGCAAAAGCTTCATGAGAACTCTAATACGACTGTTGTAACATGATAAAAATAGTAAGAATTCAGTGGAAATAGGCGGAAAATATTCTTCAGATTTTTATCAATAATTTCAACGAAGAGTACAGCGTTTTGTCTGTCTCGTTATCGAGATATTCGTGAAATAAAACAGGAAAAATCAGCTGATTCGCGTAAAACGATAAAGCGCTGTACGGCACGTGACAGGGTCTTACATACAGGTCTGGAAACTCCGTTAGTTCACATGGTTCCTTTGCTGAAGTTCGCCGCGAGAGGCGCTGCAATCGAGGAGTTAGTGTGCGAGAGAGACAACAATACTCACCCTCATTCACAAATGCTTGCAAGCAGTACTTATCGGAGTTACTACTTGCAAATATTTCTACGTATACGTGTTCATTATCTGCTGTTTTTCCTAACACTATATATGGAGATAGCATTTTATATTACATCGTAAATATAATTTCGCGTTTATCAAGCATATAGTAACAATTATTTATCCCTTAGAATTCAAATAATGGCGTCTTATAATGGCAATAACGAAGATTTTTAGGCATTCCCGGGAAAAAAAGATCATATCTGAACATATCTGAATCATATCTGTAGAATCAGATATGATCAGACAAGAGATTTGGTCATATCTGTTCATATAGTGCCATGACAGATCATGTATGCTTATATCTGAGCATATCTGTAGAATCAGATATGATCAGACAAGAGAATTGGCTATATCTGTTCATAGTGTCATGACAGATCATGTATGCTTATATCTGAGCATGTATGATCATCCCGAGAGAAAATTATCAGACCAAATCACATCTGATTATATCTGGGTTATATATGATCCAGATATGATTGATCATATCTGGATCTTGTCTAATCATGCATAAGAAAAATGGCCATATCAGAGCATACATGATTAGATTTGACGATATCAGAGCATGTATGATTAAATTTGACGATATCAGACCACCCGGGAAAAAAAGTTCATGCCTGAGTGGATATGCTCATATATGTTTCAGATATTGTCATATATGTTTCAGATATCGTCATATATGATTCAGATATTGTCATATATGTATCAGATATATTTATATCTGACATTTTACAGTATCATATATGATTAGGTCTGATCATATTCCACATCAGGGAGGCGGGGGGGGGGGGGGGGGGGGGTGGAACGTACAAAATAATGAAAAAACCAAACCTTTATTCACTTTTTGTTGATCGTTCGTTCATTGGTTTGTCAATTTAGACATCTTTTTTTTTACATTTTTTTCGAATTTTCTTGAAGGACGTTTTGCCTCATGCGCAACCCAATGTAATAAATTATCGCATATAATAAGATATTAGAACCATGTTTTTCACATGGAAAGGAAAACTTTATCCCCTTAATACATCTTCAAGTGTTAAATCAAACATGTTAACCTTTGAGGAATGCTTGGCAAAACACGTTTCAACGTAGTGTATTAAATTAAAGAATTTTGAATTGGCATAACCCGCCACGAGATTTCATATCCACCAATTTAGAAAGAGCAGGTGAGCTATTAGAACTCAAGCAGACCCCTTCGCGACAGATGACACACGCATCATATATCTTCAGAACTTGCTTGTATAAATACCCTGAAAGTATGCACATTATGGTTTTATTAATTTATTGACAAACACAGAACATAAACACTGCGAAGTGCAAAAAATTGCATTCAAATCTAAGATTCTATTTAAATTTAACTTACGTTCCAGTAAAAAGGAACGCATCAAATGTGATAGACATAAAACCGATAATGTTAGATAAATATATATTATTTAAATTATCACCTGTAGTTAATAGTAGCAAAAGAATTAAAAACAATTCTTTGTACTGGGATGATGATTTCGACGATTCTACCACCGTGCTATGAGAGTTGTTAGTTTATTCTACGGCTACCTACGTTGAGTTAATAAGAAGCCTGCTTCATGAAAAACTAGTTAAAATTTTTTAAAAACCTGTCGCGTAATAAACTATACAGTCTATAGCCAGAGGAAGGATATAATCGTGATCGACAGGGTACTCGATGACATCGTCGGTCTCCCATTCTCCTTTATCTGAAACGGCGTCTAATTTTCGTCGAACTTTGTCACGATACTTGACTATTTTGGGTTCCGATTTTTCGCCACTCAAAGATTTCAGATCGCTTAGCGATATCAAAATCTGCTGCTCAGGTCGTTCTGTAATGGTACAATTACCATATTTTGGAGCTTATATAGCTTAATCACGCTATATACTGACAGAAGTTTATATAGCTGCAAAACATTGATAGTTTCACTTTTAGGCTTCTGTAAGCCTTATTGCACTCCGCTACTACGCCGGACTTCGGCATTACTTCGCGGTTACTCGACGACCATATTCAGGTAATGTGTTTGCTGTCAAAACTGACTCTTCGATACTAGCGACACCACGATTTCTGTTTCAATAGTGGAACCACCCCCACCGGCCGAATTTCATCTAGTTTCCAGACCTGTATGTAAGACCGTGGTACGTGGCAACGCTGCTGTCAAGTCGGCCATTTGAAATAGGCGGCGAAATTTTGAAACGCACATACTATTTCTTCCTTCCTATAAATTTCTTACCGCGGTTTCATAAAGAGTATTTAAATACTTTGAACAATTCTTTACAGAAGCCTCTGTCCATGTGATTCGACACAACCTTCAAATCAATTACCCGTCGTCCTTCCACTGCGCCTTTATATTCCGGCTCAACTACTTTTTTCCGCTGCTTTCCAGGTTGTACTTTCTCCAACTGTCAATTATACTGTTTTTCGGTTTGCATTTTTCCCTTCTATCTTTTCATTTCCGCCGAACAAAAAAACGGAATTCGCGAAGGATGTTTGACAGCTACGCGCTTACGATGTGGCGTTCGTATCTGAGCTCAGCCATACCAGTTACTGAGAACAAAATTGCGCGTTTGCCACATTTCAGCTTGGTTAATAACTTATTCGCGATGTGAATAAACAAAAAAGATTAATAACATTTCTAAACAATCAATTATATGCATTCTACATATTTATTAGCTCAAATTGATTCACTTTACGTAATCGAAAATTTGATTATTTGGGATGGCAGCCGTTACAGGCGCCCTCGTTTAAGCATTTGCGTTTCCCCTCTTGCCGCCTGCCCCGCAAGGACCGTGAGCAGCCTCCTTAAGCTTCGAATTTCGATTCTAGTATCGTCAAAAACACCAGGCCATAAAGATTATAATTTTACAGAAATTGCTACTTATTTATGATTAATGTGAAGATGTGAAAACGTATTTTTTCGCAGAATGAATGTCCAATATTCTTGTGTAAAATAATTATCAATGAGAGTCGTGTTTTGGCGTGAAAGCTGCATGGGAAACATGTTTTAATGTTCTATTCATGGCCAAAGTAGAAGTGTACCGTTTAAGACGGTCATCCCATGTGATAGATCCAAAAAATCGAAAAAATGTTCTTGCAAACATTGCAAAAAATGTCTACGTGTTATATGGACCCTAATGGCATAGCTGACCCTATGACATAGTTGATTAATGGTGAGCCAACATTTTCTTTGTATAAATCGTACTTGAACTTTTAAAGGCATTTTTTCAAAACTGTATTTTTCAAATTGGCTTTCATGATATCTCAAAAACTATTGAACGGATTCCGCTCAAATTTGTATGGTATAGTCAGCACATCTAGAGTTCTCACCCGAACTAGAATATTTCTGATATCGGCCATTGTTTTTATTGCAAGCTGAAAAAGGCGAAAAACATAACGAAACTTGGAATTTAACTTTTAAAACCGTGCCGAAAATTCAGTTTTAGATATTTTTACGTAACTCTAGTTTCGGCAATAGCCTCAAGTCTACAAAATTGAAATGCCATTTGATTTTTTTAGTTCGCATGAGCAAAACCTCCGGAATCATGGCCGCCGTAAATCAACCCTTTTTACACATGAGTGTCTTTCGAACGGTGTAAAGTCGAGTTAACTCGTTATTGTTGTTTGATAAAATTCTGAGGGACTGTAAAAATGTTAATAAGTGTGTGGTAAAAATTCAAAGATATTGTGTTTAAAGGGATTTTCTCACTTTAGATGTTAAAAAAGGCTATTTTTATGAATTTTTTTGATAGCCCGGGAAAAAAAGATCATATCTGAACATATCTGAATCATATCTGTAGAATCAGATATGATCAGACAAGAGATTTGGTCATATCTGTTCATATAGTGTCATGACAGATCATGTATGCTTATATCTGAGCATATCTGTAGAATCAGATATGATCAGACAAGAGAATTGGCTATATCTGTTCATAGTGTTATGACAGATCATGTATGCTTATATCTGAGCATGTATGATCATCCCGAGAAAAAATTATCAGACCAAATCACATCTGATTATATCTGGGTTATATATGATCCAGATATGATTGATCATATCTGGATCTTGTCTAATCATGCATAAGAAAAATGGCCATATCAGAGCATACATGATTAGATTTGACGATATCAGAGCATGTATGATTAAATTTGACGATATCAGACCACCCGGGAAAAAAGTTCATGCCTGAGTGGATATGCTCATATATGTTTCAGATATTGCCATATATGTTTCAGATATCGTCATATATGATTCAGATATTGTCATATATGTATCAGATATATTTATATCTGACATTTTACAGTATCATATATGATTAGGTCTGATCATATTCCACATCACATATGCTTAAAGAAGATCATATCTGATCACATATCCCGAGGAAAATGGTCATATCTGAGCAGATATGCTCATGTAGGTGTTTATCTGCAACATAAATGAATCTGATCTGATCATGCATGGTCAAAGATGAACATACATGTATTTTTATGCGCTCAGGGGTAGCTCTATATCTGGTCAGATATGATCGCAAATAAGTAAATATGTGCAGATATGAATTTGTAGCTGAACATGTCTGCCCATATGTGGTCATGTCTAACCAGATATAGTACAATTCACGACTACATTCGAGCTCATGAGCTCACGACTACATTCGAGCTCATGAGCTCATGAGCTCGAATGTAGTCGTGAATTGTACTATATCTGGTTAGACATGACCACATATGGGCAGACATGTTCAGCTACAAATTCATATCTGCACATATTTACTTATGCGCGATCATATCTAACCAGATATAGAGCTACCCCTGAGCGCATAAAAATACATGTATGTTCATCTTTGACCATGCATGATCAGATCAGATTCATTTATGTTGCAGATAAACACCTACATGAGCATATCTGCTCAGATATGACCATTTTCCTCGGGATATGTGATCAGATATGATCTTCTTTAAGCATATGTGATGTGGAATATGAACAGACCTAATCATATATGATACTGTAAAATGTCAGATATAAATATATCTGATACATATATGACAATATCTGAATCATATATGACGATATCTGAAACATATATGACAATATCTGAAACATATATGACCATATCCACTCAGGCATGAACTTTTGTTCCCGGGAGGTTTATATCATAGATATTGACATAAAAGTTGTTACACTTAATAAATACACTTCCGAATAATATAATTTTTTTTAATGTACATACACATTTTCTCTTTTTTTATGTAAATACGCATGTTCTTTACAACTATAGCTATAGCGCATATCAATGATTTAAAAAAAAAATGTTTTCGTTTTTTTGAAAAATGTCCGCCATTTTATTACTTTTGCATATATAAAAAATCATATGATATGCGCTATAAACATCAACATATCGAATCTTAAACCGTTTGATTTTATTGTTTCGGATGATCCATCTGCGAGATTTCATCAACAGCGCAGTCCTACCATTTTTTAGGCCATTTCATTAACTACCATTTTCGTCTATAAATAGTGACTTAAAAAATAATTATTTAAAATGCATCTCGAAAGTGTATTTATTAAGTGTAACAACTTTTATATCAATATCTATAATATAAAGCTTTTTAAAAAATCATATAAATAGCCTTCTTTTCGCGTTTAAGGAGTAAGGCCACTGTACATTTTTTGAAAAATCGATTTTTTTTATTGGCTTAAAAAATAGTTTAAACCCTCTAGTTTAAAAATAGTTTAAATCCTTTTAACTTCTTTTTTTAATTTTTTCCAATAAAAAACTATTCGCAAAACTTTAAACGCGTTTTTCTCGAAACATGATTTTTTAAAATGGCACGCAGCATAACTCGAACAATTTTCATTTTTTTTACTTGAAATTTTAACCAGATGTGAACATTTACATTATCTTGAGAATGTCGATCGGAATTTTCAAGAACTTTATTTATTGATTTTTTATTAACAAAAAACTTGCCGTTTTTTTCGTCAAAAATCAATTTTTTTTTCAAACGCACGCCAAATCCACAAAAATTGATACTTTTTAAAATCCGATCGACATTCTCTAGCTATAGCCCTCTAGATTAATGGTTTTTTTTTTGTTCTAGTTTCAAAAGTGCACCAGTGGTGCTGCGTGCCGCGGAGCCCTGGAAGCAAAACATGTCCCGGGAAGATAGCTGTGGAACCGCCATTTTGTTTTTTTTTACTGTAAAAAAATTTTATAATAAAGTTTAATGTATGCCCGATAACACCATTAAAAGTTTTTTTTCAAATACCTTCAATTTCGGGAGCAAAAAATTAGTGAAAAAACCTTTTTTTTTGGGCCGTTACAGTGGCCTTCCTCCTTAAAGTGAGACGACCCCTTAGTGGTTCATAACAAAAATCCCCAAAAAAGCGGAAAAAATAGGTGTCACATGGGATGACCCCGTTAAGTATTGCTGGAATGGCCACCTGATAGAGGACTTGGGAAAAATCCCAATATGATCAAAGCCATGATGAAACAATATATATATATATTGGTTTTTTTCATAGGTACACGCTTATCGTGTTTGTTATCTATTATTTTCCCCTCACTGTGCCCGTTTCTTTCCTCTACTGTTTACTCTCTTTTTTTCTCCATCTTTCTCACTGTTCCCCCCTCTTGCGGCCACAGCCGACTTCCCCCTCTGTATTATATTCATCATGACATTTCCCACATGGGTATAGGGAAACTGCGGAAAACCTACACCAATACAGTCGGTCATCGAGTTCGCCCCCCCAGTCGTGGAACTAGTCTTATTTCGCCGCGAAAATGCCGAAGAAAAACATTTCACGACGAAATGTACGTGACTGGGATTCGAACCCGGGACCTCCCGGTCCGCTGGTTTAGTGGCGAGCACGCTAACTACTAGGCCATCGCACCGGTTTTATATATATATATATAAATAATGTTTTCCATGATTGAACAGGAATTGCATTACGTATGTATAAATGTGTGTGCGTATTAATAGTAATAGTATTCAAGGACGTACAACTTTGATCACATGTTTGGATCTTACGTCTTCACGTAGGGCTTGTACAAAATGAATAAGGACAATAGAAATGACCGAAAGAAGGAAAATGAGCAATGAAGTTACTAAAAAAAATATCAATAGCGTGCCAGCGAGCAGACAGGCGAGGGTGAGAGAGTATTTGAGGGTATACCGGCGCGGGACTGACCGTCGTGGAGTGGATCGATCGTGTGCATCATCAGCTGGAGTAATCCCTTCCTGAACTTGGCGTGGCTTTCCTTCGATGTGTGAGCATGTCCGGCGTGATGACTGGGTTGCTCGCAGCCCTGACCACTGCTGCTACCGCCACGGGAGCTACAACCGGCCTCGGCTGGCACTGGAACACCACCACTTCCGCATGCACCGGAAGCCCCGCCCACACTCGTCTCGCTACTATTCGTCGCATTAGGATGCTGCTGAAACACAATTGTCATACCCACAACCCGTATGAGTACATCGTTCATAAAACGCAATCTATTTCACATATTTCCATGTGAGTTCCAACTCAATACACATCTTTACTAGCCTGCTTTTCTACATTTGTCTACCTATTTTTCTATTCGTATGTTTGGGAGTGTTTCAGTTGGTGTATGCACGTGTGTAAGCTTCCCCTGGGTTTCGCCCGCACTTTTTTTTTGAGGAATTGTGGAAAAATTTCATCAGACACTGGCAAGGAAAGGTTGCGAGGTCGATCTATCCGATTTCCCTGAAATTCGGCATCCTTGTAGAATGGATAAAAATAGGCGACGCGTATTTTTTATATCTGCGGAACCCGATTTTTAAGAGGTAAAACGTACCCTTGAAAATAGGGGTGTTTTTCGTTTTTCGTCGATAACGTTATTGTTCTCGTCTTCAATGCAAACGAAAAAATAAACATTGTTGCAATTTGAAATTTGTTCATATCTCGTACCGTTGAAAAGTTATCGATAAACGAAAAACACTCCAATTTTCTAGGGCGCGTTTCGACCCATAAAAATCGGGTTCCCCAGATATAAAAAAATACGTGTCGCCTATTTTTACCCATTCTACAAGTATGCAAAATTCAATCGAAATCAGAGAGATTGACCTCGCAATCTTTTTAGATACACAATTGAACCTAATCTAACCTAATCAGACAACACATCGCAACCGCTTGAATTGGTTACCGGTTAAGGGGTCTTCTTATTTTAGACGCTAAAAATGCTATTTTCATGCATTTTTTTGAAAGGTTTATATTATAGATATTGATATAACAGTTGTTACAATTAATAAATACACTTTCGAAATACATTGAAATTTTTTTTTTTCAATTTATTTAAGTCACTATTTATAGACGAATATGGTAGTTAAAAAAATGTCCTAAAAAATTGTAGGTTTGCGCTGTTGATGAAATCTCGGAGATGGATCATCCGAAACAAAAAAATCAAACGGTTCTAGATTCAGTATGTTAATGGCTATAGCGTATATCATACGTTTTCTGATATATGCAAAAATAAAAAAATGGCGGACGCTTTTCTAAAAAAACAAAAAAAAACTGTTCTTTCACCGTTTTTGGGCCAAAAAATAGTAAATATCTAAATTTTAAAAAATCCTTGATATGCGCTATAGCTATAGTTGTAAAGAACATGTGGTTTAAATTTCATAAGGATCCGTTTAGTAGTTTCGAAGATTTTATCAACAAGCCGTCGAAAAACGTTGTTTCGAGAAAAATGCGTTTAAATTTTGTTTGGGTTACATAAATACATAAAACAAAATTTTGTTGTGTATTTCGAAATTGTATTTATTAAGTGTAACAACTTTTATATCAATGTCTATAATATAAACCTATCAAAAATTCATGAAAATAGCCTTCTTAGCGTCTAAAGTGAGAAAACCATATAAGAGTAGACGATTGAATTGTAAGGGTTCCATAGTCATATGAGATATCGTCAAAACTTCGCTATGTCCGTTCGTCCTCCCATCCGCTTGATGCACTTTCTTTCGAGCCACGGTGAGGAGTGGGTTAAGAGTGCCCAGTGATGACTCGGCGATAACCTAAAAATTTATGTTTGAGAGATAGATTGGAGCGTAAGGAAGCCCGACAGCCTTCCTTTCGAGTTGTCTCCGAATGTGGGCCGGGTTCTGAAGCTTTTACGGCATAGGTTTTTTTGGTTTCGAAAAATAAAGGAACGGTGAGGTAAACGACTAAGGAAACTGTATTTAAATTAATAAAGGTTAATACAATTTAAAAAGGTGGTTTAGGGAGGTAGGTTTAAATGAGCATTCTCTTCAATACAGGTCGACGTAAAAAGAGAAGGAGGTTTAGGAGATTCCTTCCTTCAACACCAGGCGATGTAAAAAGAGAAATAATATTAGAAGATTCTTCTTCTCAACACCGGACGGCGTTAAGACGGAATGACACCTTATCGCGGCCGGTATGGTAGAACAATTATAGCTACCCAAAAATCTCTGAAACGGCTCTTCAAATCCCGTCAAAACTTTGCCAAACGACGTATAATAGATAGACGAACGGCTGTCTGCCCCACAAATTTTCTGAATTTGAGAAAAAAAAACGTAGATTGGCTTATCATGCGGAACTCGTGACCGAAAAGATGAAAAATCAGACGTTTGGCTAATGTCACGACTGGGAGATAGGCTGACAAGGGGACAGTACGGCAGTCGGATTTTTGTAATTTTTCGTACTCATGGTACGCGAAGTTCAGAGCTCGAAAATTAATATCCTAAAGCAGTTCGACGCCATATTCAGAAATTTTCGAGAAAATTCACTTCGAAGTTTTCGAGCGCACTCTTATCCCACAAAGATGCAACGATATTCGAACCGGGCTCGTGGCGTACCCGGTAGCGCTCGAGTCTAGTAATCGCGGGGTCGCTGATTCGAGTCTCACTTCGAATTTTTTTTTTTCATTTTTTTTAAATGAAAAAACGCAAGTCATATTTTTAATTATCTCTTGATTATAAACATAGATTTTCAAGTATCAATATTTATAACCAACAACATTTTTAGGATGAAAATGAAAAACGTCGGGTAAGGAATTGAATACTTTATTATTCGGTCTGTATTCGTTTGTTTTATACATCGGGTGTAATGTTACACGAGCCAGAGTGATAACCATCGTAAAAACAAGGAAAACAGTAATTTTCACGGCATCTCGCACACCGTACAAACGCTGCATTGTTACATTCGCATTTTTTTTTCAATACATCGATCGGAAAACAAACTTCATTCACGTTCATGAAGATTTCTCTTTGATCGCAAAGTTTCGAAGCAAACCACGCATATCAGATCATGTTATTGAAGACCGGAGAAGACAACTGATGATGAACAATAGCATGAATTTTTATGCAATCTTCTCTATCATTAATTTCACGTCCTTGTTCAATCAGATAGGCGCAGTTCTGCAGACGCTTTATGAAATTTTTTACTTGGCGGTAAAAATACACATCACAAGGTTGCACTAATGGAGTGCATGTTGGTAGAATTACCTGCACCGTGCAAGTAGGCAGACGCCTGTCATTTTAAAACACCTCATTGTACATCACGGTATCGGTTTGGCCTCCCCAGGAATCGATAATTAAGAAAAACTTTTCTTTTTTTACGTAGGCTTTCAAAACGTTGATTAAAAAATCTTTGTATAACTTTGTAGTCAATTTTCCCGATTTCGATGGCGTGACTACGACGTTTCCGTATTTTTTTAGGTACTCGTCGACCGATTTTTGAACTCTGGAACCAAATGAACCTGTTGTTTCTTGTAGGCATACGAACACCATGGGCAACAATTTTCCTGATAGGGTGACAGAGTCACCCATTCCTATACTGCGCAGTATAGGAATGGGTGACTTCATTCATATTCTGCCGCTTTACCAGCACTACTTTTGATCCTTTGGTCGCCAGAGTTCTGTCGAACGTCGACTGGTATTGGCATCCTGAAAAAAATGGAAAAGGAATACATTGAAAATACTATATACGAAAGTCTACATTAATTTATTATGGAAAATGAAAACAAATTTTGAATACTTGTTTGGTCTGTATTAATGACGAAATCGGGACCAAAGTTTGGTATGACATCACGAGCCTGGATACGAAAATCTTCTGCAGCAGCCAGGATTTCATCCAGCGTTGCGGTTTCTCTTTCCGTTACAAACTTCGTGATTTTTCTTTGGCGAATTCGATGTCTCCGTTTAAATTTCACAACCCACCTATCGGAAGCTTTGAAATAAAAATTTTCAAATTGACTCGCAGCCGATAAAGCCCACTGCTGCAAGTTCCGGGTTGTAACTTGTTGGTTGTTCTGTCGCGCTTCCTCAAAGCGATCGTAAGTCCACGAATCGATGGTCGCGTATTTGTCTGTCATGGTTCCTCCGCTTTTTACATGTTTTTCCCATTCTGGCAATTCCTCCATGCGCTTTAAGCGGCTGCACCCGTTTTTTTGCAGAACTTTTAGGCTCCATGTCGGATGTGCTCGAACTATATTCATAACTTTCCTTTTATAATCCAGCGGAATATTGTCCGTGTACGATTTCGCCCTTTTCTCCTCTGGCTCATAATTTTCAGAAGAATCTTCGTTGCCAGATGCAGGTTCGTCAAAAGCGTATCCTTCGTCCAATTCATCAAGCATAATTAGTTCTTCATCCGTTACAAACTTTTTTTCGTGTAAAGTTTGTATTGTATAATGGAACAAGTCTTCTGCTAGTAACATTCCCTCTTCAGTAATTACCTCCGATGGTGTTGGTGCCACAAGATTATTTTGTGTGAGAATTTGCTCGCAATATACGAGGGCATCCCTCAATCGTAATTTTGAAACTTCACTGCACAAAGAATATTCAATATCATCTTGTGCCGTCGAAGGCCCAGGCACCTCGTTGTCTCCCACGCCCGACATTTTGATCTTTTTTTATCGAATATTCTACAAAATCGTGCACCACGCCGAAAAACAGTACTTGCTGCTCCGAAAACCAACGGTCGAATGTTACTTCAAACAGGCATTTCTTGCGGAAGACGCCGTATCCCTTCCACCCGTTCTGGAATTCCCAGAAATCTTTTGTGCACAAGCAGCTGTGCCCGCTTCGCAGGCAGTTGATCAGGACAAAGGCAAACGATGTACGCAGAACTGTTATTCACAATATCGACGGTTGCCAAAGCAAGCGTTATATTCACATATTTCAACATTTATTCTTCTATTTATATTCCTATTAATCTACAAGGGAGTTTATGTAAATATTATTACTGGATATTTTTACGTCGCCTATTCGCAATTTCAAGCAAGAGATAATCAAAAATAAGACTTGCATTTATCATTGACAATTATAATTACATATATGTGAATTAGCATAGATTTTATGATTTTTATCCCGGGATTATTTATTTATTTTTTTATAAATAATCACCTATTGTTATATATAAATAATATATGATCATATATGAGAAAATATATAATTATTTTTTTAGTTTTAAGGCTTTCACGGCTCTTTATGTAATGAGAAGAGTATGTGTCTTCCGGATGGAGGCCGTGTTGAGGATCAGCATTGTGCCGACGTTTCGCAAACGTTACACGTTTTTTGATTGACCAGCTGATCAATTAAAACATCTGATTGGCTGGTGCAGCTATCCGGAACGATGACTCCAACTATATAAGGAATACCTGAGACACGAGAGCTTCAGTATCGGAGCTCTCAGCCCTGATGATGCAGACTGTGGCGTTTGCGAAACGTCGGCACAACGCTGATCCTCAACACGGCCTCCATCCGGAAGCCCCATACTCTTCTCATCAAATATATAATTATGTATAACTATAATGAATTTTGTACATAAGTAACTATATATGGGTTTTGTCCATATATAAACATATATAGATATATTATATTAATTATATATAATAATATGTGATTATATACAATAAACATTTATCGGAATATTTAAATGACGGAGGTATGCGAATTAAAAAAAAAATGAAAAAAAAAAAAAAAAAAAAAATTCGAAGTGAGATTCGAACCAGCGATCCCGCGATTACTAGACTCGAGCGCTACCGGGTACGCCACGAGCCCGGTTCGACTATCGTTGCATCTTTGTGAGATAAGAGTGCGCTCGACAACTTTAAAGTCAATTTTCTCGAAAATTTCTGAATATGGCGTCGAACTGCTTTGGGATATTAATATGCGAGCTTTGAACTTCGCGTACCATGAGTACGAAAAATTACAAAAATCCGACTGCCGTACTGTCCCCCTGTGAGCCGGGTAGCCACATAAAAAACGAACAATTTGAGCTCTCAATCACTGCATTTCGTTGCATATCTTAGGAGAAAAGTGGCAATCTAAAATAATTGTGTGAGCACGCTCATTACGCGATAAAGTGACAGGTGATATGTGGCTACGTGTGTGAGGGCTATCGAAAAATGGGAGTCGCTTTGGTTTTTTGTACAAAAGCGACGTCAAAACGAAATTTTCGTGCGATATCAAGTTCGATGATTGCGGATATTTTCGCGGAACAAATGACCGGGGCGATGTATCCGACGAGCTACAGCTATTTGCTGAAGTTATGTATGAAATTTAAAAAAAATATTTTTCCTGAGCCCTCCAAATCTCAACAAATAAAATTAACTGATTGTAAAGTTGCGGACGTGTTTAAAAAGAATGCCACCCGTGCGATGAAATATGTTTGTGTACAATGGAGCCTCCAGAGATCTGGCGTCTTTCGCTAAGCGTACAAAGGTAGCGGCAAACCACCGTTCCTCTTGTCGTGGTCTCAGCAAGCTCCGTCGGTGGAGATCTCTGAGATGGACACTTACTTCGTAAGAAGACCTCCAGTAACTCATTACACAAGTGCTTTGCCAGCTCATTGCACAGGGTTCTCTTTTTCCTCGTTGGCAAGCGGCGAAGCACAAAAATTTGTCATCTGCAGCAAGATCTTCACACGTACCCTTTATCGGTACCGTACAGCGAGATCCATATCTCGCTGCACGGTACCGATACAGGGTACGCTGAGATACTCTATAAGCATCTCGCAGCTGGTACTTCGCACGTTCATTACAAAACATATAGTGGGGTGCCAAGACCAAGTTCTTCGCAACCGCATTGGACAGGTGCCTTCCAGCAAGATGTTCACCAGCTCGCTGCGAAGGATTCTGTGATTTTCCAAGAACAAGTCCTTAGCAGGCCGCATCGACAGGTACCTTGCAGCAGGATAATGGCACGCTCGTTGCAAAGCACAAAAGTTTATCATCAGCAGCAAGGTGCTGGCACGTATACTGTATCGGTGCTGTGCCATGAGATCCATGCTGGCACATTTTATGGGTACCTCCCTGCGGAATGTTTGCACGCATGTTGCGAATGATACAGCATTGTGCCAAGAACAAGTTCTTCGTAACTACGTTCGACAGGTGCCTTCCAGCGAGATCTTCATCGGCTTGCTGCAAAGGATTCTGTGTTCTGCCAAGAACAAGTTCTTCATACGATTGACAGGTACGATTGACATCTATTCTCAACGTATAGACGTGGCTGAAAAACGCGCAAACGATAATACCC
The DNA here is from genome assembly GCA_964007375.1 of Ophion obscuratus. NCBI lineage: Eukaryota > Metazoa > Arthropoda > Insecta > Hymenoptera > Ichneumonidae > Ophion > Ophion obscuratus. The sequence continues at coordinate 46,219,790 of OZ023315.1, forward strand.
GGGAAGGCTGAATGCTTCAAAGACAACAACAAATTGATATTTTGGAACCCTGTTGCAAAGAACCGATACAAACCAATAAAAAAAGAAAGACTATCGGAAAATGATGTGTTTTTGTCCTCGGAAACGCTTATGAATTCCGATAGGATTGACGACTTTATGAAATATATGATTCTATCGGGTTTTGTACGTATCTACGGTGCCCATAGATTACCTATAAAATCCGAAAACGGTTCCGCGTAGTTCAATTTGTAAATGCAGATACCTTTTAAATTTCAATCGTAATTAATCTGCAACAGCAGATTACTTTAAAATGTCCATTACATTCTAACGGAATGAACTTGCACTCACAAACTGGAATTCTATTGGTACTAATCGGCTGAATCCAATTATAGTTCATATAGGAAGTTATATGCTACAATCGAAATTTGACAGCAATCAGTTTGTATGTGACTTTTCAGATCGAAAACTTAGCTTTTACTGTAGGAGAATGTATTCGTATTTGGAGATTATTTGATATCCGCACCTATTTGCATGTACTTTTATTATAAAAGTTTCGTCCTCAGAACGGGGGACGGTTTTTTATCAGTAAATACGGGTTCAGTATTTATAAGGGTGGGATCCATTCAATCGTTTGCTATATGGATTCTACAATCCAACAATAATCCTTTGTTGTATAAGAATGTACGTGTATCTCCAAATTATTTGTTATCCGCGCCTATCGGAATGTACTAATATTGTAAATGTTTCACCCTCAAGAGGAGACGTCGGTTTTCATCAGTAAATACGGGTCAATCATTTAACTGTGTAAATCGGTTTTTTCCTATGCACATAACTCAAAGTGAGGATTCATTAAATCGGTTAACACTCATTTACACTGTAGAGGCAGTATTGTGATTTTTTAAAGTTTTTGTATTACTCTTCGGATTAGTCTATTCTTTGAATTTTTTATTGCATTTCCTAGCATGCACTGGATATTCAGTAGAAACAAAATGTTACGGTAAAAATCATGAAATGTAGCAACAGTCGTGAAATGTAGCAACAAAAATCTGTGCAAAATTTTAGATAGACAAAGGGTATTGGCTTTTCGGAAGTTACCCACGTACTAGTGTGAACTGCCGTCTGTTTATATTTTTTTAAACATTTTTCAAAATGCAAAAAATGTAAACACAATAATGAAAACCGTAAACGCTTTCTGTGTTTTGTGTAACAAAGAGGCTATTTCACGTAAAGCAGACCCGATTCTGAGGCTGAATCTTTTACAATACAAATGAATACATATATGCACAAATAGACTAGTTTTGTACTTACGTATACATTACCATAGACGCAAATGCTATTTTTTTTATTGGATATCCATATATAGACCGACCGAAGCATTATCACTCCAGTCTGCATAGGTTGGAAAACACAAATTTAAAACAGATACAGGATTCGAACGGGTATAAGTTTGACTCATATTTGCATACAAGCACCCGAGCTTCATTATTAAGTGGAATCTTGGACTGTACGAATAAATGCCGAGATGGGCAGATACATTATAATTTGCATCAACATATGTATTCACATTGACTAAAAGGTCAGTTTTGCATTAGATAATCCATATAGAGCCCTATCTGAAATATTCTATCTTCACCCTGGATAAGTTTGGAAACTCTCATTAAAACATCTACAGGTTAAACCCATATTTATCAATAAGATCGTCGAGTCTGTATATCCCCATTAAATGTTAATCAGTCAATATCAATTACTGCTGATGAAGTGACTTATCTGAAATATCTGATTCATTCATATTGAAAATGTACATTTTTATCGGAAAATGATGCGTTTTTGTCCATGGAATCATAAATTCTGTCCCATACAAAGCTTGGTCCTAATATATCTGTCATTTCTCATAAGGCGAAATAAGTACAGTTTCATACATATCAGTTTTTGCATTCGAGATCTGATAGCTAAAAATAGTGGACTTTCCCGTTTTATGCACATTCGCTTCCAAACGTTCAAGTCCATTTGAAACTTATAAATTTATAACTTGTGGAAATACAATTAGAAAAATATTCAAATCAAATCCGTAGCTGCTGATAAATGCACGCAACTTATCGATCAGTGTAAAATGCAGATTTGATGCAGTAAATCGCACATACGTTATTCCCTATAGATTCCATCTTGCTCATAAAAACAATAGAATCTGATACATTCCATATCGGTTTATCCAAATAGAAACCGTATATGCGAACATTCCAATGAGTCCAGATAAAATACGAAAATCCGCTATCCGTGCTGCCAATAGACCAAACAGCAATGTATCGGATTTTTATCGTTGGCTACAGGATCCTATCGGTCCTTTGCAACAGGGAAGCTTCCACTTCGGCAGAAGCCCTATTGTTTGGGCCAGGAATTGATGATTCGATCTAAGTAATTTTTTATTTAGTATTTCTATACATAAATCAAGTGTAAAATTGGAAAACTCTTTCAGAAATTTTCAAAAATGTATTACTCAAAAACTATGAAGTTTAGCAAAATTTTATAAAGAATACTTTCGTTTTAAAAGCGCCCAAAATATTTTTAAAAAATAATTCATCCCGAAAAACTTAAATTTTTCGAAAAATTGTTTTAACAATTGGCTACAAACAATTGAATGCTCGACTTTTCGGTAAAAAAATTGTGACATTCGAATTCAGCGGATCAAAATACATAATAAAAGCTTAGCTCCATCCATCGAGCCCAAAATTTTACGAACATATAATACCGTATCCACATCGAAAAACTTTAAACACGTATTTCTCGAAACTATGTTTTTCAAGTCGGTGGCCACTATAGTTCAAAAACCACTCGATGGATTTTGATGAAATTTGGTGTGCTTATTGATAGTATTAAAAACTAGTCCGTAATCGAACGATTTTCATTTTTGTTGAAAATTTATATTTTTTTAACAATAAACGAGCGATTTTTTGGTCGAAAATCGGAAGTCATCTGTCGGAAGCCGCCATTTTGTCAATTTTTGAAAAAAAAGAAAGCTTCGATTAAGGACTGGATTTATTATTAAAGTAATGATTTTTATTTGGTTTTTTAAATTTCAGATCCAGTAAAATTTTGTGATGGTCACCGCAAAGCACTACATGCCGAAGGGGTCCGACAAAGATGGCGATATTTTGATGAATAGTCAATATTTTTCTTTGAAAATTTGTACAAGACAAGTTGAAATATAACATAAAGAGCAACCACCAGAGAGATAAAGAGTAACCACTTTTGTAAAACAAACTTAATTACTATTAAAAAAATGATTGAAAATGCTCGTTTTTTCACGCCTCTGACTGCATCTCACTCCTTAAAAAGTCTTTTCCCCATTTGGAAGGCTTCCCGTTCGAGATTCCCCTTTGTGTGTGTGTGTGTGTGTATATATATATATATATATATATATATATATATATATATTAGGGTGTGCGGAAAAAAATCGATACTTTTTTTTTCGGTTGCATCCACCAAAAAAAGGTGAATTAAGGTAAAAAATGAAGAATCCTCGAAGGAGAGCTCACAAAAAAATTATTTCGAATGGCGCATTGCATTTGAATATTTTCCATAAGAATAACCCAGGAAAATATTGGGATTTCTGAATGTGGTAGTGCAACTCGTCAGGAAAAAATCACACAAAGATGTCATTAACATATTCTTATGGAGTAACGAATTTCCAACAAAAAAGTTTTTACGAGAAAATAAGCTCAGAGCAACCGTTCAAGTGGAATCGCTGTCTGAAATTGAATTAAATAGAAAAAAAATAATTCGAAAGGCTGTAAAAATCGAATTTTTCGCTTTACGAAAAAACTTTTTGGGTTTTTTTTTGTAGAGAATGTTCTGCTCTAACAAACAATTTGCATGGAATCGTTCTCAAAATATTTCTCTGATACAAAAAAGAATCAAGTACAACAAGAAATATAAAAGAAACGACGTCCATCATTGATCGTGTTTCGAAAAGTTTTATTCAATTAATTTGGTATAATAAGATAAAATAATTTGTTTTTACATTATAATTTATCATCGTTCCTTTTCTTAAGAGTCTGTTTGTTGCAATTAGGGTATTTCTGTCGATGATTTTGCACTACGCTCAATAAATATTGTAGCTGCTCTTCGTTTTTTGTTAATGAACCGTTATATGCTTCTATCAAAGTGACACGACGTTCGGCTACATTATTAACAACTTTTGGGTTAAAAAATCTAAGCAACTTAAATAAATGGCATTTTCCGGCCATAATTCAATATTTACTCTAAAAAAAATCATGAGGTAAATTGAATTGCTGGAAAAGAAATAAGGATTCTTGAGTGACGAAATCGCTTATGTCTTTTTTCAGCACCATTTCCCAATCATTTTTTTTTTAACAATTACTCACTCGGAAGGATTTTTGGATTTTTCTCGAGATTGCAGAGCTTGTACCATTTTTGCCTTCACACTTATCGGCACAGCATTGTCAAAAAACGACAAAGCAACAATTTTCTCGTTAAAGTACCACAAGTGACTAGCTAATTTTTTCGAGGCAGCCTCCCCTACTACAGGATTCACTTTGCAATAACGAATGAAATTTTGTAGCAGTGACAGATCTTGATTCGAGGCCAAAATGAGAGGAAAATGTAGCGGTTTCCCGTTCGTGGCCTTAGTGTGAAGTTTGTGATTTTGCACTACGAGTGCAAAATCACTCGCAGCGTGTGCCATGGCGCGCACGTCGCTTAAATAAAAAATTTAATTTCAGACAGCGATACCACTTGAACGGTTGTTCTAAGCTAATTGTTCGTAGGAACTTTTTTTGTAGGGAATTCAATTCTCTATCAGAATATCTTAATAACATTTTTGTGAGATTTTTTTCTGAAGAGTTTTACTACGATGTTCAGAAGTGCCAATATTTTCCTGTGTTATTCTTGTGGAAAGTATTCAAATGCAATGCGCCGTTCGAAATAATTTTTTGTTGAGCTCTCCTTCGAGGATTCTTCTTTTTTTACCTTAATTCACCTTTTTTTGGTGGATGCAACCGAAAAAAAAGTATCGATTTTTTTCCGCACACCCTAATATATATATAGATGTTTAATTTTTTATAAAAAAAATAATTAAAATAAATTTTTATTTTAGTTTGTTTTATAAAAAATAAAATTATATAATAGTAATGTATATTAAATTAAATTCAATATTTATATGAATAGATGAGTTATTGATTTTAATCACCTTTTGTATCAGGGTTAATTTAATTAAAATTTTATGATTTTTTCTCGAATATTAAGATATCTAGTTTTTTAATAAATGAATCAATTCAGATCATTTTTTTATTTTATTTTATATCAACATTTTTATTATTAAAAATTTTACGGCTAATCTTAATTTTTTTATTATAATTTATATTAAATAATAAATTGATAATGTTGATAATATCTATTAAAGTAAAAAATGTTATAATTTATTTAATAAAAATTGAACCTCTAACTGAGAGGTATAGAACATACCGTATCTACCGATCATACTCATGATCGAGAATAAATGCAATAATAATTTTTTTAACAATGATTTTTGTGTAATTTTTATCATTATTTTTCGCAGTGCGTAAGCAGCAATCATATTTACTGACTAAGAGGTATAGGACCTACCGTATAGACCGATCATACCCGGGATCGAGAATAAATGCAAAAATAATTGTTTGAATAATTATTGCTGTATAAATTTTATCGTTGTTTTTTGCAGCACGTAAGCAGCAATCATATTTGCTGCCTGAGAGGTATAGAACATAACGTATCTATCGACCATACTCATGATCGAGAATAAATGCAAAAATAATTTTTTAAATAATCCTTGCTGTATACATTTTACCATTGTTTTTTGCAGAGCGTAAGCAGCAATCATATTTGCTGCCTGAGAGGTATGGAACATACCGTATCCACCGATCATACTCATGATCGAGAATAAATGCAAAAATAATTGTTTAAATAATTCTTGCTGTATACATTTTACCGTTGTTTTTTGCAGTGCGTAAGCAGCAATCATATTTGCTGCCTGAAAGGTATAGAACATACCGTATTTACCGATCATTTTCATGATCGAGAATAAATGCAATAATAATTCTTTTAACAATTTTTTTGTGTATTTTTCATTGTTATTTTTCGCAGTGCGTAAGCACCAACCATATTTGCTGACTAAGAGGTATAGGATATACCGTATCTACCGATCATACTCATGATCGAGAATAAATGCAAAAATAATTGTTTAAATAATTATTTTTGCTTAAATTTTACCGTTGTTTTTTGCAGCGCGTAAGCAGAAATCATGTTTGCTGACTGAGAGGTATAGAACTTACCGTATCTACCGATCATCCTCATGATCGAGAATAAATGCAATAATAATTTGTTTAACAATTATTTTTGTGTAATTTTTACCGTTTTTTTCGCAGTGCGTAAGCACCAATCACATTTGCTGACTAAGAGGTATAGGCCATACCGTATCTACCGATCATACCCATGATCGAGAATAAATGCAATAATAATTTTTTTAACAATTATTTTTGTGTAATTTTCACCGTTGTTTTTTGCAGCGCGTAAGCAGCAATCATATTTGCTGCCTGAGAGGTATAGAACATACCGTATCTACCGATCATACTCATGGTCGAGAATGAATGCAATAATAATTTTTTTAACAATTATTTTTATGTACTTTTGATTGTTATTTTTCGCAGTGCGTAAGCAGCCATCATATTTGCTGACCAAGAGGTATAGGGCATACCGTATCGACCGATCATACCCGTGGTTGCGAATAAATGCAAAAATAATTGTTTAAATAATTATTGTTGCGTAAATTTTACCGTTGCTTTTTGCAGCGCGTAAGCAGCAATCATGTTTGCTGACTGAGAGGTATAGAACATACCGTATCTACCGATCATACTCATGATCGAGAATAAATGCAATAATAATGTTTTCAACAATTATTTGGTAAAACTTTTACCGTTGTTTTTTGCTGCGTGTAAGCAGCAATCATATTTGTTGAGTAGGAGGTATAGAATATACCGTATCTACCGATCATACTCATGATCGAGAATAAATGCAAAAATAATTGTTAAAATAATTATTATTGCGTAAATTTTACCGTTGTTTTTTGCATATTATTTTTATCTAACATTTTATCTAGCATTTTATCTAGTCTCCGGCGAGGGTGCACTTCCTTCGGAGGAAGCCATCGGTCGTTAAAGGACTTATCGAGGGAGTTCGTAGCTGGAGACATGCCCGGGAGGGCTTGCGGAGGGGCCTCCGCACACGACCAGCAATGGACACATTGCGCTTCGGTGCTCTGATTCTCTATCGGCGAGAGGATCATTCCGGAGGAAATTGGGGGATATATTGGCCGTATGAAATGTGCGGACAACACGTTTTATGTGCATGCAAGTAGCTGCTTCAGATAAGAATCTCAGTCAATATGTAGCAAAGTCTTGATTTTTTTTTCGCTTACTTCTTCGAGTGGGGTATCATTGGCCAGGTTTTCAAAGTGAAAGTGAAGTTTTCCTATCATTTATCATTCTTAAGCTCGGCATGCGAATTATTGAGCTTTAAGAGGGGAGCTTTTCCGCCTTTAGGCGTGGAAAAGATCTGCTGATAGCCATAATTATTTTTTAAAGAAAATATATCATCATTTTTGCGACTTTTGGCTGTTAAATGGTATTTTCAAAACTGGCGTGATGTATAGCTAAAAAACTAATCGACCGATTCTGATGAAATTTGGTATAAATCTTTTCAACTTTATTGTCTAAAACATGGCTAAATGTTTTTCGAAAATAAATGTATTTATTGCAAAAAGTGGCCACTTTTTCCGTAAAATTCGATTCTTTTTGTTTCAGAGCGTACCATTTCATCGATTTTCAACATTTCTTACTTTTTCTTGGTTCATATTCTGTGTATGAGTGTCAATGAAAAAACCTTCGTTGATTTGCATTTCAGATTAATCTTGCTGACGCTACGTGTCACGCTGTATAACAACATCCACCGCAACCGGTTTAGAAGAGCGTGCCATACCACTGCCATTTTTAAAGAATAATAAACAATAAAGCCATGTAACTACCAAAAGTAGTCGAAAAAATACCTTTAGTCTCAAAGATGGTGAAGAAACCTTTTCTTAAAAAAAATCATGAAATACAGCTATTTTTTCCGCGCCTAAAGATATCCCCCCTCCCTTAAAGTATTGTAAAAATTGCACATTACTTCCCACTCTAGTTTTTCAACCATGGAAGCTATAAGCGAAATGCACAAATAACCGCATCACCAGTGGTTTGAAGACTCGTTAATAAAATATCAATCATTAAATAAAGGGCGATCCTCTTCACCCCGCCCGCTGTACCATCAAAGTATTATGTTTGTTTGGGTCACTGTTTTTAAACCTTCTTGAATACGCGCCCCCTTTACAGGTAAAAAAAAACTGGCGATCACCCCCCCCCCCCCCCCGAGAGTTGGCAAGGGAAGCTATGAAATGATTAGTGATATTCGCCAATTCCTACCTATGTGAACTATTGTCCAGTAAAAGAGATGAAAACCCAACCCTTTAGCGTAGGATTAGATTTTTAACTGAAGCTAGATTGTTGCATACTGAAAGTATCCGCAGTGAAATTTTACCCCTCAACTTGCCCCAACCCTAAGAAATGGGGGTTGAATACTTGAATATTGGCGTATCTGGATAATTAATAGCCCGATCGCAAAATATTTTAAACAAAAGTTGTTCAGAATAATAAAATACGTATAAAATTATGTAACGTCCAACCCCTTATCTTTGAAAATAGCAGCACGAAAACAATTAGAAAATTCGGAGTTGATGCGTGTGCGAGCGGAGTAGACATATCGCTGCGTCCTTGTCTGCGTCAGTGGTGCTCTCGCGTTTTTTCTAGCTATTTTCCGCTACTTTCAAAGATAGGGGATTGGACGTCAGATAACTTTAAACGTATTTTATTATTCTAAACAACTGTTGTTTGAAACCTTTTTTGGTTTTGTCTCTTTTACTGGTCCATAACGTTCTCTTCAATGGTGAACATAAAAACTAAGAAGAGAAGTAGGCTTCAATTAGAAAATGCTTTGGTTGTTTGCGTCTCAAAAATAAAACCACGACTCGACAATTTATTTAAAAAAAAAAACAGACCCAGCCTTCTCACTGAAATTGTTGTATTTTCATTGTAATGTAGGCTTTTACCTGGCTTGCAACCGCGACCCCCCGAGTAAGACTTTGCGACCCCCCTGGGGGGGGGGGGGGGGGGGGGTACATACATAAAAATATCAATATAAACATTGATGCCACAAACGATTTCACAAGCAAATGCTTACGGAACCCTACTTTATGCGTGTCCAAAAAGCAGTTGGCCAGTTTTTTACTGGTATAATGTATCATATTCTCTATAATAGTTTTCTAAAGTAGCAATTTTTTTCGAATCTAACTATTTTCTAAACTATAATAATAATTTTCTAAACTAGTAATCTTTTGAATAAGGCTCCATACTCATGTGCTGTGTATCACCATGACTTTCCATGCGGTAATAACATTTCGTGTTTTGATTTGGTTATGATTTTTATTTTGTGGTAGTGGTTATAAATGATATCGTTCCACATCGTATATTATATTCATATTTAATTTGATTCCTTTGTCCGTCACCGTTCGTTATAACTTCGTCTTTGTTGCTGGGTGGCATTACATGTTATAATTTATTTTGTATTTCGTATCTTTTCCTTGTGGTGATACTTACGTGGTGGTATCGAGACTTAATTAATCATGAGCTATTTTTTCTTATATTCCTATTTCGTTCCTCTTTATTTTATTGGGCAGCGAATTGTCGGCAGAATTTATTATTTACTTAATATTTTTAGTCTCTCTCTCTCTCTCTCTCTCTCTCTCTCTCTCTCTCTCTCTCTCTCTCTCTCTCTCTCTCTCTCTCTCTCATCCCTGTCTCGCTGGTTGCGTGTTTTCATTCATATATCCAGAAGGTTCATTAAAGAGTTTGCTTCATGTGTATGCATAGAAACAAGAGGCGTGTATGTGGTAATATCGGAGATGATACGTGGCAGTGTCGTTTTTGATGCAGTAACCCGACTACGAAGCTTGATAACGTTCGTTAAATCGGATATATTTAACACGATGTCGAATCGTCGACTGAGCTATCGAAAATTATTGGATTGGAGCACAGACATTGTTAGTCGGGTTTATCGTCGCCTACGAGACCGATGAAGCCAATGAATGGTCGCTTCTATTTATATCCATTCGAGCGGTCGCAGCTGCGCCAATATTTTGTTTCTGATTTTTCTATGCTGGCAGCTCGCGATTTAAAACTTCTACGGTAGTTCGGAAGAAAAACCGGAAGTCGAACTGACAATTTTAACGGTTTTTATTTTTTTTCGAATGTTTTATTTTGTATTTTTTGTTTTTTCCTTAGGTACACGCTTTTCGCGTTTGTTACCTATTTTCCCCTCATTGTGACCGTTCCTTTCCTCTACCCGGGAAAAAAAGATCATATCTGAACATATCTGAATCATATCTGTAGAATCAGATATGATCAGACAAGAGATTTGGTCATATCTGTTCATATAGTGTCATGACAGATCATGTATGCTTATATCTGAGCATATCTGTAGAATCAGATATGATCAGACAAGAGATTTGGTCATATCTGTTCATATAGTGTCATGACAGATCATGTATGCTTATATCTGAGCATATCTGTAGAATCAGATATGATCAGACAAGAGAATTGGCTATATCTGTTCATAGTGTCATGACAGATCATGTATGCTTATATCTCAGCATGTATGATCATCCCGAGAAAAAATTATCAGACCAAATCACATCTGATTATATCTGGGTTATATATGATCCAGATATGATTGATCATATCTGGATCTTGTCTAATCATGCATGATTAGATTTGATCATATCTCGCTTCGAGATCATATCTCGATTCGAGCTCATGAGCTCGAATGTAGTCGTGAGCTCATGAGCTCGAATGTAGTCGTGAATTGTACTATATCTGGTTAGACATGACCACATATGGGCAGACATGTTCAGCTACAAATTCATATCTGCACATATTTACTTATTCGCGATCATATCTGACCAGATATAGAGCTACCCCTGAGCGCATAAAAATACATGTATGTTCATCTTTGACCATGCATGATCAGATCAGATTCATTTATGTTGCAGATAAACACCTACATGAGCATATCTGCTTAGATATGACAATTTTTCCCGGGATATGTGATCAGATATGATCTTCTTTAAGCATATGTGATGTGGAATATGATCAGACCTAATCATATATGATACTGTAAAATGTCAGATATAAATATATGTGATACATATATGACAATATCTGAATCATATATGACGATATCTGAAACATATATGACAATATCTGAAACATATATGAACATATCCACTCAGGCATGAACTTTTTTTCCCGGGTACTGTTTACTCCTTTTTTCTCCCTGTTCCCCCCTCTTGCGGCCGCAGCCGACTTCCCCCTCTATATTATATTCATCATGCCATTTCTGTCATGGGTATAGGGAAACTGCGGAAAACCTCTACCAATACAGCCGGTCATCGAGTTCGCCCCCCAGTCGTGGAACTAGTCTTATTTCGCCGCGAAATGGCGAAGAAAAACATTTCACGACGAATTGAACGCGACTGGGATTCGAACCCGGGACCTCCCGGTCCGCTGGTTTAGTGGCGAGCACGCTAACCACTAGACCATCGCACCGGGTTTTTTTTTCTTTCGAATGTTTAAAATCTATAGAATTTAATCTCATAAAAATTATTTTTGTTTTTGTACCCATTAGAATGAAAATTTATGATGATTTTCATAAATACTTACAATCGACATTGGTTATTGAGCACTCGGTTGATAATTATCGACTTTACTAGTGAGTTCATGTTTTAAGCAGTCGGCAACGCTACAGAACCTCCTTTTAGAACGATTCCAATATCACCTCTCAATGACTCGACAAATGTCAAAACATGGCACAATTACGTGGAAGTGGTCGTTTCTTTTTTTTTTACAGAAAATTGATCTGCATTTGTTCACGCAGATAAATGATAAAAGATTGATTGGACAGTTTTTAAAGTTTCATCTTCAAATAAATATACAGAACGAAAACAGAAAGGAATTTTAAAGTTTTCTAAATGAAAATGTTTACAGGCCTTCTTCATATGTATATTTGGATACGTAATAAGTAATTCAAAAAAATTAAGATCTACAATCAACTTATTTTTATTCATTTTTTATGCTTTATTTTTTTTAACTTTTATTCTATTCTTATTGTATTTATCATGATCTGCAGCTTAGGCATACGGTGATATTCATATCGCATATTCAGCGTGAATTGCCGTCTAGGAATTTCCCCTAGCAATCACAGATGACGCTTCGATCACCATTTAGAGAGAGACCGATGCCGCATAGAAAATGTTTATAAATTATTGTGAAACAATTACACGGTCGATCAGTTACAATTTTTGCAGATGGATTCCGTATTAATCGAAGATTCGAATAAGAAGTTTTGTTTGTTGGGTCAAACGACTGAATTTTACGTAAAGTTATCATTCCCGATGAATTTTTCGGAGGTTACGTTTGAATGCGTGTATTTTAGGCCAACTTTCTGTTAGAGAGTGGTTCACGTCACGGAGTCCACTCCTCGGCGACGATGTGGCTCCCTCTTTTTCTGCGGGGCGCCCACCCGACGCTCCCGCCTGCGAGGTTTTATCTGTGTCCGCGTTTTTCTCACCGTTATCCACGTTTTTCACTTGATTAAAGCTTGCCTATCGATTCACATTAATTCGGTGTCTTTCTTCATTTCGTTCCACCTCGCATTAATCCTAACAGGTTATGGGCCCAGGATACGTAACAGTTATAAGAAAGTGTGAAACATCGAACTATCGAAAGCAAGGCGACGCGACTTTTGAGGCTAGCTACGCAACGCAACAAGTGTCAAAATAGAACGTTCGAAAAATGGCATCGTTGAATGTAGTGCGCATCGAACAGTTGAATAAAGAAAATTACGACACTTGGAAAATCCAAATGGAGGCAATCCTCGTGAAAAACGACACGTGGTCGTATGTGTGCGGCGAAAAAGTTAAGCCCGAAAAATGCGGAAGTCGCATCATCCGCGGAAGCAGTGAGACTATGGCACATCGACCCGTAAAAAATTTGCCGGCGCTTAACATGCGGCCGACGCTTGGTACGATATTCAGCACCAACCACCAATACCCAGTATTGGTCCTTTATACGGGCCAATGGTTTGGCCATGATTCTGCCAGTGCTCATTTGAAGCATGGCAAACCAACGAACACCCAGCCTTGGGCCAAATATCGATTACCAACTGTCAGCCAACTATCGGGTCCCAGTGTTGGCCCCGAACATGGGCCAATCGGTTGATCGTGGGTTTGCCAGTCTCGAATTGAAGCTCGGCACACCATCGAAGAGCCAACGCTGGGCCAGCACTAATTAATGACCGTCGGCCAATTGTCGGGGCGTGCGCAGGCCCTGAGTCTGAACCAATCGTTTGACCGTGGTTTTGCCAACGCTTATTTTTTGCATGGCAAACTGACGAATAGCCAATCCTGGCCCAACACTGGCTTTAAACGGTATATTCCATACATATATACAAGAATGCTTTTTTACGTGTATACGTATATACGTAATATATATATATGTGTGTGTGTGTGTGTGTGTGTGTGTGTGTGTGTGTGTGTGTGTGTGTGTGTGTGTTTGTGTGTGTGTGTATGGACTATACAAGAATTTTTTTACGTATAAACGTATATACGTATATACGTAAAAAAGCATTGGCAAAACCACGGTCAAACGATTGGCTCAGACTCAGGGCCTGCGCTCGCCCCGACGATTGGCCGATGGTCATTAATTAGTACTGGCCCAGCGTTGGCTCTTCGATGGTGTGCCGAGCTTCAATTGTAGACTGGCAAACCCATGATCAACCGATTGGCCCACGTTCGGGGCCAACACTGGGACCCGATAGTTGGCTGACAGTTGGTAATCGATATTTGGCCCAAGGTTGGGTGTTCGTTGGGTTATTATATATTTTTTTATTATCGCTGCACGCAATTTTCTACGTCCTGTGATAATAAAAACTCATTACTCTTATCTGAAATTCAGTTTATTAAAAATAAAATTGATTTATACTAGTTTTGTGGTGTATTAAAAAAATGTCGAGGTATTATGACAGTATTAAGAAACGCCGAGTGTTAAAACGACGACAAAAATTAGAAGACTCTTTACAGCAGGTTAGGATCAGAGGCAACGAAACAAAAGGACAAGTAATAAATAGTGAAACAAATTTGGAAACATTCCACGAAGTGATTGTGCATAACGAGTTTAGTGAATCTAATAACTCTCCCGATGAGCAATCATCGAGCACAGAAACTTCTGAATCTAATCCATATGCGGGAATAAGGACCTAGACGAACACCCAGCGTTCGTTGGTTTGCCATGCTTCAAATGAGCACTGGCAGAATCATGGCCAAACCATTGGCCCGTATAAAGGACCAACACTGGGTATTGGTGGTTGGTGCTGAATATCGTACCAAGCGTCGGCCGCATGTTAAGCGCCGGCAAATTTTTCACGGGTGTCTCTGAAAGAAAAATTGAGGTTATTTTGACAACCCTACACTGGGCCAACGCTAGCCCGAATATTGCGCCAACAATATGAAGCCGACCTTAGCCCTACTATGGGCCAACCGTCAGCCAATGATCGTGATCTCTTTAGCCCAATGTTGGGCCAATACCCGGCCAACTGTTAAGATTTCCGGTAAGCCTACCATTGGCTAACCGTACATCCCAGCGTTGGGCCGAAGAGATCACTCCTACCGTGGCGCAACACTAAACCGGTAGTGCTGCCGTTCATTGGCCAATGGTAGAATATGATTGGCGTGACGCTGGCTCGAGGTTGGGTCGCTTGCGTCGTTTTTCGCCCAACGTTGGGCCAATACCCGGCCAACTGTTAGGATTTCCGGTAAGCCTACTATTGGCCAACCGTACATCCCAGCGTTGGGCCGAAGAGATCACTCCTACCGTGGCGCAACACTAAACCGGTAGTGCTGCCGTTCATCGGCCAATGGTAGACAGTGATTGGCGTGACGCTGGCTCGAGGTTGGGTCGGTTGCGTCGTTTTTCACGGGGAGGACCGGAAGGCGAAGTCGGCTATTATCCTCTCGATAAAACCAACGGAAGTGAAGCAAATCAAGGGATGCGACACGTCGAAACAAGTTTGGGAGAAATTAAAGTCGATCTACCAATCGAGTGGACCTGCAAGGAAAGCCACATTGCTCAAGCAACTTACGTTGCATAAAATGGAAGACGGTAGCGACGTGCGTGAACTCCTTCGAAGATTCTTCGACACAGTCGACAAACTGGGTGAGATGAACATTGAGGTCACCCACGACTTACTAGCTATAATGTTACTTTATAGCTTGCCTCGCGGCTTCGAGAATTTTCGATGCGCAATTGAGTCGCGCGACGAATTGCCTTCGCCAGAAACGTTACGCGTAAAAATCACGGAGGAATACGACGCGCGAAGCAACAGCATACGTGATGCCTTGACCAACGCAATGCTAGCGCGGAATCCTCCGGAAAAGAGGCGCCCAGCGACCGGTGACGGGATTCAAAATGTTCGTCAGAAAGAGCACAAAAAGAGTCACGGTAAACGGAACAATGGGTCGTTCCCATTCAAATGTCATAGGTGTCGCAAGGTCGGTCACAAGGCTGCGGAATGTACGGAACTCGTCGGGAAGGAAAACGGTGCGAGTGCGGCGGACACCCTGAGCTTGTACGTCGAAACCGCTCGGACATCGAATCCCGAGGCACTGGCCATGAACGCAGGAGACCAGGAACAGAACTGGTGCCTAGATAGTGGGTGCCCGCCCACATGTGCCACGACCTCGAGAAATTTGAGGGCCTCAGAGACTTGAACGACGACACCGTTAAATTGGCAAGCAAGACGGCTATGATTCCAACTCGAGGCAGAGGAACTGTCAAATTGATCGCGAAAAGCGGCGAGCGTCCGAGGTCCGTGCAAGTACGTGACGTTCTCTTAGTGCCTGATCTTCGGTCCAACCTAATGTCAGTCGCGAAGATCACAGAGCGAGGGTTCACGGTAATCTTCGACAACGAGAAGGGCGAAATCGTCGATAAAAACGGCAACGTCGTGCTGAGGGCTCCGCGCACAAATGGTTTGTATTACCTGCAAGCACAATCGGACGACCGAACGGCGAATGTCGCGACAAGTGACGATATCTGCGACGTTGCGCCCACAGAAACATGGCATCGAAAAATGGGACACCCTAACATTCAGGATCTCATCGAAAGCGATCGACGTGGAGCCGTAACAGGTATGAAACTTGGAGGTACACACCAAAGCATCAAGTGCGAAACTTGTCTTTGCGGTAAGATGACGAGCTCCCCTCTGCCGAAACGCGATTCGCGCGCTTTGGATCTGCTGGAAATCGTCCACAGTGACGCATGCGGCCCAAAGCGCGTGGAATCAACGAGAGGAGCGAGATACTTCGTCACCTTAATCGATGATCGCTCCCGATGGTGCGAGGTCCGACTATTAAGAGGGAAGGATGAGGTGCTTGAAGCCTTCAAGGAATTCAAGGCACGCGTCGAGAATCAGACCGGTAAAA
This sequence comes from Ophion obscuratus, assembly GCA_964007375.1. Taxonomy (NCBI): domain Eukaryota; kingdom Metazoa; phylum Arthropoda; class Insecta; order Hymenoptera; family Ichneumonidae; genus Ophion; species Ophion obscuratus. The sequence continues at coordinate 46,236,465 of OZ023315.1, forward strand.
GGATTAAGTTCCTCCAATCGGACAACGGCGGTGAGTACGTGAGCAGGTCATTCGATGCATTCCTCAAAGAAAACGGCATTGGTCGAAGATTCATGATTACATACACACCGCAACAAAATGGCGTTGTGGAGAGGTACAATCGGACCATTATGGACATGACGAGATGCCTGTTAATGCAGACCGATCTTCCTAAGTCTTTCTGGGGTGAAGCATTGAGTACCGCATGCTATATTCGAAATAGGTATCCGTCGAGTTCGCTCGGAGGCAGAACTTCGTACGAAAAATGGACTGGACGCGTCCCGGACGTAAGTCACTTCCTAGAATTCGGCTGCCGCGTTTACACTCCCGTCCGACAACCCTCGAAAGGGAAATTGGAGGTAAGATCCAAGGATGGCATTTTTGTCGGATATAACGACAAATCAAAGGGTTTCCGGATATGGCACGAAGAGGAAAGACGAATCGACATCGTGCGGAGTGTAAAGGTCGTCGATCGACCAAAAACACCATCAGCGACGGAAGAATTCGAGCAAGGCTCGAACGAAGAGGAGGTCGATGCATCGAGTACCGAATGGGAGATACCACTCCAGAACTCGGGAAGTCGCGAAGAGATCGCCGAAGATGCGGACGAATATCGTTCGGAAAGTGACGACGAAATTCCGCGCCGAGGACGGGGAAGACCTCGCATCGTTAGGACCGGACAAAGAGGTAGGCCGAGGAAGGAGTATAAAATGGTCGGCGTTGTTGAAGACGGCTCTGGTGCCCCACACTCGGTCGAAACTCCACTGGAGTCGGCCTTACCGGGACCCCACGCGGACGCGTGGCTTAAGGCGGTCGCATCTGAAGTTAAGAATATAATCGAAAACGACACGTGGGAGCTCGTGGACCGACCAAACGATCAGAAGGTGATCGGAAGCCGCATCGTACTTCGGAACAAGTACCGGAAGAATGGTACAATCGAACGTCGGAAGGCTCGAGTCGTCGCTAAAGGACTTGCGCAACGGCCCGGCATCGACTTCTTCGAAACGTTCGCTCCCGTGGCTCGCTTAAGCTCCGTTCGAACAGCCCTGAGTCTAGCGGCAGAAAACGACATGATCGTGCAGCATCTTGACATTACATGCGCATATCTGAATGGTACTTTGGCGGAAACAGTCTTGATGGAAGTTCCTCGTCACACGGTCAAAGCTCTAAAAGAAATAATCGAAACAGAAAGATCTCGGCACAGCGTAATCGAGAAGGCGATGAAGATGCTTCGAGAATTACAAACCGGCGACAAAGTTTGTAACCTGAAGAAAGCCCTGTACGGCCTCCGTCAAGCGGGGCGATGTTGGAACGTGAAGTTAGACGAGGAGCTTCGCAGATTCGGTGTGACCAAATCTACAGCAGACCCGTGCGTTTACTTCAAGGGCAAGAGCGCGGACCTGCTACTTATCGTCGTTTACGTCGACGATATTTTAGTCGCCTCTCGCGACAAACGGGAGATCGGAAGGCTCGGTCGTCACCTATCAGAAGTCTTCGAAGTAAAGGACGTGGGGCGGGCGACCTATTGCCTCGGACTCGAGATCCAGTGGAGGGAGGATGGAATTTCTGTGCATCAACGCAGATACATTGACGACCTCCTCGAGCGTTTCGGTATGTCTGAATCTAAGGCCGTGTCGACGCCGATAGATGCTGGGAAATCGTCAGGTAAAAAATCGACGGAATTGGACGAGTCTCGCGTCCCATATCGCGAGCTCGTTGGTGGGCTCAGCTGGCTGGCGAATTGCACACGTCCGGATATGGCATTCGCGGTACGTCGACTCAGCCAGTTTCTCGATTGCCACAACAGAGATCACTGGACAGCAGCAAAAAGGGTCTTGAGATACTTGCAAGGAACGAGAACCATAGGGCTCCAGTACTCAAAGTCCGGACATCGTCTGGAGGGCTTTGTCGACGCCGATTGGGCGAATTGCCCCAATGACCGAAGGTCGTACACCGGATTCGCCTTCCTTCTTGGAGGATGCACCATTTCGTGGGAATCAAAGAAGCAGAGGACCGTGGCCCTTTCTTCCACAGAGGCCGAATACATGGCTCTGTCTGAAGCGAACAAGGAGGGAATACACCTGAAGCGATTTCTGAGCGAGTTGGGTTTCGAGGAACTGGCCCTTGTAAGAGTGTTTTGCGACAACAACGGCGCTTGCAAACTCGCCGAAAATCCGATTTTCCATAATCGGACCAAGCATATAGACGTGAAACATCATTTCATAAGGGAGGCCCTTGAAGAAGGAAAGATCGAGATCGTCTACACGCCTACCGAGCAAATGGCAGCTGATATCCTGACGAAAGGATTGGCCAGAAAGAAGTTGCAGTTTTGCTCCGAGGGACTCGGGCTGGCGGACATTCAGCCACACGCCGCTCCTTCGGATTGAGTGGGGCTGTTGGAGAGTGGTTCACTTCACGGAGTCCACTCCTCGGAGACTATGTGGCTCCCTCTTTTTCTGCAGCGCGCCCACCCGACGCTCCCGCCTGCGAGGTTTTGTCTGTGCCCGCGTTTTTGTCTCACTGTAATCCACGTTTTTCACTTGATTAAAGCTTGCCTATCGATTCACATTAATTCGGTGTCTTTCTTCATTTTGTTCCACCTCGCATTAATCCTAACACTTTGAACGTTAATATCTCGGGAATGGTACGGGGGAGTGGCTTAAAATTTTGTATTTCAACGCGGTTAATGACATACTATCTCTTTCTCACAAAAAATAGGAGGTTAAATGTTAATCGATTTTTGAGTTGTTTCTTCCGAACCACCTTAAGGAGCTTGGAGCGGTCAAGTTCAGTCAATGACGTTTGATGATTTTTAAAAAATGATCCTCAAAACAAATACATACGAGATATTGATTTATTCTGTTCATGTTAATTTTCCATGGAATATATCATTAAAGGGCACAATTATCCATTCTCATATTTTGAATACGCTATAAGAATAGCGATACGCGATAAGAAAAACTTGTGTTATTACCAACTTAAATAAACATAACATGATCGATCATTATTATGAAAAAACTGCGTCAGCAAGTGTTTGATACAAGTCAGAATACAATTTTGAGTCATTTATAATTATGCCTATTAATATTTACGTCACGGGATTATTAATTACTGCCACTAGTTGATATTAAGTGTTGCCGAAATATGGCAACTTCGCCGACATTGAGGTTGGCAGCAGTGCTCTTCATTCGCTAGCCAGGATTCGTAATCTTACATCAAACCTTGACGGTTCAATATTGAATATATATGGTTTACGACGGCCAAGATGGGTTTTTTTATATTTAAATGTTTGCAAAGATTAAGTTTGCGTTAATCCTTTGTTAGAAATAGTTTATCTTGGTTCTAAATAGTCAAAAAAATTACGTCACCCGTAGCGTGAACCTCTTGCCCACCTAACGTAAAATTACACACAGTAACTATTTTTGTATCTATGGTGTTTTTGGTGAAACAGAAATTCCAAATTTTGCATAGACTCAACATTGTCTAGACAATAACATATATTATTTTCGAATTCAATCTCGAATTATGGCTCACGCTCCAACCTCCTTAAAGACCATACATACAACTTTAATTAATCAACAGTTATGGCTAATAAATTTTGTTTCGCATAAAGTTCGTACGCCCGGACATAATAATAGTGTCGAATTTCGAAAATTCTTTTCTACTACATCGGAATCGTATAGCAGACTGTCGGGTTTAGAGATCTAGGTTATCAACACCAAAAGGGCCAATCTCTTAATAGAGAACGCGCAAACACACCCACACATACTGCAAGAAAATACTAAGGATTCGTGACAATTCGATGTGCTGATGTTTCACTCTTGAAAGCTGCCTTCCAAGTTTTTCGTGCCAACATTTTCTGCTCTTCTAGATCTGGGAAGATCTACTCGATACCTTCACCCCCCCCCCCCGCTCCTGCCGTTCCCGAAAAGCCCTCAACGATAGTAATGCTTTCTAAGCATTCTGATACGGCTCACTTTGCACCTTACAGGCTTCAATAGAGATTCTCTACTAAAGAAAAGAGCACACTGTATACCGATATTTCTGCGATCACATCTTCAGCTGGATTATACAAAAGTTTCAATTTCCATACATCGATGATGCACTCATATATGTGTCTAACGAGGAACATCCCTCAGGTGTCTTCCTTCGCTTTTGTTAAAACTTATATATGGCCTGAAGCATTGAAAACTAAGCGACACGTATTTTTTTTTATCGGCTGAAAAACGGTTTTAAGGGGTGAAAGCAGCCCTCGAAGAAAGACACGCCAAGGGACAATATTGCAGTTTCACCCACAAGCACTCGACCGATCGCAATGAAACAAAAACGAAAATTCTTCTAATCCGAAGCGAAGAAAAATGCATTAGAGAGTTATCGCAAAAAAAATAATTAAGGTGTGAATCACCCTTATTGGAGGGCTGGTTTCAACCCTTAAAACCGTTTTTCCGTCGATAAAAAAAAATCGTGTCGGTTAGTTTTCAGTGCTTCATGACATATATAAGTTTCAACAAAATTGCATGACGAAACCTGAGGGTTCTTCCTTGCAAGCAGTGGATCCTTACGAAATCGAGTATCACAAATATTCCAAGTCTTTCTATATCGGGTCTTCTTTTCGGGCCATCTTTTTTTGCCCTCCAGGCTTACGGAGCTACTGCCAAGAGCACGTCTAAGAGGTGTCCTGCTTATGTGGCATTCAACTTTATAGCTGACGCCATGTACGTCACTTTACTAGTTCTTCCACCGCACTCGCTTCACCCATCTCTGTTCGCTCTGTCTTCCCACTGTATCTGTCTTTCGCTCTTGAATCTTGATAATTTAGTATCTCATTCGGCGCATAGTCTAAAAGTCACCTGTAAAAAGTTATTCACAGCTCATCTCTTGCCAAAGAGGCATCTTGTGCGTAAGTCAGCAAGGAGCTGCATATTGTCACGGATTTGTCAGCGCTGAAGGATATGCGAGTACAGATTCTAGGTCAAGAACTTCATTGGTATTTTGGATGTAAGTACGACGCGACCCATCCACGTATAAGGACAGAAAGAACTGGTATTAATTTTCCACAGGCGTTACGCTAAATATGAAATTCATGAGGATTGGATTTTCTATATCGATAAATTGTCACGAATGTGAACAAGCCCATATTTATTAAGAGGAAAGATATTTCTCCCTATAAATTATGTTGATTTTTACCATTTTCTTTTTAAATAAAAAAATTGTTCACCATTTCCAACAATGAGACTTACAAGGAAAGGTTGCGAGGTCGATGTCTCCGATTTCGATGAAATTAGGCATGCTTGTAGGATGGGTAAAAATAGGCGACACCTGTTTTTTTTATATCTGCGGAACCCGATTTTTAAGGGGTGAAACGAACCCTCGAAAATAGGGGTGTTTTTCGTTTTACGTCGATAACGTTATCGTTTTCATCTCCAATGTATAGTACCCGAAAAAATAAACATTGTTGCAATTACATTTTTTTTTATATCTCGTACCATTAAAACGTTATCGACGAAAAATGAAAAACACTCCAATTTTTGAGGGTGCGTTTCAACCCTTAATAAACGGGTTTCGCAGATATAAAAAAATACGTGTCGCCTATTTTTACCCATTTTACAAGTATGCCAAATTTCATCGAAATCGGAGAGACTGAGCTCGCAACCTTTCCTTGTTAGTGTATGCTTTATTACTATTTTTGGCTGTTAAATTGATTTTTTAAATATTAATCTTTAAAAATGGCGGAGGTATGGCACGGTATTCCAAACAGCATTTTCAAAACTGGCGTGACGTGTAAATAAAAAACTAATCGACCGATTCTGATGAAATTTGGTAAAAATCTATCTAACCTTATTGTCTAAAAAATGACTAAATGTTTTTGAAAATAAAAATACAAATGATTGCAAAATGTAGCCATTTTTTCGGAAAATTATATATTTTGGCTCAAAGCGTACCATTTAATCAATTTTCAACATTTCTCGGTTTTCCTTGGTTCATATTCTGCGTATGAGTGTTAATGAAAGACAAATGGTCGTTGGTTTTTATTCAGATTAATCCTTCTGACGCTACTTGTCTCGTCATCCGACAACATCCGGCGCACTCCGCTAAGAAGACCGTGCCATAACTACGCTATTTTTTAGAAGGAATAAAAAAAACATCATGTAACAGTCAAAAGTAGTAATAAAACATACCCTAACAAGACGAGGACGCAAATCGGGATCCACCGATTTCGTCCAATCTATATGGGTACAAGGAGGTGGGTTCCCACTTAAGGGGCCAATCTACTTTGAACATTAAAAAAAAATTGATTTTTTTACTGTTTTCGAAAGTACATACATTCAGAAATATTTTGTCAAAATTTTATGAAAATCGGAGCTCTCTAAGTATTTTTTTTTCATTGAACGTCAAGACCTCATTTCGTCTACCTGAGCGTAGAGCGCGCTCGGCCGACCCATCGGCCTTTTAATCCTCTTTCCCCGCTATTGTTCATTAAACAGCTGCTTCTCACTATAAATCGTATAATCCAGCTATATTTTAGTCCTTCTTGAAATATAAGCGCAGTTATAAGTAAGTTTTAGGAGCAAAAACGAACATTGAAACACCCCTACCGTTATTTCAACAACAGTATTCGCTTAGACTGCGTAGGAGTAACATCGGGTTGTGCATCATGGGTAAAAAGAACGAAGCTCATCCACGGAGAACCAGGAAGCGGAAGTTTTCAGGGAATCAACACTCGGATAAAACTGCAGATTTTGCAAGCAAATCAGCTGAAAAACTGACAACTTCGAAGGATCAGAGTTTCGACGTACACACGGATCCAACTGCCGGTTACAGTATTATAAGCTTTCTTCTCGTGTTTTCAACGTTGTCAAACTACTTGAAGTGTAAAGTTTGCAATGGAGAAATTTCATTTTCTAAATATGGAGAGCGAGGCTTGGGTTTTAAAGTGTGTGTTGAGTTGTGCGTGTGGCGAAAACTACATTAACTCGAGCCCGATGATCAGAAGTGGTTACCAAGTGAAACGTCGCCCCGTGTTTGTGATGCGTTTAATGGCCATTGGATTAGCTGGAATCAACTTATTTTGTAGTCTAATGGACTTAGGCTACGGATTACACAAGAAGGTTTACTATCAAATCGTTAACGGCATTGCCATAGCAGTAAAAACCGTTTTCGATTTAGTGACGCGCAAAGCTGTTAAAGAAAAAAAAGTGCAAAATGAAAAAGGACTTCCCGAGGACGTTTTGACAGTTTCTGGTGACGGATCTTGGGGAAAAAGAGGCTTCTCTTCTCGAATTCGTATAGTTTCACTTATTCTTCGATTTACTGGAAAAATCGCTGACGTTGAAATACGATCAAGTCTGTGTAAAGGATGTGAAAAATGGAACGATAAAGAAAACACATTAGACTTCATCACCTGGTCTGAGACGCATAAACCTCATTGTAGAGCAAATCACTCAAGAAGTGCTGGCAAAATGGAGGTAGATGGCATAGTAGAAATGTTTTTACGATCGGTAGAAAGATTAACTGTGCGATATGGATTCTACATCGGTGATGGCAACTCAAAGACTTTCAGAATGCTGTTTAATTGTTTTCCCTATGGTAAAGAGTTCGTTGTCAAAATATTGGAGTGTATTTTACATGTGGCCAAACGCGTTTTCAAACGTGCAAATGAAGCAAGAGAATCTTTGATCCAGAAGAAAAAAGCTCTAAAGGAAGCAGAAGAGGAAAAAATCGCATCGAAAAACGTTACACCGGAAAAAGCCTCATCGAAAAAAACCGTACCGTAAAAAAATGTAGTTGTGAAGAAAAAAACGGCTACCGTTAAAAAAGTGTCAAAAGCAAAAACACAAACTTTGACGATCAAGTTGATGAAACAGTAGTCTGAAAATGACGGCTTAGCTATTCAAAGGAATTTGAATTCTATTGAAGGTATGCACAAAGAAATATGGGCAGGGTATTACCAAAAAATTTCGACCGATGTCAAGCCGCAACATCACAACTGCTCGATAGACTGGTACAAGTACCTCAAGGCTAAGACACTTCAGCAGCATTACAAACTTCCTCCTGCTCTTTTTGAGGAAGTACAGGGAGTTTCAAAACTTATTTACGAGCACCTCACCAAAACAGAACTGCTCGAAAGGTGTTCAGGTGGCCTCGCAAAACAATAATGAAAGTTTTAACAACTGTGTATGGAATATGCCACCTAAATACATGTTCAACGGCGAAAAATCGTAGATGTTGCCTGCAAAGTCTCCGCGTGCGTCTTTAATGAAGGATTTCGTCGAGTGCTTAAAATAATGGAAATAATGGGCGTTAAACTCGGCCCGATCGCCATCGGATTCAAGCAAGCAAGCCTTGAAGAAATCGAGGATAATGAGTAATCAGAAGGGATTTTGTACGGTGCATCAATTGCCTATTGAGTTTAGGTAAGAGTTTTTCATAGTATAAACGTTAAACGCGTTTTTCTCGAAACAACGTTTTCAAAATCTAGCACCATCGTATCTCTAAAACTAATAAACCGATTCTCTTGAAATTTTGACCACATATTGCAAACATGATCCGCAAAAAGATTATCCTCGATGGTTTGAAAAATTGGATTTTTACTCATTTTTTGGCGAAAAACTGCGAAAAATCGCGTTTTTAAAATACTTTTTTCGTTTTTCATCTGCCATTTTTTTAGTTTTTGATAAAACTTTATATCCGAGGGTCATTTTGTAGCTGGTGTCATACTGAATCTAATGGACTTTGATTTTTTTGTTTCAGACAAGCCGTTGCCCAGTTGTGATGGAGTTACCTAGCCCACCTATTCTTGAGGCGTTACGTTAAACTATAGTTTTTGCACTTAAAAATGAATAAAAATGAATTAATTTTTTTTATGTATTTCAAGACTATTTATCAAGCCCACCAACTTTTATGTTCATATCTTTTATAAACGCCTAAAAAAAAATCGCGAATATAGCCGTTTTTTCGTGGCTCCAAAGTGCACTGGCTCCTTAACGTTCCTCAAATATTGCAGTCAGAGGCGTAGCGCAGTGGTCAAGCGTCGCGCATTGCCTGTCACCTCGCTGGCTTGGGTTCGATTCTCGCTGTTACCGTTTAAATATTTGTTTTAACTTCTCGCAATGTTCAACTATTTGTTGTAGAATTTAAATATATTCAAGCCGTTCATTTATATAATTAGGTGAAGTTTTTTTATGAAAATAAAAATTCTGCATATTCTTGCAATTAATTATGTACGCTGCTCTTTATTTATCATCAGAAATAATTTAACAATTTTTAGGGTCATATTTATCGTAGAAAGATTTGAAACATACATATTTTTCACACCGGTCTTAAATATGGTGAGAAAATCTTTCCTTAAAAAAAAATAATGAAAATCAGCATTTTTCTCGTAGTCTGAAGGTATACTACGTAAAGGTATGAATAAATGTCATATATTGAACAAATTCATATATACACACGCGTGGGCGCACACGCATACATTATGTCGACAAGTATATGACTTTCATCCTGGCACTATAAAATTATAATTCTCTTTGTCTTTGTGCAGTGACGCCTCTTGGCACCTTTTGTATCATGACTTTGCGTAGCTGAATCTTGGGCTCATTCCTAAAGGTAACCTAGAGGGGAGCGTTTTTCCAACGACCCGGAAGAAGATGGAAAAAATCAACGTTACAATGAGAAAGACGTGCACAGAGGCGACAAATGAATCAGATACTCCTGACACTTCAGTTAACCAACGTTGGGTTACAGGAGTAATCTTACAAAATAAACGGTTAAGATTAATCTTTTGGGAACCAAAATTCTTCGCTTTTAAAGTTACAGTCTGTTGATTGGGCGATCTTTGGTAACGGGAAATCTTTGGGAATAAAGTGGCTGGATTCATTGAGTATGTACCAGGGTGAGCCTATCCTGCTTTGTCTTGTTGGAGCATTCGACGCACTAATTACTTTGTTATATAGGCCAATACATAATGAACGAACTCAGTGGATCGATACAAGATTGTAGTGATTCCTCCTCATGCGCATAAATCGCATTCTTCCATTATTTTTGCGTGAGTCTATCCTGCTCTCGGAGAATCGAAAGGTGGATCACTCAAGTGTGTATAAGAGGTAAGCCGCTTATGCACCCTTTCATTCGCGTAACTCTCGCGATTTTAAGCTTCTAAGTATGCAATTGCTTTAATCTTTTGATTCCATGTCTTGAACCCTCTTAACATGCAAAGTAAAAAAAAATCTTGCGTCTACGCTGGCGAATTGAATATGATAAATGTGAAGCGCATTTTTGCACAAGATTTTTCCTACCGTTGATTTGATTCCTAAGTTATCATTAAGGAGGTTGAAGAGGTCCACTTGAGTCAAATAACGGTTTAGGATTTTTTTTTCAATGAACCTCAAAAAAGGCGTACGAGCTATAGATTTATTCCGTAGATGCTAATTTTTCATAAAATATATAATTGAAGAGAAAAATTATGGATTTATATTTCTATTACGTGAATAAGAAAAACGTTTGTGTTACTACCGACTTGAAAAAGTAAAACATTATCGATGATTATTATGAAAAAAACTGCGTTAGTGAATTTTTTAAACAACTCAGAGTAACATTTTGAGTCATTTATATTTATGTTAAGTGACACGTTTTTCTTTCAGCGGTCGTTTCCCCCCTTAAAAACGTTTTTCTGCAGATAAATAAAAATATGTGTCTAATAGTTTTCAATGCTTTATCACATAGGTATAGGAGTTTCAACAAAGTCGAAGGCAAACACCTACGTGATGTTCGTTGTAAGTTTTAAGTGAAAAAAAATCGTACGTAACGTCGCCTTCAACCTCTAAATTAATAATAGCTGCAATTGGCAAACAATATCCTATGTCTATTACAACTTTTATAATCTACAATACACTTTATTTTTTATTTTATGAAAAGTTGAAAATTGAGTATTCAATGGTCAGGTTACGTCAGTGCAAATAATTTGCAATACACATTGTTCTATATTACTTGAGAACAATTTATGGTTTTTTTCTTGCAGAGATCAAGAAAATGTATTTTTCAAGTATCGGGATTTAAAAAAATTGGTAGTTTATTTCAGTGTTTTTCAACGTGTGGGTCGCGACCCCCAGGGGCGTCACAAAGTCGTGCTCGGGGGGTCGCGGTCGCAAGCCAGGTAAAAGTATAAAGCTCGGGTTGTAGTTCCTACATTACAATAAAAATACATCAATTTTAGTGAGAAGGCCAGAAAACCCAGTAAAAGATACAAAACCAAAAAATATTTCAAATAAAAATTGTTTAGAATAATAAAATACGTATGAAGTTATGTGACGTCCAATCCCCTATCTTTGAACATAGCGGAAAATAGCGCGAAAAAACGTGAGAGCACCACTGACCCAAACAAGGACACAGCGATATGTCTCCTCGGCTCGCACACGCATCGACCTCGAATTTTCTAATCATTTTTGTGCCGCTATTTTCAAAGATACGCGGTTAGACTTTAGATAGCATTATATGTATTTTATTATTCAAAACAACTTTTGTTTAAAATATTTTTCGATCGGGCTATTAGTTATCGAGATACTGCGATTTTTACGTTTTCAACCCCTATTTCTTAGGGTTGGGGCAAGTTGAGGGGCAACATTTCATTGGGATTACTTTCAGTATGCAACCATCTAGCTCAGTTCAAATTCTAATTCCACGCTAAAAGTGCTGGGTTTCCGTCTCGTTTACTGGACTATTTCTCGTCTCGTTTACTGGACTATTTCTCGTTCACATAGGTAGAAAGTGGCGAATGCCACTAATAATTTCAAAGCTTCCCTTGCCAGCTTTGGGGGGAGGGGGTTCGCTAGAAGTTTTTTACTTGTAAAGGGGTCGCGTATTCAAGAAGGTCGAAAAACACTGGTTTATTTCATCGATCAAGAGTGATAAGAAATGCCTATTTTTTGGTATCGTGTTTGTATTCGGAGAATACATTATTACTTCGATTGTTCTAAGCGAGCGCGGACAATTCGAGAGCGATCTTCTGGCCCGTTGTACTACAATAACGTTTTTCTTCGTAGTAGATTTTGCATGCATTTTCATTAGACGTCATTGTGACACATAATAATAGTGTCATTTGTTGTAACGTAGTTAAACTCTGCTTATTGTCACAAGTGAAGAATAGTCATCGACTTCCATTGTGTTCCAATTCGAGCGCCTAAATGATTTATTCATTTTCTTCAATTGATGTCACCGCTTGGGTTAAAAAAGTGAGATAATTAATGGATTTTTTTTTGGTTGCGAACCCTAAAAAAATTGCCCTAAGTACTTGGATGATGGTCTTCTCTCCTTTTATTTAAAATCCTTAGTAATGCTGTTTAAAAAGAGATTCTAATCGAATTCAAATTACATGTTAATAGTAAAATCATATTTTAATGAAATAACAATCACTAGCTAGTTTTTTCGCGCAATAACTTTCGAACATTGTTCATCAAAATAATCGAGAAAATGATTATGTCCAATGTCCAATGTCCTCATTTACAAATGATGATATTCTCCGTAAGCGCGATATTGTAGTATTTCAAGATCCTGGCATCTGGAATTGGAGATATAATCCGGGAAAAACTTTATTAAAATTTAAACCAAGATAAGATTTTTATTGATTATTCTTTCGAATTCCAATCGATCAATGTAAACGAAAACACGCAGTCTAGATGATATTCAAACAGGAAGCGTAATGATTTTTTCAAATTAATATAATTGCCCTTTATGTACTTCAAACTTGACACGTTGACCGATGATTTCACTTTCAATTTATTTATTTTTTAAACAGAATTTATAAGGACTTTAAAGAATAAAACAATTGACCAACTTTCAAGTACTTGGCGTAAGATTCTCAAATGTTTGCAAAAAAAGTTTTTACCGGCATACGAATTCCTGCAGCCGGAATTGAAGAAAGAGCATTTTGTTTAATAATGAAAAAAATGCCTGCTTTCGCGTTCCCGAACGTACACGCGACCCGTCTTGCGTAACTTCAAAAAGACGAGCTTATACACGCGACCGAGAGCGATAAATCAGTTCTAGCTTCAATTCGGGGGACCGAAACGAAGTATATTCTGCTTAAGGAGGTCGAAGAGTTAGTCACAATCTAATATTTAATTTGAAAAAAATATATCTGTTATAGTTTAGACTATGTTGAGTCTTTGTAAATTTAGAAAAAAAATTTCACCACGAGATAAAAAAATTGTTTAATTTATGTCATTTTACCTGCAGGTAAATGGGCAAGACGTTTACACTACGGGAGATATAGTTTTTTTTGCTATTTAGCACTAAGATAAACCATTTATAACAACGGATTAACGCAAAATGAACCTTTGTAAAAATTTAGAAGAAAAAAAACCCATCATGCCATTATGGGTTACAATATATTCAACATTGAACGATAAAGGTATGATGAAAGATTACGAATCTTGGCTGGCGAATGAAGATCATTGCTGCCAACCTCAATGTCCGCGAAGTTGCCGTGTTTTGGCACACTTAAAATTAATTAATGGTAATAATAAATAATCTTGGGACATAAATATAAATAGGCATATTATAAATAACTTAAAATTTCATTCAAAGTTGTGAAAAATAATCGCTGACACAGTTTATTCATCATAATCATCGATATCGTCATACTTTTTCAAGTTGATACTAACACAATAGTTTTTTTTTATTTGTGTATTACAATAAAAATATAAAAATGCGTAATTTTTCCCTTTGATTGTATATTTTCTGGGAAATTATCATCTACAGAATTAATTTAGACCTCGTATACATTTTTTGAGATTCATTGAAAATAAAATTCACAAACCGTCATTTGACTCAACTGGACCGCTCCAACCTCCTTAAGTCCCAAAAAATCGGAAAAATGAGCACGTGTTGGTGTCAGATTAACCCCAGAATTATTATTAATTTTGAAAGGCGGGCCAATCAGACGCGTCCGAAAAAATTAGCGTAGTTTGGAAATTTCGAAGCTCTTGAGCAACTACTAAATATTTATTGACCGGCTAGATCTTTTGCAAGCTTAATTAAAAAATTATTAAGCGTAAAATTCATGGGTGAGAAGTGAAGGAAAAAAAATCGATTTCTTAATAAAAATTTGAATTCGAGGAACGCTTGAGCGACCTTTATGTTCATTCTCACAAAGATTTCCTTGTGAATCGCTGAGGTGTAAAAAGCCATGATCCACAATTACTCAATGTTTTGCATTTTCGGAGTTATGCCCTTTTTTCGTTGCCGGGCGTGATTTTCATACGTAGGAAAGTGTTCATGCTGTCGGCAAATCAGCATATAGGGATGAAGGTATGTCGGCGGCAGAGTGAAGGAGGAGCGTCGGTAGAATTCATCAGAGGGCTCTTTAGACGTTGCCTGCGAACAATGCACCTCGAGAGGCGATATTGTTGGTATACATGGCCACATCCTTTTCATCGGCACTGGGTTAGTGTACCAAGGCTGTCACACTAAAGGGAAAGAGTGCAAGAGAGAGAAAGAGGAAGAAAGCAACGCCTTCTACTTCGGATGAACATTACGTCCCCTTTACCGTTTTTTCATCCCCTTTTTTCCTTGTCCCCCCTGCCGGACACAATGTATCTGACATTTTATTTTTCCCACCATTTGACACAATACCCGTCTGCCAAACATCCATATTTCGTACCATACAATGAAAAGTATAAAATATGAACATAGGATTCCTGCTTTATCTTTTTTTTCCATTACGGATGTTTTGCGTGATAGGAACTCGACTTTTACAAAAATAAGGCAGTTAAGGGGAGAGATATCTTCAGACGATGAAGAAAATCGCTGATTTCCGTTATTTTTTTTTAAAGGAAAGAATGCTTGACCGTTTTTGAGACTTAGGGTATTACACTTTATGTGCTACTTAGTTATATTACTACTTTTTTTCTGGTACACGGTTTTTTGTTGGTTTTATTACTACTTTTTGCTGTTACACGGTGTTTTATTTATTTATTAATCTTCCAAAATAGCGGAGGTATGGAACGGTCTTCGAAACTGCATTTTCAAAACTGACATGACGTGTAGCTAAAAAATAAGTCGACCAATTTTGATAAAATTTGGTATAAATTTGGTATAAATCTTTCTTACCTGATTGTCTGAAACATGCCCCTAAATGTTTTAGGAAACGAATTAAACGTACTTTTTTATTGCAAAATGTAGCCATTTTTTCGGAAAGTTGATTTTTTTTTATTTCAAAGCGTACTATTTCATCGGTTTTCAACATTTATGACTTTTTCTTGGTTCATATACCGCGTATGAGTGTTAATGAAAGAAACATCTTTGTCGTTATGGTTTCGTACTTAAAGGGCAAAACGGAACACTATTAAGGCCTTAGGCCACAGTAACGGCTAAAAATCATGTGCGAATGAAAAAAAAATTCATATGAAAAAGTGATTCCCTCATAAAATTAATTACACATCTATCAAGTATGAATATCAAGCTGTTAGAAAATATATATATATTTTTTTCGATGTACAAAATGGCCAATTACTCGAAACTTGACGAAACAGCTTTTTTCCAATTGGCGTGACAAACAACTTCAACAATTTTCACTCGATTTACTTCAAATAGAAGTACGAACGGAATTTCTGATTAATCAAAAAGTTTTCATTTTATGAGCAGTTATAACGAAATGTTTCACTGAAAATTAATTTATTAAGTTCGAATCCCTACAACTTTTGAATAAAACATTTTTTTTTATTTCGTACGTACTTCTCCAGGTATTGTAATGTAGATTGACGAGAATTTTTGTTTTTTGTTCTAAGTAAATAATTGTGGATGCTAAATGTCACGATGCGGAGCGCCTAAAAAAAAGATAGTCGGCCATTTTGTACAACTAAAAAATATATATCTTTTCTAACAGCTCGATATTCATACTAGATGTATAACTAATTCTATGATTGAATCACTTTTTCATACGAAAAAAATTGTTAAATTCGCACATGATTTTATACCCATTACTGTGCCCTAAGGCCTTAATGTCACTTTGCTGTCCGTCCGTCCGTATATCACGGGTATCCAGTTCGTAAACGGAATGAGTTACAGATTTGAAATTTGGACATTTTGTGTAGAATGATGACCCAAAACCGAATATTGAATTAGAAATTTAATTAAATTATTTTTCATACAGGAAAAAGGAGCAGAATGTTTTTTTCCTTACCGTGG
Organism: Ophion obscuratus; assembly: GCA_964007375.1. NCBI lineage: Eukaryota > Metazoa > Arthropoda > Insecta > Hymenoptera > Ichneumonidae > Ophion > Ophion obscuratus. Next base: position 46,252,662 of record OZ023315.1, read on the forward strand.
AATGTGGGTCATTCCTTTTTAAAAGCTCATTGAGTAGAAGAGTACAAATATATATATTTTTCTTTTTCATCTTAAGAAATAAAGATATCGCGGACCGTCAAAGTTGTCAGTTTTAGACCATTTGTGTTACGGGGTCTGTCTCAAAACCTAAAAAAGTCAATTCGTCATATGTATGGAACCCTAATAGAGCGCGGCCCGACTCGCACGTTTTATCTGCCATTTTGAAAGATTAATTTAAAAAATGCCATGGGACAGCCAAAAGCAGTAATAAAACATACTCCAAGTCTAGAAAAATGGGGAAGAAATTTTCCCTTGAAAAAAAAAAAATCATGAAAATCAGTATTTTTTCCTCGCCTAAAAGTATCTTCCCCCTTGAATAATTTCGCGACTCTGAAACGGATCGGTTATTCGCTCGCTAGTACAACATTAGTCGCAACAGAATTGATTTATTTCTAGGCGTGAAACAACTACTCCTCACCATACAATTTGACTAAAGAGTGTTGTCAAGTTTGGGAGAAAAATGTTAGGAAAATTGTAAAGTATGAGGGGCTGTTCAAGATGATTGATGGTGGTCGCACCTGCTCTTCCAGCTTTCAATAATATCGAACCATTTTTAACCAGCGGACTTTACGATGTGATCATGCTCACGTATAAATAACATGCGAGTTTGACCCCTACTAAATGTATACGTTGGAGAAATATATGTAATATATATGATAGGTATATGCCATGTACATTTATGAGGCTCGATTTGGGTAGAAAAAATCGCATAATAAATTTCGCACTCTCGCAAATACACACACACACACACACACACACACACACACACACACACACACACACACACACACACACACACACACACACACACACACACACACACACACACACACACACACACACACGCACGCACGCACGCACATGCACGCACGCACGCACGCACGCACACACACACACACACACACACACACACGCGCGCGCGCGCGCGCGCGCACACGCGTATATATATATACGTATATCAAGAGACCATAACTTTTTACGACTGTTATGATGCGTCGTGCACATTGAGTAAAAATACATCACAATCTTGACTACTGCTTTCGATAAATATTATAAAATACACATATCAATTAATTAATTCTCTAGGTCAAACTTATAGCAAAAAAAATCCAATTAAATACGAGAAAAAATTCACTATTATTTTCTACAGATATAAAACTGTGTACTCTTCCCGACTTTCTAATAAAAACAGAATCGACAATTGCTAATGAACTATTACATCCATATTCACATCGTTAATCGGTAGTAATCGAATTAACAAACCACGAAATGCGTTTTTCATTAATTCAAGGCCCTCTATGACGACGTCTCAAATAATTAGGTTTTCCTTATATTGAGGGGGGAGATATCTTTATGTGAGGAAAAAATTTACTGATTTTTTTAAAGGCAAGAATGCTTCATCATTTTTGAGACTTTGGGTATTTTTTATTACTACTTCTGGCTCTTGGTCTTTTTTAATTTATTAATTTTTAAAAACGGCGGTGTTATGGCACGGTCTTCTGAACTGGATTTGTAAAACTAGCGTGATGTATAGCAAAAAAACTAATCGACCGATTCTTATGAAATTTGGTATAAATCTTTCTAACCTTATCGTCTAAAATATGACCCTAAATGTTTTTGAAAATGACAAAAAGAAAGTATTTTTTAATTTCAAAATGTAAGTTTTTTTTTCAGAAAATTCAATCTTTTTGTTTCGAAGCGTCCCATTTAATAGATTTTCAAAATTTCTCATTTTTTCTTGGTTCATATTCTCCGTATAAGTGTTGATGAAACAAAAATCTTCTTTGTTTTTTTTCAGATTGAATCCGTCGGCGCTACGTGTCATGCCGTCTGGGAATATCTGTTGCAACCCGTTTAGAAGACGTGCCATACTTCAGCCATTTTTGAAGATTAATGAAAAATAACAAAAAACACCATCTAACAGCCAAAAGGAGTAATAAAACATACCCTAAGGCTAAAAAATAGTGATGAAATCTTTCTTGGAAAATAAAAATCATGAAAATCAGCAATTTTTTCCTCGCCAAAAGGTATCTCCCCCCTTAATGTAGAGAATCTCATTCATAGAAATAAAAGAGTATTTATGTGTAAAGTCAAATATATAAGGAATTGTAAGGACAGTGTAGAAAGAGAATTAGAGTGGGAATAAAAGATAGAGTGAGAGAGAGAGAGAGAGAGAGAGAGAGAGAGAGAGAGAGAGAAAGAGAGAGGATCAGAGAGCGAAAGAGACAGTCATGCAACTCACCAATGCCTGGGCGGCGCTCTGGTGCTGCAAGCAAGAAATACCGAGTTACTATTAGATCGCAAAACGCCATTAAGACTGAATTTTTAGTGTGCAACAAAAGAGAGTTCAAAAGTGTGCTTTTTTCGGAAAAAAGATACAATGAATCAGTTTGTGCGAATAGAGTGGTAAAAAAAATTAGATAGATGCTTGACGCCAAATGCAAATTACCTATGGAAGCAAATGTACTCCTTATTGTATCCTTATGGTACCTTATTGTACTTTGTATGCTTATTGTATCCTTATTTTACTCCGAACCATTCCTATGACTTTTCATGTCACCCGTCAACGATTTAAAGAGCAGTGTGACTGCCCAAAAAGGGATTTTCGGAAATTTATTGGAAGATAAATATTGCATCTAATGTTTTGAAATTTCGAGGATATATTTGTGTATAAATTATGTATATACAGTAATTTTTTTGTATGAAAATATTAAATTTTGAGCGTCATATGTGCTGTCTCCCGAGTCTCAAAAAAAAGTTCTCCCACTGCTGCAGTGATTGCGGCCACCAGTGCCCGAAATCAAAAAATAAAAAGTCCGTTAAACTAGAAGATATTGCCTGTACAATGACGCAGGATTGTGCCAAAAAATTAAATCCAACAAAATACGAGGTTTTGAAAAAAAGTTCCAAATTATGCTAAAAAATCTGATAGTTTGTTGCATGGCAAATTGATATTTTTATCCAATCGGAAAACTGGAAGGTCTTTGTATGAAGAAACAAATACTAAATACGCTGAAACAAGATTCAAATCAATCGGATGATTTGTTTTCGCGTTAGAACTGCAGCTGTTGCGTATCGCATCACGCAATATCTAATTAACGGTCCAAGAAATATTTATATATTAAATAATATTATTAAGATGCAACTTTACCAGCGTAACCCTTCCGCACACTATCCGGTCGACGGATTTTCCTTCGACCTGAATACCATAAAAAAGGGTCTAAGGGCTTTCGCCCAGCACAACGGCGGGAAGATCCCGGGAAAGGCGCATTTGGCAACCAACTGTCTCGAGTATTTTTTGTACGCATTTCGTCATCACCATTAAAGAATTTCCGTCAATTGCAGTTTCGTGACATTCCGGAATGTAGAATGATTTTAAAAAGACTGCATGCAGATGTTGCCGCCTGGTATTTTCCCTCTTTTTTTTTGGGGTTTTTGAGATCTTCATCTTACCTCCGGTTTTGTAAGTCTTCTCTCGTGATTGGTCGCAAAAGGACTCGCCCATAAGGAAGTTGCAAATGTTTCCACCCAATATAAATTAAGGGGGTTTCAATTTTCCTAATGAGCTACTCCTAGCAGTGGACGCGACACGTCGATCATCCAGAAGAAGAGTCAGTTGTCGCTCAACATACAAACAGACAAGTCGTTGCTAACCATCTAAGCGATCAAGTATCAAACTCTAATCGAACCAATCGTCAACCGATATAACAGAAAATCTCATTTAATCTTTAACTCAAGTTGGTGTTTAATTATCCGCGTTAAAATTGTTAAACCCGATCTGTATTATTTATTTGTTCAGATTAAAATCAATATTTTCCAATATCAGTGTCCATTTCATTTACAACGAAAACGGTTGCACTTCATTAATTTAAAGTGTGACGTACCAGGCAAGCGTCGTCGTATGCATGCGGTTCGGAATTTACGACTCCGAAAGAATCAGTCAAGATTCGCGGTGCTCACAGTACAGCCGCAAATTTGGAAAATGTCGTTTTGAGAAAAACGCGTTGAAAAAAAAATATTGATTTCATTGTTATAAATGGCTAAAAGTATAAGACTGGTAAGGTGAATACTGTCGAAAAATGCCACCAAAAAATCGATTTTTCGAAAGTGTCACACCAGGGTGCCCCATACATAAATACGAATTAACCAGAGCTGTTGGTCGTACCTCATTTGTCAGTACGTTTAATTTCTTAAGATTCATATGGGGTTAACTCGACATGTTCCCACAGACCTGGAATATTTTCTGGACCTTCCTAACCTCTATGCTGATCATCTTGTGCAGTTTGAATGGGATCCACAGTACCGTTTTTTAAGAAAAAACGGTCGGCATCTCGACGTATTTCGTGGGCTAATTACATTACGCTTATGGGAAACTCCCGATCTTTGTTTTGCATATTATTATTATCTGATAAGTGAATGTCACCACGGAGCTGAAAAAAATAAGCAAGGTTCGATTAATTATCGGATTAACCCTTGGTACCGTGACAATGAGGATTCACAGTAGCGTTAAAAAATTATTTATCTTTTTGATAGCGAATTTGTGCGAAAATCAAGTGCGTCAATTTGTGCGAATCAGTACTTATTCTCATAATTAGTAATAATTACTTAATACTAATTTGATAACTATGTTCAGACATTATACTTTTTTAGGCAAAGACATAATAACGTGTACTTTTTGCACACATCAACTTTTCTTTAACATATCAAAAAAATTATAAAAGTTATTGATTTTTTTTTATCGGTTTGTTCCACCCGCACAGGGGTCTTTCCCTTTTACGAGCCCCAATCCGCTTCAACTTCGTTCTTACCTCCCATTCCACCCCCTCTATCGCCCATTCCACAACTCTCCCCTGCCTCCCATTCCACCCCACCCCCGCCCTTGCGGCCGCAGCGGACTTCCTTCTCTGTATCTCATTTACCATGACATATCTGCCATGGGCATAGGGAAACTACCGAAAAAACCCATACGGCGAAACAGCCGGCCACAGTTCGCTTCCCAGTCACGGAACTAGTCGTCTGTCGCCGCAAAATGTCGAAGAAAAACATTTCACGACGAAAGTACGCGACTGGGATTCGAACCCGCGACCTCTCATCCGCTGGCCAGCACGCTAACCACTAGACCAACGCACCGGGTAAGCTTTTGATTTCTTCGAGATTATAGACAATTGTAGTACACACGTTTTCTTTCCAGCGGAATTTTTTTTACTCGGACCGATATTTATTTTTGACAACTCCTTGGGTTGGGACTTTAGTCCACAGTAACGGGTATAAAATCATGTGCGAATTTAACAATTTTTTTAGTATGAAAAAGTGATTCACTCATAAAATTAATTACACATCTATTTAGTCTGAATATCAAGCTGTTAAAAAATATATATATTTGTTTCGATGTACAAAATGGCCGACTACTCGAAACTTCCCGAAACAGCTTTTTTCCAATTGGCGTGACAAATAATCCCGACTAAAATTTTTGCTACGGGGCAGACTAGGGCCGTATCCGGCATGCCGTATTCCGTACCACTGCACTTTACAGGCCGCCGTATCAGGGCTTTAACAGGCGTGAAACGCTTTTTGCATCCGGCCCTGATGCAGATGCCGGTTACGGACCTGATCAGTATACATTTGCAAGCTCTGATCCGGCTGCCGTATCTATGCCTGAAATGACAAATAAAAACAATCCAAAAATTAAGAATAAAAACATTCTGCTAGTATTTTTTGTTTCCATATGCCTTATTTATGTTCCTGCCTATGTGATGATTGAATTAAAATGTATTCTGCCCCGTTGAAGTTTTTACCTACCCTCGGAATTGAAGCTATGCCTTCTTATTCTAGAGCTGAGCGCGGTACCTATTTGGCCATTCTAACACTTGTGTAAACTTTCTTATTTTCTTTCCTATCTTTATCAGTCTAATTCTATTATGCAGAATGTCAATAATTTTATGTATGGTATTCAAGGTTGCATCATTTCAATTCAACAATAATTATATTTTTACCGCACATTTTTATTGCCCATTTAGGGCCATTTCACACGGTATATTTCTTACGCGCAGACCACGCGATACAAACGCGATACACACTTGATCTATATGCGTTTTTCAGTCGAAAAAGCGTGTGGATCATGTGTGTATTGCGTTTGTATCGCGTCGTCTGCGCGTATAAAATACGCCGTGTGTAAAGGCGATTAGGCTGTGAAAAGAACTCACACGCATGTAATTTCGACAAGAATAGTAAATTCACTTTTATTCTTATTCATATATTATATACATTTTGTAACGTTGCGTTACGATATTAGAGACTATCCGAGAAAGGTGAGGTAAGCGGGCTGGCGTAGCTCAGTTGGTCAGAGCAGTCGACCGGCAATCGAAAGGTCCCGGGTTCGAATCCCGGCCCAAAACGCACCGCATTTTTTTCGGATAGTTCTCCCGAGTTTTTTCGGGGGGTTATAAATGGCGCCCAACGTGGGGCCACGGCCTCAGAATAATCAAGATAAAGATCGAATTATCGTTGATTGCCGTGGAAAAAGAATCCCCTCCTTGAGAAGAGTCTCATTGAGCTAGCCTCTCTTACCCTTCCCCCTTCCGTTCCGCAGACAATCCCCGCGTCTGTAGTTCCCCTTCCGTCCCTCAGACAATCTCCGCGTCTGTAGTACCCCTTCCCCCTTCCGTCCCTCAGACAATCTCCGCGTCTGTAGTTAGTTCCCGTTGCGTTTAGATATTAGTTTGGGCAAAAATTTCGAGTCGACCCTCCAGAGCCGGATCGACTCTGGCAGGGGGGTTTGTAACGTTGCGTTACGATATTAGAGACTATCCGAGAAAGGTGAGGTAAGCGGGCTGGCGTAGCTCAGTTGGTCAGAGCAGTCGACCGGCAATCGAAAGGTCCCGGGTTCGAATCCCGGCCCAAAACGCACCGCATTTTTTTCGGATAGTTCTCCCGAGTTTTTTCGGGGGGTTATAAATGAATAACTGAAATAAAATTCAACTATAATTTTATTTCAGTTATCGACCCATCAATTTCCCCTTCCCCCTTCCTCCGCCTACGTTAACACGCGATACCCGTCACAATTTATAGATATATAATTTTTATTTACTTATTCATATATATATGAATAAATAAATAAAAAGTATATATCTATAAATGTATATAATATATGAATAAGAATAAAAGTGAATGTACTATTCTTGTCAAAATTACATGCGTGTGAGTTCTTTTCACAGCCTAATGGCCTTTGCACACGGCGTATTTTATACGCGCAGACGACGCGATACACACGCAATATACACATGATCCATTAATGTATTAATTCATTTTATCATTCAAATAAGTGCGTATTATAAGCAAAAAAACGGGCCGAACTAGGTAATACACCTAATATATATATATATATATATATATAAACATTAGTCATTTTAAGTTCTGCCATTAAGAATAGTTTGAATTATGTATTTTTAAATAATACCGCTTCAGTTAGTTTATATGAAAACAATTAGTCCATGTTTATTACCTGCTCGCAGAGTGTAGATTATTCGAATCCATGCGGTTTATATCACACCGATCCGATTCACTCAAGACACAGATCAGGCCTGCCGCAACCTCGCGTCCATAGACGCTCTATTCCGGCGGCATACAGGCTACCGTACTTCGGCCTGTTCAGGGTGCCTACTCGCGCTCGGACTAAGTTTCCACTGGTTCAGGGGACATCCGGCATTGATCAGACGTGCCGCACTACGGTATTACGTACCGCAGCTGGATAACGGCCTGATCAGTCTTTAGGCTGCCGGATAAAAAATTCTAGTCGGGAATGTATTGTGCCCGGTTAAAGATTTTACCTACCCTCGGGATTGAACCTATACCTTCTTATTCTAGAGATGAGCGCGCTACATATTTGGCAATCCTAACACTTGTGTAAACTTTCTTATTTTCTTTCCAATCTTTGTGAGTCCAATTCCATTCTGCAGAATGTCAATAATTTTATGTATGATGTTCAAGGTTGCATCATTGCAATGCAACAATAATTATATTTTTACCGCTGAATTTTTTTCGCCCATTTAGGGTCTTTGCACACGGTGTATTTTCTACGCGCAGACCACGCGATACAAACGCGATACACACCCCGTGAAAAATTTGCGGGCGCTTAACCCATTAACGCCCAAGAATCGCGATTTTTTCCTTCATTTTTAAGCCAGATTTTTATTATATTAAAAAAATCATAAAAAATAAAGAGATACATTCCCTAGTATTTTCGAGGGTGCTCTTTCAGAATCTGGGGTCAAAATCGGGTTTTGTCCATTAGGAAAAAAAATATGGCGGCTTTTGAACAAAAAAACAGGAAAAATCGATGACACTTTTTTTTGGATTTTTTTTTCACCTCGAAGCCGTTGAAAATTCCGGTTTTTTTTCAACCATGGGTGCATAGAATAGTGACGATTGAACAATCAATTTTTTTAATTCGTCGTTGTCAACATTTTCACCCCCAAAATTGCGCATTTCACCCCCTGAGTGACACGAAAAATTTTACGCTCGGTGTCCCAAATGAAAAGTAGTTGGATTTGGACGAAAATTGGTACTCAGAAGTTTTTGAGGTCGCTGATTACGATTCTGTTCTCAAAATTCCGAAATTCAAAATGGCCGATCCAATATGGTGGACACAAATGCAAAAGTTCATTTGAATTGGATAAAACATGGCACGCGGGGGTTTTCGAGGTCGCTGATTATGATTCTGCTCTCAAAATTCCGAAATTCAAAATGGCGGATCCAATATGGCGGACACAAATGCAAAAGTTCATTTGAATTGGATAAAACGTGGCACTCGGGGGTTTTCGAGGTCAATGATTATGATTTTGCTCTCAAAATTCCGAAATTCAAAATGGTGGATCCAATATGGCGGACACAAATGCAAAAGTTCATTTGTATTGGATAAAACGTGGCACTCGGGGGTTTTCGAGGTCGCTGATTATGATTCTGCTCTCAAAATTCCGAAATTCAAAATGGCGGATCCAATATGGCGGACACAAATGCAAAAGTTCATTTGAATTGGATAAAACGTGGCACTCGAGGGTTTTCGAGGTCGCTGATTATGATTCTGCTCTCAAAATTCCGAAATTCAAAATGGCGGATCCAATGTGGCGGACACAAATGCAAAAGTTCATTTGAATTGGATAAAACGTGGCACTCGGGGGTTTTCGAGGTCACTGATTGTGATTCTGCTCTCAAAATTCTGAAATTAAAAATGGCGGATCCAATATGGCGGATACAAATGCAAAAGTCCATTTGAATTGGATAAAACGTGGCACTCGGGGGTTTTCTAGGTAGCTTATTATATTTCTGCTCTCAAAATTCTGGTATTTTCAGGTATTTAAATACCCAAAAAAAAACCGAGTGCCACGTTTTATCCAATTCAAATGAACTTTTGCATTTTTGTCCGCCATATTGGATCCGCTATTTTTAATTTCGGAATTTTGAGAGCAGAATCATAATCAGCGACCTCGAAAACCCCCGAGTGCCACGTTTTATCCAATTCAAATGAACTTTTGCATTTGTGTCCGCCATATTGAATCGGCCATTTCGAATTTCGGAATTTTGAGAACAGAATCGTAATCAGCGACCTCAAAAACCTCCGAGTACCAATTTTCGTGCAAATCCAACTACTTTTCATTGGGGACACCGAGCGTGAAATTTTTCGTGTCACTCAGGGGGTGAAAAGCGCGATTTTGGGGGTGAAAATGTTGACAACGACGAATTTAAAAAATTGATTGTTCAATCGTCACTATTCTATGCACCCATGGTTGAAAAAAAACCGGACTTTTCAACGGCTTCGAGGTGAAAAAAAAAGTGGCATCGAGTTTTCCTTTTTTTTTTGTTTAAAAGCTGCCATATTTTTTTTTCCTAATGGACAAAACCCGATTTTGACCCCAGATTCTGAAAGAGCACCCTCGAAAATGCTAGGGAACGTATCTCTTCATTTTTTATGATTTTTTTAATATAATAAAAATCTGGCTTGAAAATGAAGGAAAAAATCGCGATTCTTGGGCGTTAATGGGTTAAGATGCCGCGGACGCTTGATACGATATTCAGCACCAACCACTAATACCCAGTGTTCGTCCTTTACATGGGCCAATGATTTGACCATGATTCTGCCAGTACTCTTTTCAAGCATGGCAAACCAACGAACACCCAACCTTGGGCAAAATATCGATTACCAACTCTGAGCCAACTATCCGGTCCCAGTGTTGGCCCCGAACATGGGCTAATCGGTTGATCATGGGTTTGCCAGTCTCGGAGTGAAGCTCGGCACACCATCGAAGAGCCAATGCTGGGCCAGTTCTATTTAATGACCATCGGCAAATTGTCGGGGCGAGTGCAGGCCCTGAGTCTGAGCCAATCGCTTGACCGTGGTTTTGTCAATCCTTATTTTTAGCATGGCAAATGACCAATTGCCAAATCTGGCTCAACGCTGGCTTTGAACGGTATAGTCCATACATATACACAAGAATGCTTTTTTACGTATATTATCATTATATATATTTTTTTGTTATCGCTGCATGCAATTTTCTACGTCCTGTGATAATAAAAACTCATAATTACTGTTATCTGAAATTCACTTTATTAAAAATAAAGTTGATTTATACTAGAGTTTTGTGGTGTATAAAAAAAGGCCGAGTTATTATGATAATATTAAGAAAGGTCGACTGTTAAAACGACGACAAAAATTAGAAGACGCTTTACAGCAGGTTAGGATCAGAGGCAACGAAGCAAAAAGACAAGTAGGTAGTGAAACAAATTTGGAAACATTCCACGAACAAGTGATTGTGTATAACGATGTTAGTGAATCTAATAATTCTTTCGATGAGCAATCATCGAGCACAGAAACTTGTGAATCTGATCGATTGTTGGCTAAGCATTGGATTGTTTTGACAGCTCTACACTGGGCCAACATTAGCCCGAATATTGCGCCAACAATATGAAGCCGACCTTAGCCCTACTAGGGTGGGGATCAAAATATCGAAGGACCAAATATAGATCGACAAATATTTCGAAACGACAGAATTATGAACTCTCAAAATAACGAAGGTTTAATTATTCGAAATGTTATGTTACGATCGAATAAAAAATCGAATGACTATAAAGCAAAGCATCATTTATTCGAGAGCTCATTTATCTGAAAACGTATATTCAGATCATCTGCAATTTGAGACATACAATAGAAAGAAAAGCAATATATCGAGACGCAAAATATCGATGGTCCGAAATGGCGAATGCCAAAATGGCGAACATGGTATGGATGCCGTCCCGGCCGACCGCTAACGCTATCTGCCTCGATCACAAGTTTTCGCCGTCCGGGCCGTTCGACATTTTGACCCTTCGCTATTTTAACCACTCGACTTTTTGGCCGTTCGATTTAATGCTTTCTGTTTTTTGAACCATCGCTGGATTTACAATTCGAAGATTCGTCTTCTCGAATTATTTGGTGTTATTTATATAAGCAATTCGATATTATGTCTCTCAATATTTTTTAAATCGGTTTTTGTTTTTCGCTATATTTCAACTTCGAGATATTCGTATTCGGCATTTTTATTTACGACTATACAGGGTGACTTTTATAAGGTGGACAGGTGTTTTTAGAGGGTCTTGCGCGGTGATTTAGCGACTGAAAAAAATATGTTTTTGAATGGTTTTTCACGCTTTCTTTGAAAAAAAATATATCGTATTTTTGTCATGAATAGCATTTGGCAGAGAAAATAGCGTATTCTGGAAAAGAATAAAAAATCCATTTTGCGTGCAGGAGAATGAAGCTTATAAAATTCCGAATACGGAACACTCCCGAAAAACTTTATTCGTGCTCCCCGTCATGGAGAAAAAATGATCAAACATACGATATAAAGTGGATAAATCGGAATTTAATCAGTGGAACAAACGAGCTAAGTCAGGCACGACAGTGCTATAGAAAGTGCTAGTCTGCTGACGTCACAGCTGCAACTTCCGAATGGTCGCGGCTGTCACCGGAAGTTGGTTCAGAGTCCGATGATACGCGGTCGAGCCGAGAGATCTGAATGTGTCCCTATCTGAGAACTTGATTCAAAATAATGTCAATTTATAAAATGCTCGAGGATTCCATGCACTGCAAATACGATTTTCAATCATTTGCGATTCGCTAACAACTTTTGGAATAAATGATGTTAGCAATACATTTTAAAGTAATTTGACGTGGAATTATTAATTTTTACCAAATATTACGAGATTTTTGTTTTTCAATGTTGCATAAATTATCTTCACATGTTGTAGTTAGAGAATTTTTGAATATTTTATGAAAAAGTGAAAAAAAAAATGCTCGTATAATTTGGCAAAAAATAATAATTCCACGGGAAATTACTTAAAAATGTTTTGATAGAATTATTTATTGCGAAAGTTATTAGCGAATCGCAAATGATGAGGAATATTGTTTGCGGACGATGAAATCCGCAAACATTTTCGAAATTGACATTATTTCCGATAAAGTTCGCAATCTATCGATCAAGTTCAATCGATTATCTTAAACCTCAATCCATAACGGTATTTCGGGCACATTGATCCCGTGAAACTGGGTCGTTTTCGTTTTTGCACTGCCAAACCAACAATTGCCGGTGGAAAAAATCTGAAAAAAATTATGGCCGATCTTTAGACCGTACGTCTACAGGAACAATAAGGTTGTTTTCTTCCTTATTTTCGATTTTTTTAAAAATAAATATTAAGTGAAGAAAATGATCTTGGGCGGGACGAAAACGACACAAGTTTGCGCATCGCGCGTTAGCATTTGGTCCGCAATGGGTCAGATTGAGTCGAGAAATCTGACGATGCTGCGACAACGACGGAAGGGGCATTGTTTATTCAACAAAGATAAAGTTCTCGGAGCACCGATCGGACATTCCTGACATTACTGCCCCGAATTCGTTTCCAATTTTATCCTACTTCCGGTCAGATTGGGTCGAGAAGTCTGACGACGCCGCGAGAACGACGCTAGGAGCTTTGTTTATTTAACAAAGATAAAATCGGTGCTCGGAATGGTTCCCGAGGGCTCGATCGGAAATTGCTGGTAGTACTGCCCCGAATCCGTCTCCTATTTTATCATGTTTCCAGTCAGGTTGGGTCGTGAAGTCTGACGATGCTTCGAGAACGACGGAAGGAGGATTATTTCTTTAACAAAGATAAAATCGGTGCTCGCAACGGTTCTCGGAGCACCGATCGGACATTCCTAACATTACTGACCCGAATTCGTTTCCGATTTTATCGTATTTCCGGTCAGAGGGGTCGAGAAGTCTGACGATCCTGCGTCAACGAGGGAAGGAGCATTAGTTATTTAACAAAGATAAAGCCGGTGCTCGCAACGTTTCTAGGAGCCTTGATCGGACATTCCCGATATTACTGCCCCGAATTCGTCTCCGATTTTATCCTACTTCCGGTCAGCTTGGGTCGAGAAGTCTGACGATGCCGCGAGAACGACGCTAGGAACTTTGTTTATTTAACAAAGATAAAATCGGTGTTCGGAATGGTTCCCGGGGGCTCGATCGGACATTCCCGATATTACTGCCCCGAATTCGTCTCCGATTTTATCCTACTTCCGGTCAGATTGGGTCGAGAAGTCTGGCGATGGTGCGAGAACGACGGTAGGAGCATTGTTTATTCAACAAAGATAAAATCGTAGCTCTGAATGGTTCTCGGGGCCTCGATCGTACGTTCCCGATATGACTGCGCCGAGTTCGTCTCCGATTTTATCTTACTTCCGGTCAGAATGGGTCGAAAAGTCTCACGATGCTGCAAGAACGACGGTAGGAGCATTGTTTATTTAACAAAGATAAAATCGGTGCTCGGAATGGTTCTCGGTGCCTCGAGCGAACATTACCGATAATACTGCCCCAAATTTGTCTCCGATTTTATCTTACTTCGGGTGAGAATGGGTCGACAAGTCTGACGATGCTGCGAGAACGACGGTAGAAGAATTGTTTATTTAACAAAGATAAAATCGGTGCTCGGAATGGTTCTCGGGGCCTCGAGTGAATATTCTCGATAATACTGCCCCGAATTCGTCTCCGATTTTATCTTACTTCCGGTCAGAATGGGGGAAGAAGTCTAAAGATGCAGCGAGAATGACGATTGGAGCATTGTTTACTTAACAAAGATAAAATCGGTGCTCGGAATGGTTCTCGGTGCCTCGAGCGAACATTCCCGATATTACTGCGCCGAATTCGCCTCCGATTTTATCTTACTTCCGGTCAGAATGGGTCGAAAACTCTCACGATGCTGCGAGAACGACGGTAGGAGCATTGTTTATTTAACAAAGATAAAATCGGTGCTCGGAATGGTTCTCGGGGCCTCGATCGTACGTTCCCGATATTACTGCGCCGAATTCGTCTCCGATTTTATCTTACTTCCGGTCAGAATGGGTCGACAAGTCTGACGATGCTGCGAGAACGACGGTAGAAGAATTGTTTATTTAACAAAGATAAAATCGGTGCTCGGAATGGTTCTCGGGGCCTCGAGCGAACATTCCCGATAATACTGCCCCGAATGCGTCTCCGATTTTATCTTACTTCCGGTCAGAATGGGGGAAGAAGTCTAAAGATGCAGCGAGAATGACGATTGGAGCATTGTTTATTTAACAAAGATAAAATCGGTGCTCGGAATGGTTCTCGGTGCCTCGAGCGAACATTCCCGATATTTGTGCGCCGAATTTGTCTCCGATTTTATCTTACTTCCGGTCAGAATGGGTCGAAAAGTCTCACGATGCTGCGAGAACGACGGTAGGAGCATTGTTTATTTAACAAAGATAAAATCGGTGCTCGGAATGTTTCTCGGGGCCTCGAGCGAACATTACCGATAATACTGCCCCAAATTTGTCTCCGATTTTATCTTACTTCCGTTGAGAATGGGTCGACAAGTCTGACGATGCTGCGACAACGACGGTAGAAGAATTATTTATTTAACAAAGATAAAATCGGTGCTCGGAATGGTTCTCGGGGCCTCGAGTGAACATTCTCGATAATACTGCCCCAAATTCGTCTCCGATTTTATCTTACTTCCGGTCAGAATGGGTCGCAAAGTTTCACGATGCTGCGAGAACGACAGTAGGAGCATTGTTTATTTAACAAAGATAAAATCGGTGCTCGGAATGGTTCTCGGTGCCTTGAGCGAACATTCCCGATATTACTGCCCCGAAATCGTCTCCGATTTTATCTTACTTCCGGTCAGAATGGGTCGAAAAGTCTCACGATGCTGCGAGAACGCCGGTAGGAGCATTGTTTATTTAACAAAGATAAAATCGGTGCTCGGAATGGTTCTCGGTGCCTCGAGCGAACATTCCCGATATTACTGCGCCGAATTCGCCTCCGATTTTATCTTACTTCCGGTCAGAATGGGTCGAAAACTCTCACGATGCTGCGAGAACGACGGTAGGAGCATTGTTTATTTAACAAAGATAAAATCGGTGCTCGGAATGGTTCTCGGGGCCTCGATCGTACGTTCCCGATATTACTGCGCCGAATTCGTCTCCGATTTTATCTTACTTCCGGTCAGAATGGGTCGACAAGTCTGACGATGCTGCGAGAACGACGGTAGAAGAATTGTTTATTTAACAAAGATAAAATCGGTGCTCGGAATGGTTCTCGGGGCCTCGAGCGAACATTCCCGATAATACTGCCCCGAATGCGTCTCCGATTTTATCTTACTTCCGGTCAGAATGGGGGAAGAAGTCTAAAGATGCAGCGAGAATGACGATTGGAGCATTGTTTATTTAACAAAGATAAAATCGGTGCTCGGAATGGTTCTCGGTGCCTCGAGCGAACATTCCCGATATTTGTGCGCCGAATTTGTCTCCGATTTTATCTTACTTCCGGTCAGAATGGGTCGAAAAGTCTCACGATGCTGCGAGAACGACGGTAGGAGCATTGTTTATTTAACAAAGATAAAATCGGTGCTCGGAATGTTTCTCGGGGCCTCGAGCGAACATTACCGATAATACTGCCCCAAATTTGTCTCCGATTTTATCTTACTTCCGGTGAGAATGGGTCGACAAGTCTGACGATGCTGCGACAACGACGGTAGAAGAATTATTTATTTAACAAAGATAAAATCGGTGCTCGGAATGGTTCTCGGGGCCTCGAGTGAACATTCTCGATAATACTGCCCCGAATTCGTCTCCGATTTTATCTTACTTCCGGTCAGAATGGGGGAAGAAGTCTAAAGATGCAGCGAGAATGACGATTGGAGCATTGTTTACTTAACAAAGATAAAATCGGTGCTCGGAATGGTTCTCGGTGCCTCGAGCGAACATTCCCGATATTACTGCGCCGAATTCGCCTCCGATTTTATCTTACTTCCGGTCAGAATGGGTCGAAAACTCTCACGATGCTGCGAGAACGACGGTAGGAGCATTGTTTATTTAACAAAGATAAAATCGGTGCTCGGAATGGTTCTCGGGGCCTCGATCGTACGTTCCCGATATTACTGCGCCGAATTCGTCTCCGATTTTATCTTACTTCCGGTCAGAATGGGTCGACAAGTCTGACGATGCTGCGAGAACGACGGTAGAAGAATTGTTTATTTAACAAAGATAAAATCGGTGCTCGGAATGGTTCTCGGGGCCTCGAGCGAACATTCCCGATAATACTGCCCCGAATGCGTCTCCGATTTTATCTTACTTCCGGTCAGAATGGGGGAAGCAGTCTAAAGGTGCCGCGAGAATGACGATTGGAGCATTGTTTATTTAACAAAGATAAAATCGGTGCTCGGAATGGTTCTCGGTGCCTCGAGCGAACATTCCTGATATTTGTGCGCCGAATTTGTCTCCGATTTTATCTTACTTCCGGTCAGAATGGGTCGAAAAGTCTCACGATGCTGCGAGAACGACGGTAGGAGCATTGTTTATTTAACAAAGATAAAATCGGTGCTCGGAATGTTTCTCGGGGCCTGGAGCGAACATTACCGATAATACTGCCCCAAATTTGTCTCCGATTTTATCTTACTTCCGGTGAGAATGGGTCGACAAGTCTGACGATGCTGCGACAACGACGGTAGAAGAATTATTTATTTAACAAAGATAAAATCGGTGCTCGGAATGGTTCTCGGGGCCTCGAGTGAACATTCTCGATAATACTGCCCCAAATTCGTCTCCGATTTTATCTTACTTCCGGTCAGAATGGGTCGCAAAGTTTCACGATGCTGCGAGAACGACAGTAGGAGCATTGTTTATTTAACAAAGATAAAATCGGTGCTCGGAATGGTTCTCGGTGCCTTGAGCGAATATTCCCGATATTACTGCCCCGAAATCGTCTCCGATTTTATCTTACTTCCGGTCAGAATGGGTCGAAAAGTCTCACGATGCTGCGAGAACGCCGGTAGGAGCATTGTTTATTTAACAAAGATAAAATCGGTGCTCGGAATGGTTCTCGGTGCCTCGAGCGAACATTCCCGATATTACTGCGCCGAATTCGCCTCCGATTTTATCTTACTTCCGGTCAGAATGGGTCGAAAACTCTCACGATGCTGCGAGAACGACGGTAGGAGCATTGTTTATTTAACAAAGATAAAATCGGTGCTCGGAATGGTTCTCGGGGCCTCGATCGTACGTTCCCGATATTACTGCGCCGAATTCGTCTCCGATTTTATCTTACTTCCAGTCAGAATGGGTCGACAAGTCTGACGATGCTGCGAGAACGACGGTAGAAGAATTGTTTATTTAACAAAGATAAAATCGGTGCTCGGAATGGTTCTCGGGGCCTCGAGCGAACATTCCCGATAATACTGCCCCGAATGCGTCTCCGATTTTATCTTACTTCCGGTCAGAATGGGGGAAGAAGTCTAAAGATGCAGCGAGAATGACGATTGGAGCATTGTTTATTTAACAAAGATAAAATCGGTGCTCGGAATGGTTCTCGGTGCCTCGAGCGAACATTCCCGATATTTGTGCGCCGAATTTGTCTCCGATTTTATCTTACTTCCGGTCAGAATGGGTCGAAAAGTCTCACGATGCTGCGAGAACGACGGTAGGGGCATTGTTTATTTAACAAAGATAAAATCGGTGCTCGGAATGTTTCTCGGGGCCTCGAGCGAACATTACCGATAATACTGCCCCAAATTTGTCTCCGATTTTATCTTACTTCCGGTGAGAATGGGTCGACAAGTCTGACGATGCTGCGACAACGACGGTAGAAGAATTATTTATTTAACAAAGATAAAATCGGTGCTCGGAATGGTTCTCGGGGCCTCGAGTGAACATTCTCGATAATACTGCCCCGAATTCGTCTCCGATTTTATCTTACTTCCGGTCAGAATGGGGGAAGAAGTCTAAAGATGCAGCGAGAATGACGATTGGAGCATTGTTTACTTAACAAAGATAAAATCGGTGCTCGGAATGGTTCTCGGTGCCTCGAGCGAACATTCCCGATATTACTGCGCCGAATTCGCCTCCGATTTTATCTTACTTCCGGTCAGAATGGGTCGAAAACTCTCACGATGCTGCGAGAACGACGGTAGGAGCATTGTTTATTTAACAAAGATAAAATCGGTGCTCGGAATGGTTCTCGGGGCCTCGATCGTACGTTCCCGATATTACTGCGCCGAATTCGTCTCCGATTTTATCTTACTTCCGGTCAGAATGGGTCGACAAGTCTGACGATGCTGCGACAACGACGGTAGAAGAATTGTTTATTTAACAAAGATAAAATCGGTGCTCGGAATGGTTCTCGGGGCCTCGAGCGAACATTCCCGATAATACTGCCCCGAATGCGTCTCCGATTTTATCTTACTTCCGGTCAGAATGGGGGAAGAAGTCTAAAGATGCAGCGAGAATGACGATTGGAGCATTGTTTATTTAACAAAGATAAAATCGGTGCTCGGAATGGTTCTCGGTGCCTCGAGCGAACATTCCCGATATTTGTGCGCCGAATTTGTCTCCGATTTTATCTTACTTCCGGTCAGAATGGGTCGAAAAGTCTCACGATGCTGCGAGAACGACGGTAGGAGCATTGTTTATTTAACAAAGATAAAATCGGTGCTCGGAATGTTTCTCGGGGCCTCGAGCGAACATTACCGATAATACTGCCCCAAATTTGTCTCCGATTTTATCTTACTTCCGGTGAGAATGGGTCGACAAGTCTGACGATGCTGCGACAACGACGGTAGAAGAATTATTTATTTAACAAAGATAAAATCGGTGCTCGGAATGGTTCTCGGGGCCTCGAGTGAACATTCTCGATAATACTGCCCCAAATTCGTCTCCGATTTTATCTTACTTCCGGTCAGAATGGGTCGCAAAGTTTCACGATGCTGCGAGAACGACAGTAGGAGCATTGTTTATTTAACAAAGATAAAATCGGTGCTCGGAATGGTTCTCGGTGCCTTGAGCGAACATTCCCGATATTACTGCCCCGAAATCGTCTCCGATTTTATCTTACTTCCGGTCAGAATGGGTCGAAAAGTCTCACGATGCTGCGAGAACGCCGGTAGGAGCATTGTTTATTTAACAAAGATAAAATCGGTGCTCGGAATGGTTCTCGGTGCCTCGAGCGAACATTCCCGATATTACTGCCCCGAAATCGTCTCCGATTTTATCTTACTTCCGGTCAGAATGGGTCGACAAGTCTGACGATGCTGTGAGAACGACGGTAGAAGAATTGTTTATTTAACAAAGATAAAATCGGTGCTGGGAATGGTTCTCGAGGCCTCGATCGTACGTTACCGATATGACTGCGCCGAGTTCGTCTCCGATTTTATCTTACTTCCGGTCAGAATGGGTCGAAAGGTCTCACGATGCTGCAAGAACGACGGTAGGAGCATTGTTTATTTAACAAAGATAAAATCGGTGCTCGGAATGGTTCTCGGTGCCTCGAGCGAACATTCCCGATATTACTGCGCCGAATTCGTCTCCGATTTTATCTTACTTCCGGTCAGAATGGGTCGAAAAGTCTGACGATGCTGCGAGAACGACGGTAGGAGCATTGTTTATTTAACAAAAATAAAATCGGTGCTCGGAATGGTTCTCGGGGCCTCGAGTGAACATTCCCGATAATACTGCCCCAAATTCGTCTCCAATTTTATCTTACTTCCGGTCAGAATGGGTCGAAAAGTCTCACGATGCTGCGAGAACGACGGTAGGAGCATTGTTTATTTAACAAAGATAAAATCGGTGCTCGGAATGGTTCTCGGTGCCTTGAGCGAACATTCCCGATATTACTGCCCCGAAATCGTCTCCGATTTTATCTTACTTCCGGTCAGAATGGGTCGACAAGTCTGACGATGCTGTGAGAACGACGGTAGAAGAATTGTTTATTTAACAAAGATAAAATCGGTGCTGTGAATGGTTCTCGGGGCCTCGAGCGAACATTCCCGATAATACTGCACCGAATTCGTCTCCGATTTTATCTTACTTCCGGTCAGAATGGGGCGAGAAGTCTAAACATGCAGCGAGAACGACGATTGAAGAATTGTTTATTTAACAAAGATAAAATCGTTGCTCGGGATGGTTCTCGGGGCCTCGAGCGAACTTTCCCGATATTACAGGCCCGAATTTGTCTCCGATTTTATCTTACTTCCGGTCAGAATGGGGGAAGAAGTCTAAAGATGCAGCGAGACCGACGATTGGAGCATTGTTTATTTAACAAAGATAAAATCGGTGCTCGGAATGGTTCTCGGGGCCTCGAGCGAACATTACCGATGTTACTGCCCCGAAGTCGTCAACGATTTTATCTTACTTCCGGTCAGAATGGGTCGAGAAGTCTGGCGATGGTGCAAGAACGACGGTAGGAGCATTGTTTATTCAACAGTCTGACGATGCTGCGAGAACGACGGTAGAAGAATTGTTTATTTAACAAAGATAAAATCGGTGCTCGGAATGGTTCTCGGGGCCTCGAGCGAACATTCCCGATAATACTGCCCCGAATGCGTCTCCGATTTTATCTTACTTCCGGTCAGAATGGGGGAAGAAGTCTAAAGATGTAGCGAGAACGACGATTGGATCATTGTTTATTTAACAAAGATAAAATCGGTGCTCGGAATGGTTCTCGCTTCATCTTTAGACTTCTTGCCCCATTCTGACCGGAAGTAAGATAAAATCGGAGACGGATTCGGGCCAGTAATATGGGGAAAGTTCGCTCGAGGCCCCGAGAACCATCCCGAAAACCGATTTTATCTTTGTTAAATAAACAGTTCTCCCACCGTCGTGCTCGCAGCATCGTCAGACTTCTCGACCCATTCTGACCGGAAGTAAGATAAAATCGGAGACGAATTCGGGCCAGTAATATGGGGAAAGTTCGCTCGAGGCCCCGAGAACCATCCCGAAAACCGATTGTATCTTTGTTAAATAAACAATTCTCCCACCGTCGTGCTCGCGGCATCGTCAGACTTCTCGACCCATTCTGACCAGAAGTAAGATAAAATCAGAGACAAATTTGGGGCAGTATTATCGGTAATGTTCGCTCGAGGCCCCGAGAACCATTCCGAGCACCGATTTTATCTTTGTTAAATAAACAATGCTCCTACCGTCGTTCTTGCAGCCTCGCGAGACTTTTCGACCCATTCTGACCGGAAGTAAGATAAAATCGAGGACGAATTCGGGGCAGTAATATCGGGAATGGTCACTCGAGGCCCCGAGAACCATTCCAAGCACCGATTTTATCTTTGTTAAATAAACAATGCCCCTACCGTCGTTCTCGCACCATCGTCAGAATGCTCGACCCATTCTGACCGGAAGTAAGATAAAATCGGAGACTATTTCGGGGCAGTAATATCGGGAATTTCCGATCGAGGCCCCGAGAACCATTCCGAGCACAGATTTTATCTTTGTTAAATAAACAATGCTCCTACCGTCGTTCTCGCAGCATCGTCAGACTTCTCGACCCATTCTGACCGGAAGTAAGATAAAATCGGCGACGATTTCGGGGCAGTAATATCGGGAATGTTCGCTCGAGGCCCCGAGCACCGATTTTACCTTTGTTAAATAAGCAATGCTTCTACCGCCGTTCTCGCAGCATCGTCAGACTTTCGACCCATTCTGACCGGAAGTAAGATCAAATCACGGAGGAATTCGGGGCAGTTATATCGGGAATGTTCGCTCGAGGCCCCGAAAACCATTCCGAGCACCGATTTTATCTTTGTTAAATAAACAATACTCCTACCGTCGTTTTCGCAGCATCGTCAGACTTCTCGACCGATTCTGACCGGAAGTAAGATAAAATCGGAGACGATTTCGGGGCAGTAATATCGGGAATGTTCGCTCGAGGCCCCGAGAACCATTCCGAGCACCGATTTTATCTTTGTTAAATAAACAATGCTCCTACCGTCGTTCTCGCAGCATCGTGAGACTTTTCGACCCATTGTGACCGGAAGTAAGATAAAATCGGTGATGATTTCGGGGCAGTTATATCGGGAATGTTCGCTCGTGGCCCCGAAAACCATTCCGAGCACCGATTTTATCTTTGTTAAATAAACAATACTCCTACCGTCGTTTTCGCAGCATCGTCAGACTTCTCGACCGATTCTGACCGGAAGTAAGATAAAATCGGAGACGATTTCGGGCCAGTAATATCGGGAATGTTCGCTCGAGACCCCGAGAACCATTCCGAGCACCGATTTTATCTTTGTTAAATAAACAATGCCCCAATCGTCGTTCTCGCTGCATCTTTAGACTTCTCGACCGATTCTGACCGGAAGTAAGATAAAATCGGAGACGATTTCGGGGCAGTAATATCGGGAATGTTCGCTCGAGGCACCGAGAACTGTTCCGAGCACCGATTTTATCTTTGTTAAATAAACAATTCTTCTACCGTCGTTCTCGCAGCATCGTCAGACTTGTCGACCCATTCTGACCGGAAGTAAGATAAAATCGGAGACGAATTTGGGGCAGTATTATCGGTAATGTTCGCTCGAGGCCCCGAGAACCATTCCGAGCACCGATTTTATCTTTGTTAAATAAACAATGCTCCCACCGTCGTTCTCGCAGCATCGTGAGACTTTTCGACCCATTCTGACCGGAAGTAAGATAAAATCGGAGACGAATTCGGCGCAGTAATATCGGGAATGTTCGCCCGAGCCACCGAGAACCATTCCGAGCACCGATTTTATCTTTGTTAAATAAACAATACTCCAATCGTCGTTCTCGCTGCATCTTTAGACTTCTTCCCCCATTCTGACCGGAAGTAAGATAAAATCGGAGACGAATTCGGGGCAGTATTATCGGGAATGTTCGCTCGAGGCCCCGAGAACCATTCCGAGCACTGATTTTATCTTTGTTAAATAAACAATGCTCCAATCGTCGTTCTCGCTGCATCTTTAGACGTCTCGACCGATTCTGACCGGAAATAAGATAAAATCGGAGACGACTTCGGGGCAGTAATATCGGGAATGTTCGCTTGAGGCCCCGAGAACCATTCCGAGCACCGATTTTATCTTTGTTAAATAAACAATGCTCCAATCGTCGTTCTCGCTGCATCTTTAGACTTCTCGACCGATTCTGACCGGAAGTAAGATAAAATCGGAGACGACTTCGGGGCAGTAATATCGGAAATGTTCGCTCGAGGTACCGAGAACCATTCCGAGCACCGATTTTATCTTTGTTAAATAAACAAAGCTCCTACCCTCGTTCTCGCGGCATCGTCAGACTTCCTCATCCATTCTGACCGGAAGTAAGATAAAATCGGAGACGAATTGGGGGCAGTAATATCGAGAATGTCCGATCGAGGCCCAGGAAACCATTCCGAGCACCGATTTTATCTTTGTTAAATAAACAAAGCTCCTGGCGTCGTTCTCGCGGCATCGTCAGACTTCTCGACCCAATCTGACCGGAAGTAGGATAAAATCGGAGACGAATTCGGGGCAGTAATATCGGGAATGTCCGATCGAGGCTCCGAGAACCATTCCGAGCACCGATTTTATCTTTGTTAAATAAACAAAGCTCCTACCCTCGTTCTCGCGGAATCGTCAGACTTCCTCATCCATTCTGACCGGAAGTAGGATAAAATCGGAGACGAATTCGGGGCAGTAATATCGAGAATGTCCGATCGAGCCCTCGGGAACCATTCCGAGCACCGATTTTATCTTTGTTAAATAAACAAAGTTCCTAGCGTCGTTCTCGCGGCATCGTCAGACTTCTCGACCCAATCTGACCGGAAGTAGGATAAAATCGGAGACGAATTCGGGGCAGTAATATCGGGAATGTCCGATCGAGGCTCCGAGAACCATTCCGAGCACCGATTTTATCTTTGTTAAATAAACAAAGCTCCTACCCTCGTTCTCGCGGCATCGTCAGACTTCCTCATCCATTCTGACCGGAAGTAAGATAAAATCGGAGACGAATTGGGGGCAGTAATATCGGGAATGTCCGATCGAGGCCCAGGAAACCATTCCAAGCACCGATTTTATCTTTGTTAAATAAACAAAGCTCCCAGCGTCGTTCTCGCGGCATCGTCAGACTTCTCGACCCAATCTGACCGGAAGTAGGATAAAATCGGAGACGAATTCGGGGCAGTAATATCGGGAATGTCCGATCGAGGCTCCGAGAACCATTCCGAGCACCGATTTTATCTTTGTTAAATAAACAAAGCTCCTACCCTCGTTCTCGCGGCATCGTCACACTTCCTCATCCATTCTGACCGGAAGTAAGATAAAATCAGAGACGAATTCGGGGCAGTAATATCGAGAATGTCCGATCGAGCCCTAGGGAACCATTCCGAGCACCGATTTTATCTTTGTTAAATAAACAAAGTTCCTAGCGTCGTTCTCGCGGCATCGTCAGACTTCTCGACCCAATCTGACCGGAAGTAGGATAAAATCGGAGACGAATTCGGGGCAGTAATATCGGGAATGTCCGATCGAGGCTCCGAGAACCATTCCGAGCACCGATTTTATCTTTGTTAAATAAACAAAGCTCCTACCCTCGTTCTCGCGGCATCGTCAGACTTCCTCATCCATTCTGACCGGAAGTAAGATAAAATCGGAGACGAATTGGGGGCAGTAATATCGGGAATGTCCGATCGAGGCCCAGGAAACCATTCCGAGCACCGATTTTATCTTTGTTAAATAAACAAAGCTCCCAGCGTCGTTCTCGCGGCATCGTCAGACTTCTCGACCCAATCTGACCGGAAGTAGGATAAAATCGGAGACGAATTCGGGGCAGTAATATCGGGAATGTCCGATCGAGGCTCCGAGAACCATTCCGAGCACCGATTTTATCTTTGTTAAATAAACAAAGCTCCTACCCTCGTTCTCGCGGCATCGTCACACTTCCTCATCCATTCTGACCGGAAGTAAGATAAAATCAGAGACGAATTCGGGGCAGTAATATCGAGAATGTCCGATCGAGCCCTAGGGAACCATTCCGAGCACCGATTTTATCTTTGTTAAATAAACAAAGTTCCTAGCGTCGTTCTCGCGGCATCGTCAGACTTCTCGACCCAATCTGACCGGAAGTAGGATAAAATCGGAGACGAATTCGGGGCAGTAATATCGGGAATGTCCGATCGAGGCTCCGAGAAGCATTCCGAGCACCGATTTTATCTTTGTTAAATAAACAAAGCTCCTACCGTCGTTCTCGCGGCATCGTCAGACTTCCTCATCCATTCTGACCGGAAGTAGGATAAAATCGGAGACGAATTCGGGGCAGTAATATCGGGAATATCCGATCGAGGCTCCGAGAAGCATTCCGAGCACCGATTTTATCTTTGTTAAATAAACAAAGCTCCTAGCGTCGTTCTGGCGGCATCGTCAGACTTCTCGATGCAATCTGACCGGAAGTAGGATAAAATCGGAGACGAATTCGGGGCAGTAATATCGGGAATGTCCGATCGAGGCTCCGAGAACCATTCCGAGCACCGATTTTATCTTTGTTAAGGGGTAAGGCCACTGTAACGGCCCAAAAAAAAAGGTTTTTTCACTAATTTTTTGCTCCCGAAATTGAAGGTATTTGAAAAAAAACTTTTAATGGTGTTATCGGGCATACATTAAACTTTATTATAAAATTTTTTTACAGTAAAAAAAAAACAAAATGGCGGTTCCACAGCTATCTTCCCGGGACATGTTTTGCTTCCAGGGCTCCGTGGCACGCAGCACCACTGGTGCACTTTTGAATCTAGAACAAAAAAAAAAACCATTAATCTAGAGGGCTATAGCTAGAGAATGTCGATCGGATTTTAAAAAGTATTAATTTTTGTGGATTTGGCGTGCGTTTGAAAAAAAAAATTGATTTTTGACGAAAAAAACGGCAAGTTTTTCGTTAATAAAAAATCAATAAATAAAGTTCTTGAAAATTCCGATCGACATTCTCAAGATAATGTAAATGTTCACATCTGGTTAAAATTTCAAGTAAAAAAAATGAAAATTGTTCGAGTTATGCTGCATGCCATTTTGAAAAACCATGTTTCGAGAAAAACGCGTTTAAAGTTTTGCGAATAGTTTTTTATTGGAAAAAATTTAAAAAAGAAGTTTCGGAGAAACTTAAACTATTTTTTATTTTAAACTTAAACTATTTTTTAAGCCAATAAAAAAAATCGATTTTTCAAAAAATTTACAGTGGCCTTACCCCTTAAATAAACAAAGCTCCTACCCTCGTTCTCGCGGCATCGTCAGACTTCCTCATCCATTCTGACCGGAAGTAAGATAAAATCGGAGACGAATTGGGGGCAGTAATATCGGGAATGTCCGATCGAGGCCCAGGAAACCATTCCGAGCACCGATTTTATCTTTGTTAAATAAACAAAGCTCCTAGCATCGTTCTCGCGGCATCGTCAGACTTCTCGACCCAATCTGACCGGAAGTAGGATAAAATCGGAGACGAATTCGGGGCAGTAATATCGGGAATGTCCGATCGAGGCTCCGAGAACCATTCCGAGCACTGATTTTATCTTTGTTAAATAAACAAAGCTCCTACCCTCGTTCTCGCGGCATCGTCAGACTTCCTCGTCCATTCTGACCGGAAGTAGGATAAAATCGGAGACGAATTCGGGGCAGTAATATGGAGAATGTCCGATCGAGCCCTCGGGAACCATTCCGAGCACCGATTTTATCTTTGTTAAATAAACAAAGTTCCTAGCGTCGTTCTCGCGGCATCGTCAGACTTCTCGACCCAATCTGACCGGAAGTAGGATAAAATCGGAGACGAATTCGGGGCAGTAATATCGGGAATGTCCGATCGAGGCTCCGAGAACCATTCCGAGCACCGATTTTATCTTTGTTAAATAAACAAAGCTCCTACCCTCGTTCTCGCGGCATCGTCCGACTTCCTCATCCATTCTGACCGGAAGTAAGATAAAATCGGAGACGAATTGGGGGCAGTAATATCGGGAATGTCCGATCGAGGCCCAGGAAACCATTCCGAGCACCGATTTTATCTTTGTTAAATAAACAAAGCTCCTAGCGTCGTTCTCGCGGCATCTTCAGACTTCTCGACCCAATCTGACCGGAAGTAGGATAAAATCGGAGACGAATTCGGGGCAGTAATATCGGGAATGTCCGATCGAGGCTCCGAGAAGCATTCCGAGCACCGATTTTATCTTTGTTAAATAAACAAAGCTCCCATCGTCGTTCTCGCGGTATCGTCAGACTTCTCGACCCAATCTGACCGGAAGTAGGATAAAATCGGAGACGAATTCGGGGCAGTAATATCGAGAATGTCCGATCGAGCCCTCGGGAACCATTCCGAGCACCGATTTTATCTTTGTTAAATAAACAAAGTTCCTAGCGTCGTTCTCGCGGCATCGTCAGACTTCTCGACCCAATCTGACCGGAAGTAGGATAAAATCGGAGACGAATTCGGTGCAGTAATATCGGGAATGTCCGATCGAGCCCCCGGGAACCATTCCGAACACCGATTTTATCTTTGTTAAATAAACAAAGCTCCTAGCGTCGTTCTCGCGGCATCGTCAGACTTCTCGACCCAATCTGACCGGAAGTAGGATAAAATCGGAGTCGAATTCGGGGCAGTAATATCGGGAATGTCCGATCGAGCCCCCGGGAACCATTCCGAACACCGATTTTATCTTTGTTAAATAAACAAAGTTCCTAGCGTCGTTCTCGCGGCATCGTCAGACTCCTCGACCCAAGCTGACCGGAAGTAGGATAAAATCGGAGACGAATTCGGGGCAGTAATATCGGGAATGTCCGATCAAGGCTCCTAGAAACGTTGCGAGCACCGGCTTTATCTTTGTTAAATAACTAATGCTCCTTCCCTCGTTGACGCAGGATCGTCAGACTTCTCGACCCCTCTGTCCGGAAATACGATAAAATCGGAAACGAATTCGGGTCAGTAATGTTAGGAATGTCCGATCGGTGCTCCGAGAACCGTTGCGAGCACCGATTTTATCTTTGTTAAAGAAATAATGCTCCTGCCGTTGTTCTCCGGGATCGTCAGACTTCTCGACCCAATCTGACCGGAAATAAAATAAAATCGGAAACAGATTCGGGCCAGTAATGTGAGGAATGTCCGGTCGGTGCTCCGCGAACCGTTGCGAGCACCGATTTTATCTTTATTAAATAAATAATCCTCCTTCCGTCGTTCTCGAAGCATCGTCAGACTTCACGACCCAACCTGACTGGAAACATGATAAAATAGGAGACGGATTCGGGGCAGTACTACCAGCAATTTCCGATCGAGCCCTCGGGAACCATTCCGAGCACCGATTTTATCTTTGTTAAATAAACAAAGCTCCTAGCGTCGTTCTCGCGGCGTCGTCAGACTTCTCGACCCAATCTGACCGGAAGTAGGATAAAATTGGAAACGAATTCGGGGCAGTAATGTCAGGAATGTCCGATCGGTGCTCCGAGAACTTTATCTTTGTTGAATAAACAATGCCCCTTCCGTCGTTGTCGCAGCATCGTCAGATTTCTCGACTCAATCTGACCCATTGCGGACCAAATGCTAACGCGCGATGCGCAAACTTGTGTCGTTTTCGTCCCGCCCAAGATCATTTTCTTCACTTAATATTTATTTTTAAAAAAATCGAAAATAAGGAAGAAAACAACCTTATTGTTCCTGTAGACGTACGGTCTAAAGATCGGCCATAATTTTTTTCAGATTTTTTCCACCGGCAATTGTTGGTTTGGCAGTGCAAAAACGAAAACGACCCAGTTTCACGGGATCAATGTGCCCGAAATACCTTTATGGATTGAGGTTTAAGATAATCGATTGAACTTGATCAATAGATTGCGAACTTTATCGGAAATAATGTCAATTTCGAAAATGTTTGCGGATTTCATCGTCCACAAACAATATTCCTCATCATTTGCGATTCGCTAATAACTTTCGCAATAAATAATTCTATCAAAACATTTTTAAGTAATTTCCCGTGGAATTATTATTTTTTGCCAAATTATACGAGCATTTTTTTTTCACTTTTTCATAAAATATTCAACAATTCTCTAACTACAACATGTGAAGATAATTTATGCAACATTGAAAAACAAAAATCTCGTAATATTTAGTAAAAATTGATAATTCCACGTCAAATTACTTTAAAATGTATTGCTAACATCATTTATTCCAAAAGTTGTTAACGAATCGCAAATGATTGAAAATCGTATTTGCAGTGCATGGAATCCTCGAGCATTTTATAAATTGACATTATTTTGAATCAAGTTCTCAGATAAGTACACATTCAGATCTCTCGGCTCGACCGCGTATCATCGGACTCTGAACCAACTTCCGGTGACAGCCGCGACCATTCGGAAGTTGCAGCTGTGACGTCAGCAGACTAGCACTTTCTATAGCACTGTCGTGCCTGACTTAGCTCGTTTGTTCCACTGATTAAATTCCGATTTATCCACTTTAAATCGTATGTTTGATCATTTTTTCTCCATGACGGGGAGCACGAATAAAGTTTTTCGGGAGTGTTCCGTATTCGGAATTTTATAAGCTTCATTCTCCTGCACGCAAAATGGATTTTTTATTCTTTTCCAGAATACGTTATTTTCTCTGCCAAATGCTATTCATGACAAAAATACGATATATTTTTTTTCAAAGAAAGCGTGAAAAACCATTCAAAAACATATTTTTTTCAGTCGCTAAATCACCGCGCAAGACCCTCTAAAAACACCTGTCCACCTTATAAAAGTCACCCTGTATAAACCCCCCGAACATTGATCTATCTATATTCAAACATTCGACATTTTTTAATTCGATATTTCAGCCCATCCGAATATTGATCCATCGATATTTCGACTCCCACCCCCCTACTATGGGCCGGTGATCACGCCAACAGTTAGCCAATGATCGTGACCTCTTTAGCCCAATGTTGGACCAATACCCGGCCAACTGTTAGGATTTCCGGTAAGCCTACTATTGGCCAACCGCACATGCCAGCGTTGGGCCGAAGAGATCACTCCTACCGTGGCGCAACACTTAAGCCGGTGGTGCTGCCGTTCATCGGCCAATGGTAGAATGTGATTGGCGTGACGCTGGCTCGAGGTTGGGTCGGTTGCGTCGTTTTTTACGGGCCTTGATCTATATGCGTTTTCCAGTTCAAAAAGCCTGTGAATCATGTGTGTATTGCTTTGTATAGCGTCGTCTGCGCGTAGAAAATACGCCGTGTGCAACGGCCTGTAGGCTGTGAAAATAACTCACACGCATGTAATTTCGACAAAAATAGTAATTTCACTTGTATTCTTATATATATATATATATATATATATATATATATATACACATATATTAATAAGTAATTTTAAGTTCTGCCATTGAGAATAGTTTGAATTATGTATTATTAAATAATATCGCTTCAGTTCGTTTGTATATAAACAATTAGTCCATGTTTATTACCTGCTCGTAGAGTGTAGATTATTCGAATTCATGCGGTTTATATCGCAGACGCCAATGAAACCTAACCTCAAAATCTTGATTCGCGAACTACGTTTATGGACGCCATATTACGGCGACATACAGGCTACCGTACTTCGGCCTGTTTAGGGTGCCCCCTCGCGTCCGTACTAAGGTGCCACCGATCCGGTTCACCCAAGGCACAGATCAGGCCTGCCGTAATCTGGCGTCCATGGACGCCATATTCCGCCGGCATACAGATTACCGTACTCCGTTCTGTTCAGGGTGCCTTCTCGCGTCCTCACTAAGGCTCTACTAATCCGGTCGACATCCGGCACAGAGCAGGCGTGCCGTAACGCGGCGTCCATGGATGCCATATTACGGCGGCATACAGGCTACCGTACTTGGCCCTGTTCAGGGTGCCTACTCGCGCCCGGACTAGGTTTCCAGTGGTTCGGGGGATATCCGGCACTGATCTGACGTGCCGTACTACGGTATTACGGACCGCAGCTTGATAGCGGCCTAATCAGTCTTCAGGCTGCCGGATCAAAATTTCTCGTCGGGAACTTCTATAACTTTTGAATAAAACAATATTTTTTTAAATTCCGTACGTACTTCTTTAAGTATTCTAATGTAGATTGACGAGAATTTTTGTTCTTTGTTCTAGGTAAAAAATTATGGAGGCCAATGTCACGACGCGGCGCGCCTGAAAAAAGGATAACAAAATAAAATATTAGTAGTACATCGAATATATATATATATATATATATATATATATATATATTTCTAACAGCTCGATAGCCATACTAAATAGATGTATAATTAGTTTTATGAGTGAATCACTTTTTCATACGAGAAAAAATGTTAATTTTGCACATGATTTCATATCCGTTACTGTGGCCGAACGCCATAATGTGATTACCGAATGTTCAAAAATGAATATTTTTACAAATAGATGTAGCAAAAGATTCGAAAACGTACGTTTAATATAATAATTATGTGAAGTCTAACAGTTGGTAACAGTCGATCGGCTCCGTGGATGGGCATAGGGCGCTCCCCTCGTACTTCACTCCCGACGGCTAAACCCCATAACAACCTTAATTACCGATAGTCAAACATCGGCGTGATGATAAGATGAGAAAAATGTTTAAAAAAATATACATATACATCTCTTCCACTTTGTTACTCGGTGATCGAGAATCCATGTGCTCGTAAAAACGAGAGAAACAGGGGAAGTCTCATTAACGTTGACCTCGACCGGGAACTTCAGCGACTCGGAAGAGACGAAGGCGTTCGAGAGGTGGAAAAAAAAGAATAGATAAAAAGAAGAAAAAAGCCAGTGCTCGCACAGCGCTATGGCGAGTAGTACACGGAGGACTCGTTATTATTGAACCAACACAAGTGAAGACAGAATGTGATGTAGATCGACCGTGGAAAAATAGAGTGTCACGAATTACATCGTTTATTTACATAAGCGAGACGTTCTATTCGTCGGTCAGAATGCGTCGGAATATTTCGTTATTTTAATATTCAACCATTGTTGTATTTGAATAGAATTTCTCTTCACATTTCGAGACCCAGCAGTTCATATAGTTTTTACTTTTGAATAATTTTTTGCGATGACTTCCGCGGAATTTTTTTTTTATTTTCATTAAGGCGGGATATGCATTTAGACATTTTCAAACTAAAAAAGACTGATTCTATATTTATCAAACTATAGGTATACCTCTGATAGTATACTTAACCCTGCGTGTATACACTATTTTTTTTCGAGACACGGTGTGTACACTGGGTCTTTTAAGGAACAGTCGGGTCTTCAAAGTTTTCTAGGCTTCCAAAAAATCTGACAAAGTTCTGGGTTACTTCTTGAAGTGTCTAGTACATGGCCCAGAAATTGCCAAAGACGAAAGTTTAAAACGGTTGTTAATGCATAGTCTAAGCTACAAAAGCCTATAACCATTTTGTTAAATATTTTATTTGTACTCACAATTTTTTAAAACAAAATTGCGTTTTTCCGCTTTTCCCACTATTCTTCAATTCAATTTTTACACTCAGAAAAACGTTTGGTACTGTAAAAAAAATTGTTTGAATCAACCAAATCCTGCAGTTACTGGTGGCAAACGATATGAACGATTGAAATGACTGCAAGATTTGGTTGAATTACAAATATATATTTATTTTCGGCAACCAAACTTCTTCTTGATCCAAAAACGTACAGAGTACTTTCAATTATAATTCCGGTGTCCTGAAACCAAACTTTATTTGAACATGCTGAACGGTTGGGTCGGTAATCTCTCCTTTAAAAGCATTTTCAAAATATATAGTTCAACGAAAAACATATACAGTAGAATGAAATATGTGTGCATTGAATGAATTGCAGAGCATATTTCAGTCAATACGTAATATTTTTCATAAAAGTTCATGTATAGTCCGTACCACTGAAGATATATTTTAAAAGAAAACCCCCCAACGCTGCTATAGTCGATCCAACTATTTTTAGGTTTGACCTGAATGACGGAGTAGTTTCTGACAACTAATATAACTTAGTTGAAGCTGCATACAGTAAGTTCAATCAAAATTGGTTTCACACCAATGGAATAAATGGCAGATAGAGCATCAGCTTAATATGAACCAAATAAACATCGAGTCACTCTAATAAAATTTCGATGTGAGCATATGCAACGTATACATTGAATCGGTAGAAAATCAATTGAATATAAATCATCGAAGAAAGTATTCTCCCTACGATGTATTATAAATACAAATGGAAGACGAAGACAATAAGGTAAATAAATCCGCTAAATTATGAGACAACATGATTAGTCATTTTTCAATAATGCCTGTTTATTAAAGTACATATTAAAAATATTGCGATGGTACAGAAACAACTTTTATTGATTAATCTACGTCGATGTACGACTGTACGGTGTCAATTGTAAGATAATTTACAAAGCGCTCTGAGAAAATTACATAGTTAAACTTAAAAGCAATCGGCGTGTCGAAAAAAAAAAAGAAATCAATTAAAATAATGTGTACAGATAAATAATATTTTTTTCTAATGTATCGAGAATTTATCTGCGGGCCACATAACAGAAACCATTAGATTTTGTGTGTTCTCGAAGTGGAATTGGCGCAAACAAGTCTTTTTGCTTTACGAAACGCCAGGTCTCAGACTACAGCGTGGTTGCGACGAACTATTAGCGGCTTAAACCGAGTGTCCACGAGGTTGGATTTACCGAATTTAATCGATATCTGAAATTACGGGAGAACAATGGCTCGTGCCCGCAAAAAATCTCAATCACGATTCCCTTAGCAATCCTTCAATACTTATGCACTTGGTGAACACGCAACGTTAAATGAACCTCACCGGCTTCCACTAAATTTACTATCAACACCCGAGAGACGCCGTACAATGTTTTTCTCGAAGGATAGCACGCAGCGTGACAACAATGGCGGCCAAAAAGAAATTACGATCGTACACTTTCCTCGAAATGTAGAAACAAGCGATTGAAGTCCCCAATCTATCCAGATGTCTCCTACTTCGCATATTTTTATGTTTTCAATGTAAATCGTCTCACAAAACTTGTCACAATGAATGTTGTAGTTTTCTACACGCTCACAGGGGAGATGCACGTCAACAGCCAGAAAAGGAGACGAGAACACCCGGGAGTCGAAAGGGCGATCGTAGCGCTGTTCGTACATGCATCTAAAACTACACTCATTCGCGATTTCAACTATCCAGTTAACCAAGCGTACCATTAGTACAGCATACCGCAAATGTGGAGTACGCCGTGCCCTACAGTACCGGTAATGTACGGGTACGGGATAGCAGCGTAATCGTACCTCCACGGTATCGCTACCGTGGAGTTGCACCGTACTACTGTACACGGTGGCTCCACGGTGGCGATACTGTACCGGTACCGTACTGGTAAATTGGCGGTACAGCGTACCGTACGGTGTACCGGTAATGTACCAGTACCGTACGCACACTCCACATGAGCGGTACATTTGCGGTACGTGGTGAGCTGGGTAACTAATCGCTTACAGCGATCGAACAGAGCGCACCCGTAGTCGGATTTGCCAAATAAAGTCGTTATCTAGAAATCGTGCCGGGAAAAAAGTGACCGATTGCATCCAGCAGAACTCAAGTAGCAATAGCAATCAATAGCTGAAAAATATGCACATCGTAGAAAAAAGAAAACACGGTCTTAACTCGAAGTAACTTTAATTAAATAATTTGTTTCAATTAACTTATTCAATTGTAGAACTAATCATCATTCGCTTTATGCGTAGTAATTAATTCGGTTGGAAAATGTAGTTTATTGGCCAATATAACGACCAAATATAAAGTTCAAATAACACGCGGATTACTTGTATGAATTCCGATGCAGTTAATCCAACCTATTATATGGCCAGGGAGATATTGCAATTTTCACATGATAATTTGATTGTTTCAACTAAAATGGCTTTGTCACTTGAATCGAATTGTATTTCAAGCGAGTAAAATTAGGTTGCTTCAAGCAAAATTGTTTCAACTAAATATACATAGTTGGTATTACCAAACGTTTTTCTGAGTGTACCGACGCCGTGTATACACTGACGCTTTTAGGGAATGGGCATGACGAACTGGCTGGCGTTTGCAAGTAAACTCCTAGACCCGGGCATTCCTTGGGCCTTTAGTCTCCACTACTACCTAGATTTTTTAGGGGAAACAGTCGACACACGCCGGGTTAAGTATAAAAAACATTTTTTTAAATTCATTTATACAGTCTAGCTTCCCGTAGAGTTTGATATACAAAAGAACATGTATAGTTTCTATTTGACAGTAATTAAAATGAAGAAAATGCAAAGCATGCATTTACAGAAAAAATCGAAATTTCCGTATAATTTGAATTAAAAAAGTTGTTTTTTTCCTACTTTTCCAAAAACAATTCCCGTCAAGTAACGAGTTTGTAAAATAATTCCGAAATTTTTTCACTTAAAACATGTATATTTTTTATTTGACAGCGATTAAAATTAAGAAAATACATACTGAAGAGAGTGTCGCCCATTTACAAGGAAAAAAAAATGTCGGTATAATTTGTATTAAAAAAGTCGTTTTTTCCCTAGTTTTTCAAAAACAATTCTCGCCAAGTAACGAGTTTGCAAAGTAATTCCAATTTTTTTCAGTAATAACATGTATAATCTCTATTTGACGGTAATTAAAATGAAGACAATGCGAATTAAAGAGAATGGTCGCATTTACAACAAAATGGAAATTGCTGAATAATTTGGGTTGAAAAAGTAGTTTTTTATTCCGAGTTTTTCAAAAACAATTCTCGTAAAGTAGCGGTTTGCAAAATAATTCCAATTTTTTTCAGTTAGAACATGTATAACTTCTATTTGACAGTAATTTAAATGAAGAAAATGCAAATTTAAAAGAATGGTACAAATTTACAAAAAAAATCAGAATTTCTGAATAATTTGGATTAAAAAAGAATGTTTTTCATAGTTTTTCAAACAAAATTCCCGTCAAGTAAAAGGTAGCAATATTACCACAAAATTTCAACACAATCGGCTTAATAATTTTCTAGTAATCCTGCACGCCAATTTCGAGAATGCAGTTTTGAGAAAAACGCGTTTGAAGTTTACGCCCGCTCCGATTCCGAGCGGTGAGGTACCGCGTTGACGGGCTTTACGTTGGATCTTTTTTGAACTTCGCCTTCCTAATTAGGCCTCAAGAATGCGCCAGACTCTCAGCTTTTATAATAATTTTTTAAAAAGTAGTAGTTAATAGGGCTACTTTAGCTACAATTGACCTTCAAAGACAGCGAGGTGGAAAATTATTCAAATTGGCCATCTGACTGAAAACAAAAATTTGCTCATTTTATCATTCCTAAGGTTATTTAGTTTGTTAGCTATCCAAAAATGACTGCAGGAAAGCTAAGATTTAAACATTTGGAGGTTTTTTAAAAATTTCATTGAAGTTTAATGAATTTTTCCTTGTAAACGAGGGCGCAACTCTTACCTGATCCACGAGAACGGATAGCGCAAAATTCATCAAACTTAAAGTAAAAAAAATAAACCTCCAAATGTCTAAATCTTAGCTTTCCCCGCAGTCATTTTTGGTTAGTTAACAAACTAAATAACCTTAGGAATGATAAAATGGGCAAAATTTGTTTTAAAATCAGATGGCTGCTTTTAAGAATTTTCCACCTCGCTGTCTTTGAAAGTCAATTGTAGCCAAAGTAGCCGTATTAAGTACTACTTTTTTAAATGATTATGAAAGCTGAGAGTCTGGCGCATTCTTGAGGCGTAATTAGGAACCATGAAGTCACCTGTTTACATTTTTAATTTAAAGTTGAAAATTTAAGTCATAATTTACCGAACGTAAATTTCTCACTTTAGACCAACATTTTCATAACTGTCATCACAGTTACGAAGCTGATTATTTTATGTATAAAAGTACTACTCGTGAAGATTCAGTTGCAAAAAAAAATCTCGACAAAGTCTTCTACTTTTTTTTAGATTTTTTTTTATTGGTCAGGTTAAAAATTTTCAAAAATTCAGAAAAAATGCATAACTCGAAAACTATGAAAAGTCGCAGGACATACATGGGGGTTATTCGGATACCCCACGATACAAGCGACCTAAAGTTTATTTTTGGACGTCAATGTTCCGGCCACCCTGTATATAAGTTCTCTATGTAAGTTCTATCGTTTAAATAAAAGAAAAATATATCAATTTTTTTTATCGTTGTAAATGTATATCTCGTCTTAAGCTATTCCTTTCGAGAGTCCGGATACTAAACAATTAACTGATTTTCGCCTATAATCGAGTAAAAATACAACCCAGTAGAAAACTCCATCCCTGTTAAAGTTTTAAGAAAATTTGCCGAACTCTTAACAAAAAATTACGATTCTAAAGATCATCTCATTTATACGGCGCTTTCTGGCGATTACACCCTGGCCATATTTCTATCTGATAATTTATACACTAAATAACTCTAGATGCCTGATATAAACTGCTCACGCGTGTAAACAAATCTAAAGTTTCCGTAACAACAATAAAAACAGGGGATCACCGAATGTTTGAAGAAAATATTAACCATAAAAATGTAACACAGAAGAATTTTCGTAGCCGTGATGTTGAGAAAATGTAAAAATGTTTAAATCTACTAACTAACCAAGGTTGCAAGGTCAATTTATTCGATTTCGATGAAATTTGGAATGCTTGTAGAATGGGTAAAAATAGGCGACACCTGTTTTTTTTTTATGTCGGCAGAACCCGATTTATAAGGGTTGAAACGCACCCTCGAAAATTGGGGTGTTTTTCGTTTTCCGCCCATGACGTTTTAACGGTACGAGATATGAGAACGTTTCAAATTACAACAATGTTTTTTTTTTTTTCGTGTACTATACATCGGAGATGAGGGCGATAACGTTATCGACAAAAAACGAAAAACACCTCTATTCAAGAAGGTGCGTTTCACCCCCTAGAAATCGGGTTCCGGAGATACAACAAAATACGTGTCGTCTATTTTTACCTATTTTACAAGCATGCCATATTTCATCGAAATCGGAGAGATCGACCTCGCAACCTTTTATTGTAAATATGCGTGACATGATTTTATGCCAGTTCATCGTTATGAGTACAATAATTGATTGTGACCTATTGTCATTAAGCATCACTGTAATTTGATCAATGATTCAGGGCCCGCCTAATGCCCCTACAAAATACGGCCCGTCGTGAACGGAATACCTTAACTGTGCGGAGTTAAACATGAAAAAAGAGTTACTTCACCGCAGTATTACGAAACAAGCATTTCTTTATGACTTATCTACTGGAGTAATGTGGAAAAAATTGACTTTCGTTCACGGTTATACTTTTTTTTATTTTTTCTTGATTTTCGACTGTCATGAGACATTTGAACGTGAAGAAATGCACGTGGGACGAAACGTAAAATTTGCTTCATAAGCCTTTCGCTCATGTGGCAACTTCTTGCACGACGTAATTCGTTATTTTGCCATTTGCCACACAAAATACTATTGACATATAACGTTTGCTTTCAAATTTTCACGGCCTCATTCCATTAACTTTTACGCTACCCTTGCCACACTCTCCCTATGCATTACTGCATCGAAAGACGCAGCAACGTCACGGGACTAAATACACAAAGGCGAGAGGCTACAGTTATTGAGGAGCCAAAAATATATATTTTTTGTACATTACTTGAAGACAATGAAAAAAAAAAACTGATCCGTAGGTATCGAAGGGCTAAAAATATAGTTTTCTTGTACCGGTTGCAGATAATAATTGATATATTTAGGTATCGTGGACGCAAAAATACGGACTTTTCTTGCATCGTTAGAACACAAGCAACAATATTCTTAGGTACTGAGAAGCCAAAAATATCGAATATTCTTGTATCGATCGCGTATGTTAAAAAATGTATGTCGCGGAGTACGGCTAGCCAAAAATACGGCGTATTCTCAGATCGATCAATGACAAGCAGAAGTTTCTGTCCTACGGCATCGGGAAGCTAAAAACATGAACTTTTTTTGCACCAATCGCAGCCAATAAAGATCCGATGAATGGTATCTAAGGTATTCCTTTCACGACTTCGAATATTTTCCAATTAACTGATTTTCGTCTATAATCAAGTAAAAATACACTCCAGTATACTGGTAAAATTTCAAGCCCAGTTATCGAACTTTACACGAAAAATTATGACTTTAAAATATGTAAAAAAGAATATTGTTTACCAAGCTTTTATTCAATGTACTCAAGAGTAGAAAATATTTTTTTTTACCAACTGACCAATATGTGACTATAAATAAAAGCTTAGGGCGCTCAACTTTTTAAATGTTTATTAAATTTGATCAATTCAGTTTCATTAACCGTATTCAATTTGGCACAATGGTAACTAGAGAAATTATTATCACACGTTTATACACAGTTACAGGATTTTTATTTGAGAAATCTAAGGTTGTTTTACAGTGAATTAAAAACCGTTGATATGTTAACGGATTTATGTAAATTAAAGATTATAAGTCTAACAAGGGGACAGTACGGCAGTCGGATTTTTGTAATTTTTCGTATTCATGGTACGCGAAGTTCAAAGCTCGAATATTAATATCCCAAAGCAATTCGACGCCATATTCAGAAATTTTCGAGAAAATTGACTTTGAAGTTTTAGAGGGCACTCTTATCCCACAAAGATGCAACGATATTCGAATCGGGCTCGTGGCGTACCCGGTAGCGCTCGAGTCTAGTAATCGCGGGGTCGCTGGTTCGAGTCTCACATCGAAATTTTTTTTTTTTTTTTTTTTTCATTTTTTTAAATGAAAAAACGCAAGTCATATTTTTAATTATCTCTTGATTATAAACATACATTTTCAAGTATCAATATTTATAACCAACAACATTTTTAGGATGAAAATGAAAAACGTCGGGTAAGGAATTGAATACTTTATTATTCGGTCTGTATTCGTTTGTTTTATACATCGGGTGTAATGTTACACGAGCCAGAGTGATAACCATCGTAAAAACAAGGAAAACAGTAATTTTCACGGCATCTCGCACACCGTACAAACGTTGCATTGTTACATTCGCATTTTTTTTTCAATACATCGATCGGAAAACAAACTTCATTCACGTTCACGAAGATTTCTCTTTGATCGCAAAGTTTCGAAGCAAACCACGCATATCTGATCATGTTATTGAAGACCGGAGAAGACAACTGATGATGAACAATAGAATGAATTTTTATGCAATCTTCTGTATCATTAATTTCACGTCCTTGTTCAATCAGATAGGCGCAGTTCTGTAGACGCTTTATGAAATTTTTTACTTGGCGGTAAAAATACACGTCACAAGGTTGCACTAATGGAGTGCATTTTGGTGGAATTACCTGCACCGTGCAAGTAGGCAGACGCCTGTCATTTCGAAACACCTCATTGTACATCACGGTATCGGTTTGGCCTCTCCAGGAATCGATAATTAAGAAAAACTTTTCTTTTTTTACGTAGGGTTTCAAAACGTTGATTAAAAAATCTTTGTATAACTTTGTAGTCAATTTTCCCGATTTCGATGACGTGACTACGACGTTTCCGTATTTTTTTAGGTACTCGTCGACCGATTTTTGAACTCTGGGACCAAATGAACCTGTTGTTTCTTGTAGGCATACGAACACCAGGGGCAACAAATTTCCTGATAGGGTGACAGAGTACTGCGCAGTATAGGAATGGGTGACTTTATTCATATTCTGCCGCTTTACCAGCACTACTTTTGATCCTTTGGTCGCCAGAGTTCTGTCGAACGTCGACTGGTATTGGCATCCTGAAAAAAATAGAAAAGGAATAAATTGAAAATACTATATA
This sequence comes from Ophion obscuratus, assembly GCA_964007375.1. Lineage (NCBI taxonomy): Eukaryota > Metazoa > Arthropoda > Insecta > Hymenoptera > Ichneumonidae > Ophion > Ophion obscuratus. The sequence goes on from OZ023315.1 coordinate 46,293,846, forward strand.
CGAAAGTCTACATTAATTTATTACGGAAAATGAGAACAAATTTTGAATAGCTGTTTGGTCTGTATTAATGACGAAATCAGGACCAAAGTTTGGTATGACATCACGAGCCTGGATACGAAAATCTTCTGCAGCAGCCAGGACTTCATCCAGCGTTGCGGTTTCTCTTTCCGTTACAAACTTCGTGATTTTTCTTTGGCGAATTCGATGTCTCCGTTTAAATTTCACAACCCACCTATCGGAAGCTTTGAAATCAAAATTTTCAAATTGACTCGCAGCCGATAAAGCCCACTGCTGCAAGTTCCGGGTTGTAACTTGTTGGTTGTTCTGTCGCGCTTCCTCAAAGCGATCGTAAGTCCACGAATCGATGGTCGCGTATTTGTCTGTTATGGTTCTTCCGCTTTTTACATGTTTTTCCCATTTTGGCAATTCCTCCATGCGCTTTAAGCGGCTGCACCCGTTTTTTTGCAGAACTTTTAGGCTCCATGTCGGATGTGCTCGAACTATATTCATAACTTTCCTTTTATAATCCAGCGGAATATTGTCCGTGTACGATTTCGCCCTTTTCTCCTCTGGCTCATAATTTTCAGAAGAATCTTCGTTGTCAGATGCGGGTTCGTCAAAAGCGTATTCTTCGTCCAATTCATCAAGCATAATTAGTTCTTCATCCGTTACAAACTTTTTTTCGTGTAAAGTTTGTACTGTATAATGGAACAAGTCTTCTGCTAGTAACATTCCCTCTTCAGTAATTACCTCCGATGGTGTTGGTGCCACAAGATTATTTTGTGTGAGAATTTGCTCGTAATATACGAGGGCATGCTTCAATCGTAATTTTGAAACTTCACTGCACAAAGAATATTCAATATCATCTTGTGCCGTCGAAGGCCCAGGCACCTCGTCGTCTCCCACGCCCGACATTTTGATCTTTTTTTATCGAATATTCTACAAAATCGTGCACCACGCCGAAAAACAGTACTTGCTGCTCCGAAAACCAACGGTCGAATGCTACTTCAAACAGGCATTCCTTGCGGAAGACGCCGTATCCCTTCCACCCGTTCTGGAATTCCCAGAAATCTTTTGTGCACAAGCAGCTGTGCCCGCTTCGCAGGTAGTTGATCAGGACAAAGGCAAACGATGTACGCAGAACTGTTATTCACAATATCGACGGTTGCCAAAGCAAGCGTTATATTCACATATTTCACCATTTTTTCTTCTATTTATATTCCTATTAATCTACAAGGGAGTTTATGTAAATATTATTACTGGATATTTTTACGTCGCCTATTCGCAATTTCAAGCAAGAGATAATCAAAAATAAGACTTGCATTTATCATTGACAATTATAATTACATATGTGTGAATTAGCATAGATTTTATGATTTTTATCCCGGGATTATTTATTTATTTTTTTATAAATAATCACCTATTGTTATATATAAATAATACATGATCATATATGAGAAAATATATAATTATGTATAACTATTATGAATTTTGTACATAAATAACTATATATGGATTTTCTCCATATATAAACATATATAGATATATTATATTAATTATATATAATAATATGTGATTATATACAACAAAAATTTATCGGGATATTTAAATGACGGAGGTATGCGAATTAAAAAAAATAAAAAAAATTAAAAAAAAAATTCGAAGTGAGACTCGAACCCGTTACCCCGCGATTACTAGACTCGAGTGCTACCGGGTACGCCACGAGCCCGGTTCGAATATCGTTGCATCTTTGTGGGATAAGAGTGCGCTCGAAAACTTCAAAGTCAATTTTCTCGAAAATTTCTGAATATGGCGTCGAACTGCTTTGGGATATTAATATTCGAGCTCTGAACTTCGCGTACCATGAGTATGAAAAATTACAAAAATCCGACTGCCGTACTGTCCCCTTGTAAATTTTGAGCGTCCCAAGCTTTTATTTATAGTCACATATAGGTAACTTGGTGAAAAAATGTTTTTTCACTTTTTAGTACATTAAATAAAAGCTTGTTTAAAAAAAGAAAGCTACATATAAATTATTGTCTACTTTTTAGTCTTTAATTGATTATACTATAGCTCTGAAATTTTGGCAAAGGGGGATTAATCCTTCCAAACGAAACGGTGTTTTATTGGTTGATTTTCAGCAGGAATCCTGGAAAACTGTGATAGGTGGTATCTATCAGGACCCTTTTGACAATTTGTGGTCCGAGAGCACTTAAAGCCAATTCATACTTTCGCATGCACTTTCCATGTAGGTTAGCTCTATTGAATGTTTGTCATTCTGTTCATTTCTGCTAACGCTTAATTATTGCAAGGTCTCTTTCCTGTTAGCTTTTCGCAGTCTAAATCTACTAAATTTGCGAGAAATTTTTTGCTCCATTTTATTGTTGGGTATAATAATTGATTGTGACTTATTTTTGTTAAGCGCCACTGTAATTCACCAACAATTCAGAAGGGCCCTCCTTCTGCACCTACAAAATATGGCCCTCCGCGAAAGAAGGGCCATGTACTTAAGGCAGTATTGTTATCTAGAACACTGCTTTGGAGGTGATTTTTAAGGTGATAATAACTGTTCCAGTTTGCTTTCTCACATTTGTTACACATGATTATTGATTCTTAAAGAATACGTACGAATTAAAAAAAAATATTATCATGTACTTTTGTACGTTTGTTTGAAATTTTCCGAAAAAATAGCTACATTCTGCAATACATTTTTTTTTTAATTTCACAACATGTCATGTTTTAGACAATAAGGTTAGAAAAGATGATACCAAATTTCATCAGAATCGGTCAATTAGTTTTTTAGCTATACGTCACGCCAGTTTAAAAAATGCAGTTTAGAAGACCGTTCCATACCTTCACCATTTTTTTTCAAAATACCACTCAACAGGCAACAGTAGTAATAAAACATACCTCAAGTCTCAAAAATGGTAAAGAAATCTTTCCTTTAAAAAAAAATCATGGGAATCAGCAATTTTTTCCTTGCCTTAAGGTATCTTCCCCCTTAAAGTTCGCGACGTCTCGACCGTGCTTTTCGAGCGTACTCCTTATAATTCCTCTAACTCGGTTTATTCTATGAGTATCATTACGTTCTTCATAGGCTTTATCAGAAAGGTCTGTAGAATAAAAAAATAAACTAACAAACGCCGTTTTTAAATGTCTAGATTACAATACTGCCTCAACGGTTATCCCAGTGATGGTTTGAGACTGCCCTTGCGTTATCCCAGTGTACTGGGCCAATATTGGCCCAAATTGTTTGCCAATGTTAGATCTTTATAATGTCAAGTGCGACTTATATATTGGATCTAAATCCGACATCACGCCGTGCCTGAACGAAGTAAAAGAAACAAAAAGTATCTTGCATACCAGTCGTGAGATCGAAATCGGGTCCATCACTTCCATTGAATGTAAAGAATATAGCAAGCGTTCAGAGAGGAGCCTATAGTTAAAATACAGTATATGGTACATTATATACAAAAATTCCAAATTTATAACTAGTTTAGTTTTTGAGATAGACCCCGTAACAATATTGGTCCAAAACTGACAACTTTGACGGCTCGCCATGACGCACTTTCTTCTGAGCCACGGTGAGGAGTGGGTGGAGAGTGTCCAACGATGAGTCGGGGAATATCTGAAACGTTATGTTTGAGGTATTTTATGGGTCTTGAAAAGGACCGCGTTCACAAAAATGCCGCTTCCGTGGGCAAAGCCCTGGAAGTCGGAGAGAAACTGAAAAAGAAAATAGGAGGGGGTAAATTGAGGATAGGGGGATAGAGAAGAGAGGAAGGGCTTTACGCCGAGGAAGGGAGCTCGAGGAGGGGTTGTCTACCTCGAGGGCTTGTAGGCGTTCGACGAGGACGAGTCGGGATGCGGGAGGGGATGTATTCCGCGACGCATTTTGCGGTGCGGCGTGAGGCGGAAGGGATTGGTTTCTCTACCTCCCGGGCCAGAGACTCATAGAGTTCCTCGAATTCGGTGTCCGAGGACCACGGGGAGAGGGGAGGAGATTCAAGCGTCGGAGGGTTTTCCTCGTTACCGACGGTGCTTGCTTCCTCCGGCCCCTCCATGTCCACGGGCGTGTGAATTCGGGGGTCTGCAGACACTGCCTGGGGGATAGAGCCAAGGGATTCTATGAATTATGAGAGAGGAGGGAGTTTTCTGCCATGGAGGAGGGTTCGTTGTGCTCACTGGAAGTGTGCCTCGTAATTGTCCTTCTCGACGGGAGCTAGAGGTAAGCGCGGATCCGGGCGATGTTGGGTGTAGGTAGAGATGGGAGTGAAGGAAGCCTGGCAGTTGGAGTTGTCTCCGAATGAGGGCCGGGTTTCGTGGATTTTTCAGCATAGGAGAGATTTTTGCGATAAAACAGAAAAAAGAAATAACGAAATGGTGAGGTTTTTAATGAAAAAAGACGCTGTATTTAAAATTGAGAAAAATTTAAAAAATAAAGAATAATGTAATATTAAGATCGTTGTTGGAGGGGTAGGATTTTTTAAAGGAGCCTTTCTCTTCAACACGGGACTGCGTTAAAAGAGAAGGCAGGATATACGATTTTTCTCTTCTACACCGGTCGGCGTAAAAAGAGAAAAGATGCTATTCTTGGATATGGAGAGGTAACGAGTCTGCGATACTCTCCGACGCGTACGCGAGCTGCGAACGCGTCTGTTGTTTCCAGCTAGGATGGTAGCCGGTGGTCGGCTTATATTCCCGACCGAAGGGACCAACGGCTATGGGAAAGCGCGGAACAGGGCGCAGACCCCCGGGCGCTACGCGAACTACGCGCGACCATCGGCCATCGGTCGTCGCGTGTGGCCGAGGTGGATCGAGCGTGGTCGACGGGAGCCGAGCGCGCCATGTGTCCCGCGAGGGAAAGGTTTTCATAATGGCGGTGCCGTGGAACGCCGGACACCCGTTTAGCTAGTCTATGACACGCGGGTAACCCCGAGCTGGCCGAGCTGTCATAGGCGAGCTGTACATTTATTTCGTAACTCGTTTTGTACGCGTGTTTCTTTTTCCCTGTTTAGGTGGATTACGGGCGATCGTCGAGGGGGTTTCGCCCGCGTATCTGGTAAGTGTGCGCGGCCTCGTCGCGCACGCCGGTAAGTCTTTTACACTTATAATAATTAAAAGAAAAGGAAAAAACGTAATAGCGGTAGTTGTGAGGGGGGGGGGGAGAGTTATTTACGCGCGTTATCTAATATCAAGGGTCATGACTCGATTACTGAGTGGATATTTCCAAACAAAAGTGACAGCGGGGGGTTATGTACAGAGAAGGGATTTATTTACAGAGTTATAGGGGAAATAAACCGTGGGGATGAATGTCGGGTGTCCTCATGGTCATCTGCGATGTTCTAATCTTTTATTGACCCTTCGAGGCGCAGTGGCAGTGTCCGGTCTCTTCGCGAGGACTCTTCGCAGAGGGGCACGCCGATGCATCGCCAGAGACGTCCCTGGCGAGGGGGTGCTTTCTTCGGAGGAAGTCATTGGTCATCGAAGGACTCATCCAGGGAGTTGGCTGCAAGAGCCTTGCCTGGAGGGCTTGCAGAGGGGATTCGCTGCAGGAGATCTGCCCCGGAGGGCTTGCCAAGGGGTCTCCGGACGCGAGCAGCCATGGACGCATGGTGCTTCAATGCTCCGACCTTCTATCGGCCAGAGGGTCGTTCCGGAGGAAATTCGGGGTATATGGGCCGTAGGGAACGTGCAGACAACAGCCATTTCTTTATTAAAAAAAAATACATTTGTACTTTACTCAATAAGCTTTAAAAAATGACAACCCACATGCCACGGTACGAAAGACATTTGTTTCTGCTCCTTTTTCATTTATGGGACACCCATGAAAAATAATTATATTGAATTTATAATTCAATATTCGGTTTTGAGTCATCATTCTTTACAAAATATCAAAATTTCGGACAAAATTTCGGACAGCAGTGGCATTAATAGGGTTGAAAAAATGGAGTTTGGGCCCTCATATCGGATATCCGATTATAGGCAACCTTCTTGAAAACATGATTTCTGTCATTTTTTGTAAAACATAATATAACTCAAAATATTCAAATGTAACGTGTAAAATAATTATGAGCGTCTTGTTGTGTATAACATGTAGATCATAAAATCGTCAAATTTGAAGGTCTTAGCAATTGTTTACTTTTTTTTTCAATATCAAACAAAAGTATCCGATATATGGCGCCTTTCCCCTATAGACATATAGATACGTAGTCTTAGATGTATAGGTTCTACTTATGGAGGATATAGTGGGACTATACGAGCCTCCGGCGAATCGATTTGAACGCGTACCGCACCGGAATCCCCCAAGAAGAAACAGCATGCTCTGCAATGCACCAGAGCACCCAGGGCTGCTCCTAGCATGAAAAACCAACTTTTGTTTCCGTGGTCGCTATCGACTCGTCTCTTTTTTCTTTCAACTGTTCCTCTTCACTTACGAGCCCAAACATTTTTTTGTTTTCATTTACTCGTCAAAGTGTATTGAGCATCCAATGCCAGTTAATTCTTCAGCCATATCTTCTGTTGCATAAATGGTTTTATTTTCTAAAATACATACTTTTCATTCAAGCTGTCATGCACGTCGTATATTTTCTCGTGTAACGTTCTTTTTAATATGCAATTCTCGAAGCCCGAATTTTTGGGAAAAGGGTATTCTTTTATTTCAATAGTCACGCGGTATTATTTTAACGGGCATTTTGGAAGAAAAAACGTGTCGAGTCGGACGTCAGACGTCTGTTTCAAGTAATCGAGTATGATCCGAAATAAGTATCTAGGGAATACTGAATGATTACACAAGTGAATAAAAAAAAAGAAATTCTCAGTGTCAGAAAAATTCGTACTTTTTGTCAAGTGGCTACTATTTACATACGAACCTATATTTTGAGTAACTACACAGGGTTTTCAAATGAATTTTAGTCTCATAGTGAGTGTCGTTAGCAGTTCATTTAAGGGGTCAGTCCACTTTGAAAATTTCAAAAATCGAAAGCAAGCAAGTCTTGAAGAAACCGACGATGATGAGCAATCAGAAGGGATTTTGTACGGTGCAGGAATAACCAATTGAATTTAGGTAAGAGTTTTTCATAGTATAAACTTCAAACGCGTTTTTCTCAAAACAACGTTTTTAAAATCGAGCTCCATCGTATCTCTAAAACTAATAAACCGATTTTCTTGAAATTTCAACAACATATTGTAAACATGATTTACAACAAAATGACCCTCGATGGTTTTAAAATTTTGATTTCCATTTTTTTTGCGAAAAACTACGAAAAAACGCGTTTTTTAAAACTTTATATTCGAGGGTCATTTTGAAGTTGCTGTCATATCGAATCTAATGGACTTTGATTTTTTGTTTCAGACATTCCGTTGCCGAGTTGTGATGGAGCTACCTAGCCCACCTACTTTTGAAGCGTTACGTTAAACTATAGTTTTTGTACTTAAAAGTGAATCAAAATGAATCAAATTATTTTTTAAATGTATTTCACGACTTTATTTATCAAGCCCAACAACTTTTATATTCATATCTTTTATAAAATCCTAAAAAAAAAAAAAATCGCGGAAATAGCCTTTTTTCGTGGCTCCAAAGTGGACGGTATCTCCCCCCTTAAGGGGTGAGATACCTTTAGACGAAGAACAAATTTTCATCATTTTCTTCTGAAAGGAAGAATGTCTTCATCATTTTTGAGACTTAGAATATGTTTTATTGTTATTTTGGCTATAGCACGGTCTTCTGAACTACATTTTCAAAACTGGCGTGACGCATAGCAAAAAAACTATTCGACCGATTCTGATGAAATTCGGTAAAAAAATTTACCGAAGAGTCAACCTTATTATCTAAAACATGGCCCTGGATGTTCTTAGAAATAGAAATTAAAGTTTTTTTAAATCGCAAAATGTAGCATTTTTTTCGTAAATTCAATCTTTTTGTTTAAAAGCGTACCATTTAATTGATTTTCAACATTTCTTACTTTTTCTTGGTTCATATTCTACGTATGAGTGATGGAAGAAAAATCTTCGTGGGTTTTTTTCCGATTTATGCCGCCCACGCTACGTGTCATCGCGTCTGACAACATCCACATGAATATTTAAAAAATACCATGTTACAGCCAAAACTAGGAATATGAAACATACCCTAAGTCTCAGAATAGTGTAGAAATCTTTTCTTTAAAAAAAATAATGAAAATCATGGAATTTTTTCTTCGCCTAAACGTATCCCCCTCTTGAGAATTTGTATCGTTTTTTTAAAATTATTTGCTGTTATAAATTAATTCAGTGATATGCAGACGGTAGCAAAGTGCGGACGAGCTTTCCTGGTTTTTTGCATGAGAAATGACTGCCGAAAAAAGGTGACTTCGGAATTTATTGACAGAAAAGTATTGCATCGAATGTTTTGAAATTTCGAGGATATATTTGTGTATAAATTATGTATATACAGTAATATTTTTGTATGAAAATATTCAATTTTTAGCGACGTATACGCCTTCGCCCGTGTCTTAAAAAAAAATTATCCCACTGCTGCAGTGATTGCGGCCTTCAGAGTCGCCTGAAATAAAAAAAGCCTGTTAAACTAGAAGGTATTGCTTCTACAATGACGCAGGATTGTGAAAAAAATTAAAATCCAACAAAGTGGCGGAGTTTCGATAAAAAAAAATCCAAATTACACTTAAAAATCTGATGGGTTTCGCACGGCAAATTGACATTTTTCATTCAATCACAAAAATTGAGAGTATGGAGAAACAAATGTATGTTCTAGCATAAAAAAGGGAGTTCTGACACTTGAAAAATTTGAACTTCCGTCTTTATTAGCATTTTTAGGGTGTACCGTATGGAAGTTGCGAGGTCGGATTCACGCCCCATGTGCGTGCGCGTCGTCTAACGTTATTACAACACGAGGCAAATCCATACTCCAATAAGAAAATTCTGGCCAACTGGCTTTGCGAATATGCTTGACATTTCTTTTGACGACTTACAATCGATATTACCAAACTGACAGGTCCATACAAAATTCTCGTTCAGTAGCTTAGAATATTGGTGAGATTTGTTAGCGATATAAGTGCATATTATACCGAAACAGATGATTTCGCCCGATTAAGGGAAGAGATGCATTTAAGCGAGGAAAACATTTGCTGATTTTTATAATTGTTTTTTTTAAGCAAATATTCCTTCACCATTTTCGAAACACAGGGAATGTTTTATTACTCCTTTTGGCTGTTGCAAGGTATTTTTTAAGTAATCTTTCAAAATGGCGGCGGTATGGTCTTCTAAACTACATTTTCAAAACTGGCGTGGCGTGTAGCTTAAAAACTAATCGACCGATTCTGATGAAATTTAAGATTTATCTTTCTAACCTTATTGTCTAAAATATGAACTTAAATGTTTTGAAAAATAAAGGGAAAAGGTATTTTTTAGTGCGAAATGTAACGATTTTTTTGCGGAAAATGCAATAATTTTGTTTCAAAAGTACCATTTCATCGATTTTGAACATTTCTAATTTGTTTTGGTTATATTTTGCGTATGAGTGTTAATGAAAAAAAAATATCTTCCTTGGTTTTTTTTTCAGATTAATCCCGCCGACGCTACGTGTCACACCATCTGACAACAGACAGCCAGCCGTTTAGAAGACCCTGCCATACCTCCGTACAATAAAAAAATACCATCTAACAGCCAAAACTAGTCATAAAATATACCCTAAGTCTCAAAATAGTGTAAAGATGTTCACCCGAGTCGAAATTTTCGAGCTGCGTTCAACCCACGAAGGCTTCCGTCCCCGTGTTTGAAGATACCATGCGTTAGGGCCACCGGTGAACCTCCGGCATGGCAGACAGTAGACTTTTTGACTCAAAGGAGGTCAGTGAGGACCACAACTAAACCTACGGAACCTCAGGCGGGCCTACTTCGAGCGCTCCCGCAGAACCTACTGCCCCCCCCCCTTTTGGCCGACTGTACACTGCTAAACATAAAAATTAATTTATATAGGATCATTTTAAATAAAATAGGTTCTTTCCTTGTCTCATAGCTATCTACGATCATATTTGTTTCAAAGATATATATGTTATTAAAGATGAGATTCAAATGAATCTTTATTTGCTTACAATGTACACTGTAAAGCTAAGTTACTCTATGTATAAAATATTTCATAAATCGAAAATAAAATGAATTCCTTAATTGAGAGCTTTACTACAACGATTTTTCATCGCAATTCGTTATTCCCTGGCCTTTAGAATTGTTTTTTTTTCTATTGGTTTTTTCCTTAGGTACACGCTTTTCGCGTTTGTTACTTATTCTTTTCCCCACATTATGACCGTGTTCTTTCCTCTACTGTTTACTCCTTTTTTCTCCATCTTTCTCTCTGTCCCCCCCCCCCCCTCCCCCTCTTGCGGCCGCAGCCGACTTCCCCCTCTGTATTATATTCATCATGACATTTTCTGTCATGGGTATAGGGAAACTGCGGAAAACCTATACCACCAATAATACAGCCGGTCATCGAATTCGCCCCCCCCCCCCCCCCCCCCCGGTCGTGGAACTAGTCTTATTTCGCCGCGAAATGCCGAAGAAAAATATTTCACGACGAAATGTACGCGACCGGGATTCGAACCCGGGACCTCCCGGTCCGCTGCTTTAGTGGCGAGCACGCTAACCACTAGACCATCGCACCGGTTTCCTTTAGAATTGTTTTTTTCGAAGAAAATATGTGTCCTATATGCGAATCGAACCTAGTACCTACCTACTCATAGCTACGCACGCTGTCCCTATGCTACCGACTGCTTATAACATTTTGGTCGCTGATATGGCATAAGAGACCAAATGAATACCTATAACTATTTGTTGTATCACATAAGCTATATCAATTAGTTGATATCATTGTGATAATTACAGAGATTTATCGAATAACATGTTATAGATTTTTCAAACAAACTCATATATATATATATATATATATATATATATATATATATATATATATATATATATATATATATATATATAATTTCTCTCTCTCCACCTTCTCTACTGCCACGCCCCTTTGATATGAGTGTTACAATAAAGATGGACCATTAGTTCAATCAAATAGAAAAATGGTTAACTCAACGAGAATTCTATTTAAGGTAAATAAAAAAAATTAACTAGATCCATTTAGTGAACTTGACTAAATTGTTTTTTTTTAACAGATGAAAATGTTGAACTGATGAAACCGAATCACAGATTTATTAGGTTAAAATAAAATATTTAGATATTGGACGATATTAAATAGATTGATTTGAATAAATATACATATTTGAAATCAATAATTTTAATAATAGAATGCAATAGGAAGAATTTGGTTCTATGAAAATCCTAGTTAATTCAAATAGACGCGGTTACTTAATATCATAATATTTGGCGGAAAGAAATAAAAGTATGCTTCGTACATACACGAGGGATTTTTTTTTGTTTTCGACGTGCTAAAAATGAAAACAAAGAAAAATAAAACATTTTATTTGAAACCGACGGTAATCGGCCATCGCCATTTATCGGCTCATTATTAAATTAAAAAAAAAAAAAAAAGAACAAAAGGAAAAAAATTAACAAAAAATCGAATGAGGTTGAATTTCAAATCGACAATTTCAATATTTTAGAACATGAAATAGACTGTAATTAATACCCTAACGTTTCATATAGATATCAACATTGTATATTATTTGGATCTACATGGCCAGCCAAAATTTTTCGGACACTCCACATAATCGCAAAACTTTTGAGCGCTGAATAATTGCCAAATAATGTTAGAGTAATATAATTTATTTCATTTATTATTTTACGAAAATACTATAAAGGTCTTTATAATTAATTTATTATACAGAGCTCTATAGTATCTTTGTAAAATAATTATTATTCTACCTTAAGTTTGCAACTGTTCAAAGTGATATTATGTTTTGCGATTATCTGAAGTGTCCGAATACTTTTGACTGGTAGTGTATATTTAAATATATTAACGCAACCACACACACACACACATACACACCCACATACACACACACACACACACACACGCGCGCGCGCGCGCGCGCATATATATATATATATATATAGTATTATATAATATATACCGTCGCTGAAAAGTCTGGATACACCAGTCGATATTTCTCGCTGCACCAAAAGTTACATAGCTTCGTAAAAAAAAGATAATCAAATTTTTTGACGACTTTTTGACGGCAACAAATTCAGCTTTATTTTGCTTTTTTGAAATATTTTTTTATGATTTTTTTCGATCCAGTACGCACTTTTGGACGTAACTGTTTTTCGGCTTTTTTCGACCATCGAGAATTGGGCGCATGACTTATGCAAAAAAAAATTGTCACGTTTATTGTAAAAAATTGTACGAAACTTTATAAAAAACGAAAATGGAGCTCCTGCTACCCCGTTCAAGATTATTATGGATAACCATAATAAACTTGAACGGGGTAGCAGGAGCTCCATTTTCGTTTTTTATAAAGTTTCGTACAATTTTTTATAAAGTTTCGTACAATTTTTTATAAAGTTTCGTACAATTTTTTACAATAAACGTGACAATTTTTTTTTTGCATAAGTCATGCGCCCAATTCTCGATGGTCGAATAAAGTATAAACGAAACTTTATAAAAAACGAAAATGGAGCTCCTGCTACCCCATTCAAGTTTATTATGGTTATCCATAATAAACTTGAACGGGGTAGCAGGAGCTCCATTTTCGTTTTTTATAAAGTTTCGTACAATTTTTTTTCGCAATGTTATTTCATTTTTTGCTAAAAAAGACTAATTCTAGATAATACAATGTAACTCAAGAACTAGGGGTTTAAGAGGAAATGTCAAGGATGTAAAAAATCGCGGAAGCTTATATTGGATAGCATGGCATTTTTTAAGAATTTTCCTGTGAGATTTTTTCTCACAGGAAAATTCGTGACGCCCATTAATCTGATACAATTGGAGTAAGACTATATACGAGCATTCTTTACGAATCGCCTATAAAATAATAATAAATCGATATTGCGCAAATTTAATTGTTTTCGCATATTAATACTGCACTAATAATTTGATAAAGCGACAAAAGCGTATTATTTTCGTCATCGAACGGGTTACCGATCAGGCCACGATGGAGTTATGATGGAGGAGATATCGAATTTGGGCCGAAAGCAGGTTAGGTGGGGTCGAGGTAACGGTTTGAGATTGAAAGCAGGTTAAGGAGGCCTGCGCTCCGCACGTTTCACTAAAACTGGGGGTCGAAAGAAGGTTTGGGAGGTCTAAAATAGGCTAAACTGGACCAAGAGGAGGTCTCTTGATGGCACTGAACTCGACAAATAAAGTTTCGTCGGTTCAACGGAGGCTGGTGGCTTATATATTACAAAAGAAATGGGTCCTGCGAGGGTTCAGAGGAGGCTAACAATTTTGACTAGGATACTTTTAAAAAATCATGAAAATCAGACGTTTGTTGGCCTCCCTTAATGCAGTGCAATGATTCGACAAATGTTCGGTGCAAAAATTGAACAAAACTGGAATAACTATATCCCAGTAGCGTAATTTGTATCGTAATGATCGACGAAGTAGTATGTGCAGGAATTTACTCTATTTTGGAAACTTCTAGGTCTGATAGCTTTCGCGTCCTTTAAAGAGCCGTTTTTTTCGTTAGATTTGTTTCGAAACCTGCTATTTTCTAAGCAAATTAAACTCGTATACTTCGATTTGTTATAATGAATGTGATTTCGAGAACTCAAAAATACGACGACGATTTTAAAAAAATGTCTCCATCTAGCGTCTCTGTCGAAATCGTAAACCTTTTGTAGGAAATGTCTTTTCAACCCAACATTTTGGCGATTTATTTCCGATCAACAACTAAAATAGAAGAGGAGAATAGAGGAAATGTTTTTGGATCTAACTACATTTTTGCGACTTATTTTGGATCAGCAACTAAAATAGAACAGTCTGTATGCATAGAGAGATTCAAAGCATAAGCACCTATGTAAACGTGTGACGCACATTGCACATAAAGCACACTGAGTTTGTCTGGTCATTTTTTCCTCTGTGTTTCTTCGGCCCTTTTTTCTCTTTTCTGCAGATACTTTATGTCCCTTTTGTCTTCTATTCATTGTCCATTGCGTTTCGTTGGAAAAAAATCACATTCGCTCTTCTCACGCTTGCAAACACCAAAGAAAACTTCTTCGAAGATAACGATTAAAGTATTGTAAATAGCAAGAGCAAATTTGTTCAATTTGAATTCCTCTCCACCGCTGACAAGGTCGCGAGGTGGAACTCTCCGATCTCGATGAAATTTGGCATGTTTGTAGTATGAATAAAAATAGGCGATACGTTTTTTTTTAATATCTGCGAAACCCTACTTTTGAGGGGTGAAACGCCCCGTCGAAAATAGGGTCGTTTTTCGTTGGAAATTTGTTGTTATCTGCATCGTTCTCATCTCCAATGTCTATAGTACACGAAAAAATAAACGTTGTTGCAATTCGAGTTTTTTTCACATCTCGTGCCCTTAAGGGGTCTTCTCACTCCAGACGCTAAAAAAGGTATTTTTATGAATTTTTTTCAGAGGTTTCTATCATTGATATTGATATAAAAGGTGTTACACTTAATAAATACACTTGCACAATACATTTAAAATTATTTATTTATTTATTTGCGTCACTATTTATAGACAAAAATGGTAGTTGAAAAATCTTATAAAAAATTGTAGGTCTGCGCTGTTGATTAAATCTTGGAGATGGATCATCCGAAACAAAAAAATCATACTGTCTTAGATTCAGTATGTTCATGGCTATATCGCATATCATACGATTTTTTATATGTGCAAAAATAAGAAAATGGCGGACATTTTTCGAAAAAAAAATGCAAACAAAAACGTGTTTTGTCATCGTTTTTGGCAATAAAAATAGTAAATATCAAAATTTTAAAAATCCATAATATGCGCTCTAGCTATAGTTGTAAAGAATATGTGGTTAAAATTTCATAAGGATTGGGTCAGTAGTTTCGATGATCAACAAGCCGTCGAAAACGTTGTTTCGAGAAAAACGCGTTTCAAGTTTGTTCGGATTACATAAATGCATAAATTTAAAAAAATGTGTCTCGAAAGTGTATTTATTAAATGTAACAATTTTTATATCAATATTTATAATCTAAACCTTTAAAAAAATGCATGGAAATAGCCTTTTTTTACGTCTAACGTGAGAAGATCCGTTAAAATGTTATCGGCGAAAAACGAAAAACACCCCTATTTTCGAGGGTGCATTTCACCTCTTTCAAATCGGGTTCTGCAGATATAAAAAAATACGTGTTGCCTATTTTTACCCATTCCATGCGGAAATTTGACTAGGGCTTTGGTCGGGCCCATATAGAATTTCCTTAACTTTAATAGAGCCCTAATCGGGTAGCCTCACATGGGCCCTACGTGGCCGGTCACACTTTGCTACTGAGGGCCATTAAAGGCAGAATAATGAGGGCCTTCAAGGATGCTTGATCGACGCCTCATGTAAACCATGGTATGCCCATAAGTTATCCCTGTCAATGGCTCACGTGTGTGTAAATGTATGCGTTTCTGCGTATATGTGTCTGTTTATATAAGGTCACGATACACTGCCAATTTTTTTTTATTCAAATAGGGTCTATTTAAGTGAGATAGGTTTTTTCCTTGTCTCACGGCCTACTACGATCTTATTTGTTTCAACGATATTTTTTAATTCGTTTCCGCTATTCTTTTTAAATATCAAATATATTCAAATCGAATAAATAAAGATTCGATTCAAATAAATATTTATTTGCTTGCAATGTACACTGTAAATATAAGTGTACTATGTGCATAAAATATTTCATATATCCAAAATCAAATTAAGCACTTAATTACGAGTTTACCACAACGATTTTATATCGTAATTCGTCATGCCCTGGCCTTTCGGAATGATTTTTTTCGAAGAAAATATTTCACCTATATGGGTATTGAACCTAGTACCTACCTACTCATAGCTACGCACGCTGCCCCTATAGTAGAAATTAGAAAAATATTCGGATCCAATCAATGCCTAGAATCTTTTTTGTTGGAAGGTAATATCTGGAAAACGAAAACCGATCTATTCACTTATCCTACACAATCGGGTAACGTTCATGAGTGGAAAATATCATCAAAATCTTTAGAAGAAATAATTTTTCATATGGAAAGTATTCGGCGAAAAATAGTCACTATAAAAATGTTTTTAAAAAACCGAATGGGATTGTTCAAACATACGCGCTGGCATCACTCCATGAGTGAATAAGGCAATAAGAATGATATGTAGCTTTTTGAAGGTTTTGGAAATGTAATATATAATAATTTTTAATGCCCTCACGTTTTTATCCTATTTTTACCTATTATCGAATAATTGAGTGTAGTAATTAAAATACTACAAACGATTTAGTCCAAGCTATGTATACTAGTCCATTTCCTATAATGCCCAAACCTGGCGCTATTGTGGCAATCCCTGTCGCGATTGCCATAGTAGGATCCGCAAAGGCCCTTATCGTGCCAACCCCTGTCGGGATTGCCATATAAGGGCCTTCAAGGGCTTATTTGAGGCTTCGCTGATAAGGAAAGCCTCAAATAAGCCCTTGAAGGCCCTTATTCTTATGAGGGATGCCTTATCAATTTTCCGCACGGGATTCTACAAACATCCCAAAATTCGTCGAAATCGGAAAGTTCAATCTCGCGACCATTCCGTACATGGAATTTTCAATTATCATGTTTTAACTGCTGAAATTAATGTTCCGAAAATCCGTAAATCCTTGCCTTATTCGGACAGCAAAACCGAATTCATCTTCAAAAAAAAGAATCTCGTTTTTCTTTCGCTTATCGTTTTAAATTGCTAAAAAACTTAATTACACGCGAACTTTTGGGGCGGCCAACAATGCGATGTATCCCTTCGGAGCTATTGTTCGAAATTAGAGCGCAGAGTTTTCAGTTCTTGTATATATTTATCACGTAGCATGTTGGAGGGTTGAAAAAAAACTTTGTAATCGTAGACTAGGTCAAACCGGTCGTATAGAACCAATCGGTTTGACGATTTAATACCCCATCGCCGATAGGCAGTGTTGCGTGCACATTCGTACGTTCACATATCCCGTATGCAGAAACGAAAAAAATTAATCGGACTATGGACCTTTAACGCGATTTATATTAGGTGTATTAAAAAGAAATCCATTATTTTTGCACGAAATCGACGGCAAAAATAATAGATTTCTTTTTACTACTCCTGCTATATCGGGTGAGACAACAACTATTAGCAGTAGACATGTTTTCTAACATATCAGACTTGAGACGGAATGACACCTCATCGCGGTCGGTATGGTAGAACAATTATAGATACCCAAAAATCTCTGAAACGGCTCTTCAGATCCCGTCGAAACTTTGCTAAACGACGTCAAATAGATAGACGAACAGCTGTCTGCCCCTCAAATTTTCTGAATTTGATAAAAAAAACTCAGATTGACTTATGATAAGCCAATCTACGTTTTTTGTCTCAAATTCAGAAAATTTGTGGGGCAGACAGCTGCTCGTTTTTGGCATACGTCGTTTGGCAAAGTTTTGACGGGATCTGAAGAGCCGTTTCAGAGATTTTTGGGTATCTATAATTGTTCTACCATACCGGCCGCGATAAGGTGTCATTCCGTCTTAAGGCCGGAGCCTGAATCAGAAGGTCTGAAAAATTGTTTTTTTTTTATTGCATGAATCGATAGATGAACTATCCAAGAATATATTTAAACAGTTACAGAGGCCAATGATAAATATTTTCGAAGATACAAGGCCAAAAGCAAGGAAGCGATTAATATTTGATATTGATAGTTCCTCCTATAGAAAACTTTGAATCGCGTTTTCTTCAGTTTTCATTTTCACGATTTTTCCAAATTGGCGGGGGTGATAGCCAAAAAACTAAACGACCTATTGAATTAAACCAAAGTTTATTTTCTTCAGTATAAAGATTTCTTCTACGTGAATTTAAAAACTCGTTGGAAAAGTATTTTTAAATAATTTTTATAGAACGTTAAAGTGTTTTTTTAACACATTTTTTTCAAACCTTAGAAAACCTATAATTTCACGATTTTTTCAGCTTTTTTAAATTTACCCAGAAGAAAAATATATGGCAATTGAAAATTTTATTGGTTTTTTTGTTTCGGTCAAGAATTACGAGCTGCATCTTTCCCGCCGACTACGGAATGCAGTGGCAAAACGCACATAGAATAGGCTAATACATCTGCAATAATTTATTGTTTCATGTTGAACTTTTTTTTATCCATTTTAAATATACATGAAAAGATACCTCAATGTTTACTGAGCTCACTTGTTTTTCCTCTTCTAAAAAAATTCCCGAAATAACGCTTTTGTTGGACCTTCTAATTCAGGCTCCCGCCTTGAGAGAAAACTTTTCTTACAAAAGTTGCATAGTTCGAAGGGGGTCATCGAGTCATGGTTACGAGGTTCATTTAGGTGGAGGCGCTTCGGAAATTTCAAGGTCACATCTAGTTTTAAAAATGGGACGACAATTTTTTTTTAATTCTACCACAGAACTAAAAATAAGCTTACAAGCCAAATTTCAAGATAATTGATTAAAATTTCGTATAAAAAACCGATAAAAAAGAAATTTCTTCCTAAAAAAACCGTGCGAACAGTTGCTCCTATAAGAGGTGCTCAAGGTCATGGCCACCACTTTCAATGCACGCTTGCAATTTCATTCGCATTGATTGTATTGTCTTATTAAGGGGGGGGATAACGTTAGGCGAGGAATTTTTTTCCCATGTTCATTATTTTTGTTTTTAAGGAAAGATTTATTCATCATTCGAGACTTGGGGTATGTTTTATTACTACTTATGGTAGTCACAAGGTTTTTAAAAATTAATCTTTCAAAATGCCGGAGGTATGGCACGGTTTTCTAAAGTGCATTTTCAAATCTGGCGTGACTAAAAACCTAGTCGACCGATTCTGATGAAATTTGATATGAGTTGTTCGAACCTTATTATCTAAAACATTCCTCTAAATGTTTTTGCAAACAACAAAAATTGGCCATTCTCAACTTTGAGCTGGCCAAACTACACAACCCCCACGTCTAATCCAACCATTACCAAATTTTTCACTGAACTTATTTCTTGCAACAAGAGAAAAATGAGCCGGGCATCCATCGTTCTTGTGTGTTCAATGGCAGATCTTCCAACAAAGGTCTGCAATGATATTCTATAGAATTGGCGCAAGAGTTTTTATTTAAATGTCCATCGATGAAATGAGACCAGACACCACTGGACTTGTTTTAATAGGTGACTTTAAAATACACGATGTACAAAGAAGTGCCGACTACTCCGCAAAATATGCAAGGAAGATTAATTAGAGCCTGTTCATCAATACAGACTGACGTGGTTAATGAAACAATACAATCAATGCAGACTGCAAGTATGCATTTGAAAGTGGTGGCCATCACTTTGAGCACCTTTTATAGGAATAAGGGTGGCACCATTTTTTAATTGATTCTAGACTAAACACATTGCAGTTTCTTTCTAATCGATTTTTTATACTAAATCTTGATCGAACATCTTGAAATTCGACGTGTGAACTTATTTTTAGTTTCTTGATCAAATTCAAGAACAAAAGCAGTGATCCCATTGTTAAAAACGAAGGTGCCCTTGATATCTCCGAAGCGTCTGCACCTAAATGAGCCTCTTAGCCTCCACTCGATGACTCCCTTCGAGATATGTAAATTTTGTAGAAAAAGTTTTCTCCTAAGTCTATAGGTTAGAATATATTTCTACTGCTGATAATTGTTGCCTCACCCAAAGTAAATAAATAAACTTTTATATATATATATATATATATATATATATATATATATATATATATGTATATGGGTGTGTGTGTGTGTGTGTGTGTGCGTGTGTTATTTTGCTGAAGTGAGACATATGTATAGCATTGAATCCAGCAATACGTACAGACGATTTGAATAATTGTCACAATCCATCATTTTTCAGATCTCAAAATTAGACTGTAAGCTCAAAGCTCGCCGCGTAACTACATTTTCACGTTTACGAGATTGTTATGAGTATAAGTGAAGGTATAGCACAGTGGGTGCTATACCAGCAGGCCATGGAAATCGATTTTTCCTCCACGGGCTGTTTGGCAACATTGCCCTATTCTTACTTTGCACCGACATTCGATATATACAGGCAAATATAGTATAATTACGAATACCGAAATAATATATTGACAGCAATTAAATTAATTTTGTGTAAATTAAGTGTTACTGCTTAAAATGTTTCTAACAAGGAAAGGTTGTGAGGTCCGATTTCGATTAAATTTGACATGCTCGTAAAATGGGCAAAAATAGGCGCCATGTATTTTTTTTATATCTCCGGAACCCGAATTTAAGGGGTGAAACGCACCCTCGAAAATAGGGATGTTTTTCGTTTTTAGTCGATATCGATTTAGCGGTACCAGATATGAAAAAAATTCTAATTGCAACAATGTTTATTTTTTCGTGTACTATGCATTGGAGATGAGAACGACGTTATCGACGAAAAATGAAAATACCCCTATTTTCGAGAGTGCGTTTCACCCCTTAAATATCGGGTTCCACAGATATAAAAAAATACGTCTCGCCTATCTTTACCCATTCTACAAGCATACCAAATTTCATCGTAATTGGGGAGATCGACCTCGCAACCTTTCCTTGTAAGTGCTTTACAGATATCCAATGAGTTGGACGGATAAACAGTTTCGTTGGGTTTCGACATTTGTAAAGTTACCGTACTTTGGTTATTATTTACATTGGGACAAGCTTCTTTCTGCAACGTCATCCAGAGAACGGAATAACGTCTCCGAATAACTATAATTAAATTTCCATCAACAACAGCGATAGTGTTCACTTTCGATATTCTTCGGTGTCGGATGTGAATCGAAGCTTTTATCGCTCCGTCCATTTAAGGGAGTGCCACTCGCGGGTCAACGAGCACGAATCTCACTGTACAGATTTTTGGTTGATCAATATGTATGTTGATATATGTGTGCATGTGCTATACCCTATGAACCTTAAAATACTCGTACTATCCATCATTCTACATTACACAGCCCATCCTGTGGATACAAGCTACGGGAAAAGGGGTCGGACGTAAGTCTCGGATTGAGGATCAGTTTAATGCCGAGTACAAGGCCCTTTTGTACAAAGATACAATATATAGCACCGATGCAAGGTTGTACGAGAATGCTTCGGATTTCAAGCATACACATTTCAGAAATACCAGACACGACAATTAAGGAGTTTCGGGAAAATTGACAATACGTTACCATTTGATAAAAATTTATACCGTAAATTCTTTGCCATATACTGAATGCACCCTCTTTAAATCGGTCGTCTAGACCGTTTGCATAAAACTTACAATTGAAGAAACACTTTTTAGCATAGGATGATGCCGACCTGTCATAATGTCAACGGAGACGAAATTGTCATAATGTACTGAGTCGCTTGAGAGTTTGTCAAATGTTTTTTTTGTTAATACATTTTAAACATTTTTTGCGCACTATTTCGTGCGTAAACTGCCATTCAGCGATGAGCGTAGGCAACTCTCTATGTTAAAAAGTGTTTCTTCAATTGTAAATTTTATAGAAACGGTGTAGATGATCGAGTGAAAATTTGGAGGGCGCATTCAGAATATGACAAAGAATTTACAGTATATAATTTGAATCAAATGGTAACATATCGTCAATTATCCCGAAACTCCGTAGGGCTTTTTTTATTGCTTAAATCGATAAATAAACTATCCAAAAATATATGTAGAAAGTTACAGAGACCAATTGTAAATATTTTCGATGATACAAGGCCAAAAGGAGAGATGCGATTGATATTTGATATTGATATTTCCTCCTATTGAAAACGTTGAAGCGCGTTTTCTCCAATTTTCATTTTCACGGTTTTTCCAAATTATCGGGCGTGATAGCAAAAAACTAAACGTCCTATTGAATCAAACCAAAGTTTATTTTCGTCAGTATGCAAATCTCTTCTATGTGAATTAAAAAAGTCGCTGAAAAAGTCTTTTTACATCATTTTTATAGCACGTTAAAGTGTTTTTTTAAACACATTTTTTTTCAAACCTGACAAAAATTATAATTTTATAATTTTTTCAGCTTTTTGTTAATTCACCCAGAAGAAAAACATATGGCAATTGAACATTTATTGTTTTTGTTTTGTTTCAGTCAAGGATTACGAGCTGCATATTTTCCGCCGATTGAGGACTGCAGTGGCAAGACGCACATGAAATAGGCTGATCAATTTGCAGTAATTTATTGTTTCATGTGACATTTTTTTTACATTTTAAATATGCATGAAAAGATAGCTCCATGTTTACTGAGCACACTTGTTTTTTCTCTTTAAACAAATTCTCGAAGAAACGCTTTTTTGGACCTTTTAATTCAAACTCCCCCCTGAAATAACTAGAAATAACAATAGAAAAAAAAGAAGAAACAACTTTCAGTTGTCACAGGCTAACGCGTTTCTTCCCCTAATTTTGTTCTCGCTCTCTTTTTATTCGTAGATTTACATTGTATTCACTCTCCCATCTCAACAATATCAGATATATTGTAATGATGTATGTATATAAGGCAAAGTATTTTATTCCGTGATGATTTGGGACGCGGATATAAGTCACGAAATGTCGTGAACGAGCCAGAGTTCCGCCGGGCGGAATATTTGATTATTCGTCGTGAATCAAAGGGGTCCTAATATTACGAGCACGAGAACAAAAGGAGGTCAGATTCTACATGGCCTACGTCTCAGCGAAAAGAAACAGTTGGATCCGCTCAAGGACTTTGGATTAAGCTCTGAGATTGGTAAATGAAGTATCACAGTAAGAGCAGCTAGTTCGGGATTTCTCCCAAATACAGTCAAACCGGATTGTACGAGGAATTCGAAGCCCCTGTTCTATAATTTGCAACCAAGTATATATCGGGAATCTGCATCTTTTTGGATGCGTCTAATGAGGCCTGATTTGGATGACAAAGAAGTTAGTTACCGTGGCCAATGATGGACCAGGGGGGCATTGCGGTTTTCGGGTGAATACTTTCACGATTCAAACTTTCATCTCACGTGAATTTGGTCACTCTATTACAGATCAGTCAAGTGAAAATGTGAGATCACTAGGAACTTCTAGTTCATGATCTCGCATGTTCATAGCGCCGTAGAAGCTTTATACTAGCACGCCAATGGAACCCAGCCTAAAACAAAGCACGTGTGCACCAACGAAGACATCATCTTTTCACCCGGATAAACGGCAGGTTAAAATGGAATATAAGTTCGCCGAACAATTACAGAAAAACCGCAACCCTTCCTTCCAAGACAGATTGCGGTTCAGCGATTCAGATTAAAAATATATTAGTAAGTTTTGTATCAAATAAAAATCTAAGGGGATTCTTATAACACAGTGGTGGAATGATTGTTTATTGGTAATAAATCGAACTATCATATAGTATATCCTAGACCATATGTGGTTCACAATTTCCACCTCTTTAAGCTCGGTCGGGTACGGACCACAAAAACAAGCTAAAGTATAGCAAAAGCACAATCATCATCCAATGATTTAGTATTAAGAAATAACAATACTATACTGTCTGCGGTATAAACTTTAAGTTGCTAATTATTATTAAGGATTTGCGATGAGATCTTGCCGTCTCTGAATAAACTGTTTCGTAGTAATCCGTCATTTTATAGGGTGGGCTAGGGTCGATAGAAACATGGGTTAAATGAAACAAGTTGAATAACTCGAAGACGGTTAGTGATAGCGGCGGAACCCTGAGGGGGAAAGAGACTGCTTTGCGTATCGGAATCTGTCGCTCACTGCATCACCGCTTCGAGCGCAACGGCCATTTTTACGTGGGTGCATCGCTTTTTCGACACAAAAAGTAAGTTTTTTGCCTATTACTATCTTGCGCATTGCGTCAAAACTATTGTTCCTTTTTCAGCATTGCTTACAATCATCATTACGATGAATATCCTAGTTGAGTTTATTGCGGTCAGCACCTACCTACAACATTTAGGTTTTTTGCTGTTTGTTACATTATTTGAAGCGCGGGTGTGGGGGCAGTTGAAACAAACGGTTCGGGGTCAATCAAACGTGTTTCTATTGACCCCGAACAAACATTTCATACGCAAGCAAGTTTTCCAAATCTTGTTGTATGTTTTAGATGCTAAGAAATCGTCCGAAAAGTAAAATAATATTAAAGAACCTCAATATACCTTCAGCCATGCTAAAACTGGAATGAAAAGCAATAAAACTGATTATTTTGATTAAAAGTATATTTTATTTACAAAAACCATACTTTATCACTTCATACACATCATTAACAGTACCTGGAATTAGTAAAAACATTAGTTCAATTAGCTGAGCACACCTATTTCAACTAACCCCAGGCACTGTTTCGATTGACCCCGACACAGCGTCAAATGAAACATTTTCCGAGCGTGTCTAAATAGCTTCTACCTAAATCAAGGGTATATAAGAAGCAAAATCAATAACGCTATTATATAGCCAGATAATCTAGCTATAATTCAAGCCGATTACCAAACAGATAGGGTATAAAATGAAGTCACACGAACCAATTTTCTCAAAAAACGGTACAAATGACCACAGCCGACCCTACACTGTTGGATGTGTCGTCGCTGCTTTAAGAAGACGCTCACGTATGCGCCTGGGGATTTTCGACGTGAAATTTCGAGTCAAGTAAACTCACGTGAATAACATCGCATTTTCGCTAGAGGCAAAAGAACCGTAATAGGGTGAGCTGCTGACTATTCTCATCTTTACC
This sequence comes from Ophion obscuratus, assembly GCA_964007375.1. Classification (NCBI taxonomy): domain Eukaryota; kingdom Metazoa; phylum Arthropoda; class Insecta; order Hymenoptera; family Ichneumonidae; genus Ophion; species Ophion obscuratus. Next base: position 46,318,658 of record OZ023315.1, read on the forward strand.
CAAACTGCGTACGGAAATAGCCACTAGATCACACGCTCCGAGCTGAATTCTAGCCCGGATAATCCGCCGTTAATTTCGAAAATAGGATACTATCCCTGCAGGGCATTGCATCTACATGAACATAACCTCGCAAACGCAATTTTCCCCAGCAAAGAAGACGCCGACCGCATGAAAGCAGGACAATGGAGGGAGCAGAAAGGTTCTTACACTCACCGATGGCATCAACTGATCGGTCGATCTGACCCTCGTAACCTTGTTCCTGTACAGTATCCTCTTGACGAGTTTCTCCATCGGTCGATTCCACTTCATGAAGCCAACGTAACTGAGATAGAAGCAAAACAACACGAGTGCCTCGTACCAGTATATGAGATTGTCGCTAAAGAAGTATATGAGAGTCAGTAGACTCGCGCTGTAGAACGTACAATCGCGAAATAGCGGCCACCATGTGAGAGATAGTACGGTCTTGGAGAATATAGCGCACATACCGATGACAAATAGAATATTGAATACAGCCGAGCCGACGATGGTGCCAATGCCAACATCGTCGAACGACACGAAAACGCCGATTATTGAGGTAAACAATTCAGGCGCGGAGCCACCCGCGGCCATGAAAGTAGCACCCGCAACGTCATCCGCGATCTCAAATTTTTCTATAATAACGTCCAACGAGGGCACGAAAAATTCATCGCATACGATCGCCAATGCGACGAACATGTAAACAACCCCTAGTACGTGAAGTATAACAGCTCCTCGTCTGCGCTCTTCGAGGCTGAAAAGGTCGCGCGGAAAGAGCGGTGGCTTTTCATCCAGATGATGATGATCCTGAGTGCCGTTCCGCCTATCCTCGGTTGTTCCGTTTTCGTAACCGTTGCTCCCGCTGCTCACAGGGTATAGGCTCGAATTAGTAAAACTACCGTAGGACGCAGTCGCCGAGATCGGTGGCATAGTGCCCAGACCCGGCATCATAGACGGGTTGTTCGGCGATGGTCTGTGACCTTTCGTTGAAGTCGTTGCGATCGCCAGTATGACGACGAGGCTCGTTAGGATGCCTCGAACTAGTTGTACGCGATTGAAACAATTGATTCTTGTACGGGTGACTATATTGCAGCCTGGCCCACCACCAAACTTCCTCATGATCGTTCTTCTCGTTATCGTCGCCATTCTACGACCTTTGTACCTCACGGTCTTTTTTCAACCTCGAGGCCAACTCCGCTTTTCTTTATTTGCCCTAGCTATTTGGCCTGTCGCTAATCGCTTATGGCACTGAAGCGAAAGAGAAATATAGGTTGGCCAAGACCTGGATGTGTTATCCGCAAAAGGCACGTCCGAATCCCTCCTTGTTCGAGAGCCCCTCACCCTCTCGCAGCTCTTCGTCCTTTCTGGGCAGACGAAACCTCCGCTAGCAGCTCCGATCACCGTCGAGCTTTTCGAGCCATATATGAAAAATTTCGCTGATATTTCCCATGCTCCTCATCATCACGACGTTTAGTTATTCGATCCAAGACATCTGATGGTCGAAAGCACTTCCCTGCGTCTTGCCTGATCGATAGATTGATAAAAGCTACCAATCAATGGTTGATATTCGCTATCTCTTAGGAATGAGCTCCTTTTTCTCGAGCTCCCGTGTAACTTTCTTGTCGAAACGTTTTAAGGGAGAATATTCGTCACATTTTCCGTAAACTTCGATTTCCGTCTCGCATATCGATGGTATAGCACGCTTTACAACTTGCTGCCCGTTAACACCCACATGAGCACTAGTTCTGTCGCACTATTTTGGTCGTATTTGTCCTTTGGATTACATCTTGACCCCGGGTGGTGCATCTCCGACTCTTAGTCTTCACCATGATGTTCGAATTTTTACTACATGTTCATATACTCACGTACACACAGACAGCTGTATATATGTTTTTTCGAATCGATTAAATCGCAGTTTCCGAGCTTCACACGCGCTTCCTCTTTCGTTTTTTTTTCACTGGCCTCAATCCCCCATTGTCTTTGCGACTCGCCCTCGGCTTCCCAAAAAGGCATTCGTGTGACCTTTCTCGCTCTCTTGTCTCTCTTTCTTATTTACTCCCTCGAGGCTTGCTCCTCGCACGCAACGACGACCTCGGCTGCACGTTGAACGTCTACAATGTGACGGTTGAAAAAACCACTGTCTCTCTCTCTCTGTCTCTCTCTCTCTCTCTCTCTCTCTCTCTCTCTCTCTCTCTCTCACACACACACACACACACACACATACAGAGGAGCAGCAGAACGGCGCCCCCGCCGCGATGCCCGCCCGCTGCACACTGTGGTAAAACTAGCCCGTAACTACGGTTAGTCCTTTGCCACTCTCGTTTGCCGTCGCTCCACCCTTATCGAGAGTGGGGTCCACGGGGCTATCGGGCTCGTCGAAGAAGAACTGTCAGGGGAGATATCGCTCTTTGCTTCCCTTTGCTCACCCTTCCTTCACCGTCTTAGCCGCACTCGCGCACACTTGCCTTTCCTTCACTCTCTTTCCTTTACCACTGGTATAAGAGCAAACGGCCGTGCTATTTCTTTCCCGTTCCTCGCACGCGTCCTCGCACGCGCTCGTCGCCCCGCTTCGTCATTTTGGGGCTCCGCTGCTTCCACCACCACGCTTCAACCGAATCGTCTTCGCCGCAACGCTATCTGCCGGTCAACGTGGAAACGAGCGCCTCTACGTGGGTGCGAAACAGCACAACGCAGAGAATATACGTGCAGGCCTCGTATATGTGTCGCGTTTACGTACACATCACGGGAGGGAAACGAGAACGCGAGCTTCGCGGGTGCGCACTCCTTCGCGAGCAGGCGAGCAAGGCAAGCACCCCTCGCTGGGCCACCCGCTCGATATCGGAGACTCTACAACTACACTCCAAAATGCCACGGGCCTATATACGCCTCGTGGATCGTGTTAGCCACTATATGCACCTAAACATATATTTTTACGCGCCTTGTAATATACCACTTTATGTATTTGTATATAAAAGCACATGAATGTGTTTCTGGATTAGGATGGCACGAATTTGAGCTCTATTTTTTTTCCTTTTTCTCACCGTCCAATAATCTACTTTAAAGGAGAAAAAATTGTCGCGAAAGCTGCGAACGGTCAAAAAATATTTAGAGGTCGCTCAAGCCTCCTAAAAATTCAAATTTGAATTTAAAAAATCGATTTTTTTGTTCACTTTTGACCCACGAATTTTAAGCGTTGATTTTGGAATTAAGCTCGCGAAAGCTCTAGCCGGCCAATGAATGTTTAGTGGTCGCTCAACAGCTTCGAAGTTTCCAATTGTCGCGATTTTTTTCTCTAGTCAGTCATTAATTTAACACTTTTTAAAATTTTCGAAACAATTAATCCTTTTTTTTCTTCTGAAACGGATGTTTCAAATTGACCTCACACTTTCAACCCGATAAAAGGGGGATCTATAATTTCAAAGAATTAAAAATTAAAGGCCCCCAAGAGGGGATATAAGGCCAAGAGCTGTAAAGAATTATTTTATCAAGACTCTGAAGAGTCAAATTTATGAGTGAGAACCGTAACAAAAAAATTGGCAAAAATTGAGAATTTCGAAGCTCTTGAGCGACCACTAAATATTCATTGACCACCTACAGCTTTCGCGACAATTTTTTTTCTTAAAGAAGACGATGGTGTAACACATACGTTTAGTGGATTCAACTAAATTAATTTTTGAACAGATTTAACCGAATCATAGATTTATTAGAAATAAATAAAATATCCAGTTATTACACGATATTAAATAGATTTCAATTGAAATAAGTAAATTAATTTAAGATAAATAATTCCGATAATGGAATGCAATAGGAAAAAATTGATTTCACAAAAACCCAGTTAATTCAAATAAGAAACATTCAAATAGACGCATGTAGTTAATATCAATAGAATTTTTTAGTCACCGTACATTGTTTTATACATATCTGCAGTTGGATATGGTATATTGCGTGTATCTATTTTGGGTGTCAACTGAATGCATCGAGCATCTTTAATACTTGAGCACACGAACCCTTGTTAACGTCGATTCGTACACAGTTGCGCTTTTGCAACTTTCGCCTTCTATATGCGTGTGAACGTTCACACACGGTCAGCCTTGCACCGCTGTTTCGTATCAATACGGGTAAACTGCATGCATCAGCAGTACGCATTGACTTTTTTTATACAAATATATTGTTTCAACGTCTCTTAAGCTTCGGTTCGATGGATAAGAGTCTCACAAGGAAACGTCGCGAGATCGATCTCTTCGATTTCGATGAAATTTGGCATGCTTGTAGAATGGGTAAAAATAGGCGACATGTATTTTTTTAATATTTGCGGAACCCAATTTTTGAGGGTTGAAACGCACCCTCGAAAATTGGGGTGGCTTTCGTTTTTCGTCGATAACGTTTTAACGGTACGAGACATGAAAAAATGCCAAATTGCAACAATGTTAATTTTTTCGTTTCTGTACATTGGAGTTGAGAATGATAACGTTATCGACGAAAAACCAAAAATACCCCTCTTTTCGAGGGTGCGTATTAGCTTTTAAAATCGGGTTCCGCTGATATAAAAAAATACGTTTCACCTATTTTTACTCATTCTACAAGCATGCCAAATTTAATCGAAATCGCACTGCCAAAAAAAATTTAAATAGTATCTACTTAAGTGCTAAGGCCACCGTAGCGGGAAAAATAAGTATGTTTTGGGATTTTTTTTAGCGGGACAACGGAATAATTCAAAATTCTGAAAAAGGTCCTTTATTGTATATATCTTAAGTTGTATAAAGTATTTTTCCAAAGTAATATAAAACAAAATGGCGGCTGCGCAGCTTTTCTTCGACGAAGGCTTTTTTCATAGGTGCGCGGCCGGATCAACGGCACCTGCAATTTTTAATTGGCAGTGAATGAATTTGAATGAATGAATGTGAATAGCTACAGGAGTACGTAGGATTTTGTTGATATGTCGAGTTTTGCAAAAACAGTGCGTTTTTTAAATAAAAGTTCAAAATTCTCAAATAAACATCGTCCGAAAATTGTTTATAAAAAAACTATGTAATATATCGAGAAAATTCCACGTACTTCTATGCAGAATATAATTGTGAATATACAGTTAAAATCTTAAGTTGATCGGTCAAGATTTGTTCGAGTTATGAGTCCGGCCGACTTGAGAAATGTAGTTTCGAGAAAAACGCGTTTAAAGTTTTCGGTACGGATTCCATCGGACTGAGAGGCGCTGCGCCAAAATTCAAAATATAAGTATTTAGACATTTTTTTCCACCCCAATCCTTTGAGTATGTCATTTTTAAGATATTAAGGCATCTTTTAAGAAAAAAAAAAATATTTTTTGAAATTTCTACAGTGGCCTTACCCCTTAAATGAAATAAGTTTCTATGATCTCATTTGGTTCAAAGATATTTTTTATTTGTTGCAGCTATTCTTTTTAAATCTTAAATATATTCACATTGAATAAATAAAGATTCGAATCATATAGATATTTATTTGCTTACAATGTACACTGTAAATCTCCGTGTACTTTATCCATAAATCCAAAAATATTCCATAAATCCGAAATGAAACGAAACACTTAATTGAGAGTTTTACCACAACGATTTTGTATCGTAATTCGCCATTCGCTAGCCTTTTGAAATGATTTTTTTGGAAGAAAATATTTCACTTACACGAAATCGAACTTAGAACCTACCTACCCATAGCTAAGCAGGCTGCCCCTATGATATCGAGTGCTTGTACCATCTTGGTCGCAGATATGGCATAAGAGACCAAATTAATTCCTATAATTATTTCCCGTGAAAAATTTGCCGGCGCTTAACATGCGGCCGACGCTTGGTACGATATTCAGCACCAACCACCAATACCCAGTGTTGGTCCTTTATACGGGCCAATGGTTTGGCCATGATTCTGCCAGTGCTCATTTGAAGCATGGCAAACCAACGAACACCCAGCCTTGGGCCAAATATCGATTACCAACTGTCAGCCAACTATCGGGTCCCAGTGTTGGCCCCGAACATGGGCCAATCGGTTGATCGTGGGTTTGCCAGTCTCGAATTGAAGCTCGGCACACCATCGAAGAGCCAACGCTGGGCCAGCACTAATTAATGACCGTCGGCCAATTGTCGGGGCGTGCGCAGGCCCTGAGTCTGAACCAATCGTTTGACCGTGGTTTTGCCAACGCTTATTTTTAGCATGGCAAACTGACGAATTGCCAATCCTGGCCCAACACTGGCTTTGAACGGTATATTCCATACATATATACAAGAATGCTTTTTTACGTGTATACGTAAATACGTAATATGTGTGTGTGTGTGTGTGTGTGTGTGTGTGTGTGTGTGTGTGTGTGTGTGTGTGTGTGTGTGTGTGTGTGTGTGTGTGTGTGTGTGTTTGTGTGTGTGTGTGTGGACTATACAAGAATTTTTTTACGTATAAACGTATATACGTATATACGTAAAAAAGCATTGGCAAAACCACGGTCAAACGATTGGCTCAGACTCAGGGCCTGCGCTTGCCCCGACGATTGGCCGATGGTCATTAATTTTTGAAAATAGTTAATTTTTGAAATAATTAATTTTTTTTAATAGTTGGCTGACAGTTGGTAATCGATATTTGGCCCAAGGTTGGGTGTTCGTTGGGTTATTATATATTTTTTTGTTATCGCTGCATGCAATTTTCTACATCCTGTGATAATAAAAACTCATTACTCTTATCTGAAATTCAGTTTATTAAAAATGAAATTGATTTATACTAGTTTTGTGGTGTATTAAAAAAATGCCGAGGTATTATGACAGTATTAAGAAACGCCGAGTGTTAAAACGACGACAAAAATTAGAAGACTCTTTACAGCAGGTTAGAATCAGAGGCAACGAAACAAAAGGACAAGTAATAAATAGTGAAACAAATTTGGAAACATTCCACGAAGTGATTGTGCATAACGAGTTTAGTAAATCTAATAACTCTCCCGATGAGCAATCATCGAGCACAGAAACTTCTGAATCTAATCCATGTGCGGGAATAAGGACCGATGCATTCCCGTGAAAAACGACGCAACCGATCCAACCTCGAGCCAGCGTCACGCCAATCACTGTCTACCATTGGCCGATGAACGGCAGCACTACCGGTTTAGTGTTGCGCCACGGTAGGAGTGATCTCTTCGGCCCAACGCTGGGATGTACGGTTGGCCAATGGTAGGCTTACCGGAAATCTTAACAGTTGGCCGGGTATTGGCCCAACATTGGGCTAAAGAGATCACGACCATTGGCTGACGGTTGGCGTGATCACCGGCCCATAGTAGGGCTAAGGTCGGCTTCATATTGTTGGCGCAATATTCGGGCTAGCGTTGGCCCAGTGTAGGGTTGTCAAAATAACCTCAATTTTTCTTTCAGAGACAATGCATCGGTCCTTATTCCCGCACATGGATTAGATTCAGAAGTTTCTGTGCTCGATGATTGCTCATCGGGAGAGTTATTAGATTCACTAAACTCGTTATGCACAATCACTTCGTGGAATGTTTCCAAATTTGTTTCACTATTTATTACTTGTCCTTTTGTTTCGTTGCCTCTGATCCTAACCTGCTGTAAAGAGTCTTCTAATTTTTGTCGTCGTTTCAACACTCGGCGTTTCTTAATACTGTCATAATACCTCGGCATTTTTTTAATACACCACAAAACTAGTATAAATCAATTTTATTTTTAATAAACTGAATTTCAGATAAGAGTAATGAGTTTTTATTATCACAGGACGTAGAAAATTGCATGCAGCGATAATAAAAAAATATATAATAACCCAATGAACACCCAACCTTGGGCCAAATATCGATTACCAACTGTCAGCCAACTATCGGGTCCCAGTGTTGGTCCCGAACATGGGCCAATCGGTTGATCATGGGTTTGCCAGTCTACAATTGAAGCTCGGCACACCATCGAAGAGCCAACGCTGGGCCAGTACTAATTAATGACCATCGGCCAATCGTCGGGGCGAGCGCAGGCCCTGAGTCTGAGCCAATCGTTTGACCGTGGTTTTGCCAATGCTTTTTTACGTATATACGTATATACGTTTATACGTAAAAAAATTCTTGTATAGTCCACACACACACACACACACACACACACACACACACACACACACACACACACACACACACACACACACACACACACACACACGCACACGCACACGCACACGCACACGCACACGCACACGCACACGCACACGCACACGCACACGCACACCCACACACACACACACACACACACACACACACACACACACACACACACACACACACACACACACACACACATATTACGTATATACGTATACACGTAAAAAAGCATTCTTGTATATATGTATGGAATATACCGTTCAAAGCCAGTGTTGGGCCAGGATTGGCAATTCGTCAGTTTGCCATGCTAAAAATAAGCGTTGGCAAAACCACGGTCAAACGATTGGTTCAGACTCAGGGCCTGCGCACGCCCCGACAATTGGCCGACGGTCATTAATTAGTGCTGGCCCAGCGTTGGCTCTTCGATGGTGTGCCGAGCTTCAATTCGAGACTGGCAAACCCACGATCAACCGATTGGCCCATGTTCGGGGCCAACACTGGGACCCGATACTTGGCTGACGGTTGGTAATCGATATTTGGCCCAAGGCTGGGTGTTCGTTGGTTTGCCATGCTTCAAATGAGCACTGGCAGAATCATGGCCAAACCATTGGCCCGTATAAAGGACCAACACTGGGTATTGGTGGTTGGTGCTGAATATCGTACCAAGCGTCGGCCGCATGTTAAGCGCCGGCAAATTTTTCACGGGTTGTCTCTGACAGAAAAATTGAGGTTATTTTGACAACCCTACACTGGGCCAACGCTAGCCCGAATATTGCGCCAACAATATGAAGCCGACCTTAGCCCTACTATGGGCCGGTGACCACGCCAACCGTCAGCCAATGGTCGTGATCTCTTTAGCCCAATGTTGGGCCAATACCCGGACAACTGTTAAGATTTCCGGTAAGCCTACCATTGGCCAACCGTACATCCCAGCGTTGGGCCGAAGAGATCACTCCTACCGTGGCGCAACACTAAACCGGTAGTGCTGCCGTTTATCGGCCAATGGTAGACAGTGATTGGCGTGACGCTGGCTCGAGGTTGGATCGGTTGCGTCGTTTTTCACGGGTTGTTGTATCACATAAATTATATCAATTGGTTTATATCATTGTTATGATTAGAGACTTATCGAATAACATGCTATAGATTTTTCAAACATAACCTGTATATATATATATATATATATATATATATATATATATATATATATATATATATATATATATATATATATATATATATATATATATATATATATATATATATATATGGGATGTCCCTCTTATCTCTGCCACCCTAAATAACTTGGCAATTATCGATGTCACAAAAAAATGTTCCAGACAAAAGTTGTACGGTCTAAAGGGCCATTATGACCGTTCTTTCCTCTACTGTTTACTCCTTTTTTTTCTCCATCTTTCTCCCCGTTCCCCCCTGTTCTTGTGGCCGCAGCCGACTTTCCCCTCTATATTATATTCACCATGACATTTCTGCCATGGGTATAGGGAAACTGCGGAAAACCTATACCACAATACAGCCGGTCATCGAGTTCGCCCTCCAGTCGTGGAACTAGTCTTATTTCGCCGCGAAATGCCGAAGAAAAACATTTCACGACGAAATGGACGCGACTGGGACTCGAACACGGGACCTCCCGGTCCGCTGGTTTAGTGGCAAGCACGCTAACCACTAGACCATCGCACCGGTTTAATCCGAGATATTTAGATTTGTATAATCGATACTGACCTTGAATGACCTTGAACGACTTTGACCCCCAATGTTGTTTATGCGGCTTGAGGTGCTCCACAAGATGGTTGAACAAATGTACCATTTCATTTAAAAAAGTGGAGGTGACCTTCACTGTGCATCAGTGTCTCCACTGAAATAAAAAAAATTGGTCGCATTTGATGGCCTTCTTTACACCCTACATCTTTTGTCTGGAACATTTTTTTGTGACGTCGATAAATACCGAGTTATTTCGGGTGGCAGAGATAAGAGGGACACCCTGTATATATACAGTATATATACCCCTGTATATATACCCCTTTGATATGTGTGTTGCAATAAAAACAGACCATTAGTTCAATTGGATAGAAAAATGGTTGACGCTACGAAAATTTGATTTCATTGAAGTTTAAAAAATATCAAATATATTCATTTAGTGGATTCAACTAAATTGTTTTTTGAACAGATGAAACCGAATTACCCATTTATTAGGATTAAATAAAATATTTAGTTTTTGGACCATATTAAAAATATTTTGATTTTAATAAATAAATATATTCAAAATAAATAATTCCATTAGTGGAATGCAATAGAAAAAAATTGGTTCCACAAAAAATCTAGATAATTAAAAAAAATTTAATCAAATAGACGTGTTTAGTTAATATCAATAGAATTTTTCTGTCAGTGCGGATCGACCTCGCAACCTTTCCTTGTCAGACTCTTCCTCTGCAGGGTTTGAGAGGTTAGGCTTTGAAAACCATAGGACGAAGCATCATCGTCTAAGTTCGACGAGAAGCAAAATGGCTTGACCGGAGGAAAATATACGAATCGATGTGACGACTATTCGCCGTCGTATTCGTATTCGTAATAAAAACTCGCTCCCTTCGTCGAGTAGATCATTCCACTATTTGGTCAGCTCAAAAGCCAGCCATGCTCCAACTACTTCTCGCATCTGTACCTTTCCTATTGCGAAGATTCAGGGCGACGACAAGCCTAGCACGAAATTCTATCAAATCCTTGACGAATTAACGAATAAAATAATCGTTGAACACTCAAAGAGCGAAACTTTTTTTTCCACCATGGAAGAACTGTCTTTCCAGCGTTGCTAGCTTGCCATTGGGTGTCAAAGATTCGCGATAGATTTTCTTGCGAAAGGTGATGGTGCGGAGATGGGGCTGATAAAATGTACCGAGGCTCTAGATTGGTCGGAAAAATGACGCTGGAGTACGGCCGCGTTCATTGGTATTGCTATACCATGAAGTACAAACATCGCCCGTTCGTGGATCGATTGTCCAGAACCTTGAATGAGGCAGAAAAAGGTACCAATGAACGAACAAACCTCACCGCGATTTGTGGCCTCCATGCGGGAGTTTGATTGCTCTTTTGGAACAAGGGTGAGTAGGTTGAAGAAGGAAAATAATATAGCGCGTTCATAAACTGCATCAAACAACAAAAGTACAAAACCATAGAGACCTAAGACTGGAAATACTGATGATAAAGACTAGAACTTTTCACGTGCAAATAGCACTTGACGCTTGTGTACCCGTCAAGTGCTGTAATTGCTGAACAGACGTGCGTGCTCGATAACGAAGAGAGATCGATTGAGTACACATGTCTAGACAATTGAATAATGCATTTCAATGAACGCTTACAAACGCGTTTACCGTGTTATTGAACGCAGTTCAGTTTCCTATCTCTTGTCACTGCTATCTGTCGCAATTACGAGTTTTGGCATATTGTATCTTGCACGTTGTTTCTGCACTTCGAAGGAAACTTCTTCGATAGAAACTTATGCAGGAATAAAAAGGCGAAACCGTAAAACATAAAGAATCATTCGTAATACTTTGGATATCGATTTTTATAGATGCATTGACAAAGGAAACATTTTGCATTTTACTCTACAGACTGTGATCATTGCTTCCTATTAAGACGGAATGACACCTCATCGCAGTCGGTATGGCAGAACAATTATAGATACCCAAAAATCTCTGAAACGGCTGTTCAGGTCCCGTCGAAAATTTGCCAAACGACGTCAAATAGATGGACGAACAGCTGTCTGGCCCTCAAGTTTTCTGAATTTGATAGAAAAAACTGAGATTGACTTATGATAATCCAATCTACGTTTTTTTTTCTCAAATTCAGAAAATTTGTCCGCGGCCGGAAAACGAAGTACTTTCTTGGTTTTTTTTTGGGAAATGGGTTCTGGGCTCTTAACTTTTTTCTTGGGAAATGGGAAATGGGCTCTTAACTTTTTTTCACAGTAAAGGGTATCCTTTCAAGTATCTCTGACAATTTTTTTATTGGGAAATATTTATAAACGATGGAGATGCAGTAAATTGCACAGACCGCTGTGCAAAAACGGTCCTTCGCGGTGACCACTCCTGCTCGGGAACACCATCTGAAATAAAAAACCCATACAAATTTAGTTTTTGTACCATATTATCTAGACTTTAATCGAAGGATTCAATAAAATAATGATTTTTGAAAAAATGGTCGCCGATCGTAAGTGATCGTCGAAATTTCGGTGAAAAAACACTCTATTTTCCTTGATTTGAAGAAAAGTATGCATTGAAAAAAAATCCTTCGATTAAGGACTGCCTTTTGATAGACAAAAAATGTCTGTGAAATTTAAAGCAGATCGGTTTAGTTCTTGAGATATTTTGGTCACCGATTCTGAAAAAGTCATACCGAGAAAAATGCCTTTACAGTTTTTACCTGTTACGGTAAAGCGGTAAGCGGACCTACCTGTAAACGCTCATAACTCCCCTAATTTTCAACGGACCAACTTGAAATTTTCAGAGAATATTTTTGAAAGGTTATATTATAAGAATCTGTCGAAAATGAAAAATCGATTTTTGCAAAAATTTCGACTACGTGTAACCTCTTAAGATATTATGCTAACGATTTATGAAATAATAAAAGGGTTTTTTGGAACATCTAAAGTGGTTGCCCGCCTTAATTGCGGGTAGGAATCTCTCGATTGCATCCTCGATACTGTCCAACGGTACATAGGAACAATACATACCCACGTAATGAGTATTTAATTTATCGATACACGTATTTCTACAGACGTGAGAGATTCCCCGCGAAATACGATTGTGGCCTATTTCGTGTACAAGAGTTAATTGGAATTCCTTGCGCTTTAGTTTGGCTGCTGCATAACCTCAGGGTCCTCAATTTTAAACCGAGCCCCTTACAAGCCGCGCACCGCCTGAACGAGCTCGTCGTCGTTGGCAGGCCAGTTATGCAACGCAAGCATACATGTATACGTGCACGTGGCTTGGTGGGGACAGTGGTGGTCCAAGATCTTTATCGATACCAGCTATTGACCCAAATACGTTTCTATCAAATACTATTAAATCACCACTGCCCCGTGGCGTTCGTCGTTCCACCGCACCGCAACAAACTTCGTCAAGCTATGTAACTTATTTTTGCAATTTCGTGTTTGTGTCATTCGTAATCGAGAAAGTAACAAGTACGACGGCGAATGAAGTTTGTCCAAATAGCACATATCGTAGATGCTTTCAGGTAAACATAGCTGTCAGAGATGATTGTGGAGTGTAGGCCCAACACGAGTTCTTCTTTTGGCAGGCTCGAAAAACTTGCACCGACGTTCGATGTTTGTATCGTTAGTTCTCATGGAATAATGGATTTCTCGCTAGTATGCGGGGGAGTTTCCTCTTTCACTTGCCAGAATTATTTTCGGCCGGACACCAAGGTCCAGGTGTACTCCATCGCCGTTGAGAGATGGCTCTTTATGACCGGTATCGCCTGTCTTGATGCTTTTTCACTTGACGGCAAAAGACCGTTGCCTGGCAAACATGGAGCCTATGTTTGAAAAGATGGCAATGGATCGAGTTTCCATTGCCGATCGGTCGCAAAATCTTGCTCGGGGAGTCGCGGTCGCAAGCCAGGTGAAAGTAAAAAGCACGGTTTGTAGTTCCTACATTTCAATAAAAATGGAACAATTTTACCGAGAAGGCTGTACCTGTTTATTTTTTAATACGTTGTCAAGTCGTGGTCCTATTTTTGAGACGAAGCAAACAACCAAAGCATTTTCTAATTGGAGCCTTTCTCTCTTCTTAGTTTTTATGTTCACCATTGAAGAGAACATTATAGTCCAGTAAAAGAGATGAAAACCCGGTAAAAGAGACAAAACCGGAAAAATATTTTAAACAAGCGTTGTTTGAAACAATAAAATATGTATAAAGTTATCTGACGTTCAATCCCCTATCTTTGAAAATAGCGGGAAATAACGCGAGAGCATAACCACTCACCCAGACAAGGACGCAGCGATATGTCTACTTCATTCGCATGCGCATCAACCCCAAATGTTCTAATCGTTTTTGTGCCGCTATTGTAAAAAAATAGGAGGTTGGCCGTTAAATAACTTTATACGTATTTTATAATTCCAACCAACTTTTGTTCAAAACATTTTTCGATCGGGCTATTAATTATCGAGATACGGCGATTTTTAAGTTTTCGACCCCTATTTCTTAGGGTTGGGGCGAGTTGAGGGGCAACATTTCATTGAGATTACTTTCGGTATGCAACCATCTAGCTTCAGTAAAAATTCTAATCCTACGCTAAAAGTGCTGGGTTTTCGCCTTCTCTACTGTACTATTAGTTCATATAGGTAGGAAGTGGCGAATGGCATTAATCATTTTAAAGTTTCGCTTTCCAGCTCTGGGCAGGGGAGGGGGGGGGGGGGTCGCGAAAAACACTGCTTTGACCTATATGGAAGATTCTGAAAAACCACATGGAAAGCTTAATTGTTTAGCGTAGATCGGAGTTGGGGCAGTGAAGTTTGAATCTCAGTCATTAGCCAGAAGATCGCATTACCTCATAGATTTATTACCGAGCTACCGTTTGCGTATTCTTAGTCTGCTATTCAATGTGATACTCTCCACTATTTACGGCCATGTGACACCTTGCTCATCTGAAGCTGCCTCTGCAGCGCAAGCTCTACATCGACGACCTGCGCATTGTAGGCGCTTGCGCTTCATCCACGCTGCATCACCGATCCACTCCCCCGCAATCCGTAATTTGAATACTTCTGGGAGCACACAGATGTCTCTATCGTTCTCGCGAACTCATTGAAATGCAAATTTACGGCACGTGTCATGTTGCAAGTCGTTGGACTGGGAATTACCCGAGCGGGTGTAGAAAATAGCAATATACCCAGGGCGACATCAGTAACGTCTTGGTTTCAGCAACTGTGTTGGGGCATTTGAGAAATCATGGTTTTTTTTACAGAACTTTATGCCACTGTGCTAGCGAAGAAATGTAAATTCTTCTAGTGATTATAACCATTCTGTTGGATCTTCAGTCCTTTATTGTAAAGCTGAGAGACATTTTCGCGACGTTCAGCTCGCTGGAGCATTTTTTTAGCATACTGGCATATGTCGTAATCAAAGAGTGCCTTATCTCATTATACTGATTGAGTCAGCTGTGTTCGCAATTGGTACTTTTGGTACAATAGTCAAGTGAGCCATGATCAGAAGCTTACCGGTGTAAGGTAGCGAAAGAGGATGCCCTTGTTGACAGTCGGTATAGGGCGAATTTGTTTTTGCCACGAGCTATGCAAGTATCATGAGATGTAGACAACTGTCGCTAAGAACGACAAACGGAATATGTGGCTTTCTTATCGAAAACACAAATAAAGACTTCGTCATTAAGGAGTTTCGATATTGTCGATAACGATTCACAAGTTACTACTGGATAGTGGATATTAAAAATGCCAGATGTAGAACTCGCTGGATCCGGTTATCGATAATATAGAGCCAAGCGCCAGCATTGCAGAGTCCTCATTTACCCATAAAATTAGTCTTACCAACACTTTGGGTAGGTTTTCTTTGCTTGTCGATGATTTGCAGCGGGCACTGGAGAATGAGAGAAATCGTAGTCATGAAGAACCTAATAAAGCTTTAAGCCATCTTCTTTCGACTAAATGCATATCATTTTATTTTAATGAAGAGATAAAGATAAAGCGTACTTCTTTAAAAATAGCCGGTTTAGAGAACTTTCCTCAAATATGGTCACAATCGAAGCACGCTAAGGAAATGAAAGATATTTTGAAGAAATTCGAAAGATCACAGAGCTTGTACATATGCGGTCTACCATAGTGACGACCCAAGTACCAGGACCATCGGGTTTCGATATATCCTACTGTAAGTAAATATAGCCGTGACACCCTCCTGCGAGAATTCACAGTGCGTAAATATGTATATATATAGAAGGCAGCATGCAGCTGCTCAAGAAAAATATTTCGGCGGTTTGTCTCTTCTATGTAATATACGGAGTCAACTGTCTTGTTTCTGACAGAAATATTAGACATCCCCGGAGCGGAGTTGAAAATAAAAGACGAACGTATCAATTTAAAAAAATGTTCCAATGCCTACGTGATCAACTAATTGACCAATAAACACAAAATAGCTTGACATGGTTCATTCACAATTCTCGCTCCTATAAACAAATAAAGGCCAATTTTTTAGCGAAAAAAATGTGTCCAAAATGATTCCGTTTTGCGAAACAACCATATTTCTAAAAATAATCGTGTGTATTTCTTTAGCAAAACTAATGTAAACGAAGAGATTTTTTTTCTAGGTGCGGATCCCTAGAAGTTCTGCTTCCTCCTGCAGAGTGCCTAAAAACACACTCTTACTGTACCCACGACTCAGCCGCCATTTGGTATCTTTTTCCATATTGATTTTTTTTTGTATACGCTAACACGTGTAGAATAAACTCTTCAAACCTCATTCCGATTGCCTTTTTAGTGTTCTCAAAAAAAAAATCCCAAAGAAGTCTTATCTTACAGTGAGCCCTATAGATGTGACGCCTTAAGGGGGGAGATACCTTCAGGCGGGGAACAAATTGCTGATTTTCGTTACTTTTTTTTAAAGATAATATTTTTTGACCATTTTTGAGACTTAGGGTATTTTTTATTAGTACTCTTAGCTGTTACATGGTATTTTTTTACCAATCTTTGCGTTTTCAAAACTGGCGTGACGTATAGCTAAAAAACATATTAACCGATTCTAATGAAATTTGTTATAAATCTTTCTAATCATATTTTCTAAAACATCACCCTAAATTTTTGAAAATAAAAAAACAGAAATTTTTCATTGCATAATATAGCAACACTTTTTACCAAATTCAATATTTTTGTTTCAAAGCGTACCATTCGATCGCCTTCCAATATTTCTCACTTTTCCTTAGTTCATATTCTGCGTATGAATGTTGACGAAAGAAAAATCTTCGTTGGTTTTTTTCAAATTAATTTTGCCGACGCTACCTGTCACGCCGTCTAACAACATCCGCCTCAGTCCCTTTAGAAGACCGTGCCATATCTCCATAATTTTTAGAGATTAATTTGAAAAAGTACCATGTAACAACCAAAAGTAGTAATAAAGCTAAGTCTAAAACGTAGCGCAGGCATCTCGTTTAAAAAAATCTCGAAAATCGGCATTTTACCTCCCCTCAAGGTATCTCCCCCCTTAAAGATTACTCACGCTGTACGGTGTAAAGGTTGCGACATCGAATTTACGCTGAATGTGTGCATTGTCCAGCATTGTTATAACACAAGACACGAAAAAACCGCGTTGCACCAAAAAAATTATTTTCAAAATGTCAAAAAGATATTTAGGCAACCAAATTTGCGAATGTGTGACGATTAGACGAAGAATCAGATCATATAACAGACAATTGTGATAACCACAAGTTGATGCTTTCTTACCGATTCGTATTCCTGTCATTAAAATTGCTGTCATGAAAATTGCTGTTATAAAAATTGCTGTCATGAAAATTCCCATTCATTACTATTATTTATTGAAGAGATAAATGTCGGCAGCGCCGTGCCAGACGAATACAAGAATAATCTTACAAGCGTTCCATTTTGCAACAGAGAGCTATGTAATCCAAAAAGTTTGGAGGAATTTTTGTCAGAATACAATGCGAAAATGGTATATTTACTCCAGCAATTCATTTTGGGTCGTACTCATCGACGACGCCACCCTCCTTGGAACCGACGTCATTTTCACAACTTCAAAGTCTGATAACTTCCGTGTTTGTCGACCTAGAAAGTTCACTTTTCAGCAGATTCGTTCCAAACTGAAATCGATATGGTCTCATTTGAAATAATCAAAGTTCCTGCGGGATATCATGCTGCGACGTTTAAAAAAATACAGCGCCATCTATGCTCTCCTCGAAACAGTAGATCGTTTTTAGGATACCTGTGTTCATGCAACTTAATTTTTGCGATTTATTTGAGGTGCACTATGGAAATGGGTATATTTATATTTACAGTTCTACAATCTTCACAATCTTGCATAAATTATGCGCGGCATACAAACCCTTTTTTTAAACAATAAATATGCCACACGAAATAATTTCCATAACAATACGAAGTTAAAAAAATACAGCGAAAACCAGCGGCTTTTAAATGAAGTATCAAAAGCTGTCAATTGAACAAAGCTAGAGTTAATACAACTTCCGTTGCCTCTTTTACGATTTTAATGTTCAATTAACTACGTTCAGCCTTGAAATGTGTCCAATGTTTTCATCGCCATCCGAGTTATTGCTTATTGTCTATTGTTTTTCTTTTCAATGGAGCAATTCTCAGCATTCAAAGTAACGAGCATCGGTGCTGGAAATACATTTACATTATAACCGCTCATTATACAGAATACGATATTCTAATTATACACCTCCTCCCCCCCACCCCGCATATGGAATTTATGACGAATATTCCGTTCGACGCTTTTTATTATATTAATTACCAATTAATATTTTGATTAGTTGAATGAAGTTATCAAGTAATTATATATCGGCCTGCTAATTAAATCATTTTTCGTATACCATTATCAGCGCTTCGATTATCGAAATCAAGGGCGAAGATACCTTTAGGTGACGTAAAAATGGCTGATTTACAGGATTTTTTTTAAACGAAAATTTTCTTCACCATTTTTGAGACTTCGGGTATGTTTTATTACTCCTTTGGCGTGGTATTTTTTTATTGATCTTCAAAGATGGCGGAGGTGTGGGATTAATCTGAAAAAAAAACCGACGTACATTTTTCTTTCGTTAACGCTCATACGCAGAGTATGAACCAAGAAAAAGTAACAATGTTGAATGGTACGCTTCGAAACAAAAAGATTTAATTCTCCCAAAAACATGGCTACATTTTGCAATAAAATAATACTCTTTTTAATTTAAAAAAAATTAGGTTCATGTTTTAGACAATAAGGTTAGAAATATTGATGCCAAATTTCATCAGAATCGGTCGGTTAGTTTTTTAGCTATACGTCAAGCCAGTTTTGAAAAGGCAGTTCAGAAGACCGTGCCATACCTTCGTCATTTTTAAAGAACAATAACAAAAGCCTACAGATATTACACAAAGTGCAATTATTTCATGGCATTGAAAATGTAATCAGACTTTTCGAGTAATAAAAAGCAGGTACATGTAAATAATGTGAGTTGGTTTTTATTATTTTTCAAAGTATATTGATACATTGGGGTATATAACTGGGTTCGTTTGGGTTCGTTTGGGCTTGTTTGTATAATAGTTGTTACATAATTCTTATAATACATTTTTAGCATAAGTTGTAATGTAATTTTGAATTTAATAACAAAATTAGATTTTCGTGGGACGGGGGGAAAGCATTTTCAACCATCGCAGGCATTCAGCATGTCGCAGCTCCCCCCACTCTACTACAAAACAGTGGGGGTAGCGTTAGTTTCGTGTGACATCCAGCTAACTCAATCCCCTATACATATACAGATTTAAAAGCATTTTCAATGCTAAAAATACAATGTAACAGCCAAAATTATACAAACTCAGTCTCAAAAAAGGTGAACATATCTTTCCTTTAAAAAAAATCATGGAAATCAGCAAATTTATTCCTCGCCTAAAGGTATATGCCCCCCTTAATCAACACGACCGTCAATATCGCTATAAATCCAACCCCGGTCTGGTGCATTTTGACTATTCTCCGTTCCCTGACAGTACCTATATTATCACTTTCCCTAAACTGTTCAAATAAAGAAAAGCGTTTGAAAAAAGTTAACAAATCTTGGACGTCCAAAGCCAACTATTACGGTGTCGAAATGATTCACGGATAATTCAGTTTATATCCGTAAATTTTGAGCACGACGGGCGTTGTTATGTACACAGGATGGTGGTGAACACCGTAGGCTAGAAGGGAAATCGTTAGTCGTCTCGGTGTGCTGTTTCCAGTTCTCACGTTGCAAGCAGAGTTTCCCCGGGTTAACTCAACCTGACTCCTAGTTTGCCACGTTCCAACAGTAATACACCACCTAGCAATGAAATACTTGGTGTGATAGTCCTCGATTGTCTCGAGCACCGAAAGTTCTGCTTCATCGTGATCTCGACAATTCCGACGGGACCGAGGTCGTCACTATGAGATCGCAAATGTAAATAGGATATGCCATGAAACTTTAGTCCATTAGAGAAGTGGAGAACAGTGATAATTAAGGGATTTTTTTTTCAACTAATAATTATGTTCAAAGTCGTTGAAATTGCATGAAAAGTCTCATCTAAACAACCCGCTATTGAATGCTACGTGTAGATATACGAATAAGGAATAATGTGATTGTTTGCTAATCTTAAGCAAATACGGCTAGCATAAATACGGCTAGCATATTTGCGAAATACTCCTCGTTGAGTAAACACACACACACACGCTCGCACGGACGTATACGCACGCACGCACGTATACGCACGCATGCACGCACCCACGCACGCACGCACGCACGCACACACACACACACACACACACTTATATATAGGGTGTCCTGTAAATAATGGACAATTCTGCAGCTGTCGATACGTCTAATCATGTCCTACTTGTGCTGGAATTTCAGTTTACAAGGAGGTCGATGTCTCCGATTTCGATGAAATTTGGCATGCTTGTAGAATTGGTAAAAATAGGCAACACGTATTTTTTTTTATCTGCAGAACCCGGTTTTAAGGGGTGAAACGCACCCTCGAAAATAGGGGTGTTTTTCGTTTTTCGTCGATAACGTTATCGTTTTCATCTCCAATGTTAACGAAAAAATAAACATTGTTGCAGTATGAATTTTTTTTCATATCTCGGACCGTTAAAACATTATCGACGAAAAACAAGAAACACTACAATTTTCGAGGGTGCGTATAAACCCTTGAAAGTCGGGTTCCATAGATAAAAAAAAAATACTTGTCGCTTATTTTTACCCATTCAACAAGCATGCCAAATTTCATCAAAATTGGAGAGATCGACCTCGCAACCTTTCCATGTTACTAAAAGTCCCACGTTTTCTTTTCAAATCACCTGTTTGTGATTTTTCGCATGCCATTTCTACAAGTGACATTTTTTTACCCGGTTTTTTTAAAAGTACACATACCCGGGAAAAAAGATCATATCTGAACATATCTGAATCATATCTGTAGAATCAGATATGATCAGACAAGAGATTTGGTCATATCTGTTCATATAGTGTCATGACAGATCATGTATGCTTATATCTGAGCATATCTGTAGAATCAGATATGATCAGACAAGAGATTTGGTCATATCTGTTCATATAGTGTCATGACAGATCATGTATGCTTATATCTGAGCATATCTGTAGAATCAGATATGATCAGACAAGAGAATTGGCTATATCTGTTCATAGTGTCATGACAGATCATGTATGCTTATATCTGAGCATGTATGATCATCCCGAGAAAAAATTATCAGACCAAATCACATCTGATTATATCTGGGTTATATATGATCCAGATATGATTGATCATATCTGGATCTTGTCTAATCATGCATAAGAAAAATGGCCATATCAGAGCATACATGATTAGATTTGACGATATCAGAGCATGTATGATTGAATTTGACGATATCAGACCACCCGGGAAAAAAAGTTCATGCCTGAGTGGATATGCTCATATATGTTTCAGATATTGTCATATATGTTTCAGATATCGTCATATATGATTCAGATATTGTCATATATGTATCAGATATATTTATATCTGACATTTTACAGTATCATATATGATTAGGTCTGAGTCTCTCACGACTCTCTATTCGAGCTCATGAGCTCATGAGCTCGAATGTAGTCGTGAATTGTACGATATCTGGTTAGACATGACCACATATGGGCAGACATGTTCAGCTACAAATTCATATCTGCACATATTTACTTATGCGCGATCATATCTGACCAGATATCGAGCTACCCCTGAGCGCATAAAAATACATGTATGTTCATCTTTGACCATGCATGATCAGATCAGATTCATCTATGTTGCAGATAAACACCTACATGAGCATATCTGCTCAGATATGACCATTTTCCCCGGGATATGTGATCAGATATGATCTTCTTTAAGCATATGTGATGTGGAATATGATCAGACCTAATCATATATGATACTGTAAAATGTCAGATATAAATATATGTGATACATATATGACAATATCTGAATCATATATGACGATATCTGAAACATATATGACAATATCTGAAACATATATGAACATATCCACTCAGGCATGAACTTTTTTTCCCGGGTAGTCATTTGTTTTATCTATAAAAGTCTTTTGAGCCTCAAATGTCGAGGAAACTTTATGAAAAAAGATCTTATGTAGAATTTTCATACAAACCAATTCAAACATCTGACTTTGATAGCTTGCGTTGTAAAAAAAATGTATTTCGCATTACTTTAAAAGCAACTTTAAAGTAATGCGTTTAAATAACTAACGCATGTTTAAAAAGTTGCTCAGTTATTGTCGATTTAAATCATTTGTAGAAATAGCATGCGAAAAACCTAGAGCAGATGATA
The DNA here is from genome assembly GCA_964007375.1 of Ophion obscuratus. Taxonomy (NCBI): domain Eukaryota; kingdom Metazoa; phylum Arthropoda; class Insecta; order Hymenoptera; family Ichneumonidae; genus Ophion; species Ophion obscuratus. The sequence goes on from OZ023315.1 coordinate 46,341,319, forward strand.
AAAAAAAACAACATAAAGCCTAAAATCTTGAAAAGCGTGGGACTTTTACTGAACTGAAATTCCAACATATAGTAGGTTATGATCTGGTCTATCGACAGTTGCAGGATTATCCATTAATTGCGGGACACCCTGTATACAAGACAACGTCATAACATTATACGTGGTGAGAAAGGTAATCCCCAATGGAGGTATGGGACGTTGCATGCATCATGCATAGCTAGCACGAGCGTTCCTGTTTTGTGCCGAGGATATTGGATACTGTAAAAATATCTTCTCGTTACGTTATACTATATTACCTAAGGTAAGACTCGCATGTGGGTCTTATTGGATCCAAACCATTGTCCGTTTCGCGCTAACTTTCAAGCCGGAAGATCGATATGTACAAAATGCGATTGAAACCAAACTCCAACGCGAAATCCGTTCTAAGAGGCTCTAAGATATCTTTAGGCGAGGACATTTTTACTGATTTTCATGATTTTTTTAAAGGAACAATGGCTTCACTATTTTTAAGACTTAGGTTATGTTTCGTTTCCACTTTCGACTGTTATATGGTATTTTCAAAAGTAATCTTTAAACATGGCGGAGCAACAAAAAGATTACTTTTTCCAAAAAATGGCTACATTTTGCAATAAAGAAATACGTTTTTTTTATTTTCCAAAAAAATATAGTGCCATGATTTAGACAGTAAGATTAATAAGATTTATACCAAATTTAATCAGAATCGGTCGATTAGTTTTTTAGCTATGCGTCACGCCAGTTTTAAAAATGCAGTTTAGAAGACCGTGCCATACCTCCGTCATTTTTGAAGATTAACAAAAAACAAATTACCATGTAACAGCTAAAAGTAATAATAAAAGATACCCTGAGACACAAAAATGGTGAGAAAATCTTACCTTTAAAAAAAATCATGAAAATCCCCAATTTTTTCCTCCCCTGAAGGCATCTTCCCTCTTAAGGGGTCTTCCTACTTTAGACGCTAAAAAGGCTATTTTTTATAGGTTTATATTATAGATATTGATATAAAAGTTGTTCCACTTTATAAATACACTTTCGCAATACATTTCTTAAAAAATTTATGTACTTGTGTAACCCAAACAAATTTTAAACGCGTTGTTCTCGAAACAACGTTTTTCGCCGGCTTGTGGATAAAATCTTCGGAATTACTGAACCCATCCTTGTAAAATTTTAAGCATATATTCTTTACTATTATAGCTATAGTACAAATCAAGAGTTCAAAAAAAAATTATATTTACTATGTTTTTGGCAAAAAACAGTGAAAAAAACACGTTTTTTGTTTTGTCGAAAAATGTCTGCCATTGTTATTTTTGACTATATCAAAAATTGTATAATATGCGCTATAGCCATTAACATACTGAATCTACAACCGTTTGATTTTTTTTGTTTCGAATTATCCATCTCCGATATTTCATCAACAGCGCTGACCTACAATTTTTTAGGACATTTTTTTAACTACGATTTTCGTGTATAAATAGTGACTTGAATTAATCAAAAAAAATTTAAATGTATTTCAAAAGTGTATTTATTAAGTTTAACAACTTTTATATCAATATCTATAATATAAACCAATTTAAAAAATCATAAATGTAGCCTTTTTTAGCGTCTAGAGTGAGAAGACCCCTTAAGCATCAATACCATTTCTCCGTTAAAATGAAATTTATTTGTCCATTTGTGTCCAAATTTATCGTATCTGTTTTCATAAATTGAACTTATTTCGAGATCAAGTAATTGGTGAAGACTTCTTGTCTAATTGAAGATTCTTAGTTGAATTTACACTCGTAACATTTACTCTCGAATGGATAGTGAAGTTTCCTGCATCCGGTGCATTTTCTCGTGTAAGTAATTATAGCTCTACATGTTCCGCGTGACAACGCGGATATAAATATTGAAGGAACGATGAGGTTGCGAACGGCGATTGCTACCATGACGAATAATAAATACAAAGTATTATACTTAAAATGCGGTGTGGAAAAGCGGCAGAGATGCACCAAAGGAAAAGTGAAGCTCTAGTGACACGTTCCAAAGCAAATACAAGGCCGAAAAATGTATATTGCTCAGGGCATGATATTGATAAAATAGAAATAAGCGTTGGTTTTTTATTCGGGTTAGCCTTTATGTGACAACGATGACTTAGTAACTCCCCTATTCCCAGGTATGCCGGCTGAAATTGCACTTTCATTATAGTGGCACTGCTATCGCGTCTTTGCCGTCTCGCAACCGTTGGTTCCGTGTTAGCATGTTGGATGTTGACACTAGCCCGGAGCGACTATGCTATCCAATCAGTAGCTCACTCTCGACCTACCCAACGGAAGTCTCCATGTCAGATTCGTCGTTTGCCAGTTGGTTCATCGGTTACTCTCCTGCACTTCTCATGCAGAAACTACGGAACGACATCGATCGTTGGAGGTTCAAAGTTACGCGAAATGTTTCATTGTCTTCCCATTAAGGGGGAAGATACTTTTAGGCGAAGAAACAATTGTTGATTTTCATAATTTTTTTTAAGGAAATATTTATCCATCCCTTTTGAGACTTCGGGTATGTTTTATTACTAATTTTGGCTGTTACATGGAATTTTAAAAAATTAATCTTCAGAAATGGCGGATGCTGTCAGACGACGTGACACGTAGCGTCGGCGGTCGTGATCTGAAAATCAACCAACGAAGATTTTTCTTTCATTAACACTCATACGCAGCACAAGAATCAAGAAAAAGTGAGAAGTGTTGAAAATCGATGAAATGGTACGCTTTGTAACACAATGAATCAATTTTCCGAACAAAATGGCTATATTTTCTCAATGAACAATTATTATTTTTTTTCAAAAAACATTTAGGTTCATGTGTTAGACAATAAGGTTGGAAAGATTTATACGAAATTTCATCTGAATTGTTCGATTAGTTTTTCAGCTTTACGTCACGCCAGTGTCATACCTCTGCCATTTTTAAAGATCAATAAATAAATAAAATACCATGTCACAGCCAAACGTAGTAATAAAACATACCCTAAGTCTAAAAAATGGCGAAGAAATATTTCCGTTAAAAAAATTAATGAACATCAGCTAATTCTTTTCTCGCCTAAAAATATCTCCCCCCTTAAGGCAGTAGTCCCGTGTGAAGGCTCTTTTTTCGCTTTTTTAGGATTTTTTTGGCGTACTAAATAAACATACAACTGCGAGCTATTCACCACATATTTATTCATATTTTGAGCACACTTCACAATATTTGCAGCCTGAAATCGTCGCTTATTGCTGAAGTACACGGCAACTTAGCTACTCAACTTCAAAAAAGTTTTTTGTGGTGACCACTATGGCCGGCGTTCTGCTCATCTGAACAAAAATCAAACGGCATTTTAATCTGTAAAGTATGACCTAGTTTTTGAACTAGGATTATAAAAAAAATATTGAAAGGTACATTTTTGGCATCTTGATAAACATTTTTTCGAGAATTTTAGTGTTTTTTCATGACTTCTTCAACATGAAAAAAAACCTAGTTTCCAAAGTGTCTACAGAGTACTGAATAAGTCATTCAAATTTCAAAAAAATTCGTGTGATAGATTTCGAGATGTCGTCGTCTCCAGATTGAAAAATACAGTTTTGAGAAAAACGCGTTTTGAAGCGTCCACGTACGATTATCACCAATAACATTTTGACTCATCCGTAACGCTGCAACTTTCGAACGACTCCGGATATCGGAAAATCACTTTACGCACCTATTATACAATATATTTGGATGCAATTTATGCAAAAAAATCGATTTTTTAAATCAGTCACACGGGATGATTGCCTTAGGGATCTTCTCACTTTAGACGCTAAAAAGGCTATTTTTATAAAAAAAATTGATAGGTTTATAGTTAGATATTGAAATAAAAGTTGTTACACTTAATAAAAACACTTTCGAAATACATTTTTTTTAATTTTAATTTATTTAAGTCACTATTCATAGACAACAATAGTAGTTAAAAAAATTTCCTAAAAAATTGTATAGGTCTAGACTGTTAACGAAATCTCGGGGATGGATCATCCGAAACAAAAAAATCAAACGGTTTTACATTCAGTATGTTAATGGCTATGTAGATCATATCATACGATTTTCGATATTTGCAAAAATAACTAAATGGCGGACATTTTTCGAAAAAATAATTTAAAAAGTGTTCACAGTTTTTGGCATATAAAATAGTAAATTTAAAAAAATCCTTGATTTGCGCTATAGCTATAGTTGTAGAAAATATGTGGTTAAAATTTCATAAGGATCGGTTCAGTAGTTTCGAAGATTATATCAGCCGTCGAAAAACGTTGTTTCGAGGAAAACGTGTTTAAAGTTTGTTTGGGTTACATAAATACATGAAATTTTTGTTTTAAATGTATTTCGAAAGTCTGTTTATTAAGTGTAACAACTTTTATATCAATATCTATAATATAAACCTATCAAAAAAATTCACGAGCATATCCTTTTTTTAGCGTCTAAAGTGAGAAGACCCCTTTAGTAAAAATAACACCCTAAGCAATTTTTATGCGGACGAGCCAATGGGCTTACTGCTTGCATGAATATCAGGTGCTTCAATCGAAACCTAAAATGTTTGGTTCAGGCAATTGCCAAGGTTGTACTGTACCGCGAAACTGCATTACCAAATTAGTTTCACGTTTCTAAGCTAACGCTCTTGATGGTAAAGCATAACAGCCCACTTCATTCCTCCGTTACGCGTAGAATATGTATACCATTGCCAAGACGTTTTATCGTTATTACGACGTATTGCGCGAATTCTAACCCTCGCCCTAAATATTCTACGATCTCTCCAATAGTTTCGAAAGCAATAGTACGTGAGTCCTTTCTCGTCCGGTACGCCATTCCTTTTGTTTAGGTCGTTAGAAACTTATACCACCATTCTTTTTTTTCAACAATTTATCACTATTGAGCAACGAAAGTGCTATTTTTTACTTATCATAAATTCTATGTAGGTTAGGGTGGCACAAATTTGAGCTCTTTTTTTCTTTTTCTCACCATCCAATTATCTACTTTAAAGAAAAAAAAATTGCCGCGAAAGCTGCGAGCGGTCAAAAATATTTAGAGGTCGCACAAGCCTCCCAAAAATGCAAATTTTCATTCAAATATCGATTTTCGTTTCGTTTACTTCTCATCCACGAATTTTACGCTTCATAGTGTTTTAAAATGAATCTCGCGAAAGCTCTAGCCAGCTAATGAATATTTAGTGGTCGCTCAAGAGCTTCGAAATTTCCAATTGTCGCAAATTTTTTTCTCTACTCACTCATAATTTCAACACGTTGGAAACTTTCAAAACAATTAATCCTTTGTTTCTTTAGAAACGGATTTCTTTAATTTATCTCACACTTCTAACCCGATAAAACAGGGGACCTATAATTTTGTTTATGGACAAGATCTTTCAAGAATTATTTTATGAGAACAAAGATTATAATTCTTGGGTTAGTAGTGGGAGGTAAATTCGAAAAATCTGTTTCTAAAGAAAAACGATCGATTGTTTTGAAAATTTTACAAAGTGTCAATTTTATGAGGGAAATAAGTTAAAAAAATGACGAAAATTGGTAATTTCGAAGCTCTTGAGAGACCACTAAATATCCATTGACCGGCTAGAGCATTCGCGAGGTTAATTTAAAAATTATAAAGCGTAAAATTCATGGGTATGAGAAGTGAACAAAAAAAAACGCCCGTGAAAAATTTGCCGGCGCTTAACATGCGGCCGACGCTTGGTACGATATTCAGCACCAAGCACCAATACCCAGTGTTGGTCCTTTATACGGGGCAATGGTTTGGCCATGATTCTGCCAGTGCTCATTTGAAGCATGGAAAACCAACGAACACCCAGCCTTGGGCCAAATATCGATCACCAATCGGTTGATCGTGGGTTTGCCAGTCTCGAATTGAAGCTCGGCACACCATCGAAGAGCCAACGCTGGGCCAGCACTAATTAATGACCGTCGGCCAATTGTCGGGGCGTGCGCAGGCCCTGAGTCTGAACCAATCGTTTGACCGTGGTTTTGCCAACGCTTATTTTTAGCATGGCAAACTGACGAATTGCCAATCCTGGCCCAACACTGGCTTTGAACGGTATATTCCATACATATATACAAGAATGCTTTTTTACGTGTATACGTATATACGTAATATATATGTGTATGTGTGTGTGTGTGTGTGTGTGTGTGTGTGTGTGTGTGTGTGTGTGTGTGTGTGTGTGTGTGTGTGTGTGTGGACTATACAAGAATTTTTTTACGTATAAACGTACATACGTATATACGTAAAAAAGCATTGGCAAAACCACGGTCAAACGATTGGCTCAGACTCAGGGCCTGCGCTCGCCCCGACGATTTGCCGATGGTCATTAATTAGTACTGGCCCAGCGTTGGCTCTTCGATGGTGTGCCGAGCTTCAATTGTAGACTGGCAAACCCATGATCAACCGATTGGCCCATGTTCGGGGCCAACACTGGGACCCGATAGTTGGCTGACAGTTGGTAATCGATATTTGGCCCAAGGTTGGGTGTTCGTTGGGTTATTATATATTTTTTTATTATCGCTGCACGCAATTTTCTACGTCCTGTAATAATAAAAACTCATTACTCTTATCTGAAATTCAGTTTATTAAAAATAAAATTGAATTAAACTAGTTTTGTGGTGTATTAAAAAAATGCCGAGGTATTATGACAGTATTAAGAAACGCCGAGTGTTAAAACGACGATAAAAATTAGAAGACTCTTTACAGCAGGTTAGGATCAGAGGCAACGAAACAAAAGGACAAGTAATAAATAGTGAAACAAATTTGGAAACATTCCACGAAGTGATTGTGCATAACGAGTTTTGTGAATCTAATAACTCTCCCGATGAGCAATCATCGAGCATAGAAACTTCTGAATCTAATCCATGTGCGGGAATAAGGACCGATGCATTGTCTCTGAAAGAAAAATTGAGGTTATTTTGACAACCCTACACTGGGCCAACGCTAGCCCGAATATTGCGCCAACAATATGAAGCCGACCTTAGCCCTACTATGGGCCGGTGATCACGCCAACCGTCAGCCAATGATCGTGATCTTTTCAGCCCAATGTTGGGCCAATACCTGGCCAACTGTTAAGATTTCCGGTAAGCCTACCATTGGCCAACCGTACATCCCAGCGTTGGGCCGAAGAGATCACTCCTACCGTGGCGCAACACTAAACCGGTAGTGCTGCCGTTCACGGCCAATGGTAGAATATGATTGGCGTGACGCTGGCTCGAGGTTGGGTCGGTTGCGTCGTTTTTCGCCCAACGTTGGGCCAATACCCGGCCAACTGTTAGGATTTCCGGTAAGCCTACTATTGGCCAACCGTACATCCCAGCGTTGGGCCGAAGAGATCACTCCTACCGTGGCGCAACACTAAACCGGTAGTGCTGCCGTTCATCGGCCAATGGTAGACAGTGATTGGCGTGACGCTGGCTCGAGGTTGGGTCGGTTGCGTCGTTTTTCACAGGGACTTTTAATTGAAAACTTGATTTTTTGGGAGGCTTGAGCGACCTCTAAATATTTTTTGATCGATCGCAGATCCCACGACTATTTTTTTTTCCTTTAAAATAGATAATTGGACGGTGAGAAAAAGAGGCAAAATAGAGAAAAATAAACAATTGTATGCAGAAAAAAGCTCGGAAAATCACTTATCAATACTCATTAAGAGTATTTAATCTGAGAAACACGTTCATTATAAACGAAACTTGGAAACAGCTAACGGAGTTTTTCAACAGGTTTGAAAGCATTTATCATGGAAAAAAACGTTGTCGTTTATTGCATTTTTATCGCAATGTTAGGTTACATTAAAATTAATGTTCATCTTCAACGACTTTTATGCACCAGCCGCGTAAGCTACCAATTGATGAATAGTCAAAGGTAGTTAAAACCTTTGGAACAAATTTATGCGGAACTTCGACACGACGTCATCAAAAGGTGAAGCTCAAGGGGCTGATAAGTCACCTCGTTAGGAACATATCCAACCTAGGTTACTTTTATCCATAGTCTAAGGATTTAGAGTTATCATGGTAAGTTTGATTGATGGAAAATTTCCAAAAATTAAGTACTAACTCGTTTCCCTCTTAGACCATTGCTATTTTTTTTTAAAATAGCATCAACATAACAGGTATTATTATTTTTGACAAGTTTTTAATTATTCAACACGTCCCATTTAGTTAGTTGTGTGGATACCGATTATTGTATTGGTATTTGTCGATTGAATGCACCTTGAGCTAAGACGCAAATACGTTGTTTAGTTACCAGATATTGTCTGTTTGAACATTATAAACGAGTTAGTACCCAATTTTGTGAAATTCTCCAAAAATCATACTTACCATCATGGGGGCGTACACAAATTACGTAACGCCAAATTTCCCAATTTTTGACGCCCCCTCCCCCCACGTAACAGGACCATAACGCTTGGCCTGAAACCCACAGTCCTTCTATTCCGTTACGTAAAGGGTGCTTTGTCGTCAATAATTGCAATTTCTTCTCATAGATATAACTAATTATAATAGGATCGGAGTTATACTCATTTTATGAAGTATATTGCGACAGGAAAATTTTATTTTCTTTTTCATACACCTACCGCGACCGGGGTCCCTCGGCTGGTAGGGCTCTGGTTGATCCATATATTGTATTTACTAGATAAAGTGGGGCGCCAGCTAGCTTTTTGCGAGGTTAACTACTCGTTTCGTTTCACGTAAATTTACAAAATCACAATTCATGAGCAATACTCTTTTGTACAGGGACGGAAATCGTTGGAGGACCCATGAGATCCAGAATCCGAGTTAAATGCGAAGCAGGAATAATTTTAAAAAAACTTACTTGATGAGTTTCATAATTTTAATTCCTTTTGGTTCTCGGTAAAAAAGCGCTTCCTTACAATCCTTCGTCGACGAACAGCTCTCAAAACACATGATTCGTTACACTCGATTCGCCGAAATTTTGCCACTCGCGGGTCGCAACGCTCGCAACATTCGACGTAGAAATTTGAACAAAACACAAAATGATTAAGTTAGACAAATGAGACAATTAACGTGGACTAAGACGTCCATCCTCAACCACACAGGAACAAGGAGTCTCGTCTCTTCGCGATGCGTTAATTATTTGATCATTTTCTCCCTCTTTTCCGGGATCCATCTAGTTCGCTGTCGACTATTGGTTCGAGCGTATCGACCCACGATTTCCACCTCCTTGGATATTGGTCGCTTTTCACACTCCTTAAGAAAGTTCGCCATCGATGGTCGATATACATATTAACGGACGATATGGCGGGGGAGAAATCGCGGTACCACGTCGAGGGTACTGAAATTATATTATTCTGAATTTCCTGTCTCAATATATTCATCTAGTTTTATACCAATTTTTATGAAAAAAACCTTCGAAAATTAACCAAGATATTTGCCTTGATTTTACGACGAAAAAAATGTCTATTCACTGTCCCATCTATATTTTTATGAAAGGTTATCTGTAAATAAAAAATCAACCATTTATCGATATCTATATAAGTTTTGTTTTTAGAAAATGCTGACAGTTTGAAATTTTTTTTCTATTTTCAAGGGCCCTTTTTGTAGTCAAGCAGTCTTTCAAAATAGTAATAATCAACATTTAAAAAATCGGCTGCGTACAACCTTAGTCACAGCGATTACAAAAATGTAAAAAAAAAATTGAAAATGGATCCATAAGTTTTTGAATATTCGATGGGACAAGGTCGAAAACAGTAGTTTCAAGAAAAACGCGTTCAAAATTTCGTTTCCGATTTTCTTGATATAAAGTTATGTTTTTTCCAGAATATTGATACAAAAAATTAAGTATCTAGTCGCGGGTGATATGACGATCTTTATTATATTCCACAAAATAATACGAACCTGTACTTTATCCATTGCGAACGATGCCACACCTGTAGGAACTGAGGGTAGTAACCGGTCACTGTACCTGTTCTCACTAAAGTGACTATAACTCCGTCAATTTTCGGACTTGTGAATAAAAATGTTGCCAACATATTTTTCAATATATGTACTTTCAAGAATGATAAAAAACAAAACAATTTTTTTTTCAGATTTCGTTTCGGAAAGTGGGAAAGCAAGTGCAAGGTCTTGTACAGTGACTTCCCCCGTTAACTGACATTTCGTATGGAAAGCTGTCAACTTACCGCGGTAAAATTGCGCGCGAGATTTAATTTCAAAACTTGAACATGAAGAAATTTTGCTATTTCTGGCAGTTCTAAAATCGTGACATAACACAAACCTTAACCCGCCCTCCCCCCACGTACGTAGACCGTAACGCCTGGCCGGACATCCCCCCCCCGAATTGCGTTACGTAATTTGCGTACGCCCCGAAATCCTTAGACTTTGGACTAAGGATTTCGACTATCTCGAAATCCTTAGACTTTGGACTAAGGTACCGTGGGTTAAATATGTTCCTAACGAGGTGACCTATCGCCCCCTTATGGCCTTGCATCGACCTTTTTAACACCCTGTATATATGGATATAGACCGTATATACCCAGGGTTTTCCAGTACTGAATGCGTTCCCTGAAATGGGGGGTTGGGGGTGAAATTCTGAATCGATTGATATAAGCATGTGTGCGTCTCAGATCAACCCCTGAATTATTATCAATTATTAAAGACTGGCTGATCAGGTGCGCCCGGTGAGCCGGCATATCGTTCGCCGACGTCCGTCGGCTCCCCGGGCGCACCTGATTGGCCGGCCTGTAATAATTAATAACAATTCAGGGGTTGATCTGAGACCCACACATGCTTATATCAGTCGATTTAGAATTTCACCCCCAACTTCAGGGAACGCATTCAGTTTTCGGACACCCTATATATGCATACGTTTACATAATTTAAAAGGCTCGTACCGAAAATACAATGGTTAGCAAAATAACTTTCGTGGAGCCTCGAGGAGCTCTCGTAAAAAGTCAAGCAAGCGTTGATTTTCCACATCGGCGGATATTTTACTAGGATACGGAAGTTGGAGTGTGCGCGGTGAAATTCCTGATAAATTACCGAAGTGCTTCGAGTTGGTGAGACGTGAATACCAGTCGTGTTGTCGGTATAGGGTCTGAGAAGGCACTACGAGCAGAATGGTGGAAGAACGAGGAAAAAGGAAGATAATACAAGCGCGGAAAGACGGATATATATAGGAGAATGGTAGGTGGAAGAAAGCTATCCTACCGCGGCATCGGACATTCCAGATCCCGAAGTCGACGATGAACTCCATTTTTCAGAATTACGATGAGATATGTCCGGGGAACCGTGGCCGTTAGGAAACCTGTATAAGGGTCGTCGAGAACGAGGAAGCAGGCGAGGCGGTGAAGGAGGGTGGTTTGGACGGTTGGTGGGTTGAGCGGTCGGTTGCGGAGGCGCCAGAATAGGGACGCGGTGGTCTAAGTGCGCAGCCGGGTGAACGCGCAATGGCGGAAACTAGAACGATTTTAATTTGCATATTTTCCGGACGCCCAGGTAAGTCGGCCAGGAAGCACGTTAAAGTATTATAAAACGCAAGTCCGATAGAGACGGCAGACTTTTCAGGATTGCGGTAGAGGTGCGAGAGGCAGAAAACTCCAGTCAAGACCGGAGACAAAAAAAAACAACCTAATCGTACACCATCGTGCCGCATCCTACTCCCGCGTGTAACGCGAAACGGATGCAGGAAGAGTGAACATTTACATGGCAGTCTGATGCTTTTTAAAGAGGTTGGAGCAGTCGGTGATTTTTTTTTCAATGAACCTCAAAAATATGCATGCAAGGTATATCGTGTATTCCATTTTAATCGTACAACTGATTTATCTCGAAAAATACTGCTCCGATCAAGTATTGAGTATAATAAAAACTGTAGGGCTCAAAGGGGAGCGTTGAAAAAAATCTTCTTTGGCCCACAACTCAAAATGGAGACGGTTAGATGGTCGACATGTTTTTTCCAAAATGGGATCATGCATTTTTTTCAACAAAAAAATGGTGAGGCCAAAACTAACAACTTTTGTAGGAAAAGTTTTTTGATAACTTTTATCATTTTTACGTTAGAACACCATATTTTACTATTGTAGCGCTATTCAGAATGGAGTCTTCAACATTCCTAAGGTAAGTATGCGTGTGTGTGTGTCGGCGTGAGTTTGTTTGGGTTTCTTCGATGACCCAAACAAATCGAAGCAACGATTAGGTCTCTGCGGCCAGTCACTTCCGTTATCCAACAAACCCAAGTGTAAGTGTGCGGGTAAGTTTGTTTGGGTTTGTTTGCTAACGAAAGTGACGAGCCGCAGAAACCTAATCCTCGTTTCGATTTGTTTGGGTTATCGAACGAACCCAAACAAACCGAAACAAATCCAAACAAAGAGTAAGGTACCGAAAATCCCCAACCTCCGGTTGGGCTGAAATTTTGTACGGACCTCACTTTTAACATTTAAAGGCCTTAGGCCATAATAACGGGTATAAAATCAAGTGCGAATTTAACCAGTTTTTTCGTACGGAAACGTGATTCACTCATAAAATTAATTACACATCTATTTAATATGAATATCAAGCTGGTAGAAAAAATATATATATGGTTTTCGATGTACAAAATGGCCGACTACTCGAAACTTCTCGAAACAGCTTTTTCCAATTGGCCTGATACATAACTGCAACAATTTTCACTCGATTTACTTCAAATTTAAAAGTCATGTTCCTATTTGCATTTTGCAGAGAAGTACGTACGGAATTTCTGATTAATCGAAAAAAAATTATTTTATGAGCAGTTAATGAGTAGTTATGGTAAACGGCCCAGTTACGTGCGTCAAGGCCCCCTGAATGAGATTCACCTATTAAACAAGTAAGATAATTAATATTTATTAATATCCCGGGAAAAAAAGATCATATCTGAACATATCTGAATCATATCTGTAGAATCAGATATGATCAGACAAGAGATTTGGTCATATCTGTTCATATAGTGTCATGACAGATCATGTATGCTTATATCTGAGCATATCTGTAGAATCAGATATGATCAGACAAGAGATTTGGTCATACCTGTTCATATAGTGTCATGACAGATCAGATATCTGAGCATATCTGTAGAATCAGATATGATCAGACAAGAGAATTGGCTATATCTGTTCATAGTGTCATGACAGATCATGTATGCTTATATCTCAGCATGTATGATCATCCCGAGAAAAAATTATCAGACCAAATCACATCTGATTATATCTGGGCTATATATGATCCAGATATGATTGATCATATCTGGATCTTGTCTAATCATGCATAAGAAAAATGGCCATATCAGAGCATACATGATTAGATTTGACGATATCAGAGCATGTATGATTAAATTTGACGATATCAGACCACCCGGGAAAAAAAGTTCATGCCTGAGTGGATATGCTCATATATGTTTCAGATATTGTCATATATGTTTCAGATATCGTCATATATGATTCAGATATTGTCATATATGTATCAGATATATTTATATCTGACATTTTACAGTATCATATATGATTAGGTCTGATCATATTCCACATCACATATGCTTAAAGAAGATCATATCTGATCACATATCCCGAGGAAAATGGTCATATCTGAGCAGATATGCTCATGTAGGTGTTTATCTGCAACATAAATGAATCTGATCTGATCATGCATGGTCAAAGATGAACATACATATATTTCTATGCGCTCAGGGGTAGCTCTATATCTGGTCAGATATGATCGCGCATAAGTAAATATGTGCAGATATGAACTTGTAGCTGAACATGTCTGCCCATATGTGGTCATGTCTAACCAGATATAGTACAATTCACGACTACATTCGAGCTCATGAGCTCATGAGCTCGAATGTAGTCGTGAGCTCATGAGCTCGAATGTATTCGTGAATTGTACTATATCTGGTTAGACATGACCACATATGGGCAGACATGTTGGACGGAAGGTTTAGGGTTAGCCGAGTTATAGAAATAAGGAATACGCTCGGGGAGAGCGGTCGAGACGCAGCAACTTTAAACGGTTTTCTTTCGAAACGATGCTTTTCAGCATCGTTTTTCGATGCTTTGAATGGTCAGAAAAATACGAAGAATTGATCAAAGTTCAGCATGCGGCCATTTTGTATAAATCTTTTGTTTGCTGAATCTGGTACCATTAAGCAACACTTAATGGTACCAGATTATCGTTCAATATTTTGTTTGCTGAATCTGGTACCATTAAGCAACACTCATGCAGATTAAGAATATGTTTGGTTTTTTCTCTCGCTCACCGTTGTGAGCAAAGTACATAAGTATATAATAAGAAAAAGAAATAGAATTTTTTCGGTCTGCAGATATTCGCGAAGGATCCATAAACATTAAGGTGGCACAAATTTAAGCTCCATTTTTTTCCTTTTTCCCACATTTCAATTATCTTCTTGGAGGAAAAAAAAATTGTCCCGAAAGTTGCGAGTGGTCAAAAAATAGTTTGAGGTCGCTCAAGCCTCCGAAAAATTCAAATTTTCATTAAAAAATCGTTTTTTTTTTCGTTCACATCTCACCCATATATGTAACGCTTTATAATTTTTTAATTAACCTCATGAAAGCTCTAGCCGTTCTGTAAATAATTAGTGGTCGCCCAAGAGCGTCGAAATTTCCAATTTTCGCCATTTTTTTTGTTTACTCTTCTCACTCATAAATTTGACGCTATGTAAAAATTTCAAAACAATTAATTGTTTTTCTTTAGAAACAGATTTTTCAATTTTATCTCACACTACTACCGCAATAATTATAATAGTTATTGTCATAAATTAATTCTTTAAAGCTCTTGTCTGTAAACAAAATTATAAGTCGTCCGTTGTATCGGGTTAGAAGTGTGAGGTAAATTTAAAAAATGCGATTCTGAAGAAAAAAAATGATTAATTGTCTTGCCAATTTTACAAAGTGCTATGAGTGAGAAGAGAAAAAAACCGCGACGGTTGGAATTTCGAATCTCTTGAGCGACCACTAAACATTCTTTGGCCGGCTAGAGCTTTCGCGAGCTCAATTTAAAAATCATAGAGCGTAAAATTCACGGGCGAAAAGTGAACGAACAAAACCGACTTTTTCATGAAACCTTGAATTTTTGGAAGACTTGAGCGACCTCTAAATATTTTTTGACTGCTTTCGCGACAATCTTTTTTGCTTTGGAGTAGATAATTTGATGGTGAGAAAAAGGAAAAAAATAGAATTCACATTTGTGCCACCCTAATAAACTAAGTCTGGCCTTTATTATTGTCATGATGGCCATCTTCATTTTTACCATCCTTTTCACTATCCGCATTATTCTCACTCGTAATTCCATAGGAGACATCACCATTTTTTAAATAAAAGTGATTTCAGTACTTTTAAGGCCTTGGGCCACAGTAACGGGTATAAGATCATGTGCGAATTTAACAATCTTTTTTCGTATCTAAAAGTGATTCACTCATAAAATTAATTACACACCTATTTAGTATAAATATCAAGCTGTTAGAAAAAAAATATCTTCTTTTCGATGTACAAAATGGCCGATTACTAATATTTTCTTCTGTTGTCGTTTTTTTTAGGCGACCCACGGCGTGACATTTAGCATTCACAATTTTTCACCTAGAACAATAAACAAAAATTCTCGTCAATCTACATTAGAATACCTAGAGAAGTACGTACGGAATTGAGAAAATATTGTTTCATCCAAAAGTTGTAGGTATTTGAACTTGAGAAATGAATTTTCAGTGAAAAATTTCTTTTTAAGTGCTCATAAACTGCTCACAAAATGAAGAGTTTTCGATTAATAAGAAATTCCGTACGTACTTCTCTGCGAATTGCAGTTAGGAACATAACTTTCAAATTTGAAGTAAATCGAGTGAAAATTGTTGAAGTTATTTGTCACGCCAATTGGAAAAATGCTGTTTCAAGAAGTGTCGAGTAGTCGGCCTTTTTGTATATCGAAAAAAATATATATTTTTTCTAACAGCTTGATATTCATGCTAAATAGAAGTGTAATTCATTTTATGAGTGAATTACTTTTCCATATGAAAAAAAAACGGTTAAATTCGCACATGATTTTATACCCGTTCCCGTGCGGAAAATTGATAGAGCATCCCTCATAAAAATAAGGGTTTTTAAGGGCTTATTTGAGGCTTTCCCCATCAGGGAAGTCTCAAATAAACCCTTGAAGGCCCTTATATGGCAATCCCGACAGGGGTTGGCATAATAAGGGCCTTTACGGGTCCTACTATGGCAATCCCGATAGGGATTGCCACAAGAGGGCCAGGTTTGGGCATTATAGGAAACGGACCAGTATAGATAGCTTGGACTAAATCGTTTGTGGTATTTTAATTACTACACTCAATATTAGATTATGGGATCGGTTTAATGAATAAAATACAGCGTCCTATTATTGTAGAGCAATATCTTTTTATTCCGACTTCTTATTCTATCAAGAGTCGTCGAAGGACTGAGGCTGAGAGTGAGACTGCAGGAGAAAAGAGTCACATATGCTTCAAGAACAAAGCAGACCCAAAACGACTTCTTATATATACTCTTATGTATATTTTCTTTTACTAATGTAAACTGCGTCGCCTCGATAGTTATCGATAGGCCACACGTGCTCTTTATTCTCACTACATATATACACACATACTCTTCACTAATATAACTAATATTCTTATTTATATTCTCTTATTACAAAAGATTATTTTTGCCATATTCCAACACTCAATTATTCGATAAAAGGTAAAAATGGGATAAAAACGTGAGGGCATTAAAAATTATTATATATTACATTTACGAATCCTTCAAAAAATTACATATTATTCTTATTGCCTTATTCACTCATGGAGTGATGAGAGCGCGTATGTTTGAACAATCTCATTCGGTTTTTTTTTACATTTTTATAGTGACTATTTTCGCCGAATACTTTCCGCATGAAAAATAAATAAAAACTTTGAAACAAATAAGATCGTAGAAGGCCGTGAGACGAGGAGAAAAACCTATCTCATTTCAATAGATCCTATTTAAAATTTTTTTTAAATTTGGCAGTGTATCGTGGCCTTATATAGCAGGACACATGTACGCAGAAACACATACATTTACACACACGTGAGCATATCCATTGACAGGGACAACTTATGGGCATACCATGGTTTACATGAGACGTCGATCAGGCATCCTTGAAGGCCCTCATTATTCTGCCTTTAATGGCCCTCAGTAGCAAAGTGTGACCGGCCACAAAGGGCCCATATGAGGCTACCCGATTAGGGCCCTATTCGGGGGGGGGATTAGCGCCCTATTTCTTCAATAGCAAATGTTATAGGAACGGTGTAGACGATCGATTTAAAGTTTTAAAGGTCGCATTCAGTATATGACAAAGAATTCACTATATAAACTTCAATCAAATCGTAACATATCGTCAATTGTCCCGAAGCCTTTTATGGGCATGCAAATTGTCCTAGATATTTTCCTTGCCCGTGCATATATATCGAAAAATGATTCATATTATCCAACACACGTGATTGTATACTATCTATGCGGATCCGCCGCTGAAGCACGTATGCAAATATCGTTATACATCTATATTTATGCACACACACATACATGTATCGCCATATAAATGTGGATCTACCCTCTTCGTCGTACGCTCCCTTGCATTTATAGCCCGCTATATTCCAAGGCCCCTCCGTACTAAAGCTCCGTCCCTGGACTATACTATCGAATGCTCATAAATAAGTATGCGGGCGATGAGAAAGAGCAAAATATATAGCAGGCTAAAAAAGATGAGGGAATGAAAAAGAAGAGACAGCTAAAAAAACGACGACGAAAAAAGCGGGGTAGAGGGCCCGGGGGAATCGGGTAGTAACTTACAAGGTGGTAGCGGATCGGGGAGGTTATGGGGGAGAGGGATTGTGGAACTCTGGAGAAAAGTGGCGAAGCGACACTGCCCCGGGCCTAGATAACGCGGCAACCCGCATAATACGACGGTTATTCAAAAATTCTCTTCGACTCGAAGCCTCAACTAAAAAAGAGGGGTCAGAGTGAAAGAGAGACAAAGTGACAATACGAGAATGAGAAAGAGAGCGAGAGAGAGAGATAGAGGGGGGGGGGGGGTTACTTCCTCGCAAAAAGTATACGGAGAAGGTTAGTATGACCGACGATGAGAGGCTCTGATGCTGTCTTGTACCATTGGTAGCCTTTGGTTCTGCTGATGTTTCTGCTCTTGACGTTATGACGTCGTGGTCTTCTCTCACCCTCGTCAGACCCGTCGACGTTGTTGTACACAATAGTGGCTCTGACTAACCTCTCACTGCGGACTATTTGAGCGCGTTGATGTCTGCACGAGCAGCGAACCGTGTGCACGTGTCCGTGTCCTATGTTTGCCGGGGGGTGGGGTGTTCTTCTCTACCGTGCCCTCTGGATATACGACGCTCACTGGCTGGAATGAAAATGAACGCTGGCATAGGGCCGCTACGAAGCGAGAAAATATTTATAAACTTCTTTCTTCTTTGGGGACGTGGTTGGATCGCGATGGGTGGACCTCTCGTTGACGCGTCGCCGTTTTAGTCGTCGTGGTCGTTTTCGAGGTCGAAGACGGCTGGCCGAGGGAGGCGATATATACGTATACATACGTATATACGTATATAATAGTGTGGGTACTTGACGAGAAGAAGCCAACATCATCATCAGCTGTGGCAGCCACACTGCAGGCAACACACACGCTGGTAGCCGCTGAATAGTTTTGGTTTTCGAGCCAGTAATGCCTTTCAAACTCTCCTCACTTTGGCTCGTGTTTTTTTGTTCATCTCTATTTCTTCTCATCGTCTTTGCTCCTCGTCGTTCACCCTAGTGCGGCAACGTTGGTATGCAGCGTGAAGACCGATCGATTGAAATATATCAAATCATATGATATGCCTAATTGGCGAGACTCTTCGCACGGGAAGGCCAGCACATTTCAGGTCGGTTTTTAAAATAAATGGCAGAAGAGAGGGCATGGTCTTACGGAGGAACTCGAAGGCCATATTAAGGTTGGAGCCTGAATTAGAAGGCCCGAAAAATTGTTTCTTATTGCTTAAGGGGTTAGGCCACAGTAGCAGGTATAAAATCATGTGCGAATTAACAATTGTTTCGTATGAAGAGTGATTCACTCATAAAATTAATTACACATCTATTTAGTAGGAATATGAAGCTGTATCTCGATGTACAAAATGGCTGACTACTAATTTTTTCTTTTGTTATCTTTTTTTAAGCGCTCCGCGGCGTGACATTTAGCATCCATAATTTTTTATCTAGAACAAAAAACAAAAATTCTCTTCAATGTACATTAGAATACCTAGAGAAGTGCGTACGGAATTTGAAAAAATTGTTTTATTGAAAAGTTGTAGGTATTTTAATGATGTTGTAGTTGTAGGTATGAATTTTCAGTGAAAAATTTCGTATAAAACTGCTCATAAATTGAAAAGTTTTCGATTAATCAGAAATTCCGTACGTACTTCTCTGCGAAATGCAATTAGGAACATAACTTTTAAATTTGAAGTAAATCGAGCGAAAATTGTTGAAGTTATTTGTCACGCCAATTGGAAAAAAAACTGTAACCGTTATACGCTCAAAGTCGGTAAAAAAGATGTCTTGCTATAAATCGAATAGTAACTTATTCTTATGATGATAAAGCACCGTTTTAGCGAAAAAAATCGATTTATTGAAAACTCTACTGTGGCCTTGCCTCTTAAATCGATAGATAAACTATCAAAGAATGTATTTGCAAAGACAAAGAGGCCAATTGTAAATATTTTCGAAGATACAAGGCCAAAAGCAGAGAAGCGATTGATATTTGATATTAATATTTCCTCCTATTGAAAACTTTGAAGCGTGTTTTTTCCAGTTTTCATTTTCACGATTTTTCCAAATTGTGATAGCAAAAAATTAAATGATGAAAGTATATTTTTTTCTGTACGAAAATATCTTCTAAGTGAATTAAAAAAGTCTTTTAAATAATTTTTATAGCACGTTAAAGTGTTTTTTAACACATTTTTTGTCGAACCTGAGAAAAGTTATAATTTCACGATTTTTTCTTAATTCCCCCAGAAGAAAAATATATGACAATTGAACATTATATTGGTTTTTTCGTTTCAGTCAAGAATTAGGAGCTGCATTTTTCCTGCCGATTGGAGACTGCATTGGAAAGACGCACATGGGATAGGCTGATAAATTAGCAGTCATTTATTGTTTAATGTTGAACTTTTTTTAAATACATTTTAAATATACATGAAAAAATATCTCAATGTTTACTGCACTCACTTGTTTTTTCCCTTCTAGAAAAATTCCTGAAAAAACACTTTTTGGACTTTCTAAATCAGGCTTCCGCTTTAATTAATACCGCGTTTCGGAACGGAATATTTAAGGCATGCCTTTCATTCTCTGCGGCATATTTTCATAATCAACTTCTTCCGAATATCAGGGCTTAAAGTATACCAGATTTCAATGGAGTGGTTAAGAAAATGCTGGCTGTGGGTACTCTCAAGATAATGCGGGGTTTCGAAGGACCTGCTGCTCTCTCTTGACTCCCTTCTTTTATCATATTGTCTTTTTTTTGTATCTCATTTGTATCTATTTTTTCTTATTTTACTTCACTATTACTTCACGATTATTACTTTACTTCACTAGTATTCTTTTGCATTTTGCGTTTCGGTGTCTTTCTTTTATCAATTTTATCTTGTTCTTGAACTATATAGTAACCTATTTTTGTTTTTGTATCGAGTTTTTCTTTAATTTCTTTGTATTTCTTCATGTGAGGTGTATAAATATGAAGATTGCGTGCCAGAAGTCGCTAGTTTGTCCCAGCCGACTAATACATCTATCTATCTTTCTATCATATTTCATATTGTGAATCCAACCACGCATCCACCGACAGAAAGGATATCACGTACTTCTTTTAACAAGTGCGAAATTATGGACTGTGTTTTTTGGAACATCCGAAACAAGGCCACGCTTTCATTAGAATATTTAGATAAATCACCGGTATTATTGCGGCTCCTGTGAATGTTGATTTATCCAACTTGAAATCAGGGCAATTGTTTAACGGGGGAGGTGTTTTTAGGAAAAAAAATTGCTGATTTTTATGATTTATTTTCACACGAAAGATTTATACATCATTTTTTAGACTTAGGGTATGTTTTATGATTATGTTTAGTGACTACGTTTTTAAAAAAATGTATTTCGCAATTGTATTTATTAAGTGTAAGAACTTTTATATCAATATCTATAACATAAACCTATCAAGAAATTCATGAAAATAGCCATTTTCAGCTTCTAAAGTGAGAAGACCCCTTAGTCTTATGAAATAGCCTAGGTATGGCACGGTCTTCTAAACGGGTTGCGGCGAATGTTGTCAGATGGCGTGACACACAGTGTCGGCGAGATTCATCTGAAGAAAACCCAACGAAGATTTTTCTTTCATTAACACTTATATACTTATACGCAGTATAAGTATATAAGTTAACTTTCATCAACACTTATATACTTATATGCAGAATATGAACCAAGGAAAAGTGAGAAATGTTGAAAATCGATAAAATGGTACGCTCTGAAAAGATTGAGTTTTCCGAAAAAAATGGTAAAATTTTGCACTTATAAAATACTTTTGTTTAAAACTTTCATGAACGTTTAGGGTCATGTTTTAGACAGTAAGGTTAGTAAGATTTAGACGAAATTTCAGCAGAATCGGTCGATTTTTTTAGCTATATATCACGCTAGTTTTGAAAGTGCAGTTTAGAGGACCGTGCCATGCCTCCGCCATTTTTAAAGATTAATTTAAACAATGCCATGTAATAGCCTACAGCAGGAATAAAACATACCCCAAGGCACAAGAATGGTGAAGATATCTTTTCTTTTTAAACAAATCATGAACATCAGGAATTTTTTTTTTCGCCTAAACGGATCTACTCCCTTAATTGAAATGCACAGAAGGTGGATTTTATGGCGACACAGGAATTGAAATCTGAAGGGATTTTTTGCGTTAGCAAATGTTGGGAGGTGGCCCGGTTAAACGTGAAATGTTTGAATATTGTAGTTAATTTGCAAATGAGGTTTCGCAACCTGATTTAAACATCGAGATTTTCTCAGGCAGTAGGTGACGCGAGCGAAACCAACAGACCTATAACACGCTTTGCGCCTTCTTGATGGACAACAATTTCTTGGAATTTCACCGGTCGACTGCTTGAAATTTATTTGATTAAAGCGACCAGTGCTCCTCGAGAAATCATCTTTGTTTTTTTGGCATCGCCGCAGGAAATACTCGACATCTGTCTGCTCGAAGTTAACTAGTCCAGTAAAAGAGACGAAAACCCAGCACTTTTTAACGTAGAATATGAATTTTTTACTGAAGGTAGACGGTTGCATGGTGACAGTAACCCCAATAAAATTCTGCTCTTCAACTCGCCCGAACCCTAAGGAATAGGGGTTGAAAACATAAAAATCATCGTATCTCGATAATTAATAGTCCGATGAAAAAATATTTCAAACAACAGTTGTTTGAAACAATAAAATATGTATAAAGTTATCTGACCTCCAAACCCCTATCTTTGAAATTAGCGGCGAAAAAACACGAGAGCACCATTGACGCAGCGATGTCTACTCCGCTCGCACACGCATCAACCCCGAATTTTCGAATCGATTTTGTGTCGCTATTTTTAAAGATAGGGGGTTGGATATTAGAAAACTTTATACGAATTTTATTATTCCAAACACCTTTTGTTTGAAACTTTTTTTCATCGGGCTATTAATTATCGAGATACGGCGTTTTTTAAAAGTTTTAACCTCTATTCCTTAGGGTTGGAGCGATTTGAGGAGCAAAATTTGATTGGGGTTACTTTCCTGTAGCTCAGCTAGGAAAGTGAGTAAAAGTTATTTTAAGTCGTTCTTAATCATTTTTTTCTATTACGAAGAAGAAGGTTGTTGTGAAATTCCCGGGCCTGGTACAGTTTTTGAGAAAATATTTAGTAAAGGTGATAAGACGCTATTGTACGAGTCATCGTCATGCCACCATGATAGATGGTCTGGTAATCGCCATGGGAATGTCCCACTAATCGTCACATGCGTTTAAGATATTCCTTTCACGAACCCAAATATTTTACACTTACCTGATTTTCGCCTATAATGAAGTAAAAATACATTCCAGTATACTGGTGAAATTTCAAGCTACGTTACCGAACCTTGAACGAAACATTACGGGCCTAAAAATTGTCTCATTTATACGGCGCTTTATGGACATGTCACGCTGGCCGCATTTCTATCTAATAATTTATACACTAAATAACTCTAAATGCATGATATAAACTGCTCACAGGTGTAAAACAGTGTAAAGATTCCGTAACGACAATAAAAACAGAGGGTTACCGAACGTTTAAAGAAAATATTAATGTTTAAACTTGGAAAAATGTGACTAGCAGAAGAATTTTCGTAGCCGTGACGTTTCAAATAAATGTAAAAATGTCTCAATGTACTAAATTTTCGCGAAATTTTTAATTCTAGTTCATTGTTATGTATAATAATCCATTATAACTTATGTTCTTATTAAGCGCAATTGTAATTTACCGACGACTCAGAAGTCCTTCCTTACGCCCCCACAAAGTATGGCCCTCCGCGAAAGGAATACCTTAAACTGCTTTGAGGCCTTATATACCTTTGAGAAAAAAAATTGCTTTCAGGTGGACATTATTTTAAGACATGTAGCAAAATACTTTACAAACGTTAAACGCGTTTTTCATGAAAAAAATGTTTTCGTAATCGGGCGGACTCGTAGGTCCTGCATTTCTTGACCGATTGACTTCAAATTTCAATTTTAACTTCTTAGATATATTTTATAGCGATGTACACACGACTTTTACAATTGTTCAATAATTACGATTTTTGGAAACGAACAAAGGCCGTTGGTTCAGTCGAAACTGCGACTTTCTTAAAAATCGGGCTAGCCCGCGTAGAAATTTTGATGGGGCTCAAATCAGGGCCCGTTCAGGCTGTCTGACTGCCCTGCAAGGGCACTAATAAGGCAGCCTGAAAGGGCCCTACTAGGAAATGTAACGTTGAGTCACATGTGGGCCTGACCTGGTTGCCTATCAGGTTGCCTGATCAGAAAGACATGCATATCATATTTCAAAAATTCAAAATGGAATGAACCATCTAATTTAGAGTTCCACTACAATGATTTTGTATCATAATTCGTCATTCCCTGGCCTGCTGAAATGTTTTTGTTCGAAGAAAATATTTCGCCTATAAGGGAATCGAACCCCGTGCCTATCTACGCAAAGCTACGCACGCTGCCCCTATATGCTACCGAGTGCTTGTAACATCTTGGTCCCAGATATGGCATAAGAGACCAAATGAATTCCTATAATTATTTGTTGTATCACATAAAGTATATCAATTAGTTAATATCATTGTGACAATTAAAGAGGTTTATCAAATAACATGCTATAAATTTTTAAAACGTAACCTTATGTGTGTGTGTGTGTGTGTGTGTATGTGTGTGTGTGTGTGTGTGTGTGTGTGTGTGTGTGTGTGTGTGTGTGTGTGCGTGCGTGTGCGTGTGCGCGTGTGTGTGTGTGTGTGTGTTGCAACAACTCAATCAGGTTGTCCGAGGTGATGCGTGTCTCCAGCTGATATTCGACTATCGCGCGGGAGGCACTAAAACTTGGGCATTGGAACAATACATGTTCAGCGTTCTCCTCGACTGCTACGCATGCTGGGCAGTCCGGGGAATCTTCATAATGAAACTTATAGAGATAAGCCCGGAAACAGCCGTGTCCTGAGATCACTTGAGTGAGATAATAGTTGAGCTCCCCGTGTAGACGGTTCACCCATATCTCCACCTTAGGGATTAGTCGATGTGTCCACCTTTCCTTGGTAGAGGCATCCCACATCGTCTGCCACTGGTTGAAACTGGTTGCTCTCGCTTCTGTCCTTGCATAACTGGGGTTTCTAGCTCCCTTCTGCTGGTACATCGATCTACGCTCCTCGGCGAGCACCTCAATGGGCAGCATTCCCGCGATAACGTTGATAGCGTCCTCGGAGACAGTGCGAAATGCACAGGCTACCCTCAAAGCGCTGACGCGATGCGTTGCTGCAGCCTTCCTGCGGTACTCCTGGATTTTCAGTGCATCAGCCCATATGGGTATACCATAGGTGAGCACTGAGGTCGTCACTGATGACAGCAGTTTTCTCCTCTTCTGTCTGGGGCCACCAACATTAGGCATGAGTCGCGCCAGTGTGGTAGCCACCCCAGCGGCCCTTCTGCTGATCTGCTCGGTTTGCTCTTTGAAGTTCAGCCTCGCGTCGAGAATCACACCCAGGTACCGAATGAACGGTTGGGATGTGATTTCGGCGTTTCCAACCCTGAGCGTCACCGTTTCCATCACCTTCCTACTGGATACGAGAAGTACTTCTGTTTTGTGGGCCGCAAGCTGAAGTCCAACAGAAGACATCCATTCCTTTATCTTGGCGAGAGCGTTCTTTTCTGAAGCCAAACTGGCCCTCCGCCAGTAGAGGGTCCACGACCTTCTCAATCCTGTTATCCTGTTATGGATGATGCGCTCGAAGACCTTGTCGGCAGTATCCAGCATACAGAACGGACGATAGGATGAAGGTTCGTCCGGTAGCTTCTTCCCTTTCGGGAGGAGCACTAGCTTCTGCCACTTCCACGTGTCCGGGAAGATTTCTTCCTTGAGACACGCATTGTGCACGCCCAGGAATATTGCTGGTGCCAACTTGATCGCTGCCTTGAGTGCGATGTTGGGTATCCCATCCATGCCGGGGGCTTTATTGTTTCCCACCCTGGCAATCGCCGTAAGAAGGTCTTCTTCAGTAATGGCTGGGATGTCCTCATCGACATCCTTCTCGAGCTGGTAGTCCTCCTCGGGTTGCTCAGGGAACAGATGTGCAACAATCTTTTCCAGCAAGGCTGCGTCCACAGACGATGGCATTGGCTGGCTTCTCAGCCGAGTCATTACTACTTTGTACGGCCTGCCCCAGGGAGCATCTTCCACCTCGCTGAGCAGTTCGCCCCAGCTTTCAGCTTTACTCTGCTTGATAGCCTTTTTAAGCCTCAAGCGCGCCTTTCTGTGCTGTTCTTCCAAATCGAGGAATGAGCGTTTGCCTCGAGCTCGTTGCGCTAGGCGGCGAGTTCGATGACACTCCCTTCGGAGGCAGGGTCGGTTTACTAAAATTAGCGCCCCAGGCCTGAGAAAGTTAGGCCCCCCCCCGGCCCTGCCGCTCGGCGATCATAAGGGGGCGAGATAAGAAGGGGCGCGCGTACTAGCGGATTCCACCGACGCGCGGCGCCCCCTTTGCCGCGGCGCCCTAGACCCGGGTCTAGCGAGCCTAGTGTATAAACCGCCTCTGTTCGGAGGCCGGAAATTTGTTCGCTCCGCCAGTGTACCGCCAGTCGGAAGTCGACATCTCTTTTCCGTGGCATTATGGCATCGTATGCTTCGGTGACCCTCTGCATGACCACCTCGACCTTCTCGGTTGCACTTTCCGCTGCGAGGGGGCAGGTGTCAAAAGTTTCACGAAACAAGTCCGCGTCAAACATTTTCGCTTTCCAGCCCTTCCCGTTTGTCTTCGGTGCCTTCGCTGTTCTGCTGAAGTCTCCGCAAATCTCCCAGAGAATCGCTTGATGATCACTATGAGTGTAGATATCACTGACTATCCAGTGGCACTGGTTTCCTCTGGCCAGGCTATTACTCACGTGAGGTCCACTATAGAGGAGGCCTCACTTTAACAAAAGTCGGCTTTGTACCTGCATTAAGTAGTACTACATCCAATAAGGACATAGCCTCAAGACGTGCTTGGCCCTTCCTGTTCGTCACTTCACTACCCCATTCCACAGCCCATGCGTTGTAATCTCCGGCTATGGCTACTGGGAACCGTTGTTTAGCGTCTGCGACTAAGTTGTCGAGAAAATTCTCAAACTCATCAGTCGTCAGGCTAGGCGGTGCGTAACAACTGTAGAAATGAACTCCTTTGGCTTTTATTTTCACAAAACCAGTTTCCATCCGACTCGCAAGAACCTGAAATGGAAGCTTTCCGCAGAATCAAATTGCGGCCTTCCCACTCGCATCAGATTCCCAGGGTTGCGTGTCTAGATGTCTATATGGTTCCGAGAGTATCGCCAAGTCAGGCTTCAGCTCGCGCACAGTCTGCATGAGCAAGTCCTGTGCTGCATCACAATGGTTGAGGTTGAGCTGGAGTACTCTCATTTGCATCGTTTTTGGAGAGTTTTGGTGTGTGTGTGTGTGTGTGTGTGTGTGTGTGCGCGCGCGCGCGCGCGCGCGTGTGTGTGTATGTGTGTAATTCCTCTCTCTCCTTCGCCTTACAAAGCTGCCGAAATCTTCTAACACGCATCCGAGTTGCATAACGTTTTTTGTCGTGACAGTCCATAGCACCTTTTTTTAAAATAGAATTTAGGAATGCATCGAAACTCCGAAGCTACAATGCTATAAAATCGAAGTTTCCATGTGGAAAATAAGAGGTTATGTGCATCTATCGACTGCTGAGGCAGTTATAGGGCAAGCCCATTAATGGCCTCATCAGGGAAAGCCATAGTAGGGTCTATCAGGGCAAGCCTTGGTAGGGCTCTATCGGGGAAAGCCTTAGTAGGGCCACATTAGGGACAGCCTTACAAGGGGACCTTACAGGCTGTCACTCACGAATGTTGATAAGTCTCAGATATGTTGTAGATGGACCTACCCTGAGTCCCTGAGTAAAGAGATTTTATACAACGCTCTTTAGTTTTCGAGAAAAAACGTTCGCAAGTTTAGCTCGTAGCTACTATACTGGTACGATTCGAGTCCCGTGATGGCGTTTTTTTTTAATTTTATTTTTCACAAAATATAAATATTATTTTATTTATTTATTTTTTAATCCATTTTTTAAATTCTATACTTTCCATTTTTTTAAAATTATTTATTGTTATTTTATTTTCCACGCAGAAAAAAAGAGAGGAAGAAAATATAACATCTTTCACAAGAAACTGCAGTTTATTATTTTTCATTACAATATACAGGTTTTTCTTACTCGATATCACTGTGGTCGCTTGTTACATCAGAACAATATTGCGGGTGGTATTTGTCTTAAAAGCAAGCAAAACACAAGGCCGAAGAGCAACGCGCACATTTTATAAAAGCTATGGCCTTGCAGGCGCACGGAGTTTTGAGCAGCGTTATTGGAAAGCATACATGACTGACATTTAAAAACAGCGGTCTTTCCGCAATTAACTTCATTGCAAACCACGCATATTTAATCATCGGCGCGAAAGCAGGTGCGTGTAATTGATGAAGAATCAAAGAATGACTTTGTACGGAATCTTCCCTTGACGCAATTTCTCTGTTATTTTTTGCCAATCTGGAGCATTTTGTATTTTTTTTGTGAAAATTTTCCCTTGCCGGTAAAAATATACATCACACGGTTGACAAATCGGCGTACACTTAGGCGGTATAACTTTGATACTGCATGTACATGCCTTCTTCTCGTCTACAAAGATGTGATCGTAAAGGGTTTCATCAGTTTGCCCTCCCCACGAATCGATAATGAATAGAAATTGTTTTTGTTTCACGTAGGGAAGAATGAAAGATTTCAAGAACTCTTCATACAACTGTTTTGTAAACTTTTCTGATTTTGTGCAGGTTACAATTACATTTTTTAATTTATCAGTCAACGCGTCGACCTTTTTTTCACAATCGGACCAAACCTTCCTGATGGCTCCTGCATGCATAAAAATACGAAAGGAAGGATCTTTACTGACGCAGTTAATGCGTTGTTTAAATCTTTTTTCTTAACAAGAACGGCTTTTGCTCCTTGTTCCGCAAGCGACCTATTGTAAGTTGAACGATATTGGCAGCCGGTTTGATCAGTATTAATGACATAATCAAGGTCAAAGTCGGGATTTACTATTCTTGTCTAGAATAGTACTATTCTAGACAAGGAGGATTTACTATTCTTGTCTAGATTTGAAATTCTTCGGCAGCAGCCAACGCTTCTTCCATCGTGGCGAATTCCTTGGAGCTGGCAAACTTCGTGATTTTACGCTGTCTGAAGCTGTGATTTCTTTTGAATTTTTCGACCCAAGACAGGCTGGCGTTAAAATGGAAATCTTCCGATAAGAAAGGAATAGCAGCATTCATCGCCCACTGCTGCAGAGTTCTCGTCGTAACCTGAACCCGGACAAAATTAATTAATTGTTATATATTCGACTCATTCAATTTTGGGTTCTTCAATTCTATAATATATTTTATATTTATGTTAACATTTTAAAGGGGGGTTTATTTTCTTATCGTTAAATTTATTGTTTTTTTCTAATTATCTGGCGAAGACACTATACGGCGCATCAATGCAAAATTTGGCATGTGGATTTATTTATTTCCGATTTAATCACAAAAAATTGACAATCGTTTTGATTTTTTTTGTGAATAAATAAGAAATAAATGAATCCATATGCTAAATTTTGCAAAACGATTTTCCATTTTTTTGTGAATAGATAAGAGATAAATTAATATATATTTTGATAAGTTTTACCTGCTCCAAATTCTGCCGAGCTTCCAGGAATCGTTCATGCATTTCATGGTTGATTGCGTACTATTTGTCAAACGTATTTCCACCTTCTTTGACGTCTTGTCTCCATCGATAGAGATTTCGTTTGTTTTTCAACCGAGAGAGTCCGCGTGCTTGTGAGGTCTTCAAATTCCATTTCGGATGAGCTGCTGCTATAGCGACTGCTTTTTGTTTGTATGATAAAGGCACATAATCCGCAGGTGCAGGTTTCCTCGGCCACAAAGTCCTCATCATCTTCTGGTACGGCTTCACACTACATAGAAGATCATTATTAACCTTTCTCCACGTTATACAGGAAACCAAAATAATTCCCCGAACAGAAATAAAACTTACCATTACATATCTCTGCAGTTCATCCATCTCGTCGGCGCCGATAAACTCATCCACATGAATTATATGCCTATCTGCGAGCATTTCAAGGATTTTGCTTGCAAAAACCTCTCCCATCGCCATAGATTCCTCGGAAATTGCACTCGGAGGTGCGTGTGTAAGCAGATTCAAATCCTGAAGCAAGCTTCGAGTACATGTGATGGCGTTTGTGAGAACAGCCTTCGTTTGCTCATCATCCTCTTCTCTTTCCGATAGATTTTCTTCTGATCCAACACTTGTTTCTGCCATTTCATAATCCTTTTTTTCCGGCTGACTTTCTGCCGTAGCAGCACTTATTTCTTCCATTTTATGGTTTTTCACTTTCGAAAAACTTTATTTCGTAGTGATGTTATACCCAATGTATGTATCTGCACAACTGACGCCAGTCCTCCAACATCACCTCAACGTTCGAAAAACCGTTAGGCTATGTAAAACAAAGGGATAGGGTACAAGTGGGGATGAGAAACGCAGGTAGCGAACCCGGCTGGAGTATTTGAAATAACGGCCCGACTATTTTTAAATTCATATTGTAATGAAAAATAATAGACTGCAGTTTCTTGTGAAAGATGTTATAATTTCTTCCTTTCTTTATTTTTGCGTGAAAAATAAAATAATAATAAGTAATTTTTAAAAAATGGAAAGTAAAAATAAAAAAATGAATAAATATTTAAAAAAATAAATAATAATAAATAATTAGACGGTTTTGCATCATCCATCGAATTTATTTATATTTTGTGAACAAAAAAACGCCATCACGGGACTCGTACCCTGGACCTCGAGCGTCAGAGCCGGGAACCTTGCCCACTGGGCCACGCCCGCTGGTTCGACAAAGGTGCAACCGTACCGGTATAGTAGCTACGAGCTAAACTTTCGAACGTTTCTTCTCGAAAACTAAAGAGCGTTGTATAAAATCCCTTCACTCAGGTACTCAGGGTAGGTCCCTCTACAACATATCTGAAACTCATCAAAATCCGTGAGTGACAGCCTGTAAGGTCCCCTTGTTAGTAAGGCCCTATCATGGAAAGCCTTAGTAGGGCCTATCAGGACAAGCCTTGATAGGGCCCTATCGGGGAAAGCCTTAGTAGGATCTTATCAGGGACGGCCTTAGTAGGACCATTTTACTATAGCCTGATTTAAGGCCTAAATACGTTCGTCCCGATCGGGGCCTGATCCGGGTGAGGTTAACCCTAAGAAATTTCTACTCGGGAGATGTACAAAAATAAATATTTTATAATAATCGTGTGTACTTCGGTTAAAACTCATGTAGATTACGGGGAAAAGAAAATTCTTCTGGTTGCACATGTCCGACGAGTCCGCTCGTTGGAGGTATTCACAGATATGTGAAATAAACCCTCTAAACCTCGTTTTGATTGCTTTATTAGTATTTTTTTAATCCCAAAAAGCCTTGTTTTCCGACCATCTAAAGGTATATAAGGCCTCGACTAAACTGTAAAAAAAATCTGTATTAAAATTAATAGAAAACTGCAGGAAGTCTTTTTACAGATACCGTTTATGAATTTTAATATTGTCGTTTTAAAATCATAGCACTGCTTTTCAAATGTCTGATAATCGTTCAGTAATATCGCAACGCTTAAGCACTGGAAAAATCATATATGTATCGCAAAGTATCTATTATAAGCGTATTAAAATTAATATGTACAGATTGTATTTTTAAATCAGAAAAGTAAAATTGGCACAGAAAAGTGTATTAATTTTACGGTGTTAGGTTAGTGTAATTGTTATTATTTGCTTTCTGCGTCTTTAATAAACTGTATATGAGTTTTAATATACAAATTCCGGAATTCTTTTTACTGATTCAGTCTGTGAAAACTAATAATCGTTATTTAAAAATTAATACACTACGTTTTGAATGTCTAATTAATGTGTAGTAATGCTATAATACCAAAGCCTTGGAAAAATCATATACCTATTCAAAAGCATCAGTTGTGGATATATCAAAATTAATGCGCATATATTTTAGTTTGTTTGGGTTTAATTAGACTTGGCTGCTTGTTCGGTTAATTCACCACTTACGTATTTGTTTTTTCCTTAGGTACAACGCTTTTCGCGTTTGTTACCTATTCTTCCCTCATTGTGACCGTTTATTTCCTCTACACTGTTTACTCCTTTTTTCTCTTTGTTCGCCCCTCTTGCGACCGCAGCCGACTTCCCCCTCTGTATTATATTAATCATGACGTTTCTGTCATGGTTATAGGGAAACTGGGGAAAAGCTATAACAATACAGCCGGTCATCGAGTTCACGCCCCCCAGTCGTGGAACTAGTCTTATTTTGCCGCGAAATGCCGAAGAAAAACATTTCACGACGAAATGTACGCGACTGAGATTCGAACGCGGGACCTCCCGACCCGCTGGCTTAGTGGCGAGCACGCTAACCACTAGACCATCGCACCGGGTGTTCACCGCTTACTTCAGATTTGGTGTTACTCGATACGTTTTTTTATGATTTGATTTAACATGCTGACCAAAACACGAATTTGGTCAGCATGTTCAAGTTTTCTGCACTGAATTATATATTAAATCAGACTATCAGAATGAACATATACTAAAATCAGAAAATGTACATGCCTTCGTATTGTAAATGTCCTATTCATTTTCTATTTTTTTTCACTTTATCATAATATTCAGTGCATAAAAAATTGTATACTCCTGAACCAAGTATGGTAAAAAATTAAAAGTCAGTTTGTAATTTTCTCACTTTTTCTACATTCTATATATTCAAAACGCTTGTTTTATTTTTCAACTCAGAATATTTATTTTTATATTAGACGCCGTGAAAAATTGTAGCGTGCATTAATATTCAATTCGTACGTAAATTCGTACGAAATGTAAAACCCTATGAAATGTAAACCCAGTATTGAATTTTACAACACTGAAGACTAAATATTCATTCATATACTAAGTTTTCGAATTTCATCTGCTATAGTATTGTAAAAGTATTTTAAATGTCATATTTCTTTAAACAGCGATTTGTATTATTTAATGTACAAAGTATTGTACTTATCAACAGAATGAAGTTAAAAATAATAGTCATATTGCGATTTTAGTACTTTTTGTGTAAATAATGAAATCATATAAGTTTGTTGCATTAATCAAAGAAATATTTGTATTATTATGATGCGCGTTGAAAAACTCATACGCAGCATACTAATATTCAATGTCCCATATATAAAATGTATACGAATCTATGAAAATTAATTAACATTACTGAAGTTTCCATTACTAAAGTGCGAATTTGCGTTTCATATTCCGAGTTTAGAAATGTTCAATTATAAAAGTATAGTAAATTTAATGACTTTTTTTACAGTGTAATTATGCAAAGGTTCGTAGGACTATGTTGACTCGATTATGTCTGCATATACACTTTGCAAAAAAATTTAGGGAGCAAGAAAAAAATCCAAATTTTTGGGGGATTTTCAACAGGCTGTAACTCATACAAAAATGGTCGCACAGCAAAAAAAAAGCAAATTGTAGCTCTAAGTGTCTAGTTTTCGGATCTGAGTTTGAAAATTTTTTTTTGAAAATATTTTTCGAGTAATCATAAGAAAACCACCGAAAAAAAAATGTTCGAAATTTTTTTGGTTTTTTTTTAATCTACGGACGTGGAAAATTTTTTTTCGACTTAACCTCTATATGGACCGGATAGCTTGTTTATTCAGCTTTAAATTGGTTTTTTAAAAATCTCGATACGAGCATTTCTCGCTGAGATATCGGTGTTTGAATGGAAAAAGATCATTTTGTCTTTGATTACCAATATCTCAGCAACCAATGATCGCACAGAAATTTTGAGGTTGGTTTCAAAAACTTGAATAAATGCTCTACAAGGATTGGCAATTGAATTTTGAAAAAAAAAAATTTTTTCAATCATTACATGAATTTGAAAAAGCGACCAAAAAGGGCTTATTGTAGTTTTTTGGAAAATCAAGCGCCCAATCAAAAATATTGCGGAAACCACTAATGTTAAGTGTGCCTTTTACTGTTCAATATACCCACAAAAACCCTACGAAGTTTCAATTTAATCCAGCCAACCGTTTTTTTTCCCACTTGATCGAATTTTTGAAAAAATTAAAGGAGCAAGAATTTCGCTCTGAAAATGTCATAATTTTAATCAAAAATGAAAAAAAAAAAAAAAAAAAAAATTTCATTTTTCTCTCAATTCTGTATTAGTGACTTGGAAAATTTTTGAAAAAAAAAAAAAAAAATCGAAAATTTTTGAAAAAAAAATTCCAAAATTTTTGAAAAAAAACATTTTTAAGAAAAGTTTTAAGAAAAACTGTTTTTTTTAGACACTGTTTAAATTCGCACAAAAAAATTATTGTCCCAATATTCGTAGAACGAATATTCGACTTGCCTTGGGGGTATCAACTTTTAATTTATTCAATTAATTTGTGACTAGGAAAATTAAAGTGCGGAAGAGGAAAATTGGTGAGAAAGTGAGTCGCTACATTTCTTTAATTTAGGGCCAATTGAAAAAAAAAATAAAAATAAAAAAATTAAAAAAATTTTCGATTTTTTTTTCTTAAATTTTCCAATACAGAATTGAGAGAAAAATGACATTTTTTTTTTTTTTCATTTTTGATAAAAATTATGACATTTTCAGAGCGAAATTCTTGCTCCTTTAATTTTTTCAAAAATTCGATCAAGTGGGAAAAAAAAAACGGTTGGCTGGATTAAATTGAAACTTCGTAGGGTTTTTGTGGGTATATTGAACAGTAAAAGGCACACTTAACATTAGTGGTTTCCGCAATATTTTTGATTGGGCGCTTGATTTTCCAAAAAACCACAAAAAGCCCTTTTTTGGTCGCTTTTTCAAATTCATGTAATGATTGAAAAAAATTTGTTTTTTCAAAATTCAATTGCCAATCCTTGTAGAGAATTTATTCAAGTTTTTGAAACCAACCTCAAAATTTCTGTGCGATCATTGGTTGCTGAGATATTGGTAATCAAAGACAAACTGATCTTTTTCCATTCAAACACCGATATCTCAGCGAGAAATGCTCGTATCGAGATTTTTAAAAAACCAAATTAAAGCTGAATAAACAAGCTATCCGGTCCACATAGAGGTTAAGTCGAAAAAAAAAATTCCACGTCCGTAGATTTAAAAAAAAAACAAAAAAATTTCGATCATTTTTTTTCGGTGGTTTTCTTATGATTACTCGAAAAATATTTTCAAAAAAAAATATTCAAACTCAGATCCGAAAACTAGGCACTTAGAGCTATAATTTGCTTTTTTTTTGCTGTGCGACCATTTTTGTATGAGTTACAGCCTGTTGAAAATCCCCCAAAAATTTGGATTTTTTTCTTGCTCCCTAAATTTTTTTGCAGAGTGTAGAACGGTAGAATAATTTTTAAGCACTCTGTCACAAACTTCATGATTTTTATTAAAACATTTGATAAAGAGTTTGAAACATAAATTTCTCTTCTATGGAACTTTATTAATTTCAAAAATAAAACTAATTATTGTCTATTACGTCAGAATTATAATTTTCATTTTTTTGTAGTCATTATAAAGAGTTGTCGACATGGTTACGACCCAGTAATCGACAACATTTATTTATATGTATATCTTTGTACTATCGCGAATATGTGTATGACGATTACTGGTCCGTGGATCCTTCAGACAATGCTAATTACGGACCCAATATTTCTTTCCTTATTTTCTATATACTAATATTTGATTCGTAAGACTCTTTTTTTGCTAACATTGTCCCAGTTATCGACAGCCGTGGTGATTAATTGGCAGAGTGTTTATGTTGCTGAACTGGTAATCGTTATATATGAAAATTCGTTGAAATTAACATAAAACTATTATTTTTTATGCTGAACGCAAAACTGAAATCCTTGTTAATCACGTGAAGGAAAACTTACTTCACGCAAGTCCACAGGCATTCTCAAATCACCCGAGATGTGACATGGTTCACCCCGCGTAGAAATTTCGATGGGGCCTAATCAGGGCCCGTTCAGGTTGCCTGACTGCCCTGGTAGGGCACTATTAAGGCAGCCTAAAAGGGGCCTACTAGGAGATGTAACGTTGTGTCACATATAGGCCTGACCTGGTTGCCTGATCAGGTCCCTATCAGGTTGCCTGATCAGAAAGAAATGCACATAATATTTCAAAAATCCAAAATGGAATGATCCACTCAATTTAGAGTTCGGCTATAATGATTTTGTATCATAATTCGTCATTCCGTGGCATGCTGAAATGTTTTTGGTCTAAGAAAATATTTCGCCTATATGTCCCGGCCAGATGACCTAAATAAAATAAAAAAATCAAACATATTTTTACTTTGTACAATATTCTGTATAAGTTGACCTAGTATAAAGAAGAAAAATTGAAAAATAAAAATAATAGTGAGCAATAGGAAGGAAGTTTTTTCCCCCAAACATTTTCGCAGTTTTTTGCTCACTATTTTTTTATGTTTCAATGTTTCTTCTTGATTCTAGGTCAACTTATACACAATATTATACAAAGTAAAAATATGTTTGGTTTTTTTGCTTCAGATCACATCCCGTGAAAAACGAAGCAACCCACCCAACCTCGAGCCAGTGTCTCGCCAATCACATCCTACCATTGGCCGATGAACGGCAGCACTACCGGCTTGGTGTTGCGCCACGGTAGGAGTGATCTCTTCGGCCCAACGCTGGCGTGTACGGTTGGCCAATAGTAGGCTTACCGGAAATCCTAACAGTTGGCCGGGTATTGGCCCAACATTGGGCCCCTGAAAAACGACGGAACCAACCCAACCTCGAGCCAGCGTCACGCCAATCACATTCTACCATAGGCCGATGAACGGCAGCACTACCGGTTTAGTGTTGCGCCAAGGTAGGAGTGATCTCTTCCAACGCTAGGATGTACGGTCCAACGCTAGGATGTACAGTTGGCCGATAGTAGGCTCACCGGAAATCCTGACAGTTGGCCGGGTATTGGCCCAACATTGGGCTAAAGAGATCACAATCATTGGCTGACGGTTGGCGTAATCACCGGCCCATAGTAGGGCTAAGGTCGGCTTCATATTCTTGGCGCAATATCCGGGCTACCGTTGGCCCAGTGTATGGCTGTCAAAACAACCCAATGCTTAGCCAACAATCGATCAGATTCACAAGCTCCTGGGCTCGATGATTGCTCACCGAAAGAATAATTAGATTCAATAACATCGTTATGCACAATCACTTATTCGTGGAATGTTTCCGCATTTGTTTCACTATCTACTTGTCTTTTTGTTTCGTTGCCTCTGATCCTAACCTGCTGTGCAGAGTCTCCTAATTTTTGTCGTCGTTTTAACACTTGATGTTTCTTAATACTATCATAATAACTCGGCATTTTTCTAATACACCACAAAACTTTAGTGTAAATCAATTTTATTTTTAATAAAGTGAATTTCAGATAACAGTAATTATGAGTTTTTTTAAATCACAGGACGTAGAAAATTGCATGCAGCGATAATAAAAAAATATATAATAATAATATACGTAAAAAAGCATTCTTGTATATATGTATGGACTATACCGTTCAAAGCCAGTGTTCGGCCAGGATTGGCAATTCGTCAGTTTGCCATGCTAAAAATAAGCATTGGCAAAACCACGGTCAACCGATTGGCTCAGACTCAGGGCCTGCGCTCGCCCCGACAATTGGCCGACGGTCATTAATTAGTACTGGCCCAGCGATGGCTCTTCGATGGTGTGCCGAGCTTCAATTCGAGACTGGCACACCCATGATCAACCGATTGGCCCATGTTCGGGGCCAACACTGGGAGCCGATAGTTGGCTGACAGTTGGTAATCGATATTTGGCCCAAGGTTGGGTGTTCATTGGTTTGCCATGCTTCAAATGAGCATTGGCAGAATCATTCCCAAATCATTGGCCCGTATAAAGGGCCAACACTGGGTATTAGTGGTTGGTGCTGAATATCGTACCAAGCGTCGGCCGCATCTTAAGCGCCGGCAAATTTTTCACGGGATGTTCGGGACTCAGGACTTCCGCAAGAGAAGAATGTTATCGCCCGTGCACTGCCATACGTGGCTCCTCCCACTCCCACCACCATGGTTTGTCAAACTTAAAAAAATATTTTGATGTTCAATAAAGACCGCTTAGTCAACATACCAAATATCAACATTCTATATTTAATACTTCTCGCATACAAAATTGGTGAAAAATTGAACATATTTTGGCCCACCGAGGCAAGACCTTCCCTTAAGGTATTCCTTTCGCGGAGGGCCGTATTTTGTGGGGGCATAAGCAGGGCCTTCTGAATCGTCGGTAAATTAGAATTACGCTTAATAAAAAATAAGTTACAATAGATTATTATACACAACGATAAACTAAAATAATAAATTTCCCGCAAATTTAGTAGATTGAGACATTTTTGCATTTATTTGAAACGTCACGGCTACAAAAATTCTTCTGATAGTCACATTTTTCCAAATTTTAACATTAATATTTTCTTTAAACGTTCGGTGACTCTCTGTTTTTATTGGCGTTACGGAATATTTAGACTTTTTTACACCCGTGAGCAGTTGATATCAAGCATCTAGAGTTATTTAGTGTATAAATTATTAGGTAGAAATTTGGCTAGCGTGACATGTCCATAAAGCGCCGTATAAATGAGACGATTTTTAAGGTCGTAATTTTTCGTTGAAGGTTCGGTAACTTGGCTTCAAATTTTACCAGTATACTGGGATTTATTTTTACTTCATTATAAACGAAAATCAGTTAAGTGTAAAATATTTGGGTTCGTGAAAGGAATACCTTAATTTGAGAACCGTTAAATTCATGGGTGAGAAGAGAACGACCAAAAAATCAATTTTTTAATGAAAATTTGATTTTTTGGGGGGCTGGAGCGACCTCTAAATATTTTTTGACCGCTCGCAGCTTTCGCGAAGATTTCTTTCTTTGTAGAAGATAATTGGATGATGAGAAAAACGAAAAAAAATTGAGCTTAAATTTGTACCTCCCTAATATACATATACACATGTCTAAACGTATTCTGGGTCGAGCCCAAGAAGAAAAATGTCAGTGGCTCCTAAAGAAGATTTTTCATGAGTTACGAAATTTGGAACCAACGAAAATTTTGCTGAAACTCTTCCTTTACCCCTTCGGGTCTCCCTCGCAGGAGGTTACACACTGAGGATCAGGTGGGCGTTTCCCTCGCAGATTATACGTATGTTCGTATGTACGCCTGTATATTCCAATATACATGTGTAGTGCAGACAATTCGCTTCCTGTTTTCCCTTGTGTATCACAAGTACATGTGATAGAGATAGGGGTGTATACATTTTAGTCGGCAGAAGTTACTACCCCTTACCTTTCCCAATTAATGTCAGAAGATGATCAGACCCACCTACATTGGATTCGACATTTTTTGAAACACGGCCCAATCTGCGGGGAGATACCTCTAGGCGAAGAACAAATTTACTGATTTTTATATTTGATACCTTTTATTTTTGATACCTCAATGTTTACGGGGCTCACTTGTTTTTTTTTCCTTCTAAAAAAAATCCCGAAAAAAACTGTTTTTTTTTCTTCTAAATCAGGCTTAATGGACAAATCCACCATTTTTTAAACTTAGGATATGTTTTATTACTACTTTTGGCTGTTACATGGTATTTTTTTATTAATCTTTAAAAATAGTGGAAGTATGGCATGGTCTTCTAACTGCATTTTCGAAACTGGCGTGACGTGTAGCTAAAAAACTGAACGACTAATTCTGATAAAATTTAGTATACATTTTTCCAAACTTATTGTCTGAAAGATGACTGTAAATGTTTTCAAAAATGAAAAAAAAAACGTATTCTTTTATTGCAAAATGTAGCGCTTTTTTCTTGGTTCATATTCTGCGTATGGAAGGTGAGGAAAAGAAAAATCTTCTTTAATTTTTTTCAGATAGTCCCGACGACATTACGTGTCACGCTGTCTGACAACATCCGCTACACCCGATTCGAAGACCGTGCTATACCTCCGCCATTTTTAAAAATCAATTAAAAAATATATACCATATAACCGTCCAAAGTGATAGTGAAACATACCCGAATATTAAAAAATGGTGAAGAAATCTGCCCTTGAAAAAACAATCATGAAAATGAGCAATTTGTTCTCGCCTAAAGGTGTTAACCCCCTTAAATAACCAAGAATCGACTAGGAAAGTGATTGTTTATTGATAGAATCCCGTCCACGGTTTGAGTGAAAGCACGAGCTAAACTCTCATGAGTATATAATAATCATTAGGTGATACTGATACTTATCATTTCACAAGTACATAAAATTCATGAGTACAACAAAGTGCTTCCTGTAAGCGCGCCGCTTCTCTACGTGGTACAATAAAGCGTCAAAGTCGTATCGTAGCAGAAGCGGTACCTCATTTACGCGAGAGCCTTTCGCTTGGAGCCACTTGGCGGATTATTCGCGAAATACGTTCCAGCCATATATTCCTGACCAGAACATTGATATTTCCGGAAAAAGGGATCGCGATTTCAAAAACTACGAACAACATGCTGTACTTTTTTGCTTCAT
Source organism: Ophion obscuratus (assembly GCA_964007375.1). Classification (NCBI taxonomy): domain Eukaryota; kingdom Metazoa; phylum Arthropoda; class Insecta; order Hymenoptera; family Ichneumonidae; genus Ophion; species Ophion obscuratus. Next base: position 46,381,795 of record OZ023315.1, read on the forward strand.
TCAATAATTTATCATAAGTGTTTGTATTTTTCATCGATATACGAACGAAAACGTAATTTTTAGTTTGGTCGATATAGCAGAAAAAATAAAAATGTTCAAAGTAGTGTAATGGGGCCGATTCTAAATCAAGATCCCCTTACCGACACTTACCGACCGAGAACGAACCAGAAAATGGTTAATTTCTGAGTTATCGGCAGATGGTCAGGTAGGGTTTTGATTTAGAATTGGCCCCATGATCGACTGTCGATGTTTATACTTACCGGCCAATGGTAGGTCTCCACTGCTTACCGACCGATGGTAGGGCTCTCGTGCTTACCGACCAATGGTAGGGGGTCACCTGCTTACCGACCGATGGTGGAAAGTCCCCCTTCGCCTTGGCTGGAATTCGGCGCTAGCAGGGGGGGGGGGGGTAAACACGGGGCACACGTCCGACTCCTAGTGAGGCCGCGCAACGACTGACAAAGAGTCGAAGTGCTTTGTAGTAAAAGGGAGTTCCCCTCCCCTCCCGCGGGAAGAGGGGGTGGTGGGAGGAAGAGTGGGGGGTCCGATTTCTCAGAAATTGTTTTAAACATTTTTGTGGGTGGTGAGTCATCGGGCGCTTGCCGTGGCTTGACAAAGCCCCCCCCCCCCCTCTTGCTGAGATGCGATAGTTTTGTTTATCGACGTGTTGAAACCGGCGAATTGAGGTGTTGAATGATGTTTTTCCGAGAATTTATCATCGGCACCGGTGACATTTGATAGCGTCAATATGGCGGCGGGATTTCGTCAGATTTCTACGAATTATATTTTTTAAACATTTTTCGGGGAGGGGGCGAGTCATCGGACGCGTGTCATTTTTCCGCGCTCGGACCATCGTGCCCTCAATTTAGCCCGATAACAGGAGGAAATGCGATATCGATAAACGCGTCGAAACTCGCTCGCCATTATGAGGGGGACTATAAGTGGGGGTGTCTAGAAAAATATTCGTCAGTATAGCGTTTCCCCGTCAACATGAGTCATTTCAGAGATTCAAAAAATCCTGTTTCGCAAAATTTGAAGAAGTTTGCTGAAGATCAATTTCGAAAAGGCCCTCCCCCCTCCGATTCAAAAGTACCAAAGATCAAAGGGAGTGAAGCATATAATGCTAATGTTCGTCCCGGGCGATACGGAGCTTTAGGTGATTCACGGAAAAAATAGGCTCTTGTTGAGAAGTTGCCATGAAAGGCTGCGGAATCATGCGGGACAACGAAAAAAATTCGTGCAAGAGACGTGAATTAAAAGTGCGCATCGAACGATTGTTGCAAGACATTCAACAATTGAAAGGAGAAATAGACTCGTGGGCGCAGATTCATTCGCTGAGGATGATATTTGAAAAAATTAAGTTGGAGCCATGGCGCGAAAAATCTCCTCACCGACAAACGTCATTGGTCGAGGATTCAGAGTGGAGGGGGAATGGTGGAGGGGGTAAGTATATAATCTCGTGAAGACAGCTTCGATCGATCAGACGACAAGTGAAACATGGACGCGATCAATAAGATTGGCAAATACGCAGATTTTCTTCCGGCGAAGAAATTGAACGAGTTGACCCCCGAGTCGGAGTATCCCATCACCAATATACGGGAAGTGAACACGAGATACGGCAAAAAGTTCGTGATTGACATTCGCAACGAGTTTACCGTATTTCTACCGGCGAGGATCAGCAAGGTACTTGAAACGAATCCGGCGACGTTCCAGACGATGTTGGCGTCAGCGTACAACGGAGATCTATGCATGGTCTACATCGGTGGAAAGTTCAATAGCATGGAATTCAAAAACCTGGCAAACGAACCTCGCGAATGCAGTGCGCGGTGAGGAGGAAGGGACTAATGTCGATTCACTGCTCAAGTGAATTGCAAGTGAAAAAATGCTGTTTTTTTTGTTCTCCAGAAACCCCGAGTCGCTAAGAGGTCTCGGAAAAAAAAACATCACAAAGGCTCGATGTTGGCGGAGATGCTCAACCTGGAATCCTCAGGCTAACCTCGCGGCAGCGAATCCATGGCAAAAGATTGTGTTTCGGATCACCAAGGCGCTCCAGGTTGACATCAGCGCTTAAATGAGATCTGGTGCGGAGGAATCCACGAACCTAGCCATCACAGTATTAAGAACATTTTCTGTGTGTGTGTGTGTGTGTGTGTGTGTGTGTGTGTGTGTGTGTGTGTGCGCGCGCGTGCGTGCGTGCGTGCGTGCGTGCGTGCGGGAAGGGGAGAACATTTTGTAAAAAAATTTTTTTTGTAAATAATAAGAAAAATTATGTAATCGACAAAAAAAAATTATTTCCTCGCATCCTCTTTCAACCATCTCTCCAGACATTTCACATTTTCATAGGCACATTTGAATTTTGGGTGGAGAGTCGCATGGTAGGGACATCCGTTATTTCTCAGCTCTTTTGTCGCAAGCTTCTCCAACGATGGGCAATCCAGAGTCTCCAGTTCGATGATCTCCGTTGCTAGGTCGGTGAATTTCTTCAACCACCGCGATTTCTCCAATCCCTTGATGTAGACGATTCGAGCGTGTTGTAAGATTGATCGAATGAACATGGGGATGGTGTCGTGTGGAAAGTCGCCGTCGTCCCATCGCAAACCATGGTAATTGCGCTCCAACCACATATTCGTACTCTTGTACTTTCCCGGCAAAGAATCCCAGGCGTACGGTGGTTCGAAGAGAAACGTCAAGGGCTTGCAGTCAACGCTCGCCACCTCGACAATTGATATTTCCTTCGAGACGAATTTGTTGATCGGTCGCTTGAAGCCTTGCACATCAACGATAAACTCCATGATGACTGAAGGGGGGCGCGTGATCTCAACTTTATATCAACTTTCATACCCCGCCACCTATCGGATTGTACTCGACAATACGATCATGGAGAATGAGACAGTATGCGGAAGTATTGGCGGGAATATTGGTCTTTGATTCGAATTCGATGCGTACGTCAACGGGGCCGGACTTGAGAGAATCGTTCTGCTTCGAGCAATCAATGACAATGAGCGGAGCATACTTTATGAAATCCAATTTTTTCAAGCATGGTTCGGGCTCTCTATTGTAGTACGAATATTGAAAGTTTGCATACATTTGATAGAGAAGGGCATATTGGTTCTGAGCAATGTCCAGATTCAAATTCCCATAGGGATAGCTTTGCGAGTTGAGGTAGAGTTTGACATCGGTGAGGTCACAATGATCGAAATTACACGCATTTGCGTTTTTCTTATTTTTACGATCGGTCTGGAAGGCTAGAATGACATATCGCGGCTTCTCAAGTTGCGTAGATGTCTTCACGGCCCACATGTGTTTTGAGGTTGCGGGGAGCATTGGGTACTCGTACAATTCCCATGAGCGGAAAGTCATGGGTATCGGTGTGTCTTTACCGATAGCCATGCTACTTTTTTCAACGTGAATTTGATGTCATCCTCACCTGTGGCTTGCCATATCGCATTATCATTAGTCTTCGATCGTAATAGAATCAATTCGTGCTTCGCGTTCACAATGACTTTTTGATAATCTTCGGCGAAACCGAGGATCATACCTAGCGGTATGCATACGTCAAAATTCCCATCGGCATCTGCGACAGCGTGCCCGCTGCAAACATCATACCAGCCAGCATTCTCGAGCTTATAGTTCTTGGATTGACTCACGGATGCGTATCCCTTCATCGAGCTCGTTATGCCCACATTTTTACATCGATCTATTTCCATGGCATTGAGCTCGTATCTCACCTCGTCGAACAAATAGCAAATGCCATTGTTTGCGAAATGTGTATTGGCGGCGATTGTGCCATCGGCTTTGGTGACTCGCCCGCATACGCGTAGCGAACTTTGACTGGGAAGTATGCATATGTCTTGATGCTGAATAACAGTGATTTCATCACTGTTATTGAAGGTTGTGGATGCATACGGCTGATGAGCATGAATCTCATAGTGCGCGATGGAATCATCGAAGATGACGGGGTTTTTGATATCAGTTATTTCCGTCTCCATCTCAAACAGCATACGCACGCAATGCAGATTATGTAGTTTTTCATGCGATTTTTCCAGGTATTCGTAGACCCAAACTCCGCAAAAACAGCACGTTCTGCGGTGTTAGCGGTGTGCGTGTCCATCGACTACTGGACTCTCTCATCAACGAAGTATTGTTTTTATAAGTGCCCGAGATTCTGTGAAAGACTATACCCATTGCGATTTGATGTGTAATCGTATGGTTATTGTCTCACCGCGAAAGTTCACCAAATCGCCGTCCTGATCCACTATTCGGAGTTGAATGTTGTCTATCGTCTTGCTCGCGATTGGAAGATAAATGGCGTGCGACGGTATCTCGATGATTTTATAGCCTGGTGGTACGGATGGGAAAAACTCGTGGATTGTGTGTACTCTTCGCTCGTTAATATACGCGCCAGCTGTGAGGTTACATTCGACGCGCAAGGCGTTCACTTTGAGAATGGTCACTAAATTATCCGATTGATGCTTTTCACCAGCTCGTAGTCTACGGGGTGCAAATCCAAGCATACGTCCGATAGAATCCTCGGGCGTGAAATATATTTCATAATTGCACTCGATTTCACTGCGCAGCGTATTGTGGTTGAGCCTAATACGAATGGTAATATTTTGTTTTGCCAGCTCTTTTTCCAAGTATGTCGCAATGTCGGCTAATTCGTAACTTCCAGTAGGTATGGTAAAAACGTTCTTGCCTACGTAAAATTTGTTGTGTCCAATGTCTATATTTGGAATCGAATTGTAGGTTAGGAGTTCGATGAGTTCGAGGGTATAATTCTTGTGGGGGGCGAGTTCAATGGGGGGAAAGTATTGAGCCTCGAGCACAGACGATGATCCCGATAAGGTCAACGTAAGACTGTTGTCCATAATGTCGTTTGACAAACTGACTCGATTTTTCCCTCATCACCCACTTTTATACAGAGAAAATCTCTCTCGTCGCGGTAATTGTCGACAGAGAAACTTGAGACACAAATGACCACACTCGAATGTGTCGTATGTCTGGTACCTCTTGTAATTATAATTCACGCTACTCACACCGAAGTATTGCAAAAGTTCAGCAGGTGGTGAAGTGGTGGTGGTGGTGAAGTGAAGATCGCCGAAACTATCGAAATAATGGACTCTATTGTTGGTTTTTTTGTACGCCACCCAATGTGTGCCAGACCCCATATCCTCATCGAGATTTACAATGGCACATTCGCGTAGCCATGGTCCACCCTTGGGCAATTGATTTCGCATGTAACATCCACGAAAGTAGGGGATTTTCATTATTTTGGCGTATTTTAGCAAATCTGCATCGGTGAGTGGTCGGTGAGGTAGCTCTACTTTACGTTTTTTGGCGCGATAAAAAGACCCATTCCCTGTTTGTACGGCTTGAGATGTAAGCCTTTGCCCAATGCTATTGCTTCAATCGTTCGATTGTGATGCTTGCTCTCTTCGAGCTCACGTTTCGCTGCTTGAGCGGCCTTGAGCGCTTTGACTATGTTGGCCGCGCCACCTGCTAGCGCCCCTGCAGCGCTGAGACCGGCACAGATGGATACGAGAAACGGTAGGAAGCCACCGATTTTACGAGGTACAGGCAACACTCGAGGCGTACGCACTTTGCGCGTGCCACTTGTGTCCCTCTTGACAGCTGCTCGGGCGCCCTTTAAGGCCGACGCAGCGACTGCACTTGAATCTTCACTCTTCACCATGGCTTCTCTCGCTGCATCGATGATTTTCTTCAAGCCGACAATTTTTGCCCCCCTCTTCTTCTTAATCCCCATGCCGAATGTTCTCTTCGCTTTCATGATTCCTGCTACGGCAAGCGCGTTTGTTTTCTCCCCGATACTAGCGTCGCTAGCGCGAACTCGTTGCCAAGCTCTCTCCTGCAATATTTTATCCGCAGAATGTCTAGCTTCGAGGTTTTCACGATTTTTCGAATACGCGATATCGTGCTCCTTGCAAGCTGCATCCAACGGATTTATTCCACGATCGCCGCGTGCAAGACGTTTAGCTAGCTTTGTGCCGGGCCCGCAATACTGATATCCAGGCAAGTGCAATTCGACGGGAAGTTTGTTGATGATACGATTGAGGAGACCTTTACCGGACTTCTTTCCTCGATGTTTGACCATAATGAAGGTTGACGCTCGACTGAAGCGGCAATAGATATAAAAGCTCGTTTTATACCAAAATTATGTCAGTTGCGACGAAGATGAAGTCGAAGACGTATGGAAAGTTGCCAGTGATAAACTTTGATGAATTTACGCAAATTCGGGGAGAGGGTGGACAAAAGCGTCATGGTGATTTGCTGCCAAATACGATTCGCGCGGTATTCTGTGGTCCGTCAAACTGCGGAAAAACCAACGCGTTGCTCACCCTCGTAATACACCCGAATGGTCTGAGATTCGAAAACGCTTATCTCTATTCAAAGTCGCTGAAACAGCCGAAATATCAGTTACTCGAACAATTTCTCCAGCCCGTGAAGGGTCTCGAATATCATCCATTTAACGAGCATGAACAAGTGGTGCCACCTAGCGACGCACGACCAAACTCCATATTCATCTTTGACGATATAGCGTGTGAGAAACAGGACAACGTGAGAGCCTTTTTCTCCATGGGAAGGCATGAGAATGTGGACTGTTTCTATCTTTCTCAAACATACGCTCGTATTCCTAAGCATCTCGTACGCGATAATACGAATTTCATAGTTCTCTTCAAGCAGGACGACTCGAACCTTAAGCATGTGTACGATGACCATGTCAATACCGATATGTCATACACACAATTCAAAAATATATGTTGCGAATGTTGGAATTCCAGCAAGTATGGATTCCTTACAATTGACAAGGATAGTAGTATCAATGAGGGCAGGTATAGACGAGGGTTTGATTCTTTCCTCCGAGTCAATAAATAACGTGCTCTTTGTTGCAATGCATACAGTATTGCTTGTATTGTGAAACTGACAACAGTATGAAGCGTCGACAACTTTTGCAAGAAAAAGATGTCTTGCAGCAAATCGTCAAGGCTACTGATGCAATTAGACGAAAACATCGAATAATAAAGATGGGTAGAGATAATGCTGATCAGGCGATGCAGGATGTCTTTAAGCCGATAGTCACACCATTGGAAAAGCTCGTTTCTCATCCCAAACAAACCGAAACAATCCAGCAAAACTCAAACGTCATGAAAGTCTTCGAATGTCTCATGTCTCTCAGGTCGAATGTCTCACGAACGTCTTCCAAAGTGTCTTGAACGTCTTTGAACCCTCCACTAATGTCTTCGAACGGCTCATGAACGTTTTCGAAAATCTTTTGAGCGCTGTTGAATCCCTCATGAAAGTCTTCAAATGACTCCAAACGCCTCTGTACATCTATTGTACTTCTCCCCAATGTCTAGTGAATGCTTTCGAACTTCTCGCGAACATCTTATGAACGTCTCACGAACATCTTCGAATGTCTCGCGAATGTTTTCGAAAGTCTTCGAACGTCTCACAAACATCTATCGAACGTCTGCCGATAAACGTCTTCGAACGCCATCGAGCGAAAATAATAATTTATTTTCAATAAAATTCCATACACAAGAAATTTAGTTTCACATTCGGAAGAAATATTTCATACAGTTGTGCAACCCGATAGCAGATGATAATATAACGAAGTACGGGGTGAGGAGAATAATTCAAAATTACATAATGTTACATTTCTTTTATTTGCACGAATCTTTATGATTCGACTACCAATTAAACATTTTAAATACATTTTGCAATGCACAATTTTTTTCATGCTTTTCACAACGTAGCGTCGAGTTTCCATCTAATTTACTCAATGCATCCATATCTTCCGAGTCCACATCCAACGTTTCAATAACTAGATCATTTTTCATTTTTAGTATATCAGCTAGCCATTCTCGCTTTTCATGACCCTTAACATATACGATAGGGCACATGTCGTCTTCCGTTGAACCCTCAACTGCAGCGGTTATTAAACCGTCAGCCATGCTATATGGAACGTTTCCATAGGCCCACTTTAGACCATGTTGATTCCGAATCGCCCATGATGATTCATATCTCTCAGATTTTGTGAGAAGACTCCATGGTATGGGACTCGCGAAAATGTAATGGGAGAGTACGCATCGTGCTCGCAGAATTGCTACTTCCTTCACGATAAAGTTCCGTCCAACAATGAATCCTTGCAGATCCACAAACGTGGGCACAGTCATAATGAATATGTTTTAGCGTGATCAAGTCGATGCCAAGATCAAATCATGACTGACGTTGATCTTTAAGAAATTCGTTTTTAAATTATTTATTCGTTCAGCCGATGATTGGCCTTCGATGGTACACACAACAGTTGGGTCGACAAATCAGAATCAACGAACGGATTCTCATCGAAAAAAAGAATTTTTGAATACGAATTTATTATTATTATACAACATTGTCGGAAGAAAATGTTTTATTTTAAAAATAATCATTTTAAAATTTGTAGAGTAAAAAAATGTTTTTTTTTTCGACTAATCAGAAGCGACCAAATGATTTTCAAAGAAAAAATCGAATTTTTTAAAAACGAATGTTATTATTATTATTACTGTTAAAAAATTCTTAAATATCATTCAAAAATTCGTAAAGTTATCAATGAGCGAAGAGTACACACGATTCACGAGTTTTTCCCATCTGTACCACCAGGATATAAAATCATCGAAGTTCGAAAGTTTCTCGCTCAACATCCTTTTTAGATGATTTTAATAATACTTGTTGATAATCATCATCATCATCATCATCATCGTCATCGTCATCGTCATCGTCATCGTCATCGTCATCGTCATCGTCATCGTCATCGTCATCGTCATCGTCATCGTCATCGTCATCGTCATCGTCATCGTCATCGTCATCGTCATCGTCATCGTCATCGTCATCGTCATCGTCATCGTCATCGTCATCGTCATCGTCATCGTCATCGTCATCGTCATCGTCATCGTCATCGTCATCGTCATCGTCATCGTCATCGTCATCGTCATCGTCATCGTCATCGTCATCGTCATCGTCATCGTCATCGTCATCGTCATCGTCATCGTCATCGTCATCGTCATCGTCATCGTCATCGTCATCGTCATCGTCATCGTCATCGTCATCGTCATCGTCATCGTCATCGTCATCGTCATCGTCATCGTCATCGTCATCGTCATCGTCATCGTCATCGTCATCGTCATCGTCATCGTCATCGTCATCGTCATCGTCATCGTCATCGTCATCGTCATCGTCATCGTCATCGTCATCGTCATCGTCATCGTCATCGTCATCGTCATCGTCATCGTCATCGTCATCGTCATCGTCATCGTCATCGTCATCGTCATCGTCATCGTCATCGTCATCGTCATCGTCATCGTCATCGTCATCGTCATCGTCATCGTCATCGTCATCGTCATCGTCATCGTCATCGTCATCGTCATCGTCATCGTCATCGTCATCGTCATCGTCATCGTCATCGTCATCGTCATCGTCATCGTCATCGTCATCGTCATCGTCATCGTCATCGTCATCGTCATCGTCATCGTCATCGTCATCATCATCATCATCATCATCATCATCATCATTGCGTTGATCACCATCATCACCGTACGTAGTATTGAAAGTATTATCGACATCGGCCTCCTTCTCCTCGTCCTCCTCCTCCTCCTTCAAAGCCAATTCCTGTTGCTTGTCTTATAGTATTCGTGATGTGTTTTCATTCTCAGTGTCGCGGACTTAGCTCGAATATCTATGGCCTGGTTTTTTTCTTCGATAGGTCTAATAGGGGGGGGGGGGGGGGTATACGTTCGAAAATGTTTAGGTTTAAGCGTAAATGTATTTTACCGTTTCTCTCTTTACACACAATTGTTTTTTAACACTTAATTTTAATATTCGATATCATCGAAATCATAACCGAAGAGTGTCCGTAGAATCTGGGAATTAGCACTCTTTCGTCATCTCTCCAGCTGAGAGCAACTTTATTTTGCATCATCGTATGAACAATGTGTTTCTATACTCACAATCAATTGTTGCACCTTGATGGGGTTTTTTTTCGTGCGCAAACAAGCAATTTTTTTGAAGCCTTTGAATGTGATGGATTTCAGGGTTCACCGCCTAATACCTTTAGCTCGCTTCTTCACATCGTCACAGTCGAGGATTTTAAACGAGTACAATTTCGCTCCCCAGTCTACAAATTCCATCATAATACGACCATTATTCTCATCTTTCATGAGGCCTAATTCCTCTTATTTCGCGAGGGCACATCGTACGGATTATTTGGTGAATAATCAGACGTGTCAAACTTGTCAATGTCCCATTTCATCGTTTCATAAATGTCGGACACGCTGATGTGATAAATGAGACTATCAGTCTTCGTATACAACAATTTCGCTCGATTGTTAAATCTTTCGAGTATGTAATTGTAGTTAAAATCATAAATCCAGGGCTAAGGTAAATCGAGAATGGAAAATCCTGTGGATATGGGCTTATTGAATAGAACGTACGCTCTATAGAGTGCAATTATAACAATGTAATTGTCAAATATGCTGCACCTATGGATATGGGCTCTTGGCGATCTGCGCTTCCGCTCTCCACCCCCTCTTCCATCTTTTTACGAGTCGTAGTTCCCAATGTTTCCTCACATTTTCCATTGTTTTACCAAAGACCGGATTGTTCACGAGTTCGTAAAAATTCTTAAAGTCCTTGTCAGATTGCTCTCCCAATTCCATATTTACATTGTTGTATTCTTTTAGCCAAGCGCGCTGTTTGAATTTGATAATTCTTTGCATTTTGTGATTCGCGGTCCCAATTTCAGGCATTGCTTAAAATTTCGATAATGAATTAAAACGCTACGGAAATTCCTCATTGTCGTGGAGTTCGTGTGAGAAATGAATTCTCAAGAGTGGATGCTGAAATTACGAAACCACTATTGTGAATCTCGATGACAAAGATGGACCTAGCACACATTGGGTTACACACAGAAAAACTAACGATGAAGTCATGTAATTCGACAGTTTTGATAATTTAGCTTCCTCAAGATCTGGAGAGATATTTGGGTGCTGGTAGCACTATCAGACACAATCATGAACGATATCAGGACTATGATACTGTTGTATGTAGTGACTTATGTATAAAATTTTCAAGTGTACAAAAAAGGATTCTGTTCGGATACGAATCAGTTGGACGACAACTACCCATGAATAATTCTTTCACACTGACGCTTTCGGGAACGAGCTCCATCACACCTATCGAACTATAGCCGTTTAAAAATCATGCTCGCGGAATCTTCGAATTGCACACGTTCAACTCGATACCATAACGAGTATACCATACGGTCCGTGAAGACGTCTACAGAATTGAAAAAAGCCGCGATATGACATTCTAGCTCTCCAGATGAATCGTAAAAATAATAAACGCAAGAATGAGAGTCAGTTCGATCATTGCGACATTTTAGCCAAGCTTAAACTCGAGGACTCTGTGAATTTCTATGACGCGTAATCCCAATTTTACGCGATGTTTAAAATTTCTTTAGTGAGTAACGTATTTTTCTTTTCGCGGCCGCGTGGTCGTTAATTTTCTTTGAGTGCCCGCACAGGAGGGCCGTAGTGTTGTGGGTACAAGGGTAAATCTTTGCGCGTGTCGTGTAACTCTCGAGAATACTCCAAATCAACCTTCAAGATGTATCCCGTTTCAGCGTCATCTGGAATATCCCCGATACATTGCTCGAAATTTTCTACCCAAGCGAACGGGCCGTATAGCAATGACTCACACATAGCTACACCATACAGATGATTGAAATTGTAATACATCAAGTATGGCACGGCCGGCATATTAGTGTACCACTCATCTGCGGCCTTTCTTCTGAATTGTTTAGTATGCTAGCAGTGCGATGCTACCGCGTCTTATGGATATGTTCTTATTGTCTTTGATTTATCTGAAGGAAACCCATATTGATAGCCTTTCGATATACGATATACTAGTCTTTCATACTTTTTACAGTAACACTCGGATTAACCAGGGTGATCGAGGCTGAACGATCCACGGATAACTGAAACCATGGTTCATTCGAAATAAATTTTATACAATTTTTATAATTATTGATTCAATCTCAATTTTATTGTAGTGTACACATGACTTCTTATTATTTATCATAATCATCTACGCATTATTCGCGCAATCCTCTTTGTGCCTTTGCAATTTTTCTTTCGTGGTAAAATGACGCAAGCATCGTCCGCAAATCCGCATACAACGTTTACCTTTCGATATCTACGCACTCAAGAGTCACGACATGTTTTTAATCCACGCGAAATGATGATACACCTTAGGAGCGGCAGCATCCTCCTCGTCCTCTTCCTCCTCATCGATTTCGGCTTTCATGATGAGTAGGTGAATTGTTGGATTATCCGACGTTTGTTTACTCAGATATATCGGTACAATTTTACTAATACCGTCTTTCGTGATGCCATCGATCCCATACACATAGATCGTCAAACCATTAAATTCCTCAAATTTCTCAATTATCGATGTGCTGATCGAAAAATTCAAGCCTTCGTATTTGAGCACTGCGCTATAATGAGGATAAGAACTCTTACGTTCGGGATGTATCCTCGGTGGTGGTGGGGGAGAGAGCTGCGGTGACGGGCCCAAGAAAACAATAAGGGTCATTGTTTTTGAATATTGACGACGACGGCCCGTTTCATCTGTACATCCCCTCGGGAGACGCGTGTAGGTGGATAAGCTCCCTCGCGGTGGTTCGTACTTGTTAATTTTCACAATTAGAAGGGAGATTTCGCGTAACGTCCAACCCGACTCTTTTTCCTGAAAGTCCTCGATTTTGGCGGAGAGTTTTGCTTGGACGCACTCGATGAACCACTCGGCAATATCGCTCGATGGTAGAATGACCGCGTTCCTCCTCAATGATTTCATTCACCTTCATGAGGTGAAATTTGCACGCCAAGGTCACATTCACGTTACCCTCCTCGCGCACGATTTTGTCCAGTTTTGAAAACACCACGCGCATCGCATCTTCGAGGAAACTCTGCACATCTTTGTGCTCGAAATTCACAATCGAGCCTGTCTTTATTCGATTTTTGAATGCCGACTCGAGATCGACCCACTCTATATTTTCGCAAGCATCACTCACACCAGCACCGCTTACACCTGTGCTGCTTACACTTGCTCCACGCACGATTTTTTCCCTCAGCGACAACAATTTCGCTATTGTCGATTGTATTTTCAGTTTTTGACCGACGTTCCATTCAAGGCGAAGGGGGACTTACCACCATCGGTCGGTAAGCAGGTAACCTCTACCATCGGTCGGTAAGCAGGTGAGCCTCACCATCGGCCAGTAAGCAGTGCAGCCCTACCATCGGTCGGTAAGTAGAAACATCGACAGTCGATCATGATACCGAAACGGAATCGAAACCCAACCCGACCATCCGCCGATAAGTCGGGAATCAACCCATTTTGGTTCGTTTCTCAACTAAGTCGGTAAATGTCGGTAGTAGGAATTTTGATTCCGTTTCGGTATCATTACACTACTGTTCAAAATGAATAATGGCGTTACAATAAGTGTGTTGGTGTTAACGTAATAAATTATAAAACGATCACCTCAAGGGTATATTCCTCTTTGGACGCCCAATTTGAAGGGTCAGAATGATGCATTTTTTCTAGTAATACATTGGTTGGAAAACAATATTTTTTTCCTAGCACACTCGGAAAAAAGATTTATTAAGGACAAAGAAGGTTGTCTCCCGGGGAATAAGTTTTCTTATTCGTATGTCGGCCTACTACGATTGTATTAACAGCTAAGACATTTTTTATTTAAGTTTATGTTTAAGATTCACTAAGATTTTTTCTTAACATCTAATAGGATGTATAAGTAGAAGAAATAGGTGTTTTTTATCCGACAAATAGAGTTTTTCTTAACATCTAATAGGATTCTTCATAATCCCCGAGCTGGTTTTTTTCCGGGGAATTGTGTTATTTCGTCCGTCATTATTTTCTCACTTAGACGTGTTTTTCTCACTTTATATTCTTACTTACACTTAAATAATTCCTCACCTTCGAGTTTCTCACTTCCGAAACGCAACACTGACACTTGTGCCAAAAGCATTGGCATCGGAAGAAGCTTCATGGTAAGCGTATGCGTGAGCTACATCTGACGAGCGGCCTGCTGTTGGGCCCGTCGCGGTGAAGGGCAAAATGCGCATGCGCGCATTAGTATTATAGGTCGTGTTCGTTGGGTCTTATCATTTTGATACGAACAAGTGCGCATGCGCATAATGATGCGCAACGCGCAATGAAACGAGTCATTCGTTTTGCGCATGACTCGTTTCATAATAATAGGTTTTCGGGATTGGAAAGTAGTAGTTATTTGATTTGAGGAAATATTTATTCAAATGTTCTATTTTAAATATGGGTTTTAATTGATGTGAAAAATTGGCACGTAAAAAGACATATTTAGTGACGCCGAATAAATGCTGCAGTTACAATTACATGAAAACTGTCTACATAGGAGTAAACATTTATTAATTTCTAATAAATTATGTTCTAACGTGCCAATCTATTACAACATAATAAATATTTTTTTTGACAAGAAAACGTTGCGCCGTCGATGTCTCCGATTTCGATGCAATCTGGCATCCTTGTAGAATGGGTAAAAATAGGCGATACGTATTTTTTTATATCGGCGGAACCCGATTTTTAAGGGTTGAAACGCACCTCGGAAAATTGGGGTGTCTTTTGTTTTTCGTCGATAACGTTTTAACGATACGAGATATGGAAAAACTTCAAATTGCAATAATGTTTATTTTTTTGTGTACTATACGGACGATGGAGATAGCAACAAAATTCATATTGTTTATTGTAAAAATGCAATTTTCTCAACCGCATCTCCGAGAATTTTTAATCGATTGGGATGTAAATTTGCATACATGTAGAGAATGGAAAAGTGCGAGTACGGATTTTTCTTTTTCCGATATCTCACAATTAAGGGGTTGAAACGGCGCTTCGATTTTTTAGCCAAGAGCATCTTATAATCACCCAGCCTTCTGGCATTTCGGTCTAAATTCACGTCAATATATGTTCGTGTTATGACGCAATTGCATATTTGTAACATACCAGCCCCACCCCCCAAACTGCCCACCTCTCGAAAGACAAATTTTCAAAGTTCTTGCCATGCGGCATAAACGAAAATTTGTAGAAATAATAATGGGTTACAAAGAAAGTACAATCAGTCAGAATAGTCAATACACATTTTCTCGTTTTGGCGGAACGTCACTCTTAAAGGGTCAACGCACCCTTAAAAACTCTGTTCTCATGCTCATGAACGGGCTGAAATAAAAATAAAGTTCGAAGGGAAACAATGTTGTGTTCTTCGACTACTAGACGGTCATGATGATAATGATGAGTATAGCAACAAATGACGTGTTGTTTATTGCAATAATTCGTGAATTACTTGTGAAAAATCACTCTTCAGTTTTCCATGAATATGGGTACAGGCAAGGCTCGCAATCACGGACTGACTTCGTGCTTCGGAAAGCAAGTGGCTTACAATTATATATTTACGAAGAAATTCTACTCTGCTCACCGTATCGAAGGCATTATCTGCAAAGATTCCGGCGTTTTTGGGTTGTTGCTTCAACTCACGAACAGAATGATGGAACCATTTTTATGAGCTTATAACGCAGCATAATTTAATCCTTAGCTTTAACTTTAATTTCATAAACAGCAGAACCAATGAACGAAAGAAATAAATCTTCGCAAAGAGCGATTACGTTGCAAAGAGCGACCCCATGATAACCTTGAAATCACGTTATTAAAGATTAATAGCAGTTCTGGTAGTAGCGCGTGTCGTAATTATTTTTTTTCGTATGTACTTATCAATTGGGTATCTAGTCATTTAAATTCACCAACGATCATTATTGCCGTAGTTACGACGGAGAAGCCACTCATATATTTTGAGCTCCAAATACGAATAAAAATGTACGTTAATCCGGTGAATGTTATTCAACTTCTATCCATAGCGATAGGTGTTATGAATTTACCGCGCACTCCAATCACCGAACAGGAAGAACAGTTCAGTAAGGATCGAGAAAGCATGAAGCGACGGATCATTGAAGCGATGGATCAACCTATGAAAATGGAATTCGAAAGTGGTTTGGATTTTCTTTCACCAAATGAAATTCATGAAGCAGCCGCAATAGAAAATGACAGTGAAGGAGATTGGCACGATAACTAGATCCAAAAATTGATGAAAATGCATGTACCCAAAATATAGAAGAATTGAGTTACGAATGCAAGACAAGAGCTGTAGATTACTGGAGATCCGGGGCAAATGGGAATAGAAAGTTATCATCTGTTCAAACGAAATTCAAAAAGGTAAAATCAGAGACGCAGTTACGCCGGTGGGCCCATAGTATAAATAAGGGTAGCACCTACAAAAAAAGGTTAACAAAATAGCTCACTACGCGTTAAACAACTTTAATGATGCTTTGGACAAAAGGATGCCTGTCCATGATACAGATCTTCGGCGATGGGCCTTACGTGCACGAGAAATTGGTCTGCAACTAAGTTCCCGGTTTTCACATATAGATGGCGCTAGCGACACATGTAGTCGGCATACAGGTCTGAAATTGGGTGTCTTTATAGCTTGGGCATCTGTTAAGAATACCCAGTCGTAACATAAACAAATATCGCAACACTACGACCTTTTTTCTAACCTCGAAAATGTCAATGTTTGTGCTAAATAAAGAACATTTGCGGGAAGCATTGCTTTTCGGCTTCAACCTAAAAAAACAGCAGCCGAAGCACGTTCGTTACTTGAGGAAGCCTACGGCGAACATTTACCATAAAAAACAACGTGTGAAGATTGGTTCAAGCCGTTCAGAAGTGGTGATTTTAAGACTAGGGACATGGAGCGCTTAGGAAGACTGCAAACATTAGCCCGTGAAAAACGACGCAACCAACCCAACCTCGAGCCAGCGTCACGCCAATCACATTCTACTATTGGCCGATGAACGGCAGCACTACCGGTTCAGTGTTGCGCCACGGTAGGAGTGATCTCTTCGGCCCAACGCTGGGATGTACGGTTGGCCAATAGTAGGCTTACCGGAAATCCTGACAGTTGGCCGAGTATTGGCCCAACATTGGGCCCATGAAAAACGACGCAACCGACCCAACCTCGAGCCAGCGTCACGCCAATCACATTCTACCATAGGCCGATGAACGGCAGCACTACCGGTTTAGTGTTGCGCCAAGGTAGGAGTGATCTCTTCCAACGCTAGGATGTACGGTCCAACGCTAGGATGTACGGTTGGCCGATAGTAGGCTCACCGGAAATCCTGACAGTTGGCCGGGTATTGGCCCAACATTGGGCTAAAGAGATCACAATCATTGGCTGACGGTTGGCGTAATCACCGGCCCATAGTAGGGCTAAGGTCGGCTTCATATCGTTGGCGCAATATTCGGGCTAGTGTTGGCCCAGTGTAGGGCTGTCAAAATAACCCAATGCTTAGCCAACAATCGATCAGATTCATAAGTTTCTGTGCTCGATGATTGCTCATCGAAAGAATTATTAGATTCCCTTACATCGTTATGCACAATCACTTGTTCGTGGAATGTTTCCAAATTTGTTTCACTATCTACTTGTCTTTTTGTTTCGTTGCCTCTGATCCTAACCTGCTGTAAGGAGTCTTCTATTTTTTGTCGTCGTTTTAATACTCGACGTTTCTTAATACTATCATAATAACTCGGCATTTTTTGAATACACCACACAACTCTAGTATAAATCAATTTTACTTCAATAAAGTGAATTTCAGATAACAGTAATTATGCGTTTTTATTATCACAGGACGTAGAAAATTGCATGCAGCATGTTAGTGAATCTAATAATTCTTTCGATGAGCAATCATTGAGCACAGAAACTTATGAATCTGATCGATTGTGGGCTAAGCATTGGGTTGTTTTGACAGCCCTACACTGGGCCAACACTAGCCCGAATATTACGCCAACAATATGAAGCCGACCTTAGCCCTACTATGGGCCGGTGATCACGCCAACCGTCAGCCAATGATCGTGATCTCTTTAGCCCAATGTTGGGCCAATACCCGGCCAACTGTTAGGATTTCCGGTAAGCCTACTATTGGCCAACAGTACATCGCAGCGTTGGGCTGAAGAGATCGTTCCTACCGTGGCGCAACACTGAACCGGTAGTGCTGCCGTTCATCGGACAATGGTAGAATGTGATTGGCGTAACGCTGGCTCGAGGTTGGGTCTGTTGCGTCGTTTTTCATGAGCCCAATGTTGGGCCAATACCCGGTCAACTGTTAGGATTTCCGGTAAGCCTACTATTGGCCAACCGTGCATGCCAGCGTTGGGCCGAAGAGATCACTCCTAACCGTGGCGCAACACTAAGTTGGCGTGATCACCGGCCCATAGTAGGGCTAAGGTCGGCTTGACATTGTTGGCGCAATATTCGAGCTAGTGTTGGCTCAGTATAGGGCTGTCAAAACAACCCAACGCTTAGCCAACAATCGATCAGATTCACAAGTTTCTGTGCTCAATGATTGCTCATCGAAAGAATTATTAGATTCACTAATATCGTTATGCACAATCACTTGTTCGTGGAATGTTTCCAAATTTGCTTCACTATCTACTTGTCTTTTTGTTTCGTTGCCTCTGAGCCTAACCTGCTGTAAAGAGTCTTCTAATTTTTGTCGTCGTTTTAACACTCGACGTTTCTTAAAACTATCATAATAACTCGGCATTTTTTTAATACACCACAAAACTTTAGTATAAATCAATTTTATTTTTAATAAAGTGAATTTCAGATAACAGTCATTATGAGCCATGCTAAAAATAAGCATTGGCAAAACCACGGTCAAACGATTGGCCTGCGCTCGCCCCGACAATTTGCCGACGGTCATTAATTAGTACTGGCCCAGCGTTGGCGCTTCGATGGTGTGCCGAACTTCAATTCGAGACTGGCAAACCCATGATCAACCGATTGGCCAATATTTGGGGCCAACGCTGGGTATTAGTGGTTGGTGCTGAATATCGTACCAAGCGTCGGCCGCATCTTAAGCGCCGGCAAATTTTTCACGGGAGCGGACGCCGATCGTTATTGGATGAAGATGACACTCACACAGAAGATCAACTTGCCGAGACATTAAATGTGACTCGGCAATGTATTTCAACACGTTTGCACGCCGTGGGAAAAATTCATAAGAAAGGAAAGTGGGTGCTGCATGAGTTGACTGAGAGACAAATGGAAAATCGAAGAGCCACTTCCGAAATTTTGCTTTTGCGGCAGAACAGAAAGAGTTTCCTGCATCGAATTGTTAATGGCGATAAAAAATGGATATATTTCAAGAATCCAAAAATGCAAAAAATCGTGGCTTTTACTTGGCGAAGCTTCAACATCGACGGCATGGCCAAATCGCTTTGGAAGAAAGTCAATGTTCTGCGTTTGGTGGGATCAGAAAGGATGCCAGCCGTAAATTTTGAAGCATCCGCTTCTTGGCTGAGGACATTTAAAAACCAACATGGAATTGTGTCCCTGAAGATTACTACATATGTAACAAAGCAACAATCATTAAACGCTGATACACTTCAAAACAAAGCCTCAATGTAGCCAACGTCGGGGCTGGAAACACATTGAATTCTGATCAGAGTGAATTCAATTTAGAGCTACATACAGACCGCAAATTGGCGAAAGAAGGGCAGAAATTCGTTGAGACAGTAGTGCAATCGAAAACATCAACAACACACAGTTATACTATACAGCCTTTGATTTCTGCGAGTGGCAAGCTTTTGGTACCTATGTTCATCGTTTTAAACAAACCTACTGGCAGATTTGGTCCTCGAGTGGAAGAAATTTTGTTCAGAGCCGAAAATATATTTCTATTGGCTTCAAAATCTGGAAAATTGACCACTAATCATTTCAAGCGTTGGTTCCATGAAGTATATATTCCCAATACGGGTCCAAAATCGGTAATACTTTTGGATTCTTGGAGCGGTCAATGTCCAACAGCATTTAAAGAAATGGATATGCAAGAGAATGATATTGAAGTTTTAACCATTCCAGCAGGTAAATATATTGCACCACTTTCATTAGTTCTGTAGACAATTAGTTCATATGATAATTAGTAATTCCTGCAGGTACAACTAGAATGATACAGCCCCTTGATGTTTATGGCTTCCGTGCATGGAAAAACTTCGTCAAACTCTTTTCTGACGCAGTAATATTATACAATTACAACGTCAATCTGCATTTGAGAGACAATATTGTTAAGTTAGAATCTCTTACACACAACCAGTTTTCTTCTCCACGGTTTACAAACCTTTTAAAATATGTGTGGTACAAAAGCGGTTACGAAGAAGAAAGACCACCAAACTTCGAAAATCCGGTAGAATTACGCTTTTCACAAAATGTACCGACATGCGATATATGCGGCGAAGCAACTATTATCACTTGCGCATGGTGTGAGAAATCACTTTGTTTCAACCACTTTTATCATGACTATCATTATTGTAATAAGTATAATCCATAAAAACACATAGAGTTGAAACGTTTCCTAAATAAGTAAGCGTGAGAACATTTTTCCGATTATGTTGTAATCTTCAAAGGCAGTACGTGTCGGGGGACAATTTCTTGGTAAATATACAATTCTAATCCAGTTGCTTCCCGAAGTACGAAGTCAGTCCGTGATTGCGAAGCTTGCCTCACCATTTCACCAATTTTTCCCGAATTATTGCAATGAACGACATACCATTTGTTGCCGTACTCATTATTATCATCATGAACGTCTAGAAGAATACAATATTTTTTACCCTCCAAACTTTATTTTTATTTCGGCCCGTTCACGAGCTATAGAAAGAACAAAGTTTTTAAGGGTGCGTTGACCCCCTTAAGAGTGTCATTCCGCCGAAACGAGAAAATGTGTATCGACTATTTTGACTGATTGTACATTCGTTGTAACCCATTCTTATAAATTTTCGTTCATGCCGCACGGTAAGAACTTTGAACGTTTACCTTTCGTGAGAGGGACCGTTGGGGGGGGGGGGGTGCCGGCACGTCACAAATATGCAATTGCGTCATAACATGAACATATATTGACCTGAATTTAGATCGAAATGCCGAAAGGCTAGCTGATTATACGATGCTCTTGGCTAAAAAATCTAAGGACAGTTTCAACCCCTTAATTGTGAGATATCGGAAAAAGAAAAATCCATATCTGCACTTCTCCATTCTCTACAGGTATGCAAATTTATATCCCAATTGATTGAAAATTGTTGAAGATACGGTTGAAAGAATTGCATTTTTGTAATCAGCAATATGAAATTTATTGCCATCTGCATCGTTCTTGTCTCCAATGTGTAGTACACGGAAAAATAAACATTGTTGCAATTTGAAGGTTTTTTATATCTCGTATCGACGAAAAACGAAAAACGCCCCAATTTTCAGGGGTGCGTTTTAACCCTTAAAAATCGGGTTCCGGCGATATAAAACAATACGTGTCGCCTATTTTTACCCAATCTACAAGCATGCCAAATTTCATTGAAATCGGAGACATCGACCTCGCAACGTTTCCTTGTGAGTGCATGTTGTACACATGTTTGTGGTGACAATGTAATTTTTTCGGAAGAAAATCCTTTAAAGTGTCGTGGTGCTGTAGTTGGCGTTCCAATCCTCCAGAGGCGAGGTCCGAAACGACGGGATCTCTACCAGGCTCAAATGTAAGCTAAAACGAAAACAAAAATTGTTTTCTTCAAATATGTCCAACCGGCTACGGGTTCGCGATCCACTTTTAGAAATTTCGAAACACGAAAAATGACAGCTTTTCCAAAGAAAACCCCATTTTTCTCTTGATAAAACAGCATACTGAAGTCATCGTTATTAACGAATGGTTTATTCAATTAAAAAATGCGAACTGTGCAAATTCAAGTCAATGGTGTGAAAGTTACTCAAGATATCAATCCCGCCGTGTCAAGATATGTAGTTTAGAGATAATCGCCCTCAAAGTTTTGGTACATATTTTACACGATCTTGTGAAATATTGTCGTCCTGCCGCTGGTCAGCGATTTTGGCCCCATATAAGTGTCCTTTCTCATCATTGAGATCGTGTTGCACACCTAATCTATGCAATCTGCGAGCAGTTCGGGCCTCTTTTGAGTATTCTTGCGCTTTGATGTCCGCTTTCGTTACACGCCATCCTTATGTTATAAAATCATCCTTAAGGCCTTAGACCACTCTAGAGGCCAAAAAGGGCATGTTTTGTAATTTTTCTTCTTTAGCGAATCCATGAAATAAATCGATATTACAAAAGAGGGTTTTATTATATACGCAAGGTAAATGTCCCAATTATTGAACAGCTAAGGATCTGGGGGATCGAATTCGGTGAGAAAAATATATAAAATCAAGAAAAAACCATCGCTTTCTGGTTCAAATGATACTTTAATATTTTTACTTTCGAAAAATCACCCTTTAAATTATTTTTAAATGATTTCAAATGAAAAAAAGAATAACAATGTGAAGCATGCAAATTTCCCAATTATTGAACACTGGAAGTGCCTATGTTCCTAATATTGCACAGGCATGTCCCAGTTATTGAACACTCTCGAGAATTCTTTTTCCGCTCTGAAAATATTATTTTGGTTAGAATATTAAGAAATAAAAGCAAAATCAAACACTTAAATAATCTTTTGTTAATCATGTAAAAATACAAAAATAGTATAATACATTAAATATGCGTCCAGGTTCCTGGTTCGCATATTTAAAACACGCGGCCTCTTCCCCCGTCGTGTCGATTTGATCGACGGAAGTAGGAGGTGCGACGGTTCCTTCGAGACCGGCCTAATCATCCCCACTCTTTAGGCTTCGGAAGGCTATCGACAGCCCGAGAGATTACTTGTAAAAGGACCCGATACAGGGACACACGAGTCAGGTGGAGGACAAATCTCTCGCCATATTTTATCACACATATTGTAACGGGTCGGAATTTGTTACAATAAATTTTATTTGTTCGGGACTCGATCTGGGAAGAAATTAATTTAAACTCTTTGTTTTGGAGGTATTTGATAATAAAATGACATTTATTCAGTATTTTTGACTCGATATAATGTTGAAAGATTCCTGTGTACAAGTGTGGTATGTTGTTTGTGTCGCTAAAGTGTATTTTGTGTGTTTTAATGTATCGCGTCTCGGTCGGTACAATACTCGAGTTGCGGACTCGCTCGGATGATAAATGTGCTTGAACGCGATCGCTTTACCGTCGGTTGGTAATTCTCTTCCCCCTCTCCTATCGTACTATTATTCGCGGCGTGGCGTCGTGCGGCGCGCACTCGCCTGTGGCGCTTGGAATTCGCGACGCGTTTCTCTGACCTTCAGGTTCTCCTGATACTTTCGGGAGCCTTTGCGGATATTTTGTGTTTTACAGGTGTTGGTGTGTGTGTGTGTGTGTGTGTGTGTGTGTGTGTGTGTGTGTGTGTGTGTGTGTGTGTGTGTGTGTGTGTGTGTGTGTGTGTGTGTGTGTGTGTGTGTGTGTGTGTGTGTGTGTGTGTGTGTGTGTGTGTGTGTGTGTGTGTGTTGTCGCCTAGTATTTCTGATACCTCCTCGCAATTTCTATTCTCCTAATACTAATTTTCTATCTATCCTTTCGTAATTTATTCTTTCTTTGTTTATCCTTAATGTTTTTTGGTGCTCTTTTTTCTTATTCCTATCCTGGTTTTTATTTCAGTATTTATTGGTAAAAAACTATATCCTAATTCTCTCCTTTTTCCGTTTCTTTAAGGTTCCCCTCTTACTGCATTTCCCCTCCAAATAGGTGGTACTTTGCGAAGTGGTACTTGTTAATCCACGTAAAAAGTCTAACTCCTCGATGGTGACTCCTTCTTTTTCTTGTTTTTTTAAGGTTCCCCTCTTTATGCCTTTCCCCTCCGGATAGGTGGTATTAGGCTAAGTGGTACTTGTCAATCCACAAAGAGTAGAAGAAGAAGTGCCGTTCCTCCGACTTTCCTCCTCTTTTATACCCATTTTTGATTGTTTATTGTTCCCCTTCCCTTACGAATTACCCATCATTCCCTTTATTGTTAACCTTTTTTCATGTTTTAAATAAACGACTTTTCCCCTTCCCTTACTTTTACCTGTCTACTGTTTTTGTTTATTTTCTGTTTTTCCCCTTCTCACTCGTCTTTTCTTCCGCTTATTGCTTTGTGACCTTGAAGGTCGTACCTGCCCATTCGACTTTTTATTATTCCTCCTCCCCTGCTCCCCAATGGGTCGGTTTATTTGAATTTGTGGTGGGGGTATTGGCGTGAGACGGACCTGTACGTCTCATTGTCCCCCGTGGCTCTTTATGTTTTGGATTGCTTTTCAGCCATCCAAATCATGAAGAGTCACAAAAAAATGTATTCCTAAATCTACTCTGGGCCTAGCCCCTTCTTTTAATTTTAACTCGCTCATTTATTTTACGTTTTACCGAGCCGCTGCCCATCAATATTTATTTCCTCCCCTTAATGCTAAACGCTCGCTCGCAATTCTGACATAATATATATATTTTTTTTATATTCTGTTCATTTATTTACTCGTTTGTCGCTGTTCTCATCGTTTTCGTCACCGTCATCCCGCAGACCCATCTCATGCCAATTCGCTCGGCCTCGCTGTTGTCGTCGTCGTCGCCGTCTCCCGTTTCTTTGCCGCCTGCCACGCTTTTGTGGCGCCAGAAACGCTCTGCTATGCGGATGACGTCGGCGTTGGCGTCCCCTCTTTCCTCGACGTCTTTCAGGCCTAGGTCTGGCCAGAAACGCTCCGCCACGTTGCCGTTGTCGACGTTGCCGTTTCCTCTTACCTTGTCGTCTTTCAGGCCCAGGTCTCGTCAGAAACGCTCCGCCACATTGCCGTTGTTGGCAACGTTGCCATCTTGGTCTTTGTCCGGTTTTTGCTCCGAATATGACCGCGGCTATAATTTCCGTGACTGGCCGCATCGGGCGCGGCTTAAGTCCCTCGAAATTTTTCAGAAGGGCATGTTATCTCGCTGCCACTGTTGGTCTGGATTCCCACTGGGTTTCCTTTGTCGCTGACCGATATGCTTGAACATTTTGGATGAACTGCTGGCCGGGGTGCTTTCTGTCCATCTTCCTCGATGACGAATTCTCGTGACGGCTCGCATGAATCGTTCGCGAAAACTCCCATAGATTTGTTAACCTTTATGATTGTTTGATTTTTGAGGATGCTGCTCCCGACTGTGATCTTTCCAATTGGGTGCTGATTACACGGCTGTTCCTCGATTTGTTTGAGGGAGCTCGTGCCTTCTCGGTGTTTCGTTAGTCCTTTTATTCTTTGGCCGTTCTGTGGCCGAATTCGTTTATTATCAAGAATTCTGATCATTCCTAGTTGAACGATTTGCTCGGGCTCTTGCTCTTCCATTTCGTTTTGAATGTGCCGTTTCTTCTTCATTCTTTCCCTCTTCTTCAGGTTTCTCTTCATCCGTTGACGTGCTTCCTCCATGGCCTCCTGGGTTTCTTCATCGTCCGTTGCGCCTCGTGATGTTTCATTCACCGTGGTGATTGCCATCGATTCGGGCGCAACGTTCAGCATTTTCCCTGGTTCTGTTGTTGTCCGGCGGGTTGCCCAATTTGTGTTGGCGATGCCTGTGACTCCTGTGGACGTCTGATCGGCATGTTCATGGTCGCTGGTCCCCCGGACTGATTCGGATTCCATGGTGCTGCTGCTAGGTTCAGAGGGGGTCTTGTATTCCCATATCCGCGCTGCATCCACGGCCCTGGTTCCGCGTTAGCTGTCCCATATCCCCCACCCCATTGCTGTTGGCCTTGGAATGGTGATGGTGGCCCCGAATATTGCGGGTATTCTGGTCTCCATTGCTGGTTCATCCCCGTTGGGCGGGGTCCCCCGAATGTCGCAAACCTTTGGTTCTTCCTCTGGTTGTTTTGCTGCCAGTTTGAATTGCTGGTCTCATGCCCTCGTGGAAAGGATCTTCTAGCATTCAGAGGTCCCGCTCCATCCATACTCTCCAATAACTCCAGGAAAGCATCAATGTTTTTTATACCACTGACCCGTACTGCCATTCTGACTGCCTCGTCGAAATGGTTTGCCAATTTCCTGATGATTTGTTCCTCCGTCGGACCTTGGCTTAAGTCTTTCGCGTTGCCAAAGATTTGGGTGGCATATTCGGTCCGGGTCATTCGATGCCCGTCCCACTCATATGCTCCAAATTCGAGATTTCTCCGTACTTTGTCTTGGATCTCTTGACTCCAATAACGCGCTTGGAATTTTTCTTCGAATTCTTCAATTGACTGGACCCTTTCTTCCACGATTCTCCACCAATCCTTGGCTGTATCGCGGAGTGACTGGCTAATGATATAATGAAGATCGGTGTTTCCGGTAATTCGCCAGAATTCCCTGAAGTCCTTCAGAAACCTCATTGGTCGTTCTTTTCCACCGCCGTTGTATGTTGGTGGCTTTTGTTTTGCTGCATACGCCTGACTGACATCAAGTCCTGCTGTCCACGTCGTGTTACATCTGGTGGCTGAATTTTGGGCCTGAATGTTCTTCTCACATGCCGTGATTCGTTCAGAGTGATCTGTTACGACTTCTCCCACCTCTTTTGATGAGTGGAGGAGCTGGGATATTGTCCTTCTGATGGCTTCCACTCGGGTATCAAACTCTTCGATTTTCTCGTCGTTTTCCTTCTGAGTTTGTTCGTGATTTTGCTCGATCATTTTCTGAGCAATCACGATTTTCCGTTCCGTGCGTTCCTCGATTTTGTTCATATCGTTTGCCATCTTTTTGGTAATTTCCTCGTTCAGCTGACGGAGCCGTATGATACAGTAGTCATCTTGTTGCTTAATTTCCGCCTATGTGGTGAGGCGTTCCCTGCGTTGCTCATTGCGTATGCTGTTCATGGCTTTTATGAGAGCCAAAGTTGTTTCGCTGTGCTCCGTTTCATTGTCCTCAATGATGACCTCGGTATTGCCCATGTTTTGATTGACAGCGAATGTTTCTTCATTCGTGGTCTGCGCTGGTCCTATTTCCGACAGTCGCCCAATATTCTGCCGATCTCTTCGACGGGCTTCTTCGATCAACCCATCCGCCGTCGTTGATTCCCAATTTAGGGACGTTTCAGTATTTGCCTGCGCCATTTTTATTATTACTACCTCCTACGAGTTTTTCTTTCTTATGATCGAGCCCCACGTTGGGCGCCAAATGTAACGGGTCGGAATTTGTTACAATAAATTTTATTTGTTCGGGACTCGATCAGGGAAGAAATTAATTTAAACTCTTTGTTTTGGAGGTATTTGATAATAAAATGACATTTATTCAGTATTTTTGACTCGATATAATGTTAAAAGATTCCTGTGTACAAGTGTGGTATGTTGTTTGTGTCGCTAAAGTGTATTTTGTGTGTTTTAATGTATCGCGTCTCGGTCGGTACAATACTCGAGTTGCGGACTCGCTCGGATGATAAATGTGCTTGAACGCGATCGCTTTACCGTCGGTTGGTAATTCTCTTCCCCCTCTCCTATCGTACTATTATTCGCGGCGTGGCGTCGCACAGTGGGGCAGAATCCCAAAAAGCTGGCCAAAAGTCAAATTTTTGAGTTGTATATATTCGTCTATATATGTTCAGATCTTGTTTACTGATAGTCCTAGGACGAAATTCCGGACCGGGCAGGTTTATACCTGCTCTAGGGTCGCCTCGACATCAGTCGACATTCAGCCGCCGTTCGGTATGCATTAAACAAGCGTACGCGTCGAAAAATTCTTGCCTGTTTCGAAGTGCTGTGAAACGGACGAAACTGTCTCAATTTTAATTCTGCAAAATGGAAAAACTTTCTGAAGGTATGCAGAAAATATAATTATGCACAGTTATTGCTTATTTTATGTTTGAAATATCTACATTTTGCAACAAGTAAACATAAAAAATTATACATTTTTTTTCGAAAATCGATTTTCTGAAGTAGTTTTAAAAATGTCTTCGCGAGTCTCGACCTTATTTCAACAAGAAACTGATAGTGTACAGTACTAAATATAATATACTAAAAAACTGGCTGCTCAGGAGTGCTCAACGAATAGTTAGACTAATTTTTGGGGAGAAATACGTGGCGCGACATTAACGGACGTGTGAATGTAATCCATTGATTATTACGTTACAGCGCGTTGGTATATTTTCTGTCTATTAATATAGATTAATATTTATTTATCAATTCCATTTGTAGTATGTTCATTTATTGATTAATATTCATAGATCATTTAAATTTTAATACAGTAATTTATTATTCTAAATGTACGCTTTACGAAAATCCCAACATTTTATAAAATATTCCTGCAAGAACTCTCAGTAGCTAGAACTGTGTTTCCCCCATGTTTGTACGGCGTAACGGTTTTCGGCAGTAAAGGTGTATTAGTGTATACGTACATAGTGTATAAGTAGTGTAGACGGCGATTCGGCAGGGACTGACGAGGGGCTCCTAGAGCAGCCATGTATGAAAGAAAGGAGCCCGCCTGCTGTTCAGGCTTTATTATACCTGTTGTATACTGACACAGAAGTGATTCTCGTAAAGACAGATTTCATGTAATTTCGGTTTTTTTTTCGTGCAGAATGTATGTAAATATATTTGTTAATCATTTATATCATAAATATTCGTTTTCTTTATAAATATAAAATCATTTTTAGTAGTAATAAATTATTTTTGTACATTTCGAGTCAGAACACCGTATATAGTTTTGTTAAGTATAAAATGATTTCAAAATAATGTCATTCAATTTTGTACATGTTTATATTGGTATTTTACAGAGTCTTCCCAATCTTCAAATATGGAATTATCAAGAAGAGATATTTTTTTCATGGTGAAAGACAGTTTAAAAAACGAACAGAAATTCGTTATTGGAGTTTTGAAAGATGCAATTTTCAAGAAAACAGAACATGTGATACAAGTAGACGAGGATGAAAAGTCATTAGGACTGTTATTTGCAAATTTTCGATCCAGATGGAAAGCAGCAAATAGAAGTCAAGAAAAGTTTCTAAAAAATAATGAAGAATGGTTGAATGGCACCGTATGTTTTTCAACATTATCCGATACTGAATGCACAACATCAACATCTGAGAAGATTGTGAAGAATGATGAAAAAGGAACATCTGGACGACCTTCGAAATCCTTTGCTTCATCCAGCGATAGATCTAAGAGGCGAAAGACTGAAGAAATACGTTCTACTTTATCTACAGAAGAATTGACGTATGCTGCTCAAATGAGTTTAAGGACTTCTGGTCAAGTGGATGCTGCTCAAGTTCTTAAAGATGTCACATTAACCAGCCCAACAAGAGCCTCAAAATATATAGCTGCTGTTCGGTCAAAAAATGAGACACCTTTAACCCCAGACGAAGCACTTTCTTTGATGATCGAGAAAGGAGAATCAAAGCGCTCTTATCAGCTATCAAGAAATGCAGCTAGAGCACGTGAATGCAAATTATACCCATCATACCATGAAGTAGAAAAAGCAAAAAATCGTTGTTATCCATCAGTTGTGTACATGAATATTACTGAGTCGTGCGCATAAATTAAACTACAGGCTTTACTTGATCATACCACATACAGAATTATACAACTTCAGGCTGATGTCATCGATACTCTAAATTCTGAAATTCTGCAAAAATTAGTACTTCACTGTAAATGGGGATGTGATGGAAGCAGCGGTCAAAGTGTTTATAAGCAAAAATTTGATGAGGCTGGAAAATCTGATGAAAGCATTTTTTATACTTCTCTGGTACCTTGGCAATTAATCTACAACAATCACGAGACGGATGAAGGAACTATTGTGTGGAAAAATCCTAGACCTTCATCTCCTCGATTCTGCAGACCAATACGATTGCAGTTTGTACATGAAGATGTACAATCAACATTGAAAGAAGTTACCGACATTGAACAGCAGATTGCGGGTCTTGCACCGTACACTACTGAACAAAATGAAAAATCAATTTCAGTAACCTATTGTATGTCGCTTACGATGATAGACGGCAAAGTCTGTAACGCTGTAACCGGTACCACTTCTGCACAACGCTGCTTCCTGTGCAAAGCCACCTCTAAAGATTTTAATAACATCGACAAAATTATAAAAATGGACATTACTACAGATAATTTAAGATTTGGCATATCTACATTACATGCGTGGATTCGTTTTTTCGAGTGCTGTTTGCATTTGTCGTATAAGCTCACAACTCAAAAGTGGCAAGCTCGTGAAGAGGAAGTGAAAAAGATTGTGAAAGTACGCAAGGAAGACATACAGACTCAATTTAAGACAACACTGGGGCTTATCGTTGATCGACCAAAGCCAGGATATGGCAGCTCAAACGATGGAAATACCGCCCGCCGCTTTTTCGAAAATGCTAATATATCTGCTGAAATAACAGGAGTCGATGAAAATTTAATTCACCGATTTCATGTTATTTTGCAGGCAATTTCGAGCGGGTATGATATAGACGAAGAAAAATTCAAAGACTATTGTGTAAATACTGCCCGTTTATTCGTTGCTTTATATCCATGGTATTACATGCCAACATCTGTGCACAAAGTGTTGATGCACGGAGCAGAAATTGTAAAATATGCCCTTTTACCGATCGGACAACTTTCTGAAGAGGCCCAAGAGTCACGCAATAAGGACATAAAGAACTACAGGTTACATCATTCAAGAAAATGCTCTCGAGAATCGAATATGGGAGACATTTTCTATAGGCTCTTAGTATCATCAGATCCATTTCTCTCAAGTATCAGGAAATTGCCCCAGAGACCGGCGAAATCTTTACATAAAGAAGCTATAGAAATGTTAAAACAACCTGAAATCACCAGACAAGAGATAAGGAACGATTCCGATTTGGATACAAGTGGGTCAACATCAGAATCCGAATCGAATGATTCCAACATTGAAGATGACATACAAGATTTTTGTTACTAGAAGTAGATAACAGATATTTGATTTATTGCAAATTTTGTACTCAAGAAATTGTTCAAAAATAAAAACATGGCTCAAGAGATTTTCTACTCATTTAAACCTAAAAATATTATGAAACATTTTCTATTAAAAAATATTTAACAATTGAAAATTTTTGTGGAATCGTCTATATATCGCGTCTGCTATTTTGAAAATTAACATTCCTATAACAAATTCGTAATCAGCGATCCCAAAAACCCTTAAGAAATATGATTGGGTATTTTTTACTGAATTATTTGACTAATTGGTTGAATTGTGTCCGCCATTTTGGGTCCGCCATTTTGAAAATCGTAATTCTGATAACAGATTCGTATTCAGCGACCCCGAAAACCCCCGAGAAGAGAATTGGAGATCATTTTGGACACTTTCCGAATTTTGGCCAGCTTTTTGGGATTCTGCCCCACTGTGCGTCGTGCGGCGCGCACTCGCCTGTGGCGCTTGGAATTCGCGACGCGTTTCTCTGACCTTCAGGTTCTCCTGATATTTTCGGGAGCCCTTGCGGATATTTTGTGTTTTACAGGTGTTGGCGTGTGTGTGTGTGTGTATTGTCGCCTAGTATTTCTGATACCTCCTCGCAATTTCTATTCTCCTAATACTAATTTTCTATCTATCCTTTCGTAATTTATTCTTTCTTTGTTTATCCTTAATGTTTTTTAGTGCTCTTTTTTCTTATTCCTATCCTGGTTTTTATTTCAGTATTTATTGGTAAAAAACTATATCCTAATTCTCTCCTTTTTCCGTTTCTTTAAGGTTCCCCTCTTACTGCATTTCCCCTCCAAATAGGTGGTACTTTGCGAAGTGGTACTTGTTAATCCACGTAAAAAGTCTAACTCCTCGATGGTGACTCCTTCTTTTTCTTGTTTTTTAAGGTTCCCCTCTTTATGCCTTTCCCCTCCGGATAGATGGTACTAGGCTAAGTGGTACTTGTCAATCCACAAAGAGTAGAAGAAGAAGTGCCGTTCCTCCGACTTTCCTCTTCTTTTATACCCATTTTTGATTGTTTATTGTTCCCCTTCCCTTACGAATTACCCATCATTCCCTTTATTGTTAACCTTTTTTCATGTTTTAAATAAACGACTTTTCCCCTTCCCTTACTTTTACCTGTCTATTGTTTTTGTTTATTTTCTGTTTTTCCCCTTCTCACTCGTTTTTCCTTCCGCTTATTGCTTTGTGACCTTGAAGGTCGTACCTGCCCATTCGACTTTTTATTATTCCTCCTCCCCTGCTCCCCAATGGGTCGGTTTATCTGAATTTGTGGTGGGGGTATTGGCGTGAGACGGACCTGTACGTCTCAATATATAACGTATTTGGTCCATCGTTCAGGGGACTAGCATCCTCGATGACCGTCCGTGAGTTGCTGCACGAAAACACAGCAATCATCATCACCATTTGACCGACCCGAAAAAGGCCGGTTCATCAATAAGCCAACGAACGGAAGCATTCCGACGTGGCTCGCGACTGCAACGTCTCCCTGCCTGTCGAGGTCCTCGGCGCTACCGCAGTTATAACACTGAGTCCTCCCAGGGAAAGAGATAATCACCGGTCCTGCAGTTCCGGGTCTTCACCCTTTGACTGGGACCTTACGCGGTGCTCCAGACGCCACTCACCCCGGACAATCAAGAAACTGTGAGTTTGGTCCATTCTAAATAATCCTATCGAGTGTAAAGGCACGGGTCAGAATCCGTCTGACAACCTGGTCCAGTGCCGGTAAAGGGAACAGGGCAGTATAAAAGATCGTGGACGTGCGCCCGTCCAGGAGTAAAGGGGCTAGCGTCATAACGGGAGTGGGAGATTCAGGCGTTCGGAATTGGGTCATTCCAATCATTGTCAGCGGTTATTATTTTGTATTTTTTTGTAAACGAATCAACCCTATCATTGTCGTTGGTTGTTATTTTGTAATTCTATGTACGAAATCATTATAAACGTGAATGGGTCAGAGTGTAGCGTGATTGATTGAATTATAAATTGGAGTCCAGCGGTACGGGAGTAGTGTGTCCTCGAAATTATTATTATGTATTCTAACCGAAGAATTGTTTACAAGCGAAGTCATTCGAAAAATGTGGATGAATAAAAATTTGAATAATTGAAAACAATTATTACAATATATTTAGTCTCTTTTGACAGGTTTTTGGTTCATTCGCATTTGGTTTATTTTTGCTTTTCAACTCGAACTTTATTTTATTTTTATTTTCAGCTTGATCGTTTTTATGTTCTGTTTTTGTTTGATTTTGTCGCAGCTTGGCTCCCTGAAATATCGGAGAGCCAAAAATATTGAACAGTACATTCGTATTTTTAGGTTACATTTAGGTTATAATCTCTTTTTACTTTCCTTTTTATGTTTATTGCACGAAAATACAAATAAAAAATATATTTTACGATCTTAGAGTTATTATTAAAAGAATAAAGGTAAGTTTATTCAGGAACTTACAGTTTCTGTTTGAATAAATCCGATTCACACGATCTGTCACACGTTAACTGTCTCGATGTTTTGATGGGTTTAATGATGCCATCTTGGCGTACTTGAGTGTTCAATAATTGGGACACACTGCATTTTCTATGTCCCAATGATTGAACACCGTATTTTTTAACAAATACTAAATCAAAAAAAAATTCTTAGAAATTGTTATTTGTAAGAAATGTTCTAAGGAACCTGAAACGCCTTTACTTTTTGAGATGCGACAGTTTTTGAATTTTTTATGCCCTTAGTCATGAAGCGGCGCGTCTTAGCAAAACGATAAGCAGTTACCACGAGACGTCAAATCGGGTCACCATTGCTGATTAAATAATTTTTTGCTCTATTAATTGAAGCTTTTTTGCACAAGTAAGGTAACATTTCGATAGCTAAAAGTTCCATATATGTAATTAAATTTTTATAAATGAGTGAATGCATGCAAGTGAATGAGAAATAATAAAAATACAAGATAGTGTTCAATAATTGGGACCTGTTCAATAATTGGGACATTTACCTTAATTGACCATACAAAATTATTTTTTCACAGCGATTCAATAACTTTGATCTTTAACAATTTTCGACAATTGAGTACTTAGAGATTTTAAACACCCATAATCTTTTGGAATATAATTTTATAGGTCTTAAGGGACAAATTTAATTTTTCCTTCTTTTTAACAAAAAAAATCGATTTTTGGAAAGATCCTACAGTGGCTTAAGGCCTTAACCCGACGGACACTGTTCCACTAAAGTAGGTGTAACTTCGTCAATTTTTACAATTTCAGGGTCCGGTTAGTCTTAAACTATACTTGAAAGTTCACACTATAACAATATGCAAAAAAATATTTTTTGAATTTCCTCCTTAAATGGACTCTTTAAGGGTCCCCTCAGGGACCCTTAAGAAGTTTCGGAACAATTGACGATATGACAATCAATTCTTTGTCATATACTGAATGCACCTTCTACATCCTAAATCGATCGTCTACACCGTTTCTATAGAATTTACAATTAAAGAAACACTTCTTAAGGGACAACACCACTGTGACCCCTTGTTTTTTTGCCATTTTTCAAGAATTTTTTTTGTGGGAAAAAAAGGAGATATTCGAAAAAAAAACAGGTACTGTTGCCTCTGCAGTGGTTCGCGGCACGCAGCAGAACTCTCTTCAAAGTCGATCTGAAAAGAAATACCGAGTGTTTTCGTTAATAATATGATATTTTGAAGAGAAGTACACAGGGATTTGAAAAAATATTGATTTTTTAAAAATAGGCACGCTTTTGAAATTAAAGGACGATTTTCGAGCAAAATTTCTCGTCGAAAATAGGCTATAACTTTTTTTATTATTGAGATATCGAAAAAATCCTATGTACTTCTTTAGATAATCTAGTTTTATTGATGCAGTCCAAATTTGAAGTCGATCGGATAAAAATTGCTCGAGTTCTGCTGCGTGCCGCACTCAGAAAAGTGGTTTTGAGAAAAACGCGTTCAAAGTTTTAGGTTTGTTAATTTATGCGATAAATTGGAAAAAAATTGTTTACCTTTAATCAGCGATGCCGGCACCATATAGCTGGCCTTCAAGAAGCAAATCATTGTCCCTAGCATCTTTTCTCCTACTTGTAGAGGCTCTTCTTGCCTCTTTTGCAGCGTCTGTGAGCGAGCGCTCCGCCAGCTCGATCCGCGCTGCATCGGTTTCAACGCAAAAATTGAAACAATTTGGGCCGATAGTTATCCCCAACGTCTCCAAAACTTTCATGAGACTTCTCAGGCCATCATTGAATAATAATACCGCGATATCAGCTGCAATATCGACGATTGACGATTGACGACTTGCAAATTTTTCAATTATCGCCACCTATGGCTTTTTTGCGAAACTATATAACAATAGCCGGTTTTTGTGAAGGGAGACAAAAGAATACCTGGGAAAGACCCGCAGGACCTGGGAAAGGCCCGGTATACTTGCCGACCCTGAGGCGCGCAGCTGCGCGGGACCCCGAGCGTCACGGAGCGCTGCACCGCTCCACAAAATATTCAATATCTTCGAAAATAATTATTTTTTCGACCTGGGTCCAACGGCATCTTAATCTTAAATGTATTTTAGATTTTTCTAGATGGTTTTCAAAAAATCGATTTTTTGAAGCCGTCATAGTGGTGTCATTGGTCCTTAACGTGGTGTCAGTGGTCCCTTAACATAGGGAGATGCCTAATTGTCATAATGTAAAGGGAAACGAAATTGTCATAACAGTTTCTCACTCAGTAAATTATGACAATTTCGTCACCAGCGTCATAATGTACTGCGTGATTTGACAGTTTCTATATACCATTTAAAACCATTTTCACACTATTTTGTGCGTAAAACTGCCATTCGCAGCGATGAACATAGGCATCTCCCCGTATTGAAAAATGTTTCTTCAATTGTAAATTTTATAGTAACAGTGTAGACGATCGATTAAAAATTTGAAGGGTGCATTCAGTATATGACACATAGTTTACTGTATACGAATCAAATGGTAATATATCGTCAATTGTCCCGAAACTCCTTAAGACTAACACAGTTATGGCAATGCCATTACTTCGCGTATGAACATTTTTGTTTTCGTTGATCGTCGTTCACGACCCAATGTTTATAATGGTGGATTGA
The DNA here is from genome assembly GCA_964007375.1 of Ophion obscuratus. Taxonomy (NCBI): domain Eukaryota; kingdom Metazoa; phylum Arthropoda; class Insecta; order Hymenoptera; family Ichneumonidae; genus Ophion; species Ophion obscuratus. The sequence goes on from OZ023315.1 coordinate 46,417,865, forward strand.
ATCACATCAAATGTGTCGGATGTATCCAAATAAATTATAAATATGTTTGATAGGGTGAAAAGTCAAACTTGTCGTGGTTATCGAAGTCGGGAGTCTTTCATCGTGGAAATTTCAATATATTCTCGATCAGAACATTGACATTTACAATCGTAGGGTAAAGCGTAAAAAGAGGATTGCGTTATTTCCTGTTCATTCGACTTAAGGGGCCTGTGAAGTAAATCGGACAAGGTAGCCCAAGGCACCACATAAAGTCGGGGATGCCCATTCAGATTTCCGCACGAGGGGGAGCGGCCACTGACGTACACTCGCATTTCAATTTTCACTTTTTTTTACCCCGAATGGTGAATTGTGGTTTTGACCGTCGGCTGACACGCAGATACGACATTTATTTTCCGTTCAGTTGGTATTTTAGAGCTCCATAGTCAAACAAAGGACTGTTATGACTTCGCCATGCCCCTTCGTCCGTTTGTCAGAGCCTCAACGTTTTCACAGTTTTAAAGCTGTATGCATTACATTTCGCGAGTATATGTTTTTGATGGGAATCTCAATGAATATGTAGCAATGTTATAAAAACAAGTTTAGGGTTTTTCTTATTATTTGATAGATTTTCTACGTTTCTCCCTTTTTTTGGTTCATATTCTGCGTATGAGTGTTAGTGAAAAAAAACTTCGTTATTTTTTTTAAAATTAAGACGGTACTACGGACTAGAAACTTCAAAAATTCGATTTTTTGCATCTTCTTACAGCTTGGAGTTCTGGGAAAGTGTCTTGAAAATGTTAATTTGAAATTCGTAGAAGTCCCATAGTTACAGAGGCGTAAGGAGTGAGATGCACTCAGAATTTTCAAAAAATCGATTTTTTAAAACATTTTTTTGAAGTATAATGTTTCGAAAATATTCCCTGAAAATTTCAAGTCAATCCGATGAATAGTTTCCGGGATATCCTACAATTAGTGAAGGGGCGTCGGGTCCCCATGGCAGATAGCGGATGGCAGCGGCAACCGGTTTCGCCCTCCCCCCCCCCCCCATTATATTCTATAAATGGTCTTGATCATAACTGAATTTTGGAAGCCTCCACATCGGCAGAAGCCCTATTGTATGGGCCAGGAATTGATGATTCGATGTAAGTAATTTTTTAATTAGTATTTCTATACATAAATCAAGTGTAAAATTGGAAAAGCCTTTCAAAAATTTTCAAAAATGTATTACTCAAAAACGTTGAACTTTAGCAAAATTTTATAAAGAATGCTTTCATTTTCAAATTGCCCAAAATACTTTGAAAAAAGATTCATCCCAAGAAACTTCAATTTTTTGAAAAATTGTTTAAACAATTGGTTATAAACAACTAAATGCTCGACTTTTCGGTAAAAATTGTGATATTCGGATTCAGCGGATCAAAATACATTTAAAAATATTTAGCTTGATCCATCGAGCTAAAAATTTTACGAACATATAAGACCATATACAGATCGAAAAACTTAAAACGCGTTTTTTCTCGAAACTATGTTTTTCAAGTCGGTGACCACTATAATTCAAAAACCACTCGATGGATTTTGATGAAATTTGGTGTGCTTATTGATAGCATTAAAAACTAGTCCTTAATCGAAGGATTTCCATTTTTGTTCACAATTTGTATTTTTTTAAAACAATAAACGAGCGATTTTTTGGTCGCAAATCAAAAGTTATCTGTCGGAAACCGGCATTTTGTTAATTTTGAAAAAAAAAGCTTCGATTACGAACTAGATTTATTATTAAAATAATGATTTTTTTAGTTTTTCTTATTTCCGATGACCCAGTAAAATTTTATTATATTCCCCGCAAAGCACTACATGCCGAAGGGGGTCCGACAAAGAAGGTGATATTTTTATAAATAATCAATATTTTTCTTTGAAAATTTGTACAAGTCAACTTGAAACATAACATAAAAAGTCTGTGTAACCACTTTTCTAAAACAAACTTAATTACTATAAAAAAAATTATTGAAAATGCTCGTTTTTTCACACCTCTGACTGTATCTCACCCCTTAAACGCTGCGGTGCGTTGGGGCGCGGCAGGTAGTCATCTCCGCGACCGTTGTACCTCGACGGTTGTGTCCATTGTATACCGGGTTGGAAAATGTTCCTATCCCCTGCTTCCCTTGCAGTCCAATACCCAAGGTATCCTTACAAATAATCAGTATAATTTTGAGTTCTGCAAAGCTCTGTCAGTATACCTTTGCACTGTGGCAAAAACACCATAGATCCCGTGCGGAAATTGATTTGAGGCTGTGATCGGGCCCCAATAATGTTCCCCTAACATTATTCGGGCCCTAATCTGGAAGCCACATGAGGGCCGTTAGCGGCCGGTCACACTTTGTCAATAAGGGCCATTAAAGGCGCAACGACCGGGGCCTTATAAGTTGCCTCAACGGCGCCTCATCAAAACCATTTTAGCGCCCTGAAAATGCCTCAACGGCGCCTCGTCAAAACCATTTCAGCGCCATAAAATATCCATGTCAGTGGATATAGATACCATTCTAAGGAATGGATGTGTAGTAGAAATAAAAAATATATGGGTCTACTGAATCACTGGAATCTATTTCCATTGAGGAAATAGATCTGGAAAACAAAGACCAATTTATTTACTTATCCTACACAGTCGGATAAAGTTTACGAATGGGAAATATCAGCGAAATCTTCAGAAGAAATGATTTTCCCTATGATGAGTATTGAGAGGAAATTAGTTGCTATAAAAATGTCGATAAAACCGGTTGGGACTGTTCACATTTATGCGCTAGCATTACTTCATGTATGAGTGAAACCATGAGTAATTGTTTGTATCTATGTAAAAGATTTCTTTAATTTGATAAATAAATACTGTCTGATGTTTGTCTGAATATTTGTGTTCATCGTTGATTTTTTATTTGCTAATGCACTTACGCTTTTTCCCAATTTGCGTTCGATAATATTATTCGATTGATGTATATAATCGATTTGAATAATTGAAATACTATCAACCATGTAGCCTAAGCTATTTATACTGGTTTATCGCTATAATAGTCAGATCTGGGCCTATTGTGGAAATCCGTACTTGTTTATCCCTATACTGGCCAAGTCTGGGCCTATTGTGGAAAGCCCTACAGGTTTATCCCTATAATGGCCAAGTCGGGTCCTATTGTGGAAATCCCTACAAGTTTATCCCCATAATGGCCAAGTCGGGGCCTATTGTGGAAATCGCTACAAGTTTATCCCGATAATGGCCAAGTCTGGGCCCATTGTGGAAATCCCTACTAGGGAAAGCACTAGGGAAGCCCTGAAAGGCCCTTATTTTTATTAGGGATGCCCTATCAGTTTTCCGCACTGGATATTGCTAATTATTTAGCTGTCGTCATTTTTAATGAAGGATTCAAGCAAATCCTAAAAATTATGGATGTATTGGGAATCAAATTCGGCTCTAACGCAAAAAATACGCAGAGTGTAGAAACAACGAGCGTATACAACGGTCCAACAAACGGGCGTCTACCGCATCTAAGAAAGCGCGGACCGCCAGAAGAGACGCGAGTGCGGCTCAATATTATTTTTTTTGAAGCTGACGAAGTAGTTACTCAAATCAGTTCTGATCCAGCGTAAGTTCGGTCGTCTCAATGCTAGATGTATGGCGAACTTTAAACGCGTTTTTCTCGAAACGACATTTTTCAAGTCGGGCGTACGTTTTTCCGAAAAACGATTGGACCGATTGACTTCAGGTTTTGGACACATTTCGAGGAACCTTTACCTATAGTCTGAACTAGAATGATACCGATAGCTTGAATATATTAGACCCGCACTCATGTTTTATTTGACAATTTTCCGGGAAAATTGAAACTTAATTTCCATACAGCTGCATTACCGATAAAAAATTTCGTACTTAGTTCCAGTTCAGAAGATTACTACATACATATAGATTCTTATTAAATTTGGTCTTCTGTTTCAGACGACTAAGATCGCCGCAATCCGTGCGCCTGATAGGGTGAGCGTCCCACGCCACGACCTACATAACAGCGCATGACCTGTATAGATTTAAATAAAGGATTTCATAAAAATTTGTGTTGCTAGTTAAAACATGGCTTAATATGTGTAAAAAAGCCCGGCACCGTAGGTTCGATAGCTTTAGCACAATGAATTCCTAAAAATTACTTTAAATATAAGCTTTTAAACGGTAATACCGCCTTAATCCTGCCGTCGCTACGTGTCACACCGCACATACGGGTATTCTGATGATTTAGCCGATCATAAATCAATTTATAAAACTTGGCGCAGGTAAAAATATCTGTTATTATTATTGTTAAATGACTAGAAAACAATAGGCAAGCCTTCTCCGTATCTCGTCGGTTGCACCCGCGCTCTAGTTTCAGTCGAAACTTTACCATCGCTGCTAGTGTACGAAGCTTTCTTGCCTTTCTAAGTTTGAATGTTTTAGTTAAAAAGTAAATATTTTTGTTAACAGCGTTTTCTTTGAAAAATTTGTTATGGATTTGGCTCGAGCACGTAAGAACACAAGCTTTTGAAACATTTTGGTGTGTTATTTGTTATTAGAATATTGTATTTTCCTCGTTTGATAAAAAAGTTCAGCATTGTTAAATATTCTACCATATTTTTACGCATAAAAATCTTCTTGTTGTGTTTCCGGGTTCGTCCCGGTAATTATTTCAATTGTTATTGCGAGATGATAGTTTGTACAATACGATCATCATCAAATCAGCAGCATGTATCCGCACTTTTTCGATTTAAGGGGGAACAACCATGATAGTGAAAAAATTGAGAATTTATATTGAAATTTTAAATTTTGTTAACGTGATAATTATTGTTTTAGGCTCAGCTGGCGGTTCCGGTGTAAGAAGAGTGACCCGTAGATCACTGAATGATAAAATGTAAGAACAAAACTTACCTAATTTTTACAGAAAATTGAAATGTTTCGAGAGTTACCCTTGATCTTGCGAAGACTACTCTGATGATGAGGTACCCGTGAAAAATTTGCCGGCGCTTAAGATGCGGCCGACGCTTGGTACGATATTCAGCACCAACCACTAATACCCAGTGTTGGTCCTTTATACGGGCCAATGATTTGGCAATGATTCTGCCAGTGCTCATTTGAAGCATGGCAAACCAATGAACACCCAACCTTGGGCCAAATATCGATTACCAACTGTCAGCCAACTATCGGCTCCCAGTGTTGGCCCCGAACATGGGCCAATCGGTTGATCATGGGTGTGCCAGTCTCGAATTGAAGCTCGGCACACCATCGAAGAGCCAACGCTAGGCCAGTACTAATTAATAACTGTCGGCCAATTGTCGGAGCGAGCGCAGGCCCTGAGTTTGAGCCAATCGGTTGACCGTGGTTTTGCCAATGCTTATTTTTAGCATGGCAAACTGACGAATTGCCAATCCTGGCCCAACACTGGTTTTAAACGGTATAGTCCATACTGAGACGTACAGGTCCGTCTCAGGCGCCATACCCCCACCACAAATTCAAATAAAAATACCGGTCGATAGGAATAGGAGAGGGGGAAGTAACGAAATGAGGACCTCGGGAAAACCCAGGTCAACTGAAGGTCACAAAACAATAAGCGGAAGGAAAGACGAGTGAGAAGGGGAGAAACAGAAAATAAACAAAAACAGTAGACAGGTAAAAGTAAGGGAAGGGGAAAAGTCGTTTATTTAAAACATGAAAAAAGGTTAACAATAAAGGGAATGATGGGTAATTCGTAAGGGAAGGGGAACAATAAACAATGAAAAATGGGTATAAAAGAGGAGGAAAGTTGGAGGAACGGCACTTCTTCTTCTACTCTTTGTGGATTGACAAGTACCACTGAGCCTAGTACCACCTATCCGGAGGGGAAAGGCATAAAGAGGGGAACCTTAAAAAACAAGAAAAAGAAGGAGTCACCATCGAGGAGTTAGACTTTTTACGTGGATTAACAAGTACCACTTCGCAAAGTACCACCTATTTGGAGGGGAAATGCAGTAAGAGGGGAACCTTAAAGAAACGGAAAAAGGAGAGAATTAGGATATAGTTTTTTACCAATAAATACTGAAATAAAAACCAGGATAGGAATAAGAAAAAGAGCACTAAAAACATTAAGGATAAACAAAGAAAGAATAAATTACGAAAGGATAGATAGAAAATTAGTATTAGGAGAATAGAAATTGCGAGGAGGTATCAGAAATACTAGGCGACAATACACACACACACAACAACACCTTTAAAACACAAAATATCCGCAAGGGCTCCCGAAAGTATCAGGAGAACCTGAAGGTCAGAGAAACGCGTCGCGAATTCCAAGCGCCACAGGCGAGTGCGCGCCGCACGACGCCACGCCGCGAATAAGAGTACGATAGGAGAGGGGGAAGAGAATTACCAACCGACGGTAAGGCGATCGCGTTCAAGCACATTTATCTTCCGAGCGAGTCCGCAACTCGAGTATTGTACCGACCGAGACGCGATACATTAAAACACACAAAATACACTTTAGCGACACAAACAACATACCACACTTGTACACAGGAATCTTTTAACATTATATCGAGACAAAAATACTGAATAAACGTCATTTTATTATCAAATACCTCCAAAACAAAGAGTTTAAATTAATTTCTTCCCTGATCGAGTCCCGAACAAATAAAAATTTATTGTAACAAATTCCGACCCGTTACAATACATATATACGAGAATGCTTTTTTACGTATATTATTATTATATATTTTTTTATTATCGCTGCACGCAATTTTCTACGTCCTGTGATTTAAAAAAACTCATAATTACTGTTATCTGAAATTCACTTTATTAAAAATAACATTGATTTATACTAAAGTTTTGTGGTGCATTAGAAAAATGCCAAGTTATTATGATAGTATTAAGAAACATCAAGTGTTAAAACGACGACAAAAATTAGGAGACTCTGCACAGCAGGTTAGGATCAGAGGCAACGAAACAAAAAGACAAGTAGATAGTGAAACAAATGTGGAAACATTCCACGAATAAGTGATTGTGCATAACGATGTTAGTGAATCTAATTATTCTTTCGGTGAGCAATCATCGAGCACAGGAGCTTGTGAATCTGATCGATTGTTGGCTAAGCATTGGGTTGTTTTGACAGCCATACACTGGGCCAACGGTAGCCCGAATATTGCGCCAACAATATGAAGCCGACCTTAGCCCTACTATGGGCCGGTGATGACGCCAACCGTCAGCCAATGATTGTGATCTCTTTAGCCCAATGTTGGACCAATACCCGGCCAAATGTCAGCCTTTCCGGTGAGCCTACTATCGGTCAACCGTACATTCTAGCGTTGGGCCGAAGAGATCACTCCTACCGTGGCGCAACACTAAGCCGGTAGTGCTGCCGTTCATCGGCCAATGGTAGGATGTGATGGGCGAGACGCTGGCTGGAGGTTGGGTCGGTTGCTTCGTTTTTCACGGGTAAAGAAGTTGAGGCGAACTTTTTTGCATGTTAAGTCAGAATTCAAACAAAAGATTCTAGTGCACGGCGCACAACAGTCATAGAAACGGCATTGTTATCAATTGGGTTGCTTTCCGAATAAGCCGCTGAGGCACGAAACAAACATTTTAGGCTGTACAGCCTGACCTTGGCGAGAAAATTTTCAAGGGCAGAGTGTAATCTTGATATTATAAACAGACAATTACTAAAGACTGATCAGTAGGATGAGACCAACCCCAAAAAAAATATATGCCGTTCACGAAGGATGCAACTGAATTGATGATTCCCGCTGAGCCTAAGTCCGAAAATGACTCAGATTCTGATTTGGAGGTTTCTGAAGACACAGAGAGTGAGCAGGACGAAGAAGAGCCATGGCACTCATCATCATCATCTTAGTTATATAAATTATATTACGTTTATATTCGGAGAAAAATAAAAATTTAAGTTAAAAATATAATATAAATATTGGGTTAAAAAACCCAATATTTTAGGACACATTATTCATCGCAAAATACTTCCTATAACTTAAGGCCTTAAGCCACTTTAGGATTTTCGGAAAAACGATTTTTTGTTGTTAAAAGGGTACCTTAGTACCTGTAAAATTATATTCCAAAAGATTATGGGTGTTTAAAATCTCTGAGTACTCGATTCTCGAATTCTAGTGCAGGCATCACAGATTAAAGGTATTGAAACATTATTCATGTTATGACTTTCTACTAACTTTAAGCGCGTTTATCTCAAAACTACATTTTTCAAGTCGACAGGACTCCTAACTCAAACAAATTTCAACCGATACACTTGAAATTTTAATTGTACATTTAGAATTACATTTTCTGAGGCACGATGTCGGATTTTTAAAATTACATTGCATAATTCCTTTTTTATAAACAATTTTCTGACGATTTTCTCATGGCATTTTATACTTTTTGTTTTAGAAATGCGCCACTTTGACAAAAAACAATATATAAAGGAAATCCTAATTACTTCTATAGCTATCTTATTTATAATCGGAAAAAATTAAGTGTCTCATCGTAACTAAAAAATTATAGGAGCTATTGGTCCGGCCGTTGACCTTCCAGAAATAAAGGCGTCATCGGAAAAATGCTGCACAGCCGCCATTTTGACATGTATCGCTGTGAAAAAATAATTTTGTATAGTCCTGTATAATAAAACCCCTATTTTGTAACTTCGATTTATTTTATGGTTGCGTTGAAAAAAAATCACGAAATATGCGCTTTTTTGGCCTCTAGAGGGTCCTAAGGCCTTAAAGTCAATTATATAGTTATTGCAAATAATAATATCGGAAGAAATAATGTTGACCCTCTAGATTGGCAAAGTACCCCTAACGTCCGGCGCAACCCGTTTAAAAGACCGTGCCATATCTCCGCCGATTTGAAAGATTAATAAATTAACCACATAACAGCCAAAAGTAGTAATCTAACATACCCTAAGTCTCGAAAATGGTGAAGAAATGTTTACTTGAAAAAAATATCCTACAAATCAGCAACTTTTTCGTTGCCCAAAGCTCCCCTTAAAGCTTTATATTTAGGGTGTTACGTGATTATAGACGATTATATAAATTTCATTAAAAAAAGATTATTGTGAACAAAACCACTTTTTTGTCAGCCTGTCCTCCCCTATAAAAACTGCTGGCAACGCCAATAGCCATGTCAGCCGTGGATCAGGCAAGTCTTTAGTGTCCCCGGTACATAGACAGTGGAATCACAGCGTGCATTTTCCGTCCAACTTTCCATTACATACCGTCCGTCGTCGCCATGTGGTTCTGTAAAAGTGTATACATATATGTGCTCGAAATCGTATGCACGGGGAATACACGTTGGCTTTCATACATACACGGATATTCCGTAACTCGCAAAACGGTTACGCAGATGAGTCTCCGTATGTGCGCCATAGTCTGAGCGACTATTCTCAAGCATTTCGGTGATTTTTTTGCACAGTTTGTCGAGCAAAAAGGAAAGATCAGCGTCTCACGGCGATGGTACAGGCTCACGTAAGATTCAAGACGCCGGTGAGTTTCGTTCGCCTGACTGCCATGAAGGGAGGTGAAGAATAGGCAAGAGGTAGGAAAAAATCTGTCCGCCACGACGGAGCCGCGAGGGCCGAGAAGATCGTAGCTCATAGTGCCTCACCCTGCAAGCCAGCCCTTCGCCACCGTATTCATCTTTGGCTAGCAGCAGCATAGCCTCTCTCGTTCTTTATCCCTTTCCCCTACTCTTTCTCTTCGTTGCTATCCTTTTACCCTTTCTTCACCTTTGTTGCGCAAACCTTCTCCGCTACCACCTCGCCCCTTCCACCTTTCGTCACTATATACCCGAAGTTCACTTAACTATGAGAGAAACCTCGCTTTTCCTCTTTTCGATCATTAGCATCTTGAATTTCTCTCTCTCTCTCTCTCTCTCTCTCCCTCTCCCTCTCTCGCTTCAGCCTCAAATTTTTTTGGACTCTCCGGAACTTTCTGTATGGGGGAGAAGCACCATATATCGGATCGATACTTATTCTCGGTTAGTGGACTACCTCGAGTAGCTAGACTATAATAAAACTATAAGGAACTAAAAATAGTTCCCTAATATTAGATATAAGAAAAATGAAGTTTGGACCCTTACATCTGATATCCGGTTATAGGAAACCTTTTTGAAAACCATGATTTCTGTAATTTTTCGTGAAACATAATACAACTGGAAATATTCAAATGCATTGTGTAAAATAATTATTAGCATCTTGTTGTATATGACATGTAGATCATAATATCGTAAAATGGAAAGGTCTTGGCAATTGTCTTCTTTTTTTTAAATCTCAAATGAAAGTATCCGATATATGGTGCCCCTCCCCTAGCTTTTCGAACTGCGGGCTGTCCATCCCAGAGCGTACGAGTGGGGAAAAAAATTACGCCCGCAAGAAGTTCAGTTCAAATTATTGAACTTCTCCGCAAAGGAAGTCGATTTTCACGTTACTATGTAAATCTGTACGGACCTGTGTAGAAATTTCAGTCGGGAAAAAAGTACTGCTCCTTATCCGCCTTCCTTGAACGATATCAGGCCATGGTCAGGCCTTCCAGCTTGAATCATGTTCGCCATGTAACAGGTCTTAGGCTGCGGTGTTCCCTTTTTCGGAAACTGATCAGGAACTGGACGGGGAAATGATCAAGTACTGTAAGTTCTTTTTGCGATCTATCCGAGTAAGATAGTATTAGGTGGTAATGATACTTATTACTTCACAAGTATCACAAGTTCACAAGCGTAAGTGCACACTGTGAGCATAGCACTTCTGTACGTGGCACAACAACGGGTCGAACTTATATCCTCGTACGATGGTACCTTGTTTACGCGAAGCGCTTCGCTTGACGCCACCTGGTGGATTATAGGCGAAATTCATTCAGGTGATGACTTCCCGGTTAGAATATAGACATTTCCTGGCAAGGCGACAATGCGTTTCTAAATCACGAATGACCGGCTTTACTTTTTTGCCTCATTAAATAATTTGTTTATTCGTTACGCTTAAATCATTAGTTATTGTAATCCCGATATTTATGATAAGCATTCTTATCCTCGTCGATTATGATTGATGAAATAAATGCTTTCAGTGGTGAATATAAATACAACAGATGTATTAGTTTTGATGCTAATTAATTATAAATATGTTTTATCGGGTAGAAAGCAAAGCCGCTTTACACAGTTCTTAAAGACAGGCTCCACTTTTCAGGACATGCCACTATTCTAGCCGAGCAGGCATTACGTGAAGATGTTACTCGCAATGTACCCCGGCCTGAGCATTGTAATTTCCAAACACAGACAGGTAAGCCGTAAAAAACGTCTTCGCGATTTTGCTGATTTGTTCTATGAGAGGGCTCGGTCAGGTATATCAGACAAGGCAAGTCTGGTCAGGGCCTGACACAAAGTTGGGTATGCTCGATCACTTTTCTGCACGAGATAGTATTCGATGGTACTAATACTTATTATTTTACAAGTATCCAAAAATCATAAGCGTAAGGGCATGCTGTTAAGCATAGTACTTCTGTACGTGGTACAACATCAGGTCGAAGCTTTATCCTCATACGATGGTACCTTGCTTACGCGAAGCGCTTCGCTTGAAGCCACTTGGCGGATTGTTGGCGAAATACATTCAGGTCATGTCTTCCCGGCCAGAACCAGGGTTGCCAGATTTGTGGACTTTTTTTATTCTATCTGGCCCCGAAAATTCCAATTAGCGACATCCTGGCCACTTTCTAATTCATGTTCAGCATTTTTTGGGTGTTTTGGATACAGATAGAGGTGCTCCAAAATTTTCTTTGTTCTTCCTTTTTGAATGAGTTAGTTATGCCGTGATATACCGGAAAACTAGATAAAGCAGGTTGATATACTTTTTTTGTTTGTCTGATTTCGTATGCGTCGGGTTCTCATTGGCTGTTCACCGTTTTAGCCACATGTGTGACGCACACTGGAAATTAAGCTTCAATCTTGAGAAATAAGGGTTGTGGTCGGAAACAACAGCGGAAAGCTTGATAGTGAAGCAGAAGGCAAGAACGAGGCCAATAGTTTTAGTAAAATGCTCGATATTATTTCAGATTTAGAATAGATAACAAGATGTGCAGAATGCAATAAAGCCGGGGTCTGCGATGCAAAGAAGTCAGTGTTGAATCGGTATTCTATTGCTCTGGCGAACGCTTCGCTAATTGTAGCTTCTATGTACAGGGATTTCCCACCATTTTCTCCAATCCACATCCCTAATCGATCCCCACCTTGCGGCCGCAGCCGACTTCCCCCTCTGTATCGCATTCACCATGACATTTTCTGTCGTGGGTATAGGAAAACTGCGGAAAACCTATACCAATACAGCCGGTCACGAGATCGCTTCCCATCCTCGGAGCTAGTTGCGTTTCGTCGAAAAATAGCTCACAGGCTACAGCCCTATACACCCGACACACACACGTACCGGTCCTTGTGCGCGACATCTGTGTAGAACTGGAGCTACGTTACGCCTGTGTTTTTATTTCTCCGAAACTACGAGACGGTGATTCGAACCCGCGACCTCCCGATGTGTTGATTTCAGAGGCAAGCACGCTAACCACTAGACCAACACATCGGTCTGAATCGGTATTCTACATTTTAACTTTTGTTTAAAGATATTTTATAAAGTGAATCTAATACATCATTTTATATTCGTTCATATATGTAGAAATGTAAATTGAATCGAGTTTAAAACTTGCGTTAATTGTCATTACGGAGAATTTCAAACACCCTTGTTTCAATTGTCTGGGGTTTCCTACACGCTCTCGTTTTTCTGTTCTTAGGTTAAATATATAAACTTCTACTCTTCTACTTTAATAGAGTATAGTGTAATAGCAGAAATAATGCAATATGGATTTATGGGAGGGAAATAATCGTAAGTCATTGTTTGTGATTTTTTCACTTCCTCCCAGATAGACGGATGTACCTCATATTGGCATCATATGTACATCATCACTGCAGCATAGAAAGTCTCACAGCTGTGTATCCCTTATGAGTGCTCCCGTTGAAGTCATATTTGCATCACATGATGATTCACAATAATACATCCAAATGAAGCAAAGTTGTTCTCACGCGAATATGCATGCAGTGAATTCATCAGACTAGCAAATTCGGCTCACGAATATCTAACGATAAGTGAGTGCATATGGGGCTCGTATAGGTGTCACAGCGTGAAGAAATTGTAGTGATACGGAGCTCATATTAGCGGCATAGCGTGACGTAACTATGCTGTGCTCATACGGAGCTCATATTAGCGGCATGGCGTGACGTAACTATGCTGTACTCATACGGAGCTCATATTACCGGCATGGCGTGACGTAACTATGCTGTGCTCATATGGAGCTCATATGAGTGTCATAGCGTGAAAAATAAAAAAATTAAAAAATGTTGATTAAAAAAATCTGGTAAGATTTTTATATCCAGATATGCTTCATTTATGTTCCTGCCTATATAATAAATCGATTAAAACGTATCCTATCTAGTTATTTTGTACCTACCTACGGTTTGAACCTACGTCTTCTAATTCGAGAGCTGAGCGCGCTACCTACCTAGCTATTCTAACACTTCTGCAAACTTTCTTTGTATCTGCCTATTTGTATCATTCTGGATTTGTATGCATATCGCCGTTATATTGCGCTCATGGGATGTATCACTCAAAACATGCATATTACTGTCATGGAATGTATTACTGAAAAACATGCATATCGCCATCATGTTGTGCTCGTGGGATATATCACTAACAAAATATACATATCGCCGTCATATTGCACTCAACGAATGTATCACTTAGAAACATGCATATCACCGTCATGGGATGTATCACTGAGAAACACGTATATCGCGCGTCATGTTGCACCCAACGAATGTATCACTGACAATCATGCATATCGCCGTTATTTGCTTGCATGGCATGTCTATTACCAGTGCTAACCCAGTGAATTCATCAACACAAGTCATTGGATGACTTCCATATGACGTAAAATTTGCAGATATTAATTGTGAACACTTGAGCACAGCGACATGAGTTCAACGTGCTTCAAACGTAGGATGCATTTGTAAACGACATATATTGAGATCAAAATGCTTTGTACATTCACTATACTAAATGAGTTCACGGCTTTGCATCATGACATGTAGTCAATATGCTGTAAAATTTGCTTCATCAATTGTATGCACGGCGTGATGATCATGGCTGTCTATGTGGGAGCTGTAATATACATAAGACTGAGTGAATATACATAATTTATTCGAAAGCTGGCTATTTCCTTTTCCCCGGGATTCGTACCAGCGCAGACATCACAATCGATGATCTTCCTCGTTACGCCTTTACATCAGACGTAAAATAGTCGGTAATTGAAATTTTGCCACTCTTGTGTATGAGGTTCTTACACCCTTTTTATAATGCCCGTCGCCGGAGTACTCATAATTTCCATTTCCTCCTGATCCTCATCTTGCGGCCGCAGCATACTTATTTCCACTATGACAATTATGCCATCGGCACAATTATCCATTCTCTCATGGGCAGAAAGGTCATAGCGAATGCGATGCGGAAAACCTATATTATTCCCTCGTATTTATTTTTCTCCAAAACTAAAAGACTGGAAGTCGAACCCGCGGCCCCCCAATGCTCTGGTTTAGAGACAAACACGCCGGATTTGAATTGTTTAAATGTTTTAAAAAACCCGGAATAACGTGTGTTCCCATTGGTAATTTTTTGCGACTGGAGCAATCTCCGAAAAATCACGATATCTGATGACTTGAGTGACCTCTGGTGGCGACTTGATGATCAGTATATCTGGCAACCCTGGTCAGAACATCGACATTTCCTGACAAGGCGACAATGCGTTCCAAAACCACGAATGACCTGCTTCACGTTTTTGCCTCGTAAAATAATTTTGATATTCGTTATGCTCAAATCATTAGTTATTGTAATACCAGTATTTATGATAAGCATTCTTGTCCTCGTCGCTTATCATTGATGAAAATAATGCTCATAATGGTGAATAGAATTACAACAGATGTATTAGTTTCACCCTAATCAATTATAAATATCTTTGATGGGATAGGAAGCAAAGCAGCTTTACGCAGTTCTTAAAGACAGGTTCCACTTTTCAGGACATGTCACTATTCTGGCCGGGTAGACATTACGTGAAGATGTTGCTCGCAATGTACCCCGGCCAGAACATTTTAATTTCCAAACATAGAGGGTAAGCCCAAAAAAACGATTTTGTAGAGGTGAACCAGACAAGGAAAGTCTAGTCAGGGTCCGACTCAAAGTAGCAGATGCCCGGTCACATTTCTGCACGGGGAGCGCGTCGGACCATCGCAAGTTCCAAAATTCCAAGGCACTTTCAGGAAGTGCATCGCAGATGGAAATATAGAGTATCCCAAAGGCGAAGGCAACAATAATGACCTCTTTTTCCTCCGCTCTTAATAAACGTTCTCGGGCGGCTGCGGACGTGTCGCCGCAGACGCGTTCGCAAAACCAAGGTGCTCCCAAAACCCATGAGGTTAAGTACACTCTCGTCTTTTCTCTCGCGCCCTCGTGTTTTCTCATAACACTCTCGGTCGTTTGAGAGGGACGGGGAGTAGGTGAGCCAGGTGACGCCGATATCAAAGAGCACGTTACCGCGCGCAGCCTCTCCGCGCTCGCTTTACCCCAAACACATACCCACGATACACCAATGCACACACACACACACGTACACATGCTCCCATGTGCAGGCTCGAATGTTTATACACACATACACGTGAATTGTGTACGACGGACGGATCAGAAAATCGGCCATTGAAGAACGGAAGGTCGTAAGCCACGCGATCAAACGACTCAAGCAAGGCGATTTGCGCCCTTTCGTTTGCGATCTAGTGATACAGACACAGATATAATCGTCGTGGGTGGCGGTGGGGTATGGCGCGTACAGTCGCGGGAGAGATTGCGGCGGAAGGCCGGGAGGGGGGGGGGGCGAGTGCTAACGGCAGAGGGGAGAAGGTACGGATGGTAGAGGGTCTGGGCAACGGCGAAGTGGGGCGGAGGGGAGGGTGAGGAGAGCGCGTAGGAGGAGATGATTCTCCCTCGAACGCAAGAGTTCTCGCGGCGCAACGAGCGAGTGCGGAGCGAACGTCCGAGCGTTGAGCTTCTCGAAATAAGCCTTTCTTTCTCTCCCTCTCTTGCTCTCAGTGTCTCATTCTTCATTCTGTCTCTCTTTCTCCCCCCCCCCCCCCCATTTCGCCAATGTGATTCGGTCCGATATTGCGTACGGTGTTTCAACGTTGCGTGTCACACATTCTTCTTAATATATACGTCGTTAATATATACAATAACGAATCCGTGGCGGACCCCCAAGCCCCCCTGAACAGTGTCTTGGTTCACCCTCTAAAAGTGAGAAACCGACTCCCCCCCCCCCCCCCCCCACTTAAGCATAAAACACTAATACGGGAACCACGTTGTCACGCGGTTTACGATAATTTTGGAAGTTGATCGACTTTGGAATATCCTTTGCGGTGGATCTTGATTGACGATTGTTGGCGTCACGGAGTCGAAAGCTTCGAGCAACGAGTGTCTAAATTATGATGAATGTGTTTGATGAGTAATAATGAATGGCGGAAACGCGTTGCAGAACCGATATTGTCGGTTGAGGGTGAAAAGAAATTCTGGAACGAGACTTCTTCGTGGAGACAGGAAATTTGTCACATTGGATAGATAAGCTCAACTGTTGTTCGCGTCAGTGATTTACGAGTGAAAGATCGAAAGTCTCGTCGCTCACCGGGAATTTCAAACTGGTACGTATAAGCGCGTTTACGCGTGTGGGTGTAAATGTTTTCGTAAATACGTACGCACGCACGTGTATGTGAACGAGATACATTGAGATGTACAACGTTTTTCGTGCGTACGAGAAAAACACCAGTCGAGAAAATAATTAAAAGCGCAGATGCAGATGAGAAAATAGCCGGAGGAGAGAACGTTGAACTCACGGTTGACCGAGGCAGTTGTGTGTGCTTGAGTTTGTGGGTGTGTGTGTGTGTGTGTGTGTATGTGTGTGTGTGTGTGTGTGTGTGTGTGTGTGTGTGTGTGTGTGTGTGTGTTCAAGTACGTGGGTGTGTGGGTGTTTTGCCCTGGCTTGCGAGGATGAAAGGGAAGTCAGAGGCAACAAAAGTCAAAATTTCCCTCCGGAAACGGCGAGCTTATTATGTTTCTAGCTTGAGGGGGAGATACCTTTGGGCGAGGAAAGAATTGCTGATTGTCATGATTTTCTTTTTTTTTTTTGAAAGATTTCTTTACGCTTTTGAGATTTGGGGTATGTTTTATTGATAGTTTTGACTGTTGGATGGTATTATTCATTTTTCAATTAATCTTTTATTTTTTAATTAAAATGGCGAAGGCATGCCACAGCCTTCTGAACGGGTTGCGGCGGATGTTGTCAGACGGCGTGACACCTAGCGTCGCCGGGGTTCATCTGAAAACAAACCAACGAAGATTCTTGTTTCATTAATACTCATGCGCAGAATATGAACTAAGAAAAAGTGAAACATTTTGAAAACCAATGAAATGGTACGCTTTAAAAAAAGATTGCATTTTTCGACAAAAATGGCTACGTTTTGCCATTGACAAATATTTTTTATTATAACCTTTCAAAACCATTTGGGTTCATGTTTTAGACGATAAAGATAGGGAGATTTATACCTTTCATCAGAATCGGTCGATTAGTTTTTCACCTATACGTCACGCCAGTTTTAGAAATGCAGTTAAGACAATTGTGTAATACCGCCGCCATTTCTGACGATTTATTGATTGATTGATTGATAAACAAAAAATACCAAGTAACAGCCAAACGTAGTAAAAAAAAGTACCCTAATAAGGAATAGCTCTCAGGTGTCGTCCTTCGATTTTGTTAAAACATATGTGTTATAAAGCACTGAAAACTAAGTGACACGTATTTTTTTATCGGCGGGAAAACGGTTTGAAGTGGTGAAACCAACCCTCGAATAGGGGTGATTCACACCTTAATTATTTTCTTTTGCTACAACTCTTTATCGGATTTTTTATCGCTTCGGATTAGAAGAATTTTCATTTTTGTTTCATTGCAATTGGTCGACAGCTTGTGGGTGAAATTGCAATAGTACCCCTTGACATATCTTTCTTCGAGGGCTGGTTTCACCCCTTAAACCTGTTTTTCCGCCGATAGAAAATACGCGTCGCTTAGTTTTCAATGCTTCATAACATATATAAGTTTCCACAAAATCGAAGGACGACACCTGAGGGAAGAAGTCTCCTGACAAGTCTCAAAAAAGGTAACAAAATCATTCCCTTTTAAAAAAAATCATGAAAATTAGCAAATATTTTGCTCGCCTAAAGGTATCTCCCTCTTAAACTCTGTAATGTTCTTCAGTCACGACGATTGATGTTGTTATAATTCGAGAATATAATTAGTTCATGTATTGTTTATGCACATGGAAGATTAAAAAAGGCAACATTTTACAACTAAATTTCCTGGACTTTTTGATGTCGCGGAATTGGCCACGAGTATGGGTTTAAAAAAAAATTCCCTCTCCTCCGTCTCAATGTATCCCTCTTTATGGTGATTTGCGGAAAGATAAGCAAAAGCGCATACCCAACTGAGCTTGGGATTTATCAGAAGATAAAAAATTCAATTTGATAAATTGCCTGCCACGGGCTATCAAACAAATTTATGCTTCGCGCGAGATGATCGTTCTGGCAAGAGTTTTTTTTCGGGGAATATTGTATCGGCCAATGAAAACGGTTCAGACACATTTGTATGAACTAATTTCATATAACGGCGAAATGTGGATTCGTCCATGCATTAAGCGTTCCGTAATTTGATAAATACGCACGTAGTTATGTTTGTAAACTTTGAAAAAGTTCGCGAAGTAATCTACTGTTTATTAAATAACACATTTACGAAAAAGAATAAACATCAATATGTGACATGTACATTTTCCACGTAGTGACGGAGCTGTGACCGCAGGAAGGTCGTTAAGGGGTCTTCTGACTTTAGACGCTAAAAATTGATACTTTCATGAATTTTTTGGATAGGCGCATACTATAGATATTGTTATAAAAGTTGTTACACTAAATAAATACACTTTCGAAATACATTAAAAAAATGTTTTTATGTATTTATGTAACCCAAACAAACTTTAATGTTTTTAGACGGCTTGTTGATAAAATCTTCAAAACTACTGAACCGATCCTTTCGAAATTTTAACCATATATTCTTTACCGCTATAGCTATAGCGCATATTAAGATTTTTTTTAAATTTCGGTACTTACTTTTTTTTGCCAAAAACGGTGAAAAAACCCCGTTTTTGTTTTTTCGCAAAATGTTCGCCATTTTGTTATTTTTGCATACATCTATAAACGTTTGATTTTTTTGTTTCGGATGATCCATCTCCGAGATATCATCAACAGCGCATACCTACAATTTTTTTAGGAATTTGTTTCAACTGCCATTTTCGTCTATAAATAGTGACTTAAATAAATACATTTAAATAAATGGATTTCGAAAGTGTAGCAAGTTTTATAGCAATATCTATAATATAAACGTGTCAAAAAAATTCATGAAAATAGCCTTCTTTTAGCTTCTAAAGTGAAAGTTTACCCTTAAAAAGTTCGCAAAGTAATCTACTGTATATTAAATTACACATTTACAAGAGTGGATAAATATCAATATGTGACAGGTACATTTTCCAAATAGTGACGGAGCTGTGGCAGCAGCAAGCTCGTTAAGTCAAAAACCGTTTACCGTAGTTTGTTCCGAAAGTAATCATTGACGGGTTTTGAAGTTGTATTTGATAGAAGTCTCTCCATACTGTTTTCATGAATTATTTTATATTTAAAAAAAACGGGCCACACGTGGTGGGAAGGGAAGAATGCTATGCAGTGTCAGACGAACGAACCGATATTCAGCGGGATCTGTATGCGTCCCCATTTGCTATCGAACCCGATAAAACGATCACGTATTGTACCCGGAATATCCACGATAGACCGCGATTTTTGCGCTCGATAGGTCCAAATTTTCCAGTTTTGTTCTTCTCCTTTCGAAGAATAAACAGGGCCATGTGCATGAGCAAATCCACTGTTGCTTCCGAAATTCTAGTAATCCAAACATAAATATCGAGATAAAAAACAAAATAAAAACGGCAGAGGCGTTTTCGGGATTTAAATACTTTGGAATGGGGAAAAATACGAAGCCCGTTTGGCCGGGGATACGCGGTTGCATGCTGTCCGAATGCATTGTGTTTCGTGAACGTTGTATCCAGTGCATCGATCCGCGGACTCGCAAATTTTCACCATCACACATTTGCGCGACTGTGCCCGGTCCAGAGGTAGGCAAAAGCTGATACGTCGATCAATCAGCAATCGCGAAAGGCTTCGGGGGCCAAAAAAGAATCAGTGCAGGTGTTCTACGGGCTCAAGTCAAACGGAATGAGCAAATAAGGACCGCTGCTGCCTTTACTATATTCGTTATTTTCGGATGGGTTATTTACTGAATCACATCACTGCTCGACGTTTAAAGGGTGGTGCCTTTAGGCGAGAAAAAAATGGTTGATTTTCATGATTTTTTGGTAAAAGGGACGATTTCTTCACCTTTTTTAGACTTGGGGTATGTTTTAGTACTATTTTTGGCTGTTACATGGTATTTTTTAAATTAATCTTTAAAAATGGCGGAGGTATGGCATGGACTAAACGGGTTGCGGCGAATGTTGTCAGACGGCGTGACACGTAGCGTCGGCGGGATTAATCAGAAAAAAAAATCCAACGAATATTTTTCTTTCACTAACACTTGTACGCAGAATATGATCCAAGAGAAAGTTAGAAATGTTGGAAATCGATGAAATGGTACGCTTTGAAACAAAAAGATTGAATGTTCCGCAAAAAGTGGCTACATTTTTGCCATTTTTAATTAATTCCCAAAATGGCAATTTTTAAAGATCAATGGAAAAATACCATGCGACAGCTAAAAGCAGTAATAAAATAAACTACAAGTCTAAAAAGGTGAAGAATTCTTTCCTTTAAAAAAAAATTATGGAAATCAGCAAATGTTTTCCTCGCTTAAATGTATTTCCCCTCTTAAGGGGTCTTTTCACTTTAGACGCTAAAACAAGGCTATTTTTATGACTTTTTTCATAGGTCCCATGAAGGGGCGCCTGTCGTAACAAAAATGCCAGCATTCAGCCATTAAAGGGTTTGCTGATAATCGGCCAATAATTCGTCGACCAGCATTGGGGTACTGTAGGCGGATGAACGGCTTGCCAGAACTATGCCAGCCATTGGTGGGCCAATACCATCGCACCGATAATATGGCGATCAGCATTGGGGTATCTTAGGCGGAGAACGGCTTGCCAGATCTATTTCAGCCATTCATGGTTTGTTCTTGGGCATTTTGCAAATGCAGGTCGTTAAACTGTAATACCTAAAAAAAAGGGATAAGGTCTCGAAAAGCATATCCCACTGATGAAGCTGAAATTTTGCACAAACTTTCTTTGCAATATTTTAAGAGAACCTTTAAAAGGATATTGGCGACTAGCAATAGTTTACGATATATCGTATATTGAAAGTTATTTATTGTACTGCGCTTCTACTATATTAAATAAACCCCAACAAACCCATCCCACATGGCAAGTAATACATATGCACGTACGGGCGAGCACTGTTTGCCAGGAAGCAGCGAGGCCGGAGGAGTGGGGGGTATCTATCGGATATATAGATATACTCGTATAGCATGAAATAATAAACTTTACAATACGATATATCGAAAACTATTGCTAGTCGTCAAAAATCCGTTAAAGTTTTCGTAGGATAATGAGAGGAAGTTCGGTGCAAAATTTCAACTCGATCAGAGGAATATGCTTTTCGGAACTTCACCCAAAACAAGCGAGTTATTGTCACAGCCTAAATAGACCAAAAAAGTTGTCGGTAAACTTTAATGTCACGAATAAAATTATCGGCATAAAAGTAAGGAACGAACAAACGATGGATTCTGTAAGTGTTAGGATGACTAAGTGGGTAGGGCGCTCAACACTAGAACGAAAGACGTAGGTTCGATCCCGATGATAGGTAAAAACTTGAACAATGCAGAAAGCGTTTTTAATTAAATTATCCTATGCACATGGACATAAGTAAAGCATAAGAAAATAAAAATAATACTACTAGATTTTTATATTCATAATTTGTAAATTTTTTGTTTTTCAATTCCGGCCGAAGATCCGGCAGCCGTTGCAGGGCCAATATGGGCATATGATATTTGGCTAAGTCTTAGCAGCCATTCATGGTTTACCATTAATAACCATGCATGGTGCGGATCTGGCCCGTTTACATAGCCATTACCGCGCCATCGTTTTTTCTCTGGCAACCAGTCGTGGGCCATTACTGTGCCGATTGTAAAACCCTATTTGGGGTTTAGTATATAGATATTGATATGGAAGTTCTTACAGTTAAAAAATACAATTTTGAAATGCATAACAAAAAAATGCATTTATTAAGGTCCCTATTTATAAGTAGTTTAAAAAAAATTCCTAAGAAATTGTAGGTCTGCGTTGTTGACGAAATCTTGGAGACGGATCATCCGAAAAAGCATGTTTTTTCACCGTTTTTGGCAAAAGATAGTGAATCTTAAAATTGAAGAAAAAAGGTTGACATGCACTATAACTATACTGATAAAGAAAATGTAGTTAAAATTTCATAAGGATCGGTTCAGTAGTTTCGAAGATTTTATCAACAAGCCGTCGACAAATGTTGTTTCGAGAAAAATGCGTTTAAAAGTTATTTGGGTTACACAAATACATTTAAAAAAAATTGTTATGTATTCCGAAAGTGTGTTTATTAAGTGTAACAACTTTTATATCAATATCTATAATATAAACCTATCAAAAAAATTAATAAAAAGACCCCTTAAAACGTATTCTAGACCCGCCGTTCTCTTTTGGTGTCGAATATCTGCTGTAATTTGCCGCTATTCTTTCGCATTAAAGTATGCAGTACCACGCCCCATATAATTGTCAATGCAATTAAGGGGCCAGTCCACTTTGGAGCCACGAAAAAGGCTGTTTTCGTGATTTTTTGTTTGAGGATTTTATAAAAGATATGAATATAAAAGTTGTTGGGTTTGATAAATAGTCTTGAAATACGTTAAAAAACATTCATTCATTTTAGTCGATTTTTAAGTACAAAAATTATAGTTTAACGTAACACCTCAAAAATAGGTGGGCTAGGTAGCTCCATCACAACTCGGCAACGGTCTTGTCTGAAACAAAAAAATCAAAGTCCATCAGATTCAGTATGACACTAGCTACAAAATGACCCTCGGATATAAAGTTTGATCAAAAAATAAAAAAATGGCAGATGAAAAACGAAAAAAGTTTGAAAAACGCGTTTTTTTCGCAGTTTTGCGCAAAAAAAGAGTAAAAATAAAAATTTTAAAACAGTCGGGTGTCATCTTGTTGCGAATCACGTTTACAATATGTGGTTCAAATTTCAAGAGAATCGGTTTATTAGTTTTAGAGATACGATGGAGCTAGATTTTGAAAACGTTGTTTCGAGAAAAACGCGTTTGAAGTTTAAACTATGAAAAACTCTTACCTAAAATGAAACGGCAATTTCTGCACCGTGAAAAATCCCTTCTGATTGCTCATCATCGTCGATTTCTTGAAGTCTTGCTTGCTTTCGATTTTTTGAAATTTGCAAAGTGGACTGGCCCCTTAAACAAAATTCCACATCGTGGATAAAGCTTTTACACAATTATTACAAGTAATAAACGAAATGAAAAATAGCATTCTTCTTCCACATAGCTTGTCGTTTAAAAGTCAAATGATTTTTTATGACGCATTGAATAGCTTGCAAGCATGTCAGACGTTGTTGCTTCAAATATTGGCGTGTGTCATGGGAATGAAAACACAATATTATGGTAATTCATAAAAAAGAAAGTGGTCCAGCGCGAAATGTATTGCATTTTGATGAGAAACAATGCAAAACCATGGAATACATAATAAGATTTCGAATCTTTCATTTGTTGCCCTACCATACTCCCTATCATTGTTCCTAGCTTTTATGAATTTCTATGCATTGTCTTTCCTATCTGTATTCCAGTGTGCCATATTTTTATGTATTACACCCTGTTTCCACTATTCGCCGGGCTGCCATCTCTTTTCCTACTTTAACATGCTGTCTGTGTATCTAGGCCCCGCTATCCGGGATCCCACTTCCATGTCGCCAGACCTCGTACCTCAGGGAATATCGCTATTCCAGCTCTCAATCACCATTTACGACTGTAGATACCTACTGGCGACACACTATAATTTTCCCTCATCCTGTACTCTTCGAGATGATCATCTCTGGTATGAAATCTAAAAGAAAATCCGCAAATGTGTTTGGTCTACAAAGTTTTTAAATTTTTTTTGCCAGTTACCAAAAAAGTAACGAAAAAATAGCTTAAGGGGCACCACTAGTGTGACATCCCAAAAAAGTGATTTTCGGGAATTTATTGAAAGAAGTATTGCATCGAAATTTGAAGCATTGTTTTGAAATTTCAAGCATATATTTGTGTATAAATTATGCATATACAGTTCTTTTTTTGTATGAAAATATTCCATTTTCAGCGAGTTATGCGCCGTCTCCCGAGTCTCCAAAAAAGGTCTCCCACTGCTGCACTGATGGCGGCCTTCAGAGTGCCCGAAATCAAAAAATAAAAATAGTCCGTTAAACTAGAATATATTGCCTGTACAATGACGCAGGTTGGTGAAAAAAATTAAAATCCAACAAAATGGCGGGGTTTGAAAAAAACGTTTCAAATTACGCTTGAAAATCTAATGGGTTTTGCATGCCACATTGACATTTTTTATCCAATTGAAAAACTGGAAGATATAAAGAAACAAATACTAAATACGCTAAAACAAGATTCAAGTTAATCGGATGATTTGTATTCGAGTTACAACTACGGCAAATTTGGAAAATATCGTTTTGAGAAAAACGCGTTGAAAGATAAAAATATTGATTTGATTATTATAAATCGATAAAAGTATAAAGTATAGTATAGTAGCAGGATATACTTGAAGGTATAGAATATCCACAATCGAAACAAAAAAAAATCGTTTTCTTTTAAAGTGTCACACTAGTGGTGCCCCTTAAGGTATTTCGGTTATGGTGGGCCGTGTTTCGTGGGGGTATAAGGAGGGCTCTTCTAAATGATTGATACATTAGAGTGGTGCTTAATAATTGCATGCTTAATAATTCACAACAATAAGTCACAACCAATAATTATACCTAACAAGAAATTGGAATAAAAAAATTCGCGCAAATTCAGTAGATTTAGACATTCTTACATTTTCTCTGAAAAATCGCGATTTCTGCTAGCCACATTTTTCTAAGTTTTATCATAAATATTTTCTTTAAATATTCAGTTACCCCTGTTTTTATTGTCGTACGGAATCTTTAGACTTTTTACGTCAGCAGTTTATCTCAAGCATCTAGAGCTATTTAATGTACAAATTATTAGATAGAAATGTGGCCAGCGTGTCATCTCCATAAGGTGCCGCATAAATCAAACGATTTTCAGAGACGTAATGTTTCGTTTAAAGTTCGGTAACGCAGCTTGAACTTTTACCAGTATATTGGGATGTATTTTTATTTCATTATAGACGAAAATCAGTTAATAGGTAAATATTTAAGTTGGTGAAAGGAAAACCTTAAGTTCGAAAATTTTCTAAAAAATCATTAAAAAACATTTTTATTATCTAATAGTACAATATGTCTAGAATTTTCTCCCAAAGTTTTAAGTCAATCGGAGTAAAAGTCTAGGAGAGAAGAGAACCTTTGGGAGTTCCCCCGTTGGGAAAGACCGGCCGGGAGCGAAGCAGGTAACCGCATTTTTTCTCAAAACACTATTTTTTAAGTCGGTGGACACGATTTCTCAAAAACTAATGCACTGACCTCATTGAAATTTTGCACACTTCTTTGAAATGGCATTGACTAGTCATTGAATGAAGGTTTTTTTCGTTTAAAACTAATTTTACAAGGCTATATGTAGTGTAAATTATATTAAACTTTGAACTATTTTGCATACAACTCTGCCAAAAATTCAAATTTGTTTTTTTTTTTAATTCTCTATTCAATCAGCAGCTATACTTATCAACTACCAGAAAAAACTTGGTTTTTTAATTTCAGATAAAGGTGTCATAAGTTATCCGGACCACCAAGAGAACACTTTTTTTTAGGGGTCTCCGGAAACCAGGTCATACCGGCTGAATTTCCCAAATTTTTTGATGAATTTTTTTTTTATTGTCGAAATGTCGTTCTTTTATGTGCTTAACATTTTGAATAAAATAATTAATATATTATATTTTTTTTAATGGATAAAATATGCTTTGTTGGCTTCGAAACCCACGTAACCCCTTAACTCTGTACTATCGGAAATGTTTTTTAAAGCCTCGGGAGAACGACAGTGGGAGAGACTATAATTAGGAACGCCCAAGGGGCTGATAGAGCGAGAAAAATGTGTTGCGCATCACCTTAATGAGAATTATCGGAAAACGTTAGGGAGCCACGACGAACTTACCGTGGAGTAAGATTAGTGGAGGGCTAAAAAACAGAGGAAGCTTCCGGCTTTTAACGTATTTACGAGTTATTCGCTTCAAGCTTCAAAGATGGACACTTTTGCTTGTGACTGGCCAGGGAGAGCAAGTTCGCGCCTTTAGGCTAAAAGGCACTCTATAATCAATTAATCAAACTTCATCATCAATCATGAATCAGAACGAATGAAAAATCAATGAGCAAACCCAAATAATATCTCCGTAATACGTTATGTTCGCAAAATGACAAATATATTTCAGAAAACATTCCTTTTCACCAAATGTTCGTAATGTCATTATATTTCCTGACCACAGCCCTGGGCAAGGAAATTTAGTTCTTGTTACGTAAGATTTCCAAATATTAGTTGAGAGAGGTCTAATCAACTTCCAATTTCTTCGCTTTCTCATTGCCTTTTAGTAGAAGTTTAATTAATCGATTAATCAAAGACCCAAACTTTTCAAGGCGGAGAACTGGAAACGCTGAGACGTTACAACTCTGCGTCGAAAAAAACTTCTTGAATTCACCGCCGGAAAGAATGTCTGAATGAAGCTTAATTAGGTTGGAACTGCGTTGGATTGGTTAATTAGGTGCACGCGTGTTGACGAATCACTCACTGAAATCCTGAAGCGATCTGGTTTGAGCAATTTTATCAATTATGCAAAGTGAGTGTACCCAGACCCGAATCATATCATTTGCCATATTCCACTTACGTTTATCACCAATTCCGTGTCCATTTGATTCCTGAACTATCTATTTAGATTTGACCATTTATAAAAAGGAAAGGAAATGATCTCGTAAATGTTTTCGCGAAATTCATTAGAAATTTTGTATCAATTCATCAATTATGGTGTTTCAATTACTATAATAATAACTTTCATTAATACGGTCAAGTTTAATCGTATTTTTTTTCTGTCCTACAAGGAAAGGTTGCGAGGACGATCTCTCCGATTTCGATGAAATTCGGCATGCTTGTAGGATGGGCAAAAATAGACGACACGTGTTTTTTTATATCTGCGGAAACCGATTTTCAAAGACTAATACGCACCCTCGAAAAATTGAGGTGTTTTTCGTTTTTCGTCAATGACGTTTTAACGGTACGAAATATGAAAAAAAAATTCAAATTGCAACAACGTTTATTTTTTCGTGTAGTATACATTGGAGAACAGAACGATAATGTTATCGACGAAAAACGAACAATACCCCTATTTTCGAGGGTGTGTTTCACCCCTTAAAAATTGGGTTGCGCAGATATAAAAAAATACGTGTCGCCTATTTTTACCCATTCTATAAGCATGCCAAATTTTATCGAAATCGGAGAGATCGACCTCGCAACCTTTTCTTAGGTAGACCCCTTAGGCTATGAATTCTGAGCTTCCTCCGAAACATCATTTCAAATAATGCAGTATAGCGCGTAGTCCTATTGTATGCGCATACGTGTGCATGTACACGCACTCATTTTATATTCGGTTTTTCTGTTCTCGTACACAAGTATCAACCACATAGGGGGCGTACGCAAATTATGTAACGCAATTGAGCGGGGGGGGGGGGGGGGGGGGGGGCAGGCGTCACGATTTTAGAGCTGCCAGAAATAGCAAATATTCTGCATGTTCAAGTTTTGAATTTAAAACTCGCGCGCAATTTTACCGCCGAAAGTTTACAGCTTTCCATACGAAATATCAGTTAAGGGGGGAAGTCACTGTGCAAGAATTTGCACAGCAGCTTTCCTACTTTTCCCAAGCAAAATTTAAAAACAATTTGTTTTGTTTCTTTATCATTCTTGAAAGCACATATATTGAAAAATATGTTGGCAAATTTTTATTCACAAGTCTGAAAATTGACGGAGTTACAGCCACTTCAGTGGAAACAGGTAGCGCGACCGGTTAGTGCCCTCAGTCCCTACAGGTCTGGAATCGTTCACATCATATGAAATGCAGACGTTTATTATTTTGTGAAATATAATGAACATGAAAAACCGTTATGTCATGCCGCCCACCATCATGTCGTCAAGTATCAATATTCTAGAAAAAAAACATAACTTTATATCAAGAAAAATGGAACAAAAACTTTAAACTCGTTTTTCTCGAAATAATTTTTTTCGACCTTGTCCTAGCGCATACTCAAAAACTCATCAAGCGATTTTCAATTTTTTTTGCTGACATTTTTGTAATCGCAGTGATTAAGGTTGTTCGTAGCTGATTGTTCAAACTTTGCTAATTACTATTTTTTCAAACTGCTTGTATGCAAAAAAAGGCTTTGAAAATAGAAAAAATGTCTAAACTGTTGGCATTTTATTTTTTCAAAACCAAAATAAAAAAAACGAATACGCATGGCGATAGCTACTTTTGTATAGATATCGATGGGACAACGAAGAGAAATTAGTTTACCCTCATAAAATCAAGGCAAATATGTCGGTTCATTTAAAAGATTTTTTTTTTCATAAAAATTGGTATGAAACTAGATGAATATATACTTCATAAAAAGAGTATAAATCCGATCCTTTCATAATTAGTTATACCTACAAAAATAAATTGCAATTATTGACGACAAAGCACCCGTTACGTAACGGATAGGGGGGAGGGGGGGTTCAGGCCAGGCGTTACGTTACGTCCTGTTACGTGGGGGAATCAAAATTGGGAAATTTGGCGTTACGCAATTTATGTACGCCCACCAATAACTTAAAAGCAATAAGGAACATAAATAGATCCTGGCGTAAACATTATTCCGGATATTGCAGTTTAACAAAAATCTCAACATGGCACATTCCCACATTTTTCTACATAAAATCAAATCCACAAATATTTCGAAAATATCGCAATCTCCTTTATCTCTTCATGCTTCGAAAAACGTTTAAATCTTCCACTATGCCTATGATTAATTTCGTAATTGTTGTACTTCCTTTTAACAATAATTGGCGGTCGACTATTAATCATTATATTTTTTCCTCGGTCCAACGCATTCGTTCTCTGAATTCCATGCTCGGAGATTGTGCATAGTAATGCACATTAGTATCGTTACCTTTATTATTAAGATCCTTATTGACGCTGTTGCTACTATTATTACATGCCAATTTTTGTTCACTGCAAATGAACAGAACAGTTGAAAGAGATTGTAGAAAAAAACTGTTCTATAATACAGTACTCAAATGAATGAAGTTACACGCGAGAACGTTAATCCTTTTTGCGATTTTTGCGCACGAGAACACGAGCTATCGCTTTGTAGCAATTACCTACTCGCATAGCTCATCGTGCTTGATGCAAGTACTTCTCGAAAATGTTCCCTTCCACACTTGTTCGTATGAAGAACCAGCATATGTGTACTGTACTCAGGTTCATGTACTAAAAGCCGTACACGTATATGTAGTGAGAAAGGAACGTAACTTTTAAGGGGGGAGATACTTTTAAGCGAGGAAAGATATTGCTGATGTTCATAATTTGTTTTAAAGAAAATATTTTTCTCCATTATTGAGACTTGGGGTATGTTTTATTACTACTTTTGGCTGTTAAATGGTATTGTATTTTTGTATTAATCTTAAAAAATGGCGGAGGTATGGCACGGACTTCTAAACGAGTCGCGGTGGATGTTGTCTTACGGCGTGACACGTAGCATCGGTGGAATTAATCGTAAAAAAAAAACAATATAGATTTTTCTCTCATTCATACTCATATGCAGAGTATGAACCAAGAAAAAGTGAGGAAGGTTGAAAATCAATCAAAATGTACGCTTTGAAAGGAGAAAATTAAATTTTCCGAAAAAATGGCTACATTTCACAATAGAAATACTTTCTTTTGTTTCCAAAAATATTTAGGGTAATATTTTAGACAATAAGATTCGAAAAATTTATATCAAATTTCACCAGAATCGGTAGCTCATTTTTTAGCTATACGTCACGCCAGTTTTGAAAACTCAGTTTACATGACTTTGCCATCCCATGGCCAATTTGAAAGATTAATAAAATAAAAAATACCATGTTACAGCCAAAAGTAGTAATAAAACATACCGTAACAAGGAAAGGTTGCGAGGTCGATCTCGCCGATTTCGATTAAATTTGGCATGCCTGTAAAATAGGTAAAAATAGGCGACACATAATTTTTTTTATATCTGCGGAACCCGATTTTAAGGGTTGAAACGCACTCTCGGAAATTCGGTTTTTGTCGCTGTTCGTCGATAACGTTTTAACGACATGAGATATGAAAACATTTGAAATTCCAACAATGGTTATTTTTTTTTTCGTGTCGAAGATGAGGACGATAACGTTATCGACGAAAAACGAAAACCATCCCTATTTCCGAGGGTGCGTTTCACCCCTTAAAAATCGGGTTCCGCAGATATAAAATAATAGGCGTCGCCTATTTTTACCCATTCTACAAGCATGCCAAATTTAATCGAAATCGGAGAGATCGACCTCGCAACCTTTGCTTGTAAGTTTAAAAAATGGTGAAGCAATCTTTTCTTTTAAAAAAAATCACGAAAATCAGCAAATTTTTGCCGATTTGGCGAGGAAAAAATATGTGATAATTTTCACACTCCTCAAATATATTTAAGTATTCAACTCATTTTTATAATGCGACAGTGAGATGAACTGCAGGGTTCTTTTGTCTTGAAAGCATTGGGTAAAACATTTCCTGAAGAACATAAACGGAAGCCGACGTTTTCTTCGTTTCGGAGGGTAAACGCTATTGGAACATTGGATCTCGTTCGCATTTCTCGCTACGAAACGTATCTCCATTCTATCTACGTATATAGGCAAGATGTATTTTCATAACATTTTCTCTGCGTCAAAGTGCGCTCTGCGGTAAAACAATGCTGCGAGCGAAGAAAAACGGAAATAGAGGTCTTTTTGTCCCATTTCTTTTTGAAGGAAAAAAAGTAATTGAAAAATTGAATCTCATTCGCGTTTCTCGGTATGGAACTTTACCGACATTTTATTTCTGTATGCGCGATGCACTCTTATAAAATTTTCACTACGCCAAAGTCTCGCTGCGGTAAGACAATGCGATGTGAACGCAAGCGTGGACGGGAATAGAAAGAGATGAAAGGGAAAAAGAAATACAGACAGGAATCGAGCAAAAGAAAGATAGCGAGGGAGAGGGAGAGGGAGGAAGAGATAGAGGAAGAGAGAGAGAGAGAGAGAGAGAGAGAGAGAGAGAGAGAGAGAGAGAGAGAGAGAGAGGAGAGAGAGAGAGAGAGAGAGAGAGAGAGAGAGAGAGAGAGAGAGAGAGAGAGAGAGAGAGAGAGAGAGAGAGACAGAGAGAAAATTCGTTTCTCTACCAAAAGGATGAGAATCTCATCAGGGAAGCTTGCCCGCGCTAATCTTCGGTACAACTACTGAGAAAGCTGGGTGCTCTTTTCTCAACTCTTCGGAAAGGAACAAGACCGGGAGTTTTTTTCCTTGAGACAAAGTAGATGCAGTACCCGCAGTAGATACGGAATTAATCGCATCAGGCGCACCGAGTTAAATGTTCCACTCGTACAATGCGCCTGTATAGGGAAGAGGCACGATATATGGGATACTTTTGTTTGAATTTGAAAAAAAAGTAAACAATTGCCAAGTCCTTCAAATTTTACGGTTTATGATCTACATGTCATGTAAAACAAGATGCTAATAATTATTTTACACATTACATTCGAATATGTTGAATATTATGTTTTACAAAAAATGACAGAAAACATGGTTCTCATAAAGGTTGCGTATAATCGGATTTCTGATATAAGGGCCCAACCTCCATTTTTCTTATATATGATATTGGGGGATTATTTTTATATAAAATAAAACAAAACGTTTACTATTTTAACTTTGTGAGTATTATCAAACAATCAGTCTGTATGAGTTAATCTTCGATTAGGTAGGAACATTTTGGCACAAACGGATGTCCAATATTAGCCTCGACTAACAAGGAAAGGTTGCGAGGTTGAACTCTCCGATTTCGACGAAATTTGGCATGTTTGTAGGATGGGTAACAATAGGCGACAGGTATTTTTTATATCTGCGGGACCCGATTTTTGAGGGGTGAAGCGCACCCTTGAAAGTAGAGCCGTTTTTAGTTTTTCGTCAATAACGTTTTAACAGTACGAGATATGAAAAAAATTAATTGCAACAATGTTTATTTTTCCGTGTACTATACATTGGAGACAAGAACGATGCATATAACAACAAATTTCAAACGAAAAACACCCGTATTTTCGAGGATGCGTTTCACCCCTTAAAACTTGGGTTTTGCAGATATAAAAAAATACCTGTCGCCTATTTTTACCCATTCTACAAACATGCCAAATTTAATCGAAATCGGAGAGTTCGACCTCGCGACCTGTCCGTGTAAGTATCCTACACTCATTACAAAAATTAACGGGCTATACTAGAGTGTGAACGCTGAAAATTTGAGTGATTTTGGGGAATTTTTTGGAAGAAAAGTACTCAATCAAATGTTTCGGAAAATGAAGAATATATTTGGCTATATTTGACCTATATTCCATAATTTTTTCATAGAAAAATATTGAGATCCAAGCAACTTATGCGCGGCCTTCGGAGGCTCCAAAAAAAAAGTTTCTCCACTGCTGACATGATTCCGTCCGATTGAGTAGCTGAAACCGAACAAGGAAAAAATGTCGTTAAACTGGAAGATATTTCCTGTACAATGACGTAGGATTTTCGAAGAATATCAAAATCTAACAAAATGACGTAGTTATAAAAATAAGTCTGTTTTCTTGCCTATAAAATGGTCGTTTTTTTCCATGTCAAATCGTCAATTTTCATCCAATCAAAAATATCCTACGTCATTGTAGAGTAAATATATTCAAGAGTATTCAGTTAAAATTTCAAGTCAATCAGAAAATTGCTCTTTGAGTTACAATGTTAGCAAATTTGAAAAATCTCATTTCGAGCAAAACGCGTTTCAAGACTATCGATTTTTGAAAGACAAAATGATTAGAGATACGGTTTAGAATTTTTTACAGGATATTCTTGAAAGTATAAACTGTCGAAAAAGGCAAAAAGACATCAATTTTTTAAAAGTGTCACACTGGTATAGCCCATTGAGGGAATAGTAAGATCTCAAAAAAATTTTAATTGATTTTCGAATAGCTGTAGCTTCGTAAAAAATGGCCGTATTGTAAAAAAGAGGGTTTTAAAGCTCGAAATCTCTAGTTTACGAATCTTACCGGTAATTTTTTTTAAGCACCACGCTCGGCGTGAATCTAAGAAATACCGCAAGGCAAACATTTTTGAATTTTTTTTTTTTCAGAATCGTCCACGGTTTCGAACATTTTCTTTTTGAGCTCGATCAATACGGGGGTCATTTCGCCTGATTCTTCAGCTTTAAAACGCTATTTTTTGGACCTCTGTACGACCATTTGTGGTTGAGATATCGGCGTGTAGAAAAAAGGAGCGTTTTTCGTAGATTATTAATATCTCATGAACAAATGATCATATAGCGAGCTAAAGGTGGGTTTCGTAAACTGAAATAAATCCTCTAAAAGCACCTTTTGGTACTTTAGAGAATTTTTTTAACCGTAATATTCATTTAAAAAAGTACGAAAAATGATTTTTCTTCCAGCTTGGGAAAATCCACGTCAACTTTGCAAATATTGCGAAAATGACTTATGTTACTAGGTTTTTTTTTCTATACATGCCCAAAGACACCTCACAATTTAAAATTGATCAGCTGAACTGTTATTTTTTACCGAAGCGTCAAAGTTTTATCAAAAATTATAGGAACACTTATATTGTTTCTTAAATGTCAATAAATGATTTAAATGAAAAAAGTCCGTTGTTTTTCCTACAGTTTCGCAATAACTTTTCTTTAAATCTTGGAAAAAAAAATCAAATTTTTTTTTTTTTTCTTCAAAATTCAAATGAAAATTCGTTTTTTTTTTATTAAAAAATTTGTAAACAATTTTTTGAAATCATTATTTGTTTTGTGTTAGTGCGATTTTTTCGTTTGCATGCCATAATTTATCGAGTTGAAATTGATTACATTAAATAAAGTTGATACCGCCACGTAAATCTTCATGCATCTTTCTACACGTATCGCTATCGGATTCATCAATCACACATTTTACGCTTCTAAGCATCTCCACAACTAGTTTTTTTGCCAATCTCGCTTTTTTTTGTTAAAAATAAAGCTCTCTAATTTTTCAATTTTTTTTCGCATTCATGGTGAGACGACATTTGTCAGAAGTTGAAAGTGCTCGGTTAGTTACTTTCATTGAGGAGGGTTACTCATACCGAGTTGTAGGTGACATGATGGGGGTTTCGGCTTCTGTCATCGTTTTTTTCTTGAAATTGTAAAAAAAAAAATTTATTTTGTATTTTTTTCTTCTTCCAAGATTTAAAGAAAAGTTATTGCGAAACTGTGGGAAACAATAACCGATTTTTTTTCCATTTTAATTATTATTGATTGACATTTAAGGAACAATTAAAGTGTTCCTTTAATTTGTGATAAAACTTTGACGGTCCGATAAAAAATAACAGTTCAGCCGATCAATTTTAAATTGTGGGGGTCTTCGGGCATGTATTGGATTTAAAAAAAACCAGAACGAAGAGTCATTTTCGCAATATTTTCAAAGTTGACGTGGGTTTTCCAAAACGGGTAAAAAGTCATTTTTTCGTATTCCTTCAAATCAATATGAAGGTTAAAGAAAGAATTCTCTAAAGTACCAAAAGGTAATTTTAGATCTCCAGCTTACAAATCCTATATTCAGCTCGCCGTACGATAATTGTTTATGAGATATTGATGAACTACGAAAAAAGTTCCTTTTTTCTTTGAATGCCGATATCTCAGCGACAAATGGTCGTACAGAGGTCCAAAAAATAGTAAGCCCGGGCACGATTTTGAAAAAAAAAGGAAAATGTTTGCCTAGCGCTATTTCTTAGGTTCGCGCATAGCGTGTTGCTTAAAACAATGTTTACCGGAAAGATTCTTAAACTAGAGATTTCAAGCTTTAGAACACCTTTTTTCCGATACCATCATTTTTTACGAAGTTAAGCTATTCAAAAATCAATGAAAAAATTTTGATCCGGATCGGTTCCTCGTAATCCCATGCATCACCTCTCAGTGCATACATTTCAGCAGTTGAGCAGTTAGTTCCCCATTGCAGACTCAAAATACAATTTTCACCGAGTTTCACGAAGATTCGTTTCGATCTACCTTCGCCTGCGATTTTTTGTTTGTTTTTTACTTGCCTAGCGGCAGTTCCATGCTCCCTGGGTGAAAATCGTGCGCAGCCCATTGCGAAAGCCGTGGAAGTTTGCTCGTGGTCGGTTGCCAAGTTCCTGCTCAGTGTATTGTCTCCAGTTCCTCTGTTGCTCGTGTATCCCAATTTTATTTGTTCTTGTTTTTCCCTAACTCCTTTCAGCCGTAAAGTTCGTAAATTTGTATTGCTATCTTGCAATCCAAACGGTTAGCGTCTCCTGATACGAGATATCCACGTATTTATAGGTAATCTTACTAGTTGAACGGCTGACATCGATCTTTGCGAAAAATGGCGAATCAGCTCCACCTTCACGATCTTTCGTTCAGTCTTTACTGCCTTCGGGATATTCTTTTTCCCTCGAACGATAAAGAAATTCTTTTCCATTATTTCCGATAACGATGAAAAAATGAAAACAATTTATTGCGAAAGATAAAGGAAGGTGGGGTACAGTGTGTCACTTTTTTTATAACGAATGTTTACTCTAATCAAGCTAGTCTGATTAGAAAAAAGGTCATAACCGATTTTATAGACCTTCGGGCGTACAATGGAGATCCCGTATTTTTTGCCAAAAATATTAAAAATACCAAAATAATGGGATCGAAAAAAATGTGCGGCTTGGCACATTGTAGCCCATGGGTACAATGTATCACAAGGTGGGTACAGTGTGTCAACTGCTGAGAAACGTAGGGTATAATGAGGCGGTTGAAACTCATATTTTTCTAATAACGTGAGAAAACCCCTTAATTCAGTGTGCATCGGGACTTTGATGGTCGATGGAACTGAATTACGGCTGCCGTGATTAAATTATTCGCCTATCAAACGATCCGAAACACACAACCGTGAGATAATAAAAGATGAGTCTTTTGTATATGTTTCGCGTGGATGCCGCTGTCAGGAATATTTTTATATTTGCCATTTTTAAAGAGCTGTCCCTGGTTGAGCACGCTTCATGATTATTTTTCATATATCAGATACACACAAAGTTTCGAGCTCATAGCGAGTTGGTTCTAACGGACAAAGCTCTTGCTGTCGCATTTTTATTTCAAGCATTATACCATAGCATGATGTATCTCCTGCATATGCCGTTGCTGGGATGGGCAGAAATGTGAATTTATTCTGAACTTCGAGTGTATATAGGTTTTCTTCCATGGACAAATCTGACAAGTTTATCGGGTATATGGTTACTGAGTTTCATTGATCGATATACGTATGTGTGTATGTGTGTGTGTGTAATATATACACATATATGTGCCATAGCTGGACGAAAATTGAAACTCGATTCACTCGTGTCGAAGATGAGGTCTAAGGGTAATGAGACGTGAAAATCGCAGTCACAGTCATGCCCCTGTGTTTCGCGATACATAATCCACGTATTATATTTATTATATGTATGTAAAGTCTTTTCCATGTTTTATAGATAAACGCTTATATAGATATAGGGATTTTTATGCAAATTGTATATCTTTTATACATGTTACATACGTGTACATTAGGGTGGCGCAAATTTGAGCTTTATTTGCTTTTCCTTTTTACACCATCCACTTATCTTCTTTAAAGAAAACAAATTGTCGCGAAATCTGCGAGCGGTGAAAAAAGGGCGTTCAAGCCTACCAAAAAATTAATTTTTCATTAAAAAATCGTTTTTTCATCACTTCTCCCGCATTAATTACGCTTTATAATGTTCGCCTCGCAAAAGCTCTAGCCGGTCAATGGATATTTAGCGGTCGCTCAAGAGCTTTGAAATGTCCAATTATTGCCAATTTTTTTTACTCTTCTCTTTTTTTCAAAGAAAAAAGGATTGATTGTTTGGAACATTTTTAAAAGTGTTAAATTTATGAATGAGAAAAGAAATATAAATTCGCGTCAATTGGAAATTTCGAAGCTCTTGAGCGACGACTCAATATTCATTGGCTGGCTGGAGCTTTCCCGAGCTTAATTTAAAAGCTATAAGGCGTAATATCCATGGGTGAGAAGTGAACAAAATCGATTTTTAATGAAAATTTGAATTTTTGGGGGGCGTGAGCGGCCTCTAATTTTTTTGACCGCTTACACCTTCGGCGAAAATGTTTTTTTTTTCTTTAAAGTAGATGATTGGATAGTGAAACAAAAGGAAAAAAAATAGAGCACAAATTTGTGCCACCCTAGTCTACATGTTTTGGAATTAGATTACATTTTATGGTGTTCTATGATAAAATAACCCTACGTTGACACACTGGGTCATTTTGATCCGGATGAATTATCAGTAAAATGCTGACTTGTCCAAAATTGAAAATTTTCCATAATAATTTTTTTTAACGATTTAATTTGATATTTTCCGAATTAAAATTATGCAGACATGTTAAGAAATTTTTGAAGCGTGCCCTGATTTTTTTTCAATCAAAGCCGGCCAAAAGGTTATTAATGGCAGGTGAATGAAAATCGCACTCAATTTTATTACAAATCATTGGTGCCGGGTGGTGAGGTATCGGAGACAACAATGACAGCATAATCCCCGTTTGTTGTTTGATTTTTCTTCCTTTTTCGTTCAACGAAAAATTGTAGTTGGAAAACTAAACGATTCCTATTGTTTTTTCCACATCGTCACTTCACGAGAGTCCATTAGCGTTGAGCTCGCCGCGTCGAATATCATGATACTTGATACCACGTATCGAGTCCCATAGATCGAAAATAACAGCGACATTTTTTTTCAAAACCCCGTTCCACGTTCTACGTAAAATCGATTGCCATATGAAAATCCGGCTGTTTGTTAAACAGCTACGCGGTCCTTTAACACAGACAATTACAACTTCGGTACATATCGATTAAAAAAATCTGCTATAAACGTATTGCAAAATACAGACGTGTTTGTTTACTATTGTAGGGGTGGTGTTAGAGGACTGGCATGCTAAAATATACAATACATAACCTCTCGTTTCCATGCTATACATTTTAAATGGATATGAAACTCGTGTATGAGGAATATATGAATTTCTAAAATAGTGACAGATGCCGGTCTGGTCATGATCCATTGAAATGAGCATCGGCGTGAGACAATAAATAATAAACAGGATGGGCGAGTGGGAAGCGTTGATCGCGAATCTGGGATTGAATTGACATGAAATGCTCCATATACTGATCCAAACGGTACGGCGAAGGGCTCTGTAGTATATTGCAGTACAGCACATCGTTTATACATTGTATCAGATATCTCTCTTATTCTCTCTCTACACACATACACACACACACACACACACACACGCACACACACACACACACACACACACACACACACACATACACACACACGCACGCACGCACGCACGCACGCACGCACGCACGCACGCACGCACGCACACACACACACACACACACACCCTTACAGCATCCCTTTCAGTACAGGTTGTATATCTCCTAGTGGATGTATATACGTCGAGAATATCCAGCGGTGAGTCTGTGGGGGCGTCTGAACCCAGAGATTCTCTCGAGCGGAAATTCCGTCGGCACCGCAGCTGCAGTGGTTTCTGACTGTGCTAGCCAGGCTGTCCATCATGTATGGTGAACCAGAATAACGTCGTTTCAAAACAGTACCCCTGTATATTTCGTCTCATACTTATCCCCTTATAAGGATGAAATTCTCATCCTCTTGGTAAAGAAACGAATTTTCTCTCGCTCTCCTTCGGGTTAGACGAAAGCAAACTCACCAAAAAGGCTCACATTTGTGTAAACCCATATAAACTTACAAAAAATGCTCACATTTGCGTATACAGTAGAAGTTTGAGCCATTGAGGTTTTCCATTTCAGTAGAATAACTAATTGCAACGAAGTTTGCATCGTTGGAATGCAACAGGAGACATTTTTTTGAGTTGCTGAAAAGTTTTTTTTTACGGTTTGTACTGCGAAAATCACTAAAGCGTTTTTACGTATTCTTGTCATGGATATGCGATCGTAATGTGCAAACAAAGCTTTTGGTAATGTATAGGAAAATATAGAAATAAAAAATTAAAGAAGTAACGGTTGGATTCGAACGATGCAAACTTCAATCTCATCGATTGTAAAGGTCTGACAAGGAACATCTCTCAGGTGTCGTCTTTCGATTTTGATGAAACTTATATATGTTGTGCAGCATTGCGTAGCGAATTTTTTTTATCGGCGGAAAAACGGTTTTTAGACGTGAAACCAGCCTTCGACTAGGGGTGGTTCACCCCTGGATTATTTTTTTGCGATAACTCTCTAGTGGATTTTTCATCGCTTCGGATGAGATGAATTTTCGTTGTTGTTTAATTGCGATCGGTCGACTGCTTGTGGGTGAAACTGCAATACTATCCCTTGACACGCCTTCCCGTGAAAAACGACCCAACCGACCCAACCTCGAGCCAGCGTCACGGCAATCACATTCTACCATTGGCCGATGAACGGCAGCACTACCGGTTTAGTGATGCGCCACGGTAGGAGTGATCTCTTCCGCCCAACGCTGGAATGTACGGTTGGCCAATAGTAGGCTTACCGGAAATCCTAACAGTTGGCCGGGTATTGGCCCAACATTGGGCTAAAGAGATCACGATCATTGGCTGACGGTTGGCGTGATCACCGGCCCATAGTAGGGCTAAAGTCGGCTTCAT
This sequence comes from Ophion obscuratus, assembly GCA_964007375.1. Taxonomy (NCBI): domain Eukaryota; kingdom Metazoa; phylum Arthropoda; class Insecta; order Hymenoptera; family Ichneumonidae; genus Ophion; species Ophion obscuratus. The sequence goes on from OZ023315.1 coordinate 46,458,213, forward strand.
ATTGTTGGCGCAATATTCGGGCTAGTGTTGGCCCAGTGTAGGGCTGTTAAAACAATCCAATGCTTAGCCAACAATCGATCAGATTCACAAGTTTCTCTGCTCGATGATTGCTCATCGAAAGAATTATAAGATTCACTAACATCGTTGTGCGCAATTACTTGTTCGTGGTATGTTTCCAAATTTGTTTCACTATCTACTTGTCTTTTTGTTTCGTTGCCTCTGATCCTAACCTGCTGTAAAGAGTCTTCTAATTTTTGTCGTCGTTTTAACACTCGACGTTTCCTAATACTATCATAATAACTCGGCATTTTTTTAATACACTACGAAACTTTAGTATAAATCAATTTTATTTTTCATAAAGTGAATTTCAGATAACAGTAATTATGAGTTTTTATTATCACAGGACGTAGAAAATTGCATGCAGCGATAATAAAAAAATATATAATAATAATATACGTAAAAAAGCATTGTTGTATGTATGTATGGACTATACCGTTCAAAGCCAGTGTTGGGCGAGGATTGGCAATTCGTCAGTTTGCCATGCTAAACATAAGCATTGGCAAAACCACGGTCAAACGATTGGCTCAGACTCAGGGCCTGCGCTCGCCCCGACAATTGGCCGACGGTCATTAATTAGTACTGGCCCAGCGTTGGCTATTCGATGGTGTGCCGAGCTTCAATTCGAGACTGGCAAACCCATGATCGACCAATTGGCCCGTGTTTGGGGCCAACACTGGGACCCGATAGTTGGCTGACAGTTGGTAATCGATATTTGGCCCAAGGTTGGGTGTTCGTTGGTTTGCCATGCTTCAAATAAGCACTGGCAGAATCATGGCCAAATCATTGGCCCGTATAAAGGACCAACACTGGGTATTAGTGGTTGGTGCTGAATATCGTACCAAGCGTCAGCCGCATCTTAAGCGCCGGCAAATTTTTCACGGGTTTCTTCGAGGGCTGGTTTCGCCCCTTAAAACCGTTCTGCTGCTGATAAAAAAATACATTTCGCTTAATTTTCAATGCTTCGTGACATAGATAAGTTTCAACAAAATCGAAGAACGACATCTGAAGGATGTTCCTTGTCAGTATATTTGATAAAGAGACAGGACGAAAGGTAAATGGGAGTGACATCTAAAACGCACCCTTGCTCATTATTTCAATTTCAATCAAACGGCCAATGCCTCTGTATAGCCTCATTTCCTGACAGACCGACCTATAAATTCTTGTTAAATCATATTAACGCCCTCGAATATTTCCGAAATTGAAGAGCCTTATCACTTTCGACGCTAAATAAGGCTGTGTTTTTATATGTTTATATTATAGATATTGATATAAAAGTTGTTACACTTAATGAATAGACTTTGGAAATGCATTTAAAAAAATGTCATGTATTTATGTAACCCAAACAAACTTTAAACGCGTTATTCTCGAAACAACGTTTTTCGGCGGTTCGTTGATGAAATCTTCGAAGCTACTGAACCGATCGTTATAGAATTTTAACCACATATTCTTTACAACTATAGCTATAGCGCCTATCAAGAATTGTTAAAAAATTGATTTTTACTCTTTTTTGGTAAAAAACAGTGAAAAAAAAACGTTTTTTTGTTTTTTCGAAAAATGTCCGCCATTTTGTTATTTTTACATTTATTAAAAATCGTACGATATGCGCTATAGCCATTAACATACTGAATCTAAAACCGTTTGATTCATTTGTTTCGGATGATCCAGCCTGGAGATTTCATTAACAGCGCAGACCAACCATTTTTTTAAGGACATTTTTTCAACTACCATTTTCGTCTAGAAATAATGACTCAAATAAATAAATAATTTTCAAAAATGTATTTCAAAAGTGTAAAATGTAGTTCATTAAGTGTAACAACTTTTATATCAATATCTATAATATAAATCTATAAAAAAAACTCGTGAAAAACAGCCTATTTAGCGTCTAAAGTGAGAAGACCCCTCAAATGATGCCCGTCGTTGTTTTCGACTATATCAACGTTGCGCGGACCAAACTATTGTTTCGCTGATATATATAAATACCTTCGTTTCGAAGCGGATAGCGTGTATGGTGAATAGACAATTAAGCACTGGGGCAAGATTCGTCGACCCATTTCAACCCTTAGTGATGAACATAGAACGTATCAATCGGAACTGTGACCTCAAATTTTGTGCACTATAAAAGCTTTTTGGCATGAGTGTAGTGATGATAATTCAATTGACTCTACCAGTCGTGCAATTTTTCGATTTTTATCAAAGTTGTTTGTCAGCTCCATCTTGCCCCGCGTTCAGACTCGGGATAATCTAGCATGAAATCTCCCATGATAAAGAGCTTGAGCTATGGGCTTTTATTACGGGGACAGCACGAATGCTGTTAGAGTAAAGAAAAAGCCGATTACGGGTGGTTTTCGTCATCGTGATGACTCAATTTTTTGTTCTTTGGAATCGTTCAAAATGTTCAATCGTTAGTCCGTAACGGCAAGATACGAAATAACTAGTAATTATCGTCTTCTCTCGTTGTAACTGACCTAGAAGTCACGAAATATATCACAAGATAAGTGAAAGACTGACGAAAAAAGGTTGCGATATCGATCCCTCCGATTTCGATGAAATTTGGCATGCTTGTAGAAGGGCTAAAAACAGGCAACACGTATTCTTTTTTACATTTACGGAACCCGATTTTGATGGGTTAAAACGCACCCTTGAAAATTGGGGTGTTTTTCTTTTTTCGTCGATAACCCTTTAACGGTACGAGATATGAAAAAAATTCAAATTGTAACAACGTTTAATTTTTCGTATATTACACATTGGAGATGAGAACGATAACGTTACACGGAAAAAAATCCTGTAAATTTTGATGGAAATCCCATCAAAATGTTCTGTGTCTCACATCAATAGCGTCTCTCGGTACAAAATCTTCAATATTTTCTACGTAGAGCTCTCAAAAGTGCACGCCACGTTTCACACAAAGAACTGTAGGACTATTCAGTTTATGCTAAGCGGTCGATAAATTTTCGCAGTGTGAAACTGTCAACAGTAGATGAACCGCCTCACGAATTTTTACAATGTGAAACTGTAAACAGTAGATGAACCGCCTCATGAATTTTTACAATGTGAAACTGTACACAGTAGATGGCCCGACTTACGAATTTTTACAATGTGAAACTGTAAACAGTAGATAGATCGACTTGTGAATTTTTACTTTGTGAAACTGGTAAAAGTAAACGAACGGGCCTATATTTTTAAATTTAAAAATGTTATAAAATGAACGACTTCATTGACAAATTTGTACACTGTGAAATGGCAAATAATGCAGATAGTGAATAGCTTTACGTACATCAAGCATCATTATACGTGAAAGCGAGATAGAAAAGTACAAATACAATACTCACTTCGTTTTTTCGTCCCCGTTTCAGCAGCAACAAATCTTTCACGGCACTTTTTCTTCACTAACAGTGAAGTTCACTGTGTGTGTGTCCGTTTTCACATTGACTATAAATAATTGTCGTTTCTCAAAGACACTGCGCAAAACTTTACGCTACGAGATCCAAAAGAGCACTGAGGGCGATCACGCGATAGGATTTTTCTTTGTCGATTTGGAGGTGCAGGTTTGAACGCCTTAACTCCCGAGTTGACGCGGTCACGCGTTCACAGTGCACATTGTAAAAATTCGAGGTACGCGCGGTGTACCGCACAATGTCGGCTGTAACTTCTACTGACCGCTTTGAATTTTTATTCATGTATCACACTAATAAATTTAAATATCCGTATTAGTATTCAACAACCGATTATCAAAATCTGCTTTGCACGATTTGTTAAAAAATGACAATTGACTTTGTCAAAATTAAATCTGTACGTATTGAATAATACCGAGCTACGATACAATTTGCAAGGCGTACACTGCAGTTTTTTATTTAAACTCACGCCACATTTTTCAGAAGACAATCCCAAATTTCAATAGAATTTAATCTCGTTTTTAACATTTGCTTGTTGAAGAATTTTATGGTTCAAATCAGTGATTACCAGTCTAATCTCACTTTTTTTTGAAGGTACTCCGTATATTTTGCGCATTGAGTACCGCGATATCTTATATTTAATTTCTAAATTCGACAGTTTAGTTTATTGCGATGATCATTATGATTTTTTACAGTTTAAATCTGCATTTCCATCGGTTCGAATAGTAAAAAAGCACGTCTGATCCATTATTTTTTCCTAAAAGTGCTGTAATATGATTCGTTTGCAGTGTGAAACTGCATTATGTTCATCTTTCCTCAGTAATTTATAAACACCAAATATTAATTTTGACGAATCATTTTTTTCCATGTATCAACGAAAAACGAAAAGCACCTCTATTTACGAGGGTGCGTTACGCCCCTTAAAAATCGGGTTCCGCTGATATAAAAAAATACGTGTCGCCTATTTTTATCCATTCTACAAGCATGCCAAATTTCATCAAAATCGAAGAGATCGACCTCGCAACCTTTCCTTGCAAGTCAAGCAACTTTTTCCTCAAGGCGAACAAAAGTGCAGAGCAAAGCTTTGCGTCACTGACTGAATGTGAGAAAGGACGAATACTTTCCGTGTTTTTATTTATATGAAAAGAAACCTTCCCGCAAACATAGCAGCCCTTTGCAAGTTTGTTATACTAGGATCCTTGGTACTTTGTTGAAAATTTCTTCTCAGATAAATTCATGTACGAGTTTCACTCCGTGAGAGGCCAGATCACACATATCTCGGGTTCCAGGCATCTCCAGGTTCTCACCCTTTCGCTCCCTCCATCTCCATCTCGCTATCCGCCTCCATCTGTCTCGTCACACCACCGTCAATGGGAGTACAAGTTATGCACTCATTGCCAAGGATTCTCGAAAGTCCTCAAGAAGCTCACCACGTACACTTGTGAGACGGCACTTGCGGAATAGCAATAAGATTCGTCGCATATTCGACCGAAATCTCAAACTAAGTAAGTTAGACGAAAAACATTTGAAACGCTTCGGAGCGAGCCCAAAAGTCGTTTGGAATTCAGGCTCATGAGAAACTTGCCAAGGACTTTATCAACCTGAATTGATGGAATCTTCATAGCCAACGCGAACATGCACACAGACACACACACACACGCGCGCGCGCGCAAACGTACGGCTAACTTGGTCGTATGTGGATAAGTTCCTCTTTATGGATATCCATACATTAAGGGGTTGTCTCACTTTACACGTTCAAACAGTCTATTTTCATGAATTTTTTGGATAGGTTTATATAATAGATATTCATATAAAAGTTGTTACACTTAATAAATACACATTCGAAATACATTAAATTAAAAAAAAATGTCTTTATGCAATCCAAACAAACTTTAAGGGCGTTTTTCTCGAAACAACGTTCCTCGACGGCTTGTTGATAAAATCTTCGAAACTACTGAACCTACCCAGATAAACACCAACGTATAATATACGTATATACGACGTCACCATCGACGTCTGTAAGACGTATTTAGTACGTATACTATAGAGCAAATGTCCGGCTAATATCCGTATAATGTATTTATATTCTACGTTTATTAAACGATATATTTTACGTATATAAAATGTCGAAAATTCGTCAAATATATTGATCAACCAGCGTAGAATATATGTACATTAGACGGATATTAGCCGAATATTTAACTTTTTAGTATACGTACTCAATAGGTCTCATAGACGTCGATGGCGACATCGTATTAACGTATATTAGACATATCATACACGCCTTATATACGAATAATAAATTCATAAAAGATGTATACCATACGTATGGGGTATTATATATAATATATAAATATATATTATATATATATATACGTATATTTAACCGATTTTATCTTTGTTACGTAAACAAAGCTCCTACCGTCGTTCTCGCACCACCGTCAGACTTCCTTACCCAATCTAACCGGAAGTAAGATCAAACCGGCGACGAACTCGGGGCAGTATTATCGGGAATGTCCGATCGCGGCTCCGAGGAACATTCCGAGCACAGACTTTTTTTTAATAAACATTGCTACTACCTTCGTTTGCGCAGCATCGTCAGACTTTTCGATCCAATCTGACCGATTGAGTAGAGAATTTCAACCCGCATTTCGCAAACCTGGGTCGTTTTCGTCCTGCCCAAGAATATTTTCTTCGCATGTTGCTTAATATTTATTTTTTTACAATATTAAACATAAGAAAGAAAAAAAACTCTTTTATCCCTTGAGAAGTACGAAAAATTGGCCATGCATTTTTTCATATGTTTTTTATTGACAATTGTTGATTTGGTAGTGCAAAAACGAAAACGACCCAGGTTCACGGGATTAAGGTGCCTCAAATACCTTCACAGATTGAAGGTTGAGATAACCGATTGAACTTAATCGATAGATTGTGAACTTTTTTGAAAATAATGTTAATTTCGAAAATGTTCGAGGATTTCCTGCTCGGCAAATATTATTTTCAATCATATGCGATTTGCTAATTTTTGGAATAAATAATCCTACCAATACATTTAAAAGTAATTTGGCGTGAAATTATTGTTTTTTACCAAATACTACGAGTATTTTCGTTTTTTTACTGTTTCATAAATTACCTTAAAATTATGTAACTACAGAATCTTCAGATAATTTATGCAACATTAAAAAAACAAAAATACTCGTAGTATTTGGTAAAAAATAATAATTTCACGCCAAATTACTTGAAAATGTATTGCTAGAATTATTTATTCCGAAAGTTATAGCGAATCCTCGACCATTTTCGAAATTGACATTCTTTTCAATAAAGTTCTTGGATAGGGACACATTCAGATCCCTCTGTTCGACCGCGTGTTATGGGAATCTCAACCAACTTCCTGTGACAGCCAAACACTCGGAAGTTGCAGCTGTGACGTCAGCAGACTAGCACTTCCTATAGCGCGCCCGTGCCTGATTTACCTCATTTGTTCCACTGATTAAATTCTGGTCTATCACCTTTAAATCGTATGTTTGATCATTTTTTTTCCATGACGGGGGGCACAAATAAAGTTTTTCAGGAGTGCTCCGCATTCGGAACTTTGTAAACTTCATTCTCCTGCACGCAAAATGGAATTTTCATTTTTCCAAGAATACGCTACTTTCTCTGGCAAATACTATTCATGACAAAAATACGATATATTTTTTTCAAAGGGAGCTTGAAAAACCATTGAAAATCATATTTCTTCGGTCGCAAAATCACCGCGCAAAACCCTTAAAAAACCCATGCCCACCTTATAAAAGTCACCCTGGTAAACCATAGATATACATGGTTGTATACATATATGGTATATAATATACGTATGGTATACGTAAAAATCGATCGAAAAACTAACATTTCATTGGTAGAGCGTCATTGGGTTTTTTATTAATCTCTATGTGCTTGCGTAATTTCGATTCAAAGTTTAAACATGTACAGTGAGAGCCCATCTTATTGTACAAAGAGTGCCAGCGTGTTCGTTATCCGTGACAGCGGTGTTCATCTTTTTTATGGCAGTGGTGCTCATAATTTTTGTTTATTCCTTGGCGTCAAGACTCTGCCGCGTCTCTTGATATATGCCAAGAATTCAAGTATATATATATCCCCTTTAAAAACGTTTAAAAAGTAAAAAAAAAACGCCAAGTAACAAAATACCCCCGAAAACATTATTGCTTGTTTGATCATATACAAAATTCTGATTTATCTTGAAATATTTTTTAATTTTATTTAACGAATGCTTTTATTATATTTTTTCAATTAAAATGTACAAAAAAAGTGAAATAACTTTTTATAAAGTAGCCAAGCAAGTTTACTAAAAACGTAAACAAAATTGTTAAACCTTAGAACTAATGTTTTCCTAAATATTTCATTTTTATTTTAAAAATCACATTACTTTTATAACAAAAAATTGGTATTACAATTATATAAAAATACAACGTATTTACCACATAAGTACACTGGAAATGCTGTGCAACGACTTGGCGTGCATGGTTAAGAGAAATAGCTCGGGAAGATACACAATATATATATAACCTGTAACAACGCATCAACTGCCAGTGTTATTAACAATGCGATTTCCTGCACCTTGCGCTAGTGTGATTCGGACAAGACAACATTGATATATAGTGTTATCGGTGTATATATCGGTCCACACAATTCACGTGACCGTGTCAGAGCTCCGTTATATCCACTATTGACGAATATTCGACTGTACTCGGAAAAACCATGGAATATAGCGCAATGAATATCAGGAGAGATACTCAGATATTTCGCTTTTCACCAGCAAGACGACGGCACCGTAATTCGAATTTTAAAATTGCCGATGCTGTGGCTTAGAGACGGATACAATACACAAACAGACGGATCAATACATAAAAGTATATACGAAATATATTTCATGTAATGTATAAAGTTGTCTGACAGAGGAGAAAGAATATACTTTTATATATCGTATTAAATTATGCATAAAAAAAAAGATTTAACGTATCGTGTCGTCTAGGGGAACATCACTGATTTGATCCATACTTTGCGGGATCACGAAATTTGATTTCCAGTTACATAACAAATTGCAGCAGTCTATGTTTTTCCAACCTGAGAGTTAAGTAGTCGGAAAGACGAAATCCTTCGCCGAGCTATTTTTCTTAACCATGCACGCCAAGTCGTTGCACAGCATTTCCAGTGTACTTATGTGGTAAATACGTTGTATTTTTATATAATTGTAATACCAATTTTTTGTTATAAAAGTAATGTGATTTTTAAAATAAAAATGAAATATTTAGGAAAACATTAGTTCTAAGGTTTAACAATTTTGTTTACGTTTTTAGTAAACTTGCTTGGCTACTTTATAAAAAGTTATTTCACTTTTTTTGTACATTTTAATTGAAAAAATATAATAAAAGCATTCGTTAAATAAAATTAAAAAATATTTCAAGATAAATCAGAATTTTGTATATGATCAAACAAGCAATAATGTTTTCGGGGGTATTTTGTTACTTGGCGTTCTTTTTTTACTTTTTAAAAGTTTTTAAAGGGGATTTCATATCTTTTTGAAAGGGGAAAAATCTTTTTTTCGTTCTGCGCCAGTTCAAAGAGGAGTGAATTCAAATATCTTTTCATTACTTGGTATTATTTTTTTTCGCTTTTTCAAAGATTCTAAAAGGGTAAGATTTAAACAGATAGTTAAAAAAACAGGACACGTCGTTTCTGAAAACTTGTATATTACCAAATGCTATAAATATTTTTTTTTAAGTCTTCAGTCCCTTCCACTATTAAATCGACGTATTTGCAGGGTGATTTACAAACGCCTATTAGTGAAATATTTATTCATAGTTCGCTTATTTGTATTCACATGCATGCATACAAATACAATTGTATTTACAAATATTCTGAACGTGTACAAATAAATTCACAGAAAAAAATTGGGAATACAGTAGAACCTCGATTATCCGAACCCTCAATTATCCGAACGATGGCTTAGTTTATCCGAACGCTCAATTATCCGAATGTTGGCGCGCAAGATACATTGTTGCTCGCTGCCACTGCCGTGAGCAACAATGAGCAACCCAACGCAACTTCTTCTCAAACGGCTGCGAGACTTAGCCGCTCAAAAACGCGTTACAGCCGTTCGTCAATTAAAAATGGACGATTTTATTAAAAAAATATTAAAAGAGGCGTTCGACTTTTTTCAGGTGTTTAATATATACAGTAGAACCTCGATTATCCGAACCTCGATTATACGAACCCTCAATTATCCGAACGATAACTTAGTTTATCCGAACGCTCAATTATCCGAACGTTGGCGCGAAAGATACATTGTTGCTCGCTGCCACTGCCGTGAGCAACAATGAGCAACCCAATGCAACTTCTCCTTCTCAAACGGCTGCGAGACTTAGCCGCTCAAAAACGCGTTACGGCCGTTCGTCAATTAAAAATGGACGATTTTATAAAAAATATATTAAAAAAGGCATTCGACTTTTTTCAGCTGTTTAATATATATATATATATATATATTTTAACACCTGATATATGTATGTACATAAAAACAGTACATATATATATATTAAAATTTGACATGTACTGTACTGTTTTTATGTAAAAGGTTGTTGTTTATGATCTTGTCACAAATAACCCACGTTTCGATTATCCGAACTGGTCTCGGTCCCAATTGGTTCGGATAATCGAGGTTCTACTGTATTCACAAAAAATGTGAATATTTACAAGAAATCCTGTGAATTAAAAAAAATTCATATCAATATCTATGAATGCAAATGTATTCACAAAAAATTGTAAATACAAAAAAATTCACAAAATAAGTTGAGAATTTTTTCGTATTTAAGACAAATTAAAATCAAATTCACAATCATTAGATTAAAACGTATTTTGAGAGAAAACATTGCGTCGAGGCGAAGAAATTTTTGCAAAAAAAGTGAGTTCCAAATATTACATCATAAATATGAAAAAATTCACAAAATGAGTTGTGAATTTCCTCAAGTTGAAGAAAATTAAAATCGAATTCACGACAATTATATTAAAATTTACGCCACAAGTGAGTTCTTATATATTTTGAGAGAAACCATTGTGTTGAGGCAAAGGAATTTTCGTACAAAAAGTTTTGTGCAAAAATTTCTTTGTCTCGAGGCAATGTTTTCTCTCAAAATGCGTACGAACTCACTAATGGTGTAAATTTTAATCTAATTATTGTGAATTTTATTTTAATTTGTCTTAAATATGAAAAAATTCACAACTTATTTTGTGAATTTTTTTGTATTTACAATTTTTTATGAATACATTTGCATTCAAAGATTTTGATGTGTATTTTTTTTAATTCACAGGATTTTTTGTAAATATTCACTTTTTTGTGAATATTCACAATTTTTTCTGTGAATCTATTTGTATGTTCAGAATATTTGTGAATACAATTGTATTTGTATGCATGCATGTGAATACAAAAAGTGAAGTATGAATACATTTGTATTTATATTCACATGAAAATCACGATGTGAATAAATTCATATTCGTATTTATAAATAGAATTACGCCCAAGTCTGTACGTCTTAATGTTTTACTTTTTGATATACCGTCTCCATGTTTCATGAATTGCGCTTTGTTTGTTGCAGCAGGAGAAAACTTTTAATTAAAAAAACTAGAGATGAATAAAAATATTTTACGAAAATCCAACTTCATTGCGTTATTTTATTTGCGTGTTCAGCGAGTGGAATGCAAATCGATTTGTTCATTGTAAACAAAAACCGGATGCACTTGGATAACGCGTCACATTTACCCTGCTGGAGGCTGCTCAAGAATACACGTCTTTCCTTATATCGTTAAGAAGCTTCGGGTCAAATGATCAAATGTTACCATTTGTTCAAATTTATATAGTGGATTCGTTACATATTGTATTGTATTGTATTGTATGTGTTTTATTTGATCCCCGTAGGGTTACAAAGAACTTCCATTTCTCTCCCTTTACACTTCCATTTTTACAATGTTTACAGCTCTTATCCTACACTTAACTTGACTTAAACTAACAAAGACCGCCGGGCTCTTACATGCTACGCCTTCTCTTTATCCCTAAAACCACCGCCGCCTCCCCCTCGCTCGCCCCTCGCCACGCTCGACTCTCCCCTCTCTCCTTCCCCACGCTCCAACTCCTCCTCCCACCTTGCCGACTCTCTCCCCCTCCTCCTCTCCCCGACTTCCGTTTCCTCCTTTCATTCCATTCCTCTTTCATTCCATTCCCTATCCATATCCTCCTCTCCCGCCCTCCTCTCCTCTTCTCTTCTTTTCCTTTTTTCCTCCAGGGCCCTCATCCAGTCCTCTCCCGTTCCCTTTTCGTCCAGTATTTCCTTTATCCTTTCCCCTATTCCTCTTTCTACCACCTCTCCTCCGATTCGTTACATATTCGTTACCGGATTCGTTACATATACTGAATGCACCCTTCAAATTTTAATATTTGATTTTAATAATTTTGAATTGAATTTTTAATTTCCTAATTTAATTTTAAATTTGAATTCAACAAACAATTTTTACATAAGAAGATGCCTAGACTCATGCCGATCGGCAGTTTTACACACGGAATAGTGTAAAAAATGTTAAGGATGTTATGAAAAAATGTCAAATCATTCAGTATATTAACAAAATTGTCACCCAAAAATTAAATGATCCGTCTACGGCATTTATTAAATATTGACTTTTATGTAAATGAAGACGTCAGTTTTTCTCCCGGCGACGAAACGGAGAGGGGAGCGAGCCAACGTCGCATGAAGGCTTAATCTGCACACATGTCTCAATGCCAATGGTCACCGTGGCCGGGCCATACTTTCAATAAAGCTCATTTTCAAAGAGAACTCATCTTTTTTTTCTTTCTTTTAGACAATTGACATTTATCGTTCAAAATGAATTCGGTTGAATAAAGGAATGTAAACACCGTGTAAAAATAATAGACGAAAATCAGTTATTTGTTAAATATTCGGGTTCGTGAAAGAAATACCTTAAAGTGCAGAACCATATATTTTCGAAACGCGGTTTTTCTTTTTTTTCATTTAACACAGTCAGATTGGTACGGAAAATTTGAATATAAAAAAAACTTTTCTTTTAGACAAGCTTTTATTTAATGTACTAAATAATGTAAAATATTTTTTTTTACCCAGTCACCTATATGTGACTATTAATAAAAGTTTGAGGGTCCCTACGTTTCAAATGTTTGATAAATGTAATCAATTCAGTTTCATTAACCATATTTAATTTGGCACAATAGAAATTAGAGAAATTATTATCACACATTTATACTCAGTTTCAAGATTTTTATTCAAGAAATCTTAGGTTGTTTTACAGTAAATTAAAACTAAAGCCGGTCTGACAAAAAAAGGTTTTGTTGACAATCATCTTATTTTAAATTTACATAATAGCCGATAATCACGTAACACATAAAATATGCAGCTTCAATCACACTTTCATGTTAACATTAAAAAGCGCACAATCATTCACAATCTGGCCTTCCTTGGCCAGATGGCACAATAGTTCTAAGGCCTTTTCATTTTATGAAAAATGCTAAAATTTATGTTTTAATCATTTTTATGTTATGTCAAGCTGGAAAAATGTCAAAAGGTTTCGTTGTCGCTCTCCGTACCGGAAAAGGGTTTCATGCCCAAATGTTGCTCGATTCGAGGCATCGAGTGACATGGAGTATCTGAAGTTTGGCTTTCCATAGTATTTGACACATTGAGCGCACTTGGAACGATAAACTTCAAGGCGTTGAACGACATAACCAAGGAAAGTCTTCGATGCAGGTGTGGCACTCGAAGATTTCTCGGAGATGGCGGACTATCATCGTTCCATGTAGACATAGATTGTGCAGCCGCAACAATGAAATATGGTGATCACCACAGTATGAAAAGAATGGCGAGGCATATGAAAGCGCTGTCAGGCTTGAGTCTGTGAGATCGAGCCAAACATTAGGTGTTGTCCTAGAACACGATTACGCGACAATCACAGGTTCGCACCAATTTTATTCGTATGAACCCGTGATCAAATATACAGGTGTCGATTGCATCGCATGTATGTTAATTAGGCTGCCTATTCGATACCTGTATGTTTGATCACGGGTTCGTATGAACAAAATTCGCAAGAACTTGGAATGGTCGTGTAATGGCGTTCTATTTTACATGTTCTATTGGACGCCGTAGGGGATCTAGGTTTATATATCGTGTTGCACAAAGCCTTTATTTCTCATGAGAGATTTTTCAGCGATGAATAATATTTCAGGCAAAATAATTGTCAAGCTCTGCGTCAATATAAATTCTACAGAGCCGAATGCATTTTCTACAAAAAAAAAAAACTTCATCGTCTATGACAAGATTCTGTTCAGAAAATTTTGAAGATATGTTCATAAAATGTTAATGGAACGAGGTTATGAACACACAAATTGGTAATGACATATAGAAGCTAGGTTATGCTCTCAGGGCACACAAAAGCTACACATGCACGTCTGTCTGCAAATTTTTTAATGATTTTATATAAGCAAGTGAAAGAAATGAGCACATTCTTGTTTTTAACTTATTCTGTATCTATTTGCGTATCGTCCTCGCTGTTTCTCCGACGGTTTCCGCGCGAGCGCCACGGCTAATATACGCATGTTAGGATCAAATAAATAATCTACACCTAAATTTGAACGACGTGAACCTTTGTTAAATAAATTTTTGGCTCTAATAAGAGCCGTTTGTTTTATTTTTTCACATCCACGCTCGACTAACCGTGTTTGGTTACTCGAGCTGTCAACGCGACTGTATTACAATACATATATATATATATATATTGCAAGCAGGGTGTAGTTCGAGTCGTGCCGTTCGAGAGAGCGGTGGCGTTGCTGTGCCTGTTGCGCTAAAGTGTTAATCAATTCACAGAACGGCGTATGTGTTATGTTTACGATATGAGCCAACGACTTTATTTCATTCAATGAAAGACAATGGATGAGTGTTGAAGAATTTTTGGGGTAAAAAGTCACCCGAAAATTCGGCCGTAAATTATGAGATCCCGAGATTGAGTGGACAAATCGAAAAACAGCCCGAACAAAATCGATAGGAAAAAATCACATTACATTGGTAAACTGTCATTAGATTTTCGATTTGTTGCCGCGTTTTCGCGTAATATCGGAACAAAGTTAAAACGTCGTCTGCTAGAGCCCAACTTACTGTATAAAGAGTCGCGGCGTGTCGTCAGTCGGTCAGTGGCGTCGAGATCGGTGGCATCGATCAGTGGCGTAAATTTTTTTTTTTTTATTACTTGGCGTCAAGACGCTGCCGCGACTCTTGATATACTTGAATTCTTGGCATATATCAAGAGACGCGGCAGCGTCTTGACGCCAAGGAATAAAAAAAATTATGAGCACCACTGCTGTCACGGATGATGAACACGCCGGTACTCTTTATACAGGGTACGGCAACATAACTTCCTTTTTTTAAATGCGCGCCATTCAGTCGGTTGATGTCGTAACGGAGCGCTAGTGGTCTCGTTCGAAAGGGGGAACTCTAAAGTTTTATCCCGACACAGTTCAATCGCGATCATGCGTTGCGTTGGAACAGTGAGGAGCGTGCTGTTGCCGTTGAGGCCTACTTTTCGAGTGGATGTTCTGTGACCGTAACCCAGCGTGCCTTTCGGAATCGCTTTAATTTAGCCTCGAGAATTCCATCAAAAGCCTTTGCATTCACCTAAAGTCGCAGTGTGGTGTGCAATTTCCTCAGCTGGAATTATTGGTCCCTGGTTCTTTGAGGAAAATGAAGTCACAGTGACAGTAAATTCGTACCGGTATGTCAACATGATACACGAATTTTTTTCCCACGGATAGATTAGTTGGACTTAGGGGACATTTGGTTCCAACAAGACGGTGCAACGGCACACACTTCAAGAGCATCGATGGTTGTTTTGAGGGAACACTTCCCAGAGCGCCTCATCTCAATTAGGAGCGATTTGGAGTGGCCGGCCCGCTCTCCCAATTTGGCACCTTGTGATTTTTTTTTCTATGTGGTTTTTCGAAATCCCGTATTTATGTGAACCGTCCAAGGACCCTACAGAAGCTGAAAACCAACATCCGTGAAGAAATTGCCAACATAACACCTGCTGTGCTGGCGAGAGTCATGACAAACGACAGAAATCGGTTTACTCTGTGTATGAAGAATGGGGGACGTCACCTGTCTGATTTGATCTTCAAAACTGTGTAAAGCAAAACTTTAGGCATGCGCCTACATTATAAAAAACAAATAAAAATGTTCTGATTGATACAATGGGTTTTATTAAGTTTTGAAAAAAGGAAGTTATGCTGCCGCACTCTGTACAATAAGATGGGCTCTCACTGTACATATTTAAACTTTGAATCGAAATTACCCAAGAACATGGAGATGAATAAAAAAATTTAATGACATTCTACCAATTAAATGTCATTTTTTCGATCGATTTTGACGTATACCATACGTATATGGTATACCATATATACAACCATATCTATGGTATACGTATACCATACGTTTTTATACGTATGCCATACGTATTTATACGTACACCATACGTATTCTTACGTATACCATACGTATTTTTACGTATACCATACGTATTCTCACGTATACCATACGTATAAAATACGATACCATACGTGTGGTATACAGCTTTTATACATTTATTATTCGTATATAAGGCGTCTATGATATGTCTAATATACGTTAATACAATGTCGCCATCGACGTCGATGAGACGTATTTAGTACGTATACTATAAAGTTAAATGTTCTGTAAGCGATCAAGATCAGATAAAAGGAAATATAACAAGGCTTTATTTTCGACAATTTGTACTAGAATTTATTCTCCGAAATACACAGGTATCGTGCGTCCGAACGATTGGCGCCCTGACATCGAACTCGGCAGGGTGTCAACTCTGCACCGTGCAACTCGCCCCTGTGTCAAGTCGCCCCGTTCAACTTGCCGCCTGTTCAACTTGCCCCACGGGCAACTCGCCCCAGACCCAAGTGGACACTGTAGCAGCCCGCCATTTCCCCGACGCTCGCGTATCCCCACTCCTCAGATTCGGGCCGTGCATTTTTTGCTGCTGTGTGAACTCGCACGGTGTCTCAACTCGCCACGCGTAGTGTGCTCAACTTACGTTTCCATACCCGGGAACGAGAAATATACAAGCAAAATGTTTTCACATGTACCGACTACCCGCTCTGTCAGTTCTCTAGTTTATCGACTGATTTTGAATGGAAATTTCACGAGCGGTATTTTGTTATAGCTCTATTCTTTAATAATGCCACGAACATGTATGTAGTCTCCTAAAATTTTAATTCTTCCATAATTCGCGGAAAAAAGCGTCATTTTTGAGTACTTGAGAATAACGATAAGCAATACTAAGAGAACTGAAAACTCATATAATAATGGTGTGAAAGAAAAACTGGTGGCCTCGTACAGTTGGACAGATTTTCGTTGCCGTCGAGAGGAGGATTTTCGTTGCCGTTGAAGAGGATGTTTAATTTTTTTCTGAATTTCATTTCTTGTGGCCCTTGATTTATTCTTAAAAATCATTATCTTAAAACATCACATGCATTTACAAGAAATTAATATCATGAAAAGATTCCTTTCATTACAGATTGATACGTCCACATTATTATTATCCATGTTGTTCATATACTTAATGCCAAAGAACAGTGCATGTCGGATATATTTATTATTCATTAATGTGTCACATATCGTCTACTATGTACGAAAAAATTGAATCATCGTATAACATGAATACGCTGTGTTGAAAAGCGCAGAATCATTAAGGGGGGGTAAGGATAATTTGCTATAAAAAAGCATATTTTCGATATTCTTTGTTGACGACACTGTTTATATATATTCATTTATATAATTAGTATAAAATAAAAGGACATTTGAAGAGTATTCTGTGAAATTTTCGTTAATAATTGTGCAGAAATGAGCCAGTGACAGCAAATCTTCTCAGACGCCACAAAAAAAAAGTTACATTGCGGTGAACTGCATAACTCACCACTGAATCATCCGAAAAAAAATCCCAGAAGATTGTATTAGTTCATAAGTTTCTTGAGGTAACGCTGTCGAGTTTTTATTTTTATTTTTTTTGTTTTCAATTTTTAGTCACACCTAGAAGACAAAAGAGCGAATTAAAATGATGAAAACAAAAACTCGACAGCGTTACCTCAAGAAACTTATTGACTAATACAATCTTCTTGGATTTTTTTTCTCGGATGAACCAATGATGAGTTATGCAGTTCACTGCAATTTTTTGGAGGTGTCTGCAAAGATGTCCTGTCAATGGCTCCTTTCCGCATAATTGGTAATGACAATTTTACAGAATATTCTTCAAATGTCCTTTTATTATATGCTTCTTACACAAATAAATATATATGAACTGTGTCGTAAAAGAAATATACTAAATATGCTTTTTTTCATAGCGAAATAACCTTACCCCCCCCCCCCCCCTTAATGATTCTGCGCTTGTCAACACAGCGTATTCATGTTATACGATGATTCAATTTTTTCGTACATAGTAGACGATATGTGACACATTAATGAATAATAAATATATCCGACATGCACTGTTCTTTGGCATTAAGTATATGAACAACATGGATAATAATAATGTGGACGTATCAATCTGTAATGAAAGGAATCTTTTCATGATATTAATTTCTTGTAAATGCATATGATGTTTTAAGATAATGATTTTTAAGAATAAATCAAGAGCCACAAGAAATGAAATTCAGAACAAAATTAAACATCCTCTTCACCGGCAACGAAAATCTGTCCAACTGTACGAGGCCACCAGTTTTTCTTTCACACGATTATTGTATGAGTTTTCAGTTCTCTTAGTATTGCTTATCGTTATTCTCAAGTACTCAAAAATGACGCTTTTTTCCGCGAATTATGGAAGCATTAAAATTTTAGGAGACTACATATATGTTCGTGGCATTATTAAAGAATAAAGCTATAACAAAATACCGCTCGTGAAATTTCCATTCAAAATCAGTCGATAAACTAGAGAACTGACAGAGCGGGTAGTCGGTACATGTGAAAACATTTTGCTTGTATATTTCTCGTTCCTGGGTATGGAAACGTAAGTTGAGCACACTACGCGTGGCGAGTTGAGACACCGTGCGAGTTCACACAGCAGCAAAAAATGCCCGGCCCGAATCTGAGGAGTGGGGATACGCGAGCGTCGGGGAAATGGCGGGCTGCTACGGTGTCCACTTGGGTCTGGGGCGAGTTGCCCGCGGGGCAAGTTGAACAGGCGGCAAGTTGAACGGGGCGACTTGACACAGGGGCGAGTTGCACGGTGCAGAGTTGACACCCTGCCTCGAACTCCTCGCTTAGTCGTCGTCTCTCTCGGTACTCTTACGCGTACCGCGTTCCATACTCTACGCCGAAAGGAAGTAGTATCTTATAGCGTCGTCATTATAAGATCTCACAATTCGGCCATCATGACAGTAATCCGGCCCGGACTTACAACTATTACAACTGGTTGTACACTGTATTTACATTTATTCCTCCATCGTTTCGTCGCTTGCGTTATACATGCTCAAGATTGGAGCTTGTATGAGTTTTGACTTTAATGTTTCAAAGGAACTTCGTTCTTCCTCGCTAAATCGAAAACTCGCATCTTTCTTCAGCAGGTCATACAGTGGCCTCGCTAGAATCGAAAAACCCTCGACGAATTTACGAAAGTATGAACACATTCCCAGAAATCATTGGACCCCGCGAATATCGCCCGGGCCGGGATAATTTGTTATTGCCTGAACGCCTCTTTCGGTCGGCCGTACCCCGTCCTCGGAAATCCTATAGCCGGGATACTCGATGTCCTTAAACAATGTCCTACATTTGTCAAGCCTTAGCTGTAGCTTGTTCTCGTCGAGTACTATGAGCACGTTTTTTAGTACCTTCAGTGGTGTTCAATCGTTTCGGTAGCGATCAGGCAGTCGTCCATGTATGCCACAACGTCACCGTCCTGTATAAATTGTGATAACACGGAGTTTATCCAACGCTGAAATACGGTCGGCGCAGTTTTTAGGCCGAACGGCATTTTCAAATATTCAAATTGACCAAATGGCATGACGAACGAAGTGTATTTTACCGAATCTTCCGCCATGGTCACATGGTGAAAACCATCCTAAAGGTCGAATGAGCTTAAATACCCTTTTCCGCTCAAAACATCCAGCTGATCCTCGATGAGCGGGAGCGGGTAATTATCACGCAATGTGAATTTATTCAACGTCCTGTAGTCGACACACATCCGAGTGTCACCATTTCTCTTCTTTACCAGATTGATTGCTGAAGCGTACTCGGATTGACTTGGCCTGATCGTTTCCGCGTCTAAAAGATCTGCTAATATTTTCTGGACGTCGGATTTTTCGGAATAGGATAGTCTACGTGGTGCCGCGTGGAACGGTTAGTGTTAGCGTAACATCAAACTCATTTCCGCCTTTTTCCTTAGAAATTCCGGTCGCTCGGCCTGCAAATAGTGTGCAGTCTATCCCTCTTCTGAATTTGTAAGCGGTCAGGATCAGATAAAACGAAATATAACAAGGCTTATTTATTTTCGACAATTCGTACTAAAATTTAGTCTCTCTCGGTACTCTTACGCGTACCGCGTTACATACTCTACGCCGAAAGGAAGTAGTATATTACAGCGTCGTTATTATAAGATCTCACAGTTCGGCTAATATCCGTATAATGTACATATATTGTACGCTGTTTAAACAATATATTTGACGTATTTTCGACATCTTATATACGTAAAATATACCGTTTAATAAACGTAGAATATACATACATTATACGGATGTTAGCCGGACATTTAGCTCTATAATATACGTACTAAATACGTCTTACAGACATCGATGGCGACGTCGTATATACGTATATCATACGTTAGTGTTCTATCTGGGAAGTGACGTTTAGTAATGTTTCATTATTAATTTTGGTCAACATTTAAAAAAAAAACTCTTGACCAACTGTGATACTGTTCTCATTTTTTTCACTAATAAACACCATCTCAACATACATTGATAAGCTCATAAAACGGAAATAATTTAATTCACAAGAGATTGCGGAATGATTATGAAAAATGAACATTGAGCTCGTTGCTGACTTTTTTGCATAAACAGGTGCAATGAGCATCCGTACCCACATGTTGATATTTGATGAAAATGAACACCAAGCTATATACCTTCATTCCGATTTTATTTCTCTGTTATCCAGATGAAGTACGTGGATGGGAGCCAGTAAGGGATTCCCCGAGGGAGCGTGAATTATCGAAACACCGGTACACCAAAGAAAAGTGGGAAGAGGGAATATGAGAGGCGTATAATCGGGACGGAAGAAGGAAAATAGATCGCAGCCGGCATTGGGGAATCCCTGTGGGAAGTTGGCCTTCGTAACGATCTAGTTGTGTGGAACGGTGGGAGGAACGGTATGCCGGCGTTTGAGGGAGGTCGAAAAAGGAACTCCATAGTTAACGGGCGCGCAGTTATCTTCGCCAGGATGTGTCCGGTGGTCTCGCGTGGCTACCGGTAATCGAACAGGTGTAAGAAAGAAGCAAAGAGCAAACGACAAGGATACAAGTGAAAAGAAGAAAAACAAGAAAAAGGACGATTTCGATGAGAAGAGAGAGCGGAGATATACAAGGGTGGAATAGACAAAGAAGGATATATTTCGATGACTGAGAAACATCGAGATTCGAAAGATACATAGGTGACTATTGATCCACGTTGGTAAGGAAGACAACGACATTTTCTCGTTGATCGCTACCGAGCGTGTACAAGGCCCCTCCACCCTTGTATTTTCGAGAATTCAACGCGGAATTCGTATTCCCGAAGAGTTCGAAGAGGCTGAAGGTCCTGGGGACATAGCGAAGCTCCGGAATCTCAACCGCCCTCGGAACCATCGAAGGGTATCGATTTGAGGAGTTGAAAAACAGCCTCCCTTTCTCTGTGGGCCACGAGGTGAAAAAAAAATAATAAATATCAACGCAACGGACAAAGAGTCGACCGAAAAAAAAAACGAAGATGACGTTCCGCGAAAGTACGTAGTTTATGGCTGAGCATAAATAAGGCGAGGTGGAACTGCGGTCTTTTCTACTGGCGGTAAGGGAGGCTAGGGGTGGTGGTGCGGACCGCCAGGAGAACACTGAGAATAAGAACAGAGAATATACACAAGCACAAGCGATTTCACGACGTATCACACAAAAGTACCGGGAGGAAAAGAAGTCTACAAGAGGGTGAGGAGGATCGATGCCGTTTAAGGCTCGTACGACTTGAGACCATCCATCCCGAAAGTTTATCCCGCGAAGAACTCCGAGGAATAACGATGGAAAGCGTCGGCCTTCGAAAAGCCTGAAGGACGCGAAAGAGGGAGAAAAATAAACAAGTAGCTCGCAAGTTGGGAATAAGAGGCGAGAAACGCACCGAGAGGAAAAGGAAGAGGAACAAACAGGTGGATAAGGAGCACACGTGAGAAGAAAGATAGCGAGAGTGACAAGAAACGAGTGTAAACAATTTGTAAAAATGTGACTTCAGTGGTTACGTGGGTTTCGAAGCAAAAACAGCATATTTTCTCTATTTTTTAAAAATATAACATATCAATTATTTTATTTAAAATGTTAAGGCGTCTTCTCACTTTAGACTCTAAAAAGGCTATTTTCATGATTTTTAGAATAAGTTTATATATATATATATGTATGTATATATATATAAAAGTTGTTACACTTAATAAATACACTTTCGAAATACATTTAATTTTTAAAATTTATTTAAGTCATTATTTATAGACGAAAATGGTAGTTAAAAAATGTCCTTCAAAAATTGTAGGTCTGCGCTGTTGATGAAATCTCGGAGACGGATCATCTGAAACAAAAAAATCAAACGGTTTTAGATTCAGTATGTTAATGGCTATAGCGCATATCATACGATTTTTGATGTATGCAAAAATAATAAAATAGCGCACATTTAAAACAAACGTTTTTTTTCATCGTTTTTGGCAAGAAATAGCAAATACCAAAAAAAAATTAAATTCTTCATATGCGCTATACCTATAGTTGCAAAGAATAAGTGGTTCAAATTTCATAAGGTTCGGTTCAGTAGCTTCAAAGATCTTATCAACAAGCCGTCGATAAACGTTGATTTGAGAAAACGCGTTTAAAGTTTTTTTTAATGAAAAATCATATGAAAGTAGTGAAGTAAAGGTTGGATACAGTTAGTCTCCTCCGACCTTCATAAAATTGTAGTATGATAATTTTAGATATGCATACTTTCGAAAAATGTAATTTGGAAAAAGCGATTGTTTGAAAATTGCAAATTCAGAAGACGCCTTAAGCCCATAAAAGAGCAACATTTCAACAATATTTGAAAAAAAAAACTATCCAAAAATTTGGGGACTTCAGCCCGTGGGACATGGTTTCCGGAGACCCCGTTAAAAAAGTGTCCTCGTGGTGGTCAGGATAACTCATGATAGCTTTATCTGGAATTTAAAAAAACCAGTTTTTTCTGTTGGTAGATAAGTATACCTCGTGATAGTACGAAATTTTTTTTAAAAGACTGAAATTTGAATTTTTGACAGAGTTGGCAAAATAGTTCAATTTTTGGTCCAATTTACACTACGTATAGACTTGTAAAATTAGTTGTAATTGAAAGAAAGACCCTCGTTAAATCACTAGTCAATGCAATTTTAAAAAGTGTGCAAAATTTCAATAAGGTTGGTGCATTAGTTTTCGACAAATCGTGTCCACCGACTTCATAAATAGTGTTTTGAGAAAAATGCGATATACCTGAATCGCTCCCGGCCGGTCTTTCCTAACGGGGGGAATTCCCAAAGGCTTTTTCTCCTAGACTTTTACTCCAATTGACTTAAAACTTTGGGAGAATATTCTAGACATGTTGTACTATTAGATAATGAAATTTAAAAAACATGGATTTTTAAAAACTTTCAAACCCACGTAACCCATTAAAACGTACAAGTTTATTCGAGAATATATGTAACTTGAAGAAAAACAACGAATATTGTATTCTAGTGAAAAACGGAAGCAACAATAAGTGAGGAGTTCAATATCGTGGACATCCAGCGCCCATCCTGCCTACCCCTTGAAGAGGCACAAACGGCCAGAACATTTTAAAAAAACGACGGAAGCGGAAAACGCTGGAGACGTACAAAGTGCTCAGTAACATTAACATAGCAGGAAAGAGGATCGGGTGAGATTGGAGGAGCGGAAAGAACGTAGGAGAACAAGAAGAAAAGCAAGTGGCCGAAAAAAGGCAAGGTGGTCCAACGTCCCTCATTCGACGACATGGGGCTGCTGATGTTACTGATGGCAACAGCCATTCTCTTGGGTTCCTGCCAGTCCAACGAAAATGGTAACGTATGGATAAATTGGTGGGGCTGGGTTGAAATTCCGAACTTTGAATCATCAGAACCGTCAAAACTCGGAAAGAATACTACCCCGAAAGATCAAAACTACGAAAGAATTTTACACGAAAGACTTTTGAAAAGTTCCAAAATGTTCTATAAAACGATGGAATTATTTCAAGATTTTTTTCAATTAAGAAGTGATTTTGAAGATTGTCTAGACAATGATATACGCTCTACATCATTTACAGTCAACTGTGTAGACTTTCGCTGCCATGATCTTGACTAAACTTGTAAAATTAAGAATTTTAAGCTATTGGAGCATTCGAAGTTCGGAATTTCTACCCGGGCCCAAATTGTTGTGAGGCTCGTATATCCGTTGTCTTTGCCTGTATCTGGCTCCCCCTTTCTAAGCCATATACTTATCTTGTCGGATATTTCGTCTACGGGAACACGAATAGACATATGTACTGAAATATGATAGAACCTCAAATAAGCGAGATTATTCGAATACGGAAATCAATGTGGCCGAAATCGTTTTCTTTTATTGGGGCGTTAAATGAGTTTTCGCTGGTTACCAACAGATGGCGTTGCCAGAATTGCGCCCGTGTAGTTTAAGATGGGAACGCACCTATAAAGAAGTATTATAAACAAGCTTGAAATTGAGTGTATGTCATTTCGCCGAAATGTAAACAACTTTTTTTCATAGTTTTACAAGGAAGGGTTGCGAGGTCGATCTCTCCGATTTCGATTAACTTTAGCATGCTTGTAGAATGGGTAAAAATAGGCGACCCGTATTTTTATATCTGCAGAACCCGATTTTTAAGGGGTAAAAAGCACCCTCGAAAATAGGGGTGTTTTTCGTTTTTCGTCGATAACGTTATCGTTCTCATCTCCAATGTACATCTCCAAGTACATGAAAAAATAAACATTGTTGCAATTTAAATTTTTTCATCTCTCGTACCGTTGAAACGTTATCGACGAAAAACGAAAAACACCCCAATTTTCGAAGGTGCGTTTCAATCCTTAAAAATCGGATTCCGTAGATTAAAAAAAAAAATACGTGTCGTCTAATTTTATCCATTCTACAAGCATGCCAAATGTAATCGAAATCGGACAGATCGACCTCGCAACCTTTCCTTGTTAAACATGTCAAGTTTCGTGCCATAAAGAGTATGTGCGGGGAATATGAATGCTCCACTTTATTTGAAAAAAAATCTATAGCTGAAGCACACAGAATTCTTGTTAAGCATGACGGCGACCAGACTCTGTCAGAAACAACATGCAGAGACTGGTTTAGACGCTTCAGAAAATAATGATTTTAATGTGTTGAATTGAAGGCATTACTTCATGAGGACTCGTGTCAGACGCTAGCTGAACTTGCAGAATCATTAGGAGATGAGCACAACAGTTTCCAAACGTTTGAGAACACTAGGAATAATTTTTTTTAAATAAAGCAATCATTCTCACGAGAAAATAACGAGAACCTATTCAACATGCCAGTAAATTGGAATTGGCGTTATTTTTTAATTTTTTTACAAAGTATTGCTTTCCCTTTTTTCCTGAAGCCTGATCAGCCACTTTCCGGCGGTGCATGGAATGTGAAACAAATCAGCGGGGTACAAATTAATTTCGGGGTAATTATGCATTATGAGGACTTTTCCGAAAAACGACGGGAAAATGTTTTTTTCACCGTCAACTTGTTTATTCCATTATATTGAGTGATATTCCGTCGAGGGAGGCTGACATTTCCCATTAATTTAATAAGTTATAGGGTTTTGAAGTTCGCGGAAACACGTGATAAAATAGGGAATTTTTAATTGTTTCGACGCGTATATAAAGGAGTTTGTTTAGTTTTGTTTGGGTTTGTTTGTTTCGATTGGCCCTTAGGAAACACGTAGCTGCTTAGCGACAACACACAAGAGCCAGCGAAATATTACCTGTTTTTGGAAACAGGACAGCTGTGGGCACAAAATCAAAACATATACATCTTTACCTTCATAATACACTATCTATAAGGAAACACCCTAGATAGAACACTAACGTATGATATACGACGTTGCCATTGACGTCTGTAAGCAGTATTTAGTACGTATACTATAGAGCTAAATGGCGGGCTAATATCCGTATAATGTATGTATATTCTACGTTTATTAAACGGTATATTTTACGTATATAAGATGTCGAAAATACGTCAAATATATTGTTTGACCAGCGTAGAATATGTGTACATTATACGGATATTAGCTGAACATTTAACTCTTTAGTATACGTACTAAATACGTCTCATAGACGTCGATAGCGAGATTGTATTAACGTATATTAGACATATCATAAACGCCTTATATACGAATAATAAATTCATAAACGATGTATACCATACGTATGGTATCGTATTTTATACGTATTGTATACGTAAAATTGCGTATGGTATACGTCAGAATACGTATGGTACACGTAAAAATACGTATGGTATACGCATTTTATACGTATGGTATACGTAAAAATCGATCGAAAAAATAACATTTCATTGGCAGAATGTCATTAGATTTTTTATTCATCTCCATGTTCTTGCGTAATTTCGATTTAAAGTTTAAATATGTACAGTGAGAGCCCATTTTGTTGTATAAAGAGTGCGTGTTCGTCATCCGTGACAGCGGTGCTCATCTTTTTGATGGCAGTGGTGCTCGTCCTTTTGTTATTCCTTGGCGTCAAGACGCTGCCGCGTCTCTTGATTTATGCCAAGAATTCAAGTATATACCCAGATAACCAAGCGTACTTGGCACGGCGTACCAAGATTGTACCCTACGTCGTACTCCAGATCAGCGGTACATCTGCGGTACGTGGTTATCTGGTTATTAGTGTTATGTATTTATATAGTGTATTACATATATATCCCAGATCGAACAGGAATGGCTAATATACACATATAACATGTATATATGTATATGATGTATATGTGTATACGCCGAGGATATACCTGTATTATAGGTATATTAAATGTGGATTGTGGATCTATTTAACTGATAATAGGGAAAGGATATATACATACATGTATTATATATGTAAGAAACATCTACTCGACGATGAAAACGACTCCAACTGCATTGCTGTCAATATCAAGCAACATATACGTACGTTGGACGAGTTTTTTTCAACATTATCTCCGTAGAATTTTGTACATCTCATATACGTATAATAGTCGTTCATTATCCTACGCTTGTGATTCCTGGATCTGAAGCTATTTAATGGACGTATAATATACGTAAATTCAACATCAAAGATTCAACGAAAGGAGAACGAACAGAATCCATTGATGGAATCACAATCGTAATATAATGAACGAATATTATACGTACATGAGATGCACAAAATTCCACAGATAATGTTGAAAAAAATACGTCCAATGTACGTTTATAATACGTGATATTGATAGCAATGCAGTTGAATTATTTTTTATTGTCGAGTAGATGTTCCTTATACATATAATATATGTATATAATTCGATGTCCGATACTTGTATAATATACGTAAAATATACGTATGTGAAATTCTTTCACTATCATTAGAGAAATAGCTCCACAATATACGTATAATACAGGTCTATCATAGACGTACAAATATCATATATATATATATATATATATATATATATATATATATATATATATATATACATACAATATATGTATATTAGACCTTCCTGTTCTATCAGGGATGTAGCTGTTTAGCGAGACGTCGGAATATTACATGTTTCTGGAAACCAGAAAACCCCATAACGTATGGAATTAATGGGAAATGTCAGCCTCCCTCTACAGAATATCACTTACTATAATGGAATAAACAACATCATGGCGAAAAAAAATGTTTCTCGTCGTTTTTCGGAATAGTCCTCATACTGCAAAATTACCGATTTTGGTTTCGAATCTAGTAGTTGAATATAATAATTATTTAATATATTGTGTATGCATGTAAGCGAGAAGCCCCATATATCGGATACTTTTGTTTGGAAATGAAAAAGAAAAGTAAATCATTGCTAAGACCTTCAAATGTAACGATTTTATGATCTACGTGTCATATACAACAAGATGCTAATAATTATTTTAGACATTACTTTTGGATATTTTGAATTATATTGTGTTTTACAAAAAATGACAGAAATAATGGTTTCCAAAAAGGTTGCCTATAATCGGATATCCGATATAAGGGCCCAATTTTTCTTATATATGATATTGGGGGGCTATTTTTATATAAAATAAAACATAACGTTTATTGTTTTAACTTTGTAATTATTATCGTACAATCAGTCTTTATGAGAATCTTCCATTAGGTAGGAACATTTTGGCACAAACGGATATCCAATATTAGGCTCGATCAAGCATCAGATATCAAGATTTGATATGATCGATGAACAGTAATATTTTTGTACATATTGCTATCTTTGCGAACATTATACATTTATTAAGTAAAATAAATGCTATAGTTAATTAAAAATAACAAAAACATAAATCATTTGGACTTCTCTCAATGAAAACAACACTTTCTTACATAAAAAAATGTTCACGCCGGCGAAAAGTAACATCAGCTCACTGTTATGTCATTTTTGTTGCTAGGCAACCAAAAGTTTTGCAGTGACATCTTCCTAGTAGTTATTATTGTACAAAATCAAAAACCGATGTCGCTATGGTAAAACTGGAGCTAGTTTTATCTTTGACCTATCTCATATACAGGGTGTTCCAGAACTTAATGCGTTCCCTGCAATGGGGGGTTGGGGATGAAATTCTGAGTCGATTGATATAAGCATGTGTGGGTCTCAGAACAACTCCTGAATTATTATTATTTTTTAAAGGCGGGCCAATCAGGTGCGCCCGCAATGTAGGTGCGGTGCTCCCGCTAAGCACCACGCATCGGGCGCACCTGATTGGCTCACCTTTAAAAATCAATAATCGTTCAGGGGTTGACCTGTGACCTACACATGCTTATATCAATCGACTCAGAATTTCACTCCCAATTCCCCATTTCAGCCAACGCATTCAGTTCTGGCACACCCTGTATGGTGCTTCTCCCCTATTCTGTATGCTTTTCCGCGAAATGTTGAAACATTTTTTTTATCCTCCATACCTTGATCTAGACCTGGTTCATTTTTCACAGCGTTTGAAGGCTGGTGCGAAATAAACGAGTTTAACTTCAAAATAATTAAGTTAAAAAAGATAACAGGATAGCAGTTCGACACCAAAATGATGTAGGAAGATTGCGCTTTTTTTGGGATGTCGGAATTAATTGATAAGAAACATGAAATCCGATTCAGGACAGTCAAATAAGTATTTTCGAGGGATGAAATTAGATTCGACAGAATCTAATCAGCAACCTGCTTTCGCCTCGGGTTTTTCGGGTTCGACGTTCCAATTGGGTCCCCAAGTGTTGCTAGTGTAGCTTCTTGGACGATACTAAAACTTTGAAGTGCCCCGGAAGAACTGCCGCACATTCCCATAGATAGTCATAAAAAATGTACATGTTATATCCAGCTAGTGAACGTTACAATCATTTTAGGTTACGGAAAGTTTTCTCCTCATCCTCTTCGTCGAAACTCTTATCCTCGCCTCTTAGTCTCCTTTTCCTCCTATTATTTACGGACGGCACGTTGAAACGGTGAAACGCCACAATAACATAAAGCCAATATCAACTTTTATAGAGAGCACGAGATCAGGTCGGCTTGTGAAGGCGGGTATGTGTGACTGCGGCCTCCGGATAGACAAAACGAGACGGCGAATGGTGAGAGCATGGAGACTAAAAGAGAGAAAAGATAAAACGGAGAAAAAGGAAGAGAAAACCGTTTTACTCCTTTTTTCTCGCATTCGTGGGCTATATACGCTTTTTCTTCAGCTTTCCTCTCTCGTTTCTCCCGGCGTTCATGAGCAACGTATATCTACACATTCTCGAGTATTCTTCAAACTATACCAGACACACACACACATACACACACACACACACACACACACACACACACACACACACACACACACACACACACACATATATATATATATATATATATATATATATATATACACACATGTCTGGTATAGTTAAAGTATATATCTATGAGAATTCTGATAGTAACTCGATTAAGGTATAATCCCGCGAACGTTCCTGATCTCATCATTGTTATCACGTTTTTAGGATCCCTCTTCTATTTCTTTCACCCATACATAAAATATTTCGGCATTCTTGGTAAAATGCGTAAGCATACAAAATTTGCTACCCCAGAAAGTGCTACCATATCACTCCTCCCCACTCTCAAAAGTGATACCATATCAGAACAATCCAAATACTCGATTTCCAATTAAACGAAGCGGCCCTAAAAATTGAAGTGTTAATAATCAGAAGGCCATGACATTATTAAGATGTGCCTTGGCGTATTCTGATAGCGCTACCTATTGCGGCGTACGGCAGATATAAGAAATAATCTAGTTCGGGTGAGAACTATAGATGTGCTGACCATACCATAAAAATTGGCGCGAAATCCGTTCAATAGTTTTTGAGATATTGTCCTTTTGAGATATTGTTGATAAGCCAATTTGAAGAAAATAGTTTTGATAAAAGAGCGTTTAAAAGTTGAAGTACGATTTACACAAAGAAAATTTTGACTCACCATTAGTCTGCTATTTCGGGTCCAAAGAACACGCACAAACTTGTTGCAATTTGTGCAAAACATTTTTTTTCCCAATTTTATGGATCTGTCACATGGGATGACCGCTTTAAAAAGGGTTTCTTCCCTTGTCAATTTAGACCAAACGGTGTAGACTATCGATTTAAAATGTGGAGGGTGCATTCAGTTTATAACAAAGAATTTACTGTATAAATTTGACTCAATTCGTAACATACCCACAATTTTCTCGAAACTCCTTAACCTCCCAAAACAATTATTACAAATATCGGATACAGCGTCTTTGATGTCTTTTGTTTTACCCACCAAAGACGCTATATACGATATATGTCAAATAGTTATATTCATCACGATGCCCCAAGAAGCTGCAATAAAACTGTCATTGGAGCTTTGAGGTTGGAAAATGTATAACGTTGCTTCGTGGAATGAATATTTCATGACGACCGATATTTTTTGCAATGTGACATCGAACGAAGTTGTAGAAGCATAGTTCTGTTCTTCAATGTACAATGTTGCAATCGACAACAAGACAATTTCGTTGTAATTAACGCCCAGATAAAGGATATCGAAGTTGAAGTGGAATCCCCCCCCCACACGCGCGCGCGCGCACATACATACATACATATGTGCAAAACCTAGTCTATAGGTAGTTTCTTAGACTCATCCTCCCACGACTCCATTCCCTCCTGTCTTTATCCCTTATCCGTTCGCATCTCTCGCATGGTTCACCCCAGTTGGTACACGGCACATCGTTCCTGACTACCTCAACGCTCTTCCGCCTCTATATATGCTATAACCTGTGTGAACGGTTATAACAGAGGTGATAACAGCGTGCAGTACAACAATAGTACGATAATAGGGCCGGCGATGTTCTGTTTCTGGGCAACGAAACCATGCATACATGTACACATGTATGTATTCATATGTATGCACACACACACACCCACATGCAGTCATAAATGGGTGTATGTGAAGAATATGAACACAATGAGAGACGGTTACATCCTGTGCAATGAGAATTCCGGACCTCTGACAGGTATACACGCTACTGAAACTTTTCATCGTCGGTTCACATGTCTATATCATACTTTATATTATGACATACACATGATTTATTCCATGCTAAATAAACGTGATTTGACTCGACTATTTCTTTTTGGCTGCTTTTTTACATATTAATGTATACATTCAAGGTGTGTTTTGTGGATCTTTGTCTTTATTCGTTCGCAGTTATAGATTTGTGGAAGCTGTCGACGTTATTGGTTGCTTTACTTTTTCTTTCGGTATGTACGGCGGAAGGAAAATGATGTCGAT
The DNA here is from genome assembly GCA_964007375.1 of Ophion obscuratus. Classification (NCBI taxonomy): domain Eukaryota; kingdom Metazoa; phylum Arthropoda; class Insecta; order Hymenoptera; family Ichneumonidae; genus Ophion; species Ophion obscuratus. Next base: position 46,490,069 of record OZ023315.1, read on the forward strand.
ATAAATGAGGTGGTTTTTTTCTTCCTGTTGGATAGATTTTTCAGAAGAAAACGCGAGAAGTTGTTAGACGTCGTTTTGATGCTTTTTTTCACGTTGATGAAAGAGCACTTTTTCGTGGTGGACACCTTCGATTTTTTGTTATGATTGCATTCAATTTCAGGGTCACTTTAAGTCCTTAGTGCACTCTAGGATTTTCCAAGAATCGATTTGTTTTTGTGTTTTTTGAAAAGGTACCTTAGTAAACAGTACACTGTAAAAAAATCTGTATTAAAATTAATATAGAAGTACAGGAAGTCTTTTTACAGATACTGTTTATGAATTTTAATATTGCCGTTTGAAAATCAGTGCAATGATTTTCGAATGTCTAATAATCGTTCAGTAATATCGCAACACTTAAGTACTGGAATAATCATATACGTATCGTATCTAAGTAAGGTACGTAAGGTATCTATTATAAGCGTATTAAAATTAATGTGCACAGAGTGTCTTTTTAAAAAATGTAAATTTGGCATAGAAAAGTGTATTAATTTTACGGTGTTAGGTTAGTGTCATTGTTATTATTTACTTTCTGCGTTTTTAATAAACTCTGTATGAATTTTAATATACAAATTCCGAAATTCTTTTTACTGATTCAGCCTGTGAAAACTAATAATCGTTATTTTAAAATTAATACACTACGTTTTGAATATCTAAGTAATGTGTAGTAATGCTGCAATACCAAAGTCGTGGAAAAATCATATACCTATTCAAAATTATCAGTTGTAGATATATCAAAACTAATGCGCATAGATTTTAGTTTGTTTGGGTTTAATTAGACTTGGCTACTTGTTCGGTTAATTCACCACTTACTTATTTGTTTTTTTCCTTAGGTACACGCTTTTCGCGTTTGTTACCTATTATTCTTCCCCTCATTGTAACCGTTCTTTACGGTTTACTACTGCCCCCCCCCCCCCCCCCCTCTTACGGCCGCAGCCCACATCCCCCTCTGTATTATATATATTCATAATGACATTTCTGTCATAGGTATATGGAAACTACGGAAAACCTATACCACCAACACAGCCGGTCATCGAGTTCGCGCCCCCAGTCGTGGAACTAGTCTTATTTTGCCGCGAAATGCCGAAGAAAAAAATTTCACGACGAAATGTACGCGACTGGGATTCGAACCCGGGGCCTCCCGTCCGCTGGTTTAGTGACGAGCACGCTAACCACTAGACCATCGCACGGGCTGTTCACCACTTACATTATTTTTGGTGTTACTCGATACGTTTTTTATGATTTGATTTAACATGCTGACCAAAGCACCAATTTCAAGTTTTCTGCACTGAATTATATATTAAATCGGACTATCACAATAAACATATACTAAATTAGAAACTGTACCTTCTTATTGTATATATCCTATTCATTTCTTAATTTTCTCCAATCTATCATAATATTCAGTGCACAAAAAATTGTATACTTCTGAACCAAGTATGGTAAAAATTAAGAGTCAGTTTGTAATTTTCTTACTTTGTCTACATTTTATATATTCAAAACGCTTGTTGTATTTTTCAAGTAAGAATATTTATTTTTCTATTAGACGCCTTGAAAAATGGTAAATAGTGTATTAATATCCAATTCGTACGTATTACGAAATGTAAAACCGTATGAAATGTAGGTCCGGTATTGAATTTTACAACACTGAAGCCTAAATATTCATTCATATACTAAGTTATGAAATGTTATTTGCCATAGTATTGTAAAAGTATCTTAAATTTCATATTTCTTTAAGCAGCGTTTGTAATATTCAATGTACAAGGTATTGCACATTTCAACAAAATGGAGTTAAAAATAATAGTCATATTGCGATGTTAATACTTTTTGTGAAAATAATGAAATCATATACGTTTGTTGCATTAATCAAACAAATATTTGTATTATTATGATGCGCGTTAAAAAACTCATACGCAGCATACTAATATTCAATGTCCGATATATTAAAATGTATACGAATCTATGAAAATTCATTTACATTATTGAAGTGCGAATTTGCGTTTCATATTCCGAGTTTAGAAATTTTCAATTGTAAAAGTATAGTAAATTTAATGATTTTTTTACAATGTATAAAATTATATTTTAAAAGATGATGGGTGTGAAAAATCTGTAGTACTCGATTTTCGAAGATTGTTGAGGATTAAAGGTATTGAAACATTATTCAAGTCGTGACTTTCTACTAACTTCAAACGCGTTTATCTTATAACTACATTTTTCAAGTCGGCCGCACTCAACTGAAAGAAATTTCAACCGATTGACTTGAAATTTTAACTGTATATTTAGAGATACATTTTCTAAGGCACTACGTAAGATTTTTCAAATTATATTGTATACTGCTATTTTATTAACAATTTTCTGACGATTTTCTCATGGCATTTTATACTTTTTGTTTAAAAAATGCACCATTTTGACAAAAAACAATATATCAAAAAAATGTTACGTACTTCTATAGCTATTCTTATATGCAGGATGAGGTCAAATAAAAGTGTTACAGAACAATATCACTCAAATTATCGATCATATCCAAAAATGTTTCAGACAAAAGTTTCAGTGTTCGAGAAGGTCGTCATACTGGACCACCCTATTTTTTTATCGGTGGAGGCGCTGAAGCTACGTCAAGGTCAACTGCACTTTTTGAAATGGAATGGTACATTTTTTCAACCATCTTGTAGAGCACCTCAAGCCGCATAAAAAACACCAGGGGGTCAATGTCGTTCAAGGTCACCTATTAAAATGAAATACAAATCTAAATATCTCGGATCACTACCAAAATTTGGTAGTGATCCGAGATATTTGGATTTGTATCATCGATACTGACCTTGAATGAGCTTCAACGACTTTGACCCCTCATGTTTTTTGTGCGGCTTGAGGTGTTCCACAAGGTGTTTGAAAAAAAATGTACCATTCCATTTCAAAAAGTGGAGTTGACTTTGACTCAGCTTTAGCGTCTCCACCGACAAAAAATTGGTTGGTCGAGTATGACGGCCTTCTCGAACACTGAAACTTTTGTCTGACACATTTTTGGATATGATCAATACTTTGAGTGCTATTGCTCTGTAACACTTGACGTGCCTCACCCTGTATAATCGAAAAAAAAATTTAGTGTCTCACCATCACCCCAAAATTATAGGAGCTGTTGGTCCAGCCGTTGACCTTCCAGAAATAAAGGCGGCATCGGAAAAATGCTGCACGATTACCATTTTGACATGTATCGCTGTGAAAAAATAATTTTGTATAGTCGATTACGTGTACAACAAAACCCCTAATTTGTCATTTCGATTTAATTTATGGTTTTTCTGAAAAAAAAATCACAAAATATGCCCTTTTTTACCTCTAGAGTGGCCTAAGGCCTTAAGCATTTTCGACTTCGGTAAACGCTACTATTGGAGGATCACTTTATAGTTGGATAAAATGTCAACCTCCTTTGAACAACTGTATGTCTGTGAAAAATAATAGCAGTATTATTTTCAAAAAGAGAATGGTAAAGCCGGATTCTTTGTCTTAAAAAATCGCAGTTGGAAAAAATGAGCGCATATTTTTTTGTTGAGTTATGTATTGTTCGTTAAATGACATAGAGCTGGAACTGATTTTCGAAGTTCGAACCGTATACATTCCGTTTGCAATGCATGTTAGCAGGCTCTATAGAAATTTTTTACCGAGTTATCGACCGCCAAAATAAAAAGTGTATGTTCCGACTTTGAAAACAGAGACGAAAACAAAAGAGTCACATTTTTCAGCTGGAGTAGGCATTCCGTACGATTATGGAGGGATTGAAAAAATTGTGCATTTGTATCAACACGAAGAAAGGCAAAACCCAGGCGTCCGACTTTTTGCATAATATTTGAGCATATCATTGGCTCAAAAAGGAGAAAGAAACATTGGGGGTTAACATTTTTTTTATAGAGTTACACCATATTTAAGAGAAAAGTGTCAGATTCGCATATTAACAAATTTTTTTATTTCCCAACGCGACAAGAAATGTAAGAAAAGTTTTTCAATGCCCTTCTTGGGAACACTGTGCGACCTTTTCTACCTGATTGTGAGTTACGCCCTTTCAAAGTCGAAATATACACTCGGTTTTGGCAGTCGATAACTCGATAAAAAATCGTAAAAAGCTCGCCGAAATGAGAGTCTGTAGCAAAACGTGCTCTCCGAAGCTGCCGAAGCGTTTTTTTTTAATGCGTTTCACGTGCACAACTTCACAATTGCTTTTTTTAAATTTCTTCTCTTTGGCGCCCAACAAACAATAACTTGATTAAAAAGCTATTTCTTTTCAACCTCGATTTTTGCAGATGCTGAATCACGACTCAAAATGCTTTTTTTTCGGGGATTATTTCCAACGGAAATATAGAGATTTAAAAGAAAACGAAAATGTGGCTTCAATTGTTATGCTTAAAATCAGTAATATAATATATGATACAAAACTGATTTTGACTATTTTTGAGGAATTGAAGTTTGCTTACGGAAAAAAATCCTTTTTGCAGTTCAGACATCTTCGATTATTTGCTCCCTCGTTGAGGGAATCTCGTTTTCGTCAACATCATTAAAAATTTAAACTTGTTCTAATGCTATAAAATGTTTCAAATTCCTAGCCAATAACTCGTCATAAGCAACTTTTAGTATTTTTTGACTATCGATAAAGTTTTATTTCATGCGAAATTTCTTATTGCCAACCGTATCCATTTTCTTCTACGCTGTAACATTTTACGGTTAATCTCATAATTGTACGGAAAGGTGGACCAAGACGGGGCAGCAAGTTAAGATGGGGATCGACCCGAGTCGAAATTTTCGAGCCGCGTTCAACCCACAAAATGAAAGTAGAAATCGGCGTGAGCGGATTATTGGGTATCTAAAAGGAGGGTACAATGTTTGAAAGTACCATGTGTTAGAGCCTCCGATGAACCTCCGGCATGGCAGAAAGTAGACTTTTTGACTCAAAGGAGGTCAGTGAGGTTCACAATTGAACCTACGGAACCTCAGATCGGCCTACTTCGCGCGCTCGTGCAGAACCTACTGCCCCCCCTTTCGGCCTACTGTACACTGCTAAACAAAAAAATTAATTTATATAGAATCTATTTAAATAAAATAGGTTTTTTTCTTATCTCACAGCCTACTACGATCATATTTCTTTCAAAGATATTTATATATATTAATAAAGATGAGATTCAAATTAATCTTTATTTGCTTACAATGTACACTATAAAGCTAAGTGTACTATATGCATAAAATATTTCATAAATCGAAAATAAAATCAACTCCTTAATTGAGAGCTTTACCACAAGGATTTTTCATCGTAATTCGCCATTCCCTGGCCTTTAGAAATGATTTTTTTCGAAGAAAATATTTGCCCTATATGCGCCTTGAACCTAGTCCTACCTACTCATAGCTACGCTCGGCTGCCCCTATGCTACCGAGTGCTTATAACATTTTGGTCGCTGATATGGCATAAGAGACCAAATGAATACCTCTAACTGTTGTATCACATAAGCTATATGAATTAGTTAATATGATTGTGATAATTAGAGAGTTCCATCGAATAACATGCTATAGATTTTTCAAACAAACACACACACATATATATTAGGGTGTGCGGAAAAAAATCGATATATTTTTCTTCGGTTGCATCCACCAAAAACAGGTGAATTAAAGTAAAAAAAAGAAGAATCCCCGAAGGAGAGCTCAAAAAAATATTTCAAACGGCGCATTGCATTTGAATACTTTCCATATGAATAACACAGGAAAATATTGGCACTTCTGGACGTTGTAGTAAAACTCTTCAGATAAAAATCTCACAAAAATGTCATTAAGATATTCTGATAGAGAATTGAATTCCCTAAAAAAAAAGTTCCTACGAACAATAAGCTTAGAACAACCGTTCAAGTGGTATCCAAGCTGTCTGAAATTAATTTTTTTATTTAAACTGCGTGCGCGCCCTAGCACACGCTGCTAGCTGGCGGCAGCATGCGGTAGCTCATAGTGCAAAATTACAAGCTTCACGCTAGCGCCACGAACGGGAAACCGCGACATTTTTCCCCCAAATCAAGATCTGTCACTGCTACAAAATTTCATTCGTTATTGCGAAGTGAATTCTGTAGTAGGGGAGGCTGCCTCGAAAAAATTAGCTAGTCACATGTGGTACTTTAACGAGAAAATTGTTGCTTTGTCGTTTTTTGACAATGCTGTGCCGATAAGTGCGAAGGCAAAAATGGTACAAGATCTGCAATCTCGAGAAAAATCCAAAAATCCTTCCGAGCGAGTAATTGTTAAAAAAAATGATTGGGAAATGGTGCTGAAAGAAGACATAAGCGATTTCGTTACTCAAGAATCCTTATTTCTTTTTCAGCAATTAAATTTACCTCATGATTTTTTTAGAGTAAATATTGATTTATGGTCGGAAAATGCCACTCATTTGAGTTGGTTAGATTTTTTTTAATCCAAAAGTCATTAATCACGTAGCCGAACGTGGTGTCACTTTGATAGAAGCATAAAACGGTTCGTTAACAAAAGACGAAGAGCAGCTACAATATTTATTGGGCGTAGTGCAAAATCGTCGACAGAAATACCCTAATTGCAACAAACAGCCTCTTAAAAAAAGGAACGATGATTATCAAGCATTATAATGTAAAAAAAATCATTTTATCTTATTAAACCAAATTAATTCAGTAAAACTTTTCGAAACACGATCAATGATGGACGTCGTTTCTTTTATATTTCTTGTTGTACTTGATTCTTTTTTGTATCAGAGAAATATTTTGAGAACGATTCCATGCAAATTGTATGTTAGAGCAGAACATTCTCTACAAAAAAAAACCCAAAAAGTTTTTTCGTAAAGCGAAAAATTCGATTTTTACAGCCTTCTGAATTATTTTTTTTCTATCAATTCAATTTCAGACAGCGATTCCACTTGAATGGTTATTCTGAGTTAATTTTTCGTAAAAACTTTTTTGTTGGAAATTCAATTCTCCATGAGAATATGTTAATGACATCTTTGTGTGATTTTTTCCTGACGAGTTGCACTACCACATTCAGAAATCCCAATATTTTCCTGGGTTATTCTTATGGAAAATATTCAAATGCAATGCGCCATTCGAAATAATTTTTTTTGAGCTCTCCTTCGAGCATTCTTCATTTTGTACCTTAATTCACCTTTTTTTGCTGGATGCAACAGAAACAAAAAGTATCGATTTTTTTCCGCACACCCTTATATATATATATAATTCCTCTGTCTCCATCTTCTCTACCCCCCGCTCCTTTGATATGAGTGTTGCAATAAAGATGGACCATTAGGTCAATCAAATAGAAAAATGGTTAACTGTACGAAAATTCTATTTAAGGTACATTTTAAAAAAATAACTAGATCCATTCAGTGAACTTAACTAAATTGTTTTTTTGAACAGATGAAAATGTTGATCTGATGAAACCGAATCACAGATTTATTAGGATCAAATAAAATGTGTAGCTATTGGACGATATTAAATAGATTGATTTTCTGTAGTTAATTCGAATAAAAAAGAATCAAATAGACGCGGTTATTTAAAATCATAATGTTTAGCGGAAAAAAATAAAAATATGCTTCATACATACACGTGGAAATATTTTTTTAAATTTTCGACGTGCTAAAAATGAAAACAAAGAAAAATCAAACATTTTATTTAAAATCGACGGTAATCGGCCGTCGCCATTTATCAACTCATTATTGAATAAACAAAAAAAAAACATAACGAACAAAAACAAAAAGAAACAATCGATTGAGGTTGAATTCTAAACCGACAATTTCAATCCTTTAGAACATAAAATAGTCTATAATTAACACCCTAACGTTCCATATAGATATCAACATTGTATGTTATTTAGATCTACACTGCCAACCAAAAGTTTTCAGACCCCCCACATAATCGCAAAACTTTTGAGCGCTGGATAATTGCCAAATAATGTTAGAGTAATATAATTCATTTCATTTATTATTTCACGAAGATACTATAAAGATCTATATAATTAAGTAATTATACAGAGCTTTATAGTATCTTCGTAAAATAATTATTATTCTACCATAAGGTTGCAATGATCCAAAGTGATATTAAGTTTTGCAGTTATCTGAAGTGTCCGAATACTTTTGACTGGTAGTGTATATTCGAATATATTAACGCAACCACATATTTCGAGTATTATATATATATATATATATATAATATACTATTATATATATATATATATATATATATATATATATATATATATATATATATATATATATATACACACCGTCGCTTAAAAGTTTGGACACACCAGTCGATATTTCTTGCTGCACTAAAAGTTACAAAGCTTCGTAAAAAAAAAGATAACCAAATTTACCGAACCGCGTTTTTACGGGAATAAATTCGGCTTTATATTGCTTTTCTGAAATATTTTTTTATAATTTTCTTTTCGACCCGGTACGCACGTTTATACGTGACTGATTTTCGGCTTTTTCTCGACCATGGAGAATTGGGCGCATGACTTATGCAAAAAAAAATTGTTACGTTCATCCATGATAAACTTTAACGGGGTAGCAGGAACTCCATTTGCGTTTTTTATAAATTTTTGTACGATTTTTTTCACAATGTTGTTTCATTTTTTGCTAAAAAAGACTAATTCTAGATAATACAATGTAACTCAAGAACTAGAGGGTTTAAGAAGAAATATCAAGGACAAAAAACGTCGCGTAAGCTTATATTAGATAGACTGGCATTTTTTAAGAATTTTCCTGTGAGATTTTTTCTCACAGGAAAACGCCCATTAATCCGATAGAATTGGGGTAAGATTGTATATACAAGCAGTCTTTTATGAATTGCCTATAAAATAATAATAAATCGATATTGAGAAAATTTGATTGTTTTCGCATATTAATATTGCACTAATAATTTGATAAGGGGACGACGTATTTTTATTAATTTCGTATTATTTTCGTCGTCGAACGGGTTACCGATCAGGCCACAATCGAATGATGATAGAGGAGATATCGAATTTGGGCCGAAAGCAGGTTAGGTGGGGTCGAGGCAACATTTTGAGATTGAAAGCAGGTTAAGGAGGCCTGTGCTCTGCACGTTTCACTGAAACTGGGGGTTGAGAGAAGGTTTGGGAGGTCTAGCAGAGGCTACCCTAGACCAAGAGGAGGTCTCTTCATGGCACTGAACTCGACAAACGAGGTTTCGTAGGTTCAACGGAGGCTGGCGGCTTATGTATTACAAAAGAAATGGGTCCTGCGAGGGTTCAGAGGAGGCTAAACATTTTGACTTGGGCGACCCATGTTATATCGATGTTCCATTAAAGCTTCGATGATATTGGGAGTACAAATAAGTCTCCGCCGTTTGACAAAAGATGGCCCCGCCAGGAGGTTATGGTTGAAATTGTCAGATTTAATAAAACGTCATATCGTAAGGTTGGATATCTGGCAAGACCATGACCTTAAAATATTCGCGATTTTGTATCAGCATCACATAATTTTTTCGTGCGAAAATGTCGAGTTTTTAGCCGAATAAGCATCATTTACGGGAACTCTTGCGTTTGGCACGAATCTCCCTCCAATAATGCTTCCGCGTCGTCGTATATTTTCGGCCTTCCGCTACGTTCTTTGTCGCCGGGATACATTCCGAGCAAGTACATCTTCACGTAATGCCTTCCCGGCCAGAACATTGATATTTCCCAACATGGCGTCAAGGCGTTCAAAAACCACGAACGACCTGCTTTACTTTTTTGCCTCATCAAATAATTTGGCTATTCTTTATGCCCAATTCATCAGTTATCGTAAACCCGGTATTTATGATATGCTTTGTTATCCTTGTTGGTTATCATTGATGAAATAAAGGCTTTTAATGATGAATAGAATTACAACAGATGTATTAGTTTCATCACAATCAATTATAAATATCTTTGATGAGGCGAAAAGCAAAGTAGCTTTTCTTTAGCCCTTAAAGACAGGCTCCTCTTTTCAGAACATGTCGATGTTCCGGCCGGGTAGACATTACGTAAACATGTACTTGCTCGCAATGTATCCCGGCCAGACGATTGGAATTTCCAAACAGAGGATAAACCGTAAAAAAAGATTTTGCGATCTTCCCGGTTTGTTCCATGGGAAAGCCCGGTCAGGTGAATCACACAAGGCAAGTCTGGTCAGGGTTGGACACAAAGTAGGAAATGCCCGGTCACATTTGTGCACGGGTAGAGCTGCAGCGATGGGGTTTTCCGTGCGCGGATTATCAGAGTTATTCTTCTATTTGGGGAGCAGAATGACGAGTTCGAGATAAGCACCCATTTCGTCATAAGATTGAGCGAAGCGGGGCTGTCGCGGATCAGCACGATATTCGAACCATTGTTGCGTTAGGTATGTTCTACGATAATCCTCATCTTGATCTTCGATAGACCGAACGGCAGTTAAAAGTTCTCTCATCAACGGCGAGTCGAATCCTCTAGGAGGTTCGACATCATCTGTATCATATCACGCTTGTGTCGGATTGAATTGGAGCGCATTGAGTGAAGAAACAAAGGGCTGTATTTTTCTGGCGGCTAATTGAGCAGATTTGTAACCAACTAGGTCAGTGAAAACAACGCGATGGGTACATGATGTTTCCCCCAAACATCGGTAGCGCTTCATTATGGTATGGTATTCTAGATAGGTAGCTTGTGCGAACTTATTTATTTTTGGACGAACCTCCGTTCGACCGGATATATAGCGAATTTCTCCATAATAATCTTCCGGTGCTGCTGGAAGATATCAACTTGCATGCCAGGCATAGGATGTGTTTGAAGCACAATGGTGCATTACCACATTTTGGTGTAAACGTCAGAGCTCACCTAAATCTCGTATTTCCGAATCTGTACATCGGTCGATGAGGTCCGGTTGCGTGGCCACTTCAATCTTTTAATGTCATGTCGCTAGGTTTTTTAGGGAGCTTTCTCGTAGATCTAGTTCTACTCAAACAGCTCAACAATATGATTGAACGTAATCAGTAGCATCGTTATTGCCTGCCGGAGTATTTCTCGTGACATTCATAACGATAAGCACGTATGGACACGATTGGAGCTGCTATTCTTTAATTCTCGCTCTCAACTGATGTACTTCTTAATCCCTCAAACCACTCTTCAAACTGTGCGTCACTCACAGATTCATAGCGATATACTCTACGTATGGTGTTGAATCTGCCCGCGTAGAAATTTTGATGGGGCCCAAATCAGGACCCGTTCTGGCTGCCTGACTGCCCTGGTAGGGCACTAATAAGGCAGCCTGAAAGGGCCCTACTAGGATATGTAACGTTATGTCACATATGGGCCTGACCTGGTTGCCTGATCAGGCCCCTATCAGGTTACCTGATCAGAAAGAAATGCACAAATACTTCAAAAATCCAAAATGGAATGAACCACTCAATTTAGAGTTCCACTACAATGAATTTTTATCATAATTCGTCATTCTCTGGCCTGCTGAAATGTTTTTGCCCGAAGAAAATATTTCGCCTATATAGGAATCGAACCTCGTACCTACCTACCCAAAGCTAGGCACGCTGCCCCTATGCTACCGAGTGCCTGTAACATCTTGGTCCCAAATCTGGCATAAGAGACCAAATGAATTCCTATAATTATTTGTTGTATCACATAAAGTATATCAATTAGTTTATATCAATGTGACAATTAAAGAGGTTTATCGAATAACGAGCTATAGATTTTTTAAACTTAACCTTATATATAAATATAAATATAAATATATATATATATATATATTAGGCCCTAAATCAGGCTATGCTAAAATGGCCCTACTAAGGCCGTCTCTGATGAGGCCATAAATAGGCTTGCCCTATAACTGCCTCATTACCAGCTTTGTAAGGCGAAGAGAGAGGGAGGAATTATACTGTATATATATATATATATATATATATATATATATATATATATATATATATATATATAAAATTCCTCTGTCTCTCTTCGCCTTACAAAGCTGCCGAAATCTACTAACACGCATCTGAGTTGCATAACGTTTTTTGTCGTGACAGTCCACAGCACCTTTTTTTAAATAGAATTCAGGAATGCATCGAAACTCCGAAGCTACGATGCTGTAAAATCGAAGTTTCCATGTGGAAAATAAGAGGTTATGTGGATCTATCGACTGCTGAGGCAATTATAGGGCAAGCCTATTTATGGCCTCATTAGGGAAAGCCATAGTATGGCCTATCAGGGCAAGCCTTGGTAGGGCCCTATCGGGGAAAGCCTTAGTAGGGCCATATGAGGGACAGCCTTAGTAAGGCCCTATCATGGAAAGCCTTAGTAGGGTCTATCAGGGCAAGCCTTGGTAGGACCCTATCGGGGCAAGCCTTAGTAGGATCTTATCAGGGACGGCCTTAGTAGGGCCATTTTAGCATAGCCTGATTTAGGGCCTAAATACTTCCGGCCCGATCGGGGCCGGATCAGGATGTCCGTAATAGGTGTTACTCGTATCATACCCCGATCGGGGCCTGATCCTGGTCAGGCTAACGCTAAGAAATTTCTACTCGGGTGGGTACGTTACGTTTTAGCGCGGCCTTTTTGGCGCGACCATTTTGGCACGAGACGTTTTGGCGCCGGGATGTTTCGGCGCGAGGACGTTTAGGCGCAGGGATGTATTAGCGCAGGGACGTTATGGCGAGGGGACGCGTTTGCAGGAACGTACTGGCGCACAAGCAAATCCGAATAAAGTCGAATAAACCATAACAACACAGAGTACACACACATACACACGATTTGTACTCATACAGGGAAGCAAGGTAATATCATTTCATATATAGGAAACCCAAACACACCCCAACTAGCCCAAAAAAAAAACAACCAAACCAAATACAAAATTATTTTGTTGATGATTTTTTTTATTTGGCTGATATACTCAAACAAAACCCAAGCAAACAAACTCAAATAAACCCAAATAACAAACCCAAAAACAAACCCCAACAAGCCCGACAAAAGACAAAAAAACTAAAACAAAAAAAGATTGTTGATGATTTTTTTTTACTAATATTTTTATACATTTTGTATTAATTAAAAGGAGTATTCATCCTTTTTATCATCGACACACGATTCGTGGGGCAAAACCAACTTGTGCTGATGCCGGAACACCCTGACATCAAAACGTCCCCGCGCCAAAATATCCCCGTGCCAAAACATCCTTGCGCTAAAATGTCCTTGCGTCGAAACGTCCTCGCGCGCAAACGTCCTCGCGCCAGAATGGCAGAGCCAAAATGTCCCCGCGCCCAAATGTCTCGTGTCAAAACGGCGGCGCCAAAAACTACTGCTGCCGATAAATCTTGCAGCGATGGCGACAAAAAATTTTTTTGCGCCGTCGACCAATTTTTTTTTGACGCATTTGGACTATGAAAATCACCTAAACGCTTGTGAGAATCTTAATTGGAGATCTATAATCAGAATTCGCAATAAAAGGATTTTAGATACTAATAAACATAAACAAATGGTAAAAACAAAAAGCATTTCCATTGCATTCCAACGATGCAATCATTAACACCATCTTTATGTGTAATATCAACGGTTTCCGATAACGAATGGCCAACTTTGTGACAACACTTAATGCACATTCTTGTTCAATGCGTTCAGCCATCGTAAAATGCAACACGATAAACGTTTGGCGTTTACTCAAAAGCGTAGCGTTACCAATTGAAGATTTGCAAGATTGTGCTACCTGGCAAAGGGACGTTTTGGACAATAGCGCGCCTTACAAGGAACATCCCTCAGGTGACAACCTTAGATTTTGTTGAAATTTCGATATGTTATTTATAAAGCACCGAAAAGTAAGCGATACGTATTTTTTTATCGGCGGAAAAAAGGTTTTAAGGGGTGAAACGAACCCTCGAGAATAGGGGTGTTTTTCGTTTTTCGTCGATAACGTTATCGTTCTCATCTCCAATGTATAGTGCACCAAAAAAAATAAACATTGTTGCAATTTGAAATTTTTAAATATCTCGTACCGTTAAAACGTTATCGACGAAAAACGAAAAACATCCCCATTTTTTGGGGGTGCGTTTCACCCCTTGCACCCGTTTTTCCGTCGATAAAAAAAACACGTATCGCGTACTTTTCGGTGCTTTATAACATATCTAAATTTCAACAAAATCGAAGGGTGTCACCTGAGGGAGGTTTCTTGTTAGTGCAAGGTTAGAGCACAATACCGAACACTTTGCGGACAGACCATGTACCAAAATCAAAGCAAAATTCTCACATTGGCGGAGTAATGCATGTGCACTTTCCAGTTCTTGTCAACTGCCCGGATATCTACAAGATTTATCATACTTTCTGCTACTTCCATTGATGCGATGAAAATATTTGAGGCTCGTTTGAATGGACTGGAAAAAAAGAGCCCATTGAAAAGCTAAGGTTCGAGTTATTGTATGTTTTGAGCACGTCAAAATTTCAAATTTCAAATGTGAATAAAAAACGAACTAATACATTTAAATACTGTGAAAATTGAACAAACAAGTGCCAACAAAGAGTGAACATACACCTGTAAGCAACAAAAAACAAATTAAACTTCACAAGTAATGAGTACTTTGTCTGCAAATCAATGGAATATGAACTTCTTTGGATCAAACAAAATATATTGGTTGTGAAAAAACGACAAATCTCACTGGTCGTCTGTTAATATTCACAAATACATAAAAATCATATATCTACGTTAGTATGTGAATGCAGCGGTTACTCGCTTGACTGACGTTAATTGCGGCTGTCTATCGCGTTTCCTGCAAACGTATTAGAACTGACTGTCAGATCGAAAATTGAATATATTCATTTTCAAATCGGCTGTCAAAAGTGACATAACTGAATATGCGACAAAATCGCCAATATGGCGAAACACACTCAAACTCCTAAAAATGTGAAAAGGGAACCACAGCGTGGGTCTTGTCTCAAATGCGGCAAGTGCAGCTGAACATACATCCCAGGTACAAGAAGAAAGGGCACAGACGTTGTTTCAAGATGGCGAGCGACGCGTTCTTTACCGCGAGGATGAGTATGTCCAAAAGTATAGAGAAAAGTTGGATAGCGATTTACAACCTAACACTAGGGTACGAGTGACGGAATCGGTTAATGAGAGGCAAGAACGATCAGCGATTAATAGCCATCGATACACACCAACTGGTGAGCTTGAAGTAAAGATTGTGATAGAGAATGTCTCCAAAAATGAATGCAGTTTCTAGTAAGTAAGAAATCCCACATGATGTGGTAATACGGACACCACTCACTGCATTATATAAGATTCTTTACAAATCCACCGAATTAAGCAACGGTGTTCAAATACGGGGGTTGCCTTTGCCAAACGGATTTCAATGTGGACGAAGTCGAGACCACGTATAGTAACTATATAATTTTCATGGGTATCTGTCTTGCTCTGATGGGTTGAACATTTTCGGTCTATACTTGGCACCTACATTGAAAGGTCGATCTCTCCGATTTCGATGTAATTTGGCATACTTGTAGGATGGGTAAAAATAGGCTACAGGCATTTTTTTATATCTGCGGAACCCGATTTTTTAGCACTGAAACGCACCCTCGAAAATAGGGGTGTTTCTCGTCGATAACGTTATCGTTCTCATCTCTAATGTATAGTACACGGAAAAATAAACATTGGTGCAATATGGATTTTTATCATATCTCGTGCCGTTAAACGTTAAAGTGAAAAATGTTGGAAATCGATTAAATGGTACGCTTTAAAACAAAATATTGAATTTCCCGAAAACAAGACTACATTTCACAATAAAATATGTTTTTTTTACTTATTTTCAAAAACATTTCGGGTCATTTTAGACAATAAGGTTAGAAAGATTCATGCCAAATTTCATCAGATTCGGTCGATTAGTTTTTTAGCTATACGTCACGCCAGTTTGGAATATGCAAATTAGAAGACCGTGCCAAACCTCCGTCATTTTTAAAGATTAATAAACCAAAAATACCATGTAACAGCCAAAAGTAGTAATAAAACATACCCCAAGTCACAAAAATAGTTAAAAAATGGAAAATGGTTTCAAAAAGTCATGAAAATCAGCAAATGTTTGCCTCGTCTAAAGGTGTCTCGCCCCTAAAATAAAAGAAAACGGTCATGGTTCGAATAATTTGTGCAATTGCACCAGGTGTGACAAAGATAGTCATCAGGTTTTGAGTTCGGACGTTTGTGAGAGAAAAACCTTAAAAAATGAAAAAGTGCGGAGTTGCAATCGATTAAAAATAGCCATTACGTACAATCAGCCTGATGAACAGATATATTGCAGTAACATGCGTGCGATCAAGTTTATGGAGCTCTCTCAATCCAATCCACCCTCGATCGACCAACGCCTCTTTCCACATTGGTCCACGCATCACTCCAGGCGATGTGGTCCAGCGTTCGGAATAATGCGTCCGAACGCCCAACGCTTGTGCGGTGGTGACTCTCTTTTCGCTCACGTCACATTGATACATCCGCCATTTAAACTATCCAGGTCACTCAGTCGCAGCTTTGGCCGCGAATCGTTTATTATAGCAATGCACCCATCGAGCTCAACACGGGGAGAGGGAGCAACCCATTTTTTTCGCATTTTCCAATTTCGGGGCGGATTGTTTGTTGCCTTAACCATCCTACGGTTATGGTATGCGTTCGAAACCAAATGCCCGTGGCACTCAATGAAATGGACTGAGAAAGAGCGAGAGAGAGAGAGAGAGAGAGAGAGAGAGAGAGAGAGAGAGAGAGAGAACATACATGTACACATAAAGCAGCTGCGGGCCTGTGAAGGATGAGAAATAGATCGATGTTGGATCATACCCCGATAGAGACTGCGCCCTAATGAAAACTCGTAAAAGAAACATTGCTGCATGCAGCCCACTAAAATGGAATCGGCCAATATTCATGATAACCATCGACAACCTCGTTCTGTATTTCATACCAAACTACCATGTCCGAATTCTACGCGCGTACGATTAGCCGGATTGCTTTAACCCTCTCACTATTCGATTCTTGGCTAACAAGGAACATCCCTCAGGTATCGTCCTTCAATTTTGTTGGAACTTATATATGTTTTAAAGCATTGAAAACTAAGAGACACGTATCTTTTTTTATCGGCGGAAAAACGGTTTTAAGGGGTGAAACCAGCCCTCGAATAGGGGTGATTCACCCCTTAATTATTCTTTTTGAGATAACTCTCTAGAGGATTTTTTATCGCTTCGGATTAGAAAAAATTTCGTTTTTGTTTCATTGTGATTGGTCGACTGCTTGTCGCCGACACTGCAGAATTACCCCTTGACATGCCTTTTTCAATTTTTCTGCCTGAACATTTTCCAACATGAATCGATAAATGATTGCATGTTTATCACCCTATTCCATTTGCGTCTTCCCACTGCAGTCCCTAATCGGTGAGAAAGATGCAGCTTGTAATTTCGGACTGAAAAAATATGCAATTGTCATATATTCTTCTTCTGGGTGAACTAAGAAAAAGCTGAAAAAATCGTAAAATTATAACTTTTCTCAGATTTTCAAAAAAAAATTGTTAAAAAAACACTTTAACTCATTTAGTTTTAAGCCATTTAGTTTTTTTGCTATCACGCCCGCCAATTCGGAAAAATCGTGAAAATGAAAACTATAGAAAACGCGCCTCAAAGTTTTTAATGGGAGGAAATATCAAGATCAGCTTCTCTGCTTTTAACCTTGTATCGTCAAAAATATTTACAATCGTTCTCTGTAACTTTTAAAATACATTCTCGGATAGTTTATCTATCGATGTAAGCAATAAAAAAAACGACTGATCTCTGGCCTTCCAATTCAGGCCCCGGCCTTAATAGTTGTCGTCTTACTCGATACAGAGCATTGAATAACGTCGGAACTGTCAAGGAAATTGTACGATAATGGAGGAACAAAGCGAATTCGCTCCTTTTCAATCATAATCTGATTTATTGAAGCACATTCAAAGGTCAATCTTTCGTCGCCTTCTTCCGAAGTATTGAACATAGTTTATACTACCATTAAACATTTGTCTACGGTGTAATACATTTAATAATACATAAATAAGACAATGACTCAGCCGAGGAAAAGTTTCGAAGACTGGGTGACGAGAAAAGAGAGCAGGATACAGTGGAGTCTTTCCAAAGTTGTCGACCTCTCCTAAAGTACATATTTCATAGTCGAACCACTGTCCTTTATCTCTTTTCTCTTCTTTTGTCTCCTCTACTTTCCAATCTCCATAAAGATCAGAATAAAAAATTCAGGAAGAAAAAGTGCCCAGCGAAATATCAGACAAAAGTATTACT
The DNA here is from genome assembly GCA_964007375.1 of Ophion obscuratus. Taxonomy (NCBI): domain Eukaryota; kingdom Metazoa; phylum Arthropoda; class Insecta; order Hymenoptera; family Ichneumonidae; genus Ophion; species Ophion obscuratus. The sequence continues at coordinate 46,508,381 of OZ023315.1, forward strand.
TGCGAGCTCACGACGCGCCGGTGCAGAGAAGGGGTAGAATACACGCACCCCACCCCCACCTACACACACACACACACACACACACACACACACACACACACACATCGAATATCGAATGAAAGTTTAACTCATCGAGTCCGAAAACTTTTAACTGAAAACTTTTTCGTAAATTTTATACATCATCACCTGTATATCTGTATGTGATTCGACAGAAAATCGACAAGAAACTTTACTTAAGTTTCCTGTAACTTTGTGAGCGCTGAGCTTTGTGCGGAAAGTTCCGAAAAATATAGATGAACGAAGAAATACGTGCGCGCACACGTACGAATTCGTTTTGGCTTTTCTGTCTCCCGTGATTATAAACGTCAAATCGTAGACGTAGACGTCTCGTGGACAAAATTTTCTGTGTTTATTCTAGTTGAAGACTGTACGGAAGGTGTGAAAAGTTGCAAACGATAAATTGGACAAAAATGCGACAAAGAAATGTGTAGAGAAAAATGCCGATGTTGATTGTTTCACGTACATTCATTATATCCGTAGTAGAAATGTTCAATGACGAATTGGTCGATAATTGACTGGAGAATTTTTTTTTCAATGTTGATGATGTTAGCAAAATGTAATACATTTCGTAATAAGGAAACGAGATTTTATAATAATTTTGTTTACGACCTTTCGGAAAGTACGTTTGCGCGAAGTTGCTTTACCAACTTGATAAATGGATGTTGCAAAGCTCATTAAAAAGTACGTTGTTTTTTTAGTCAATGCTCATAGCAGCCACTCAGAAAACATCGAGTATAACAAGCTCTTGTGATTCGACGACAATGTCGAATTTCGTTTCCATGGCAGGAATAGAAAATAGACTCGAACTTTGTATTCAGTAGAAAATGTATTCAGACAGAAGCACGCTGTCCATTAGAGAATCCACGAGTTCGCTCGGTTCAGTATCGGAAAAATGGTCCATTTTGTTTCCATAGCTACAGCCTCTTGACAGTTATCACCAACGCGTTCAGTGATCGCATAGCATAAATGGAAGGACCACTTATAGCCTCGATAAGATAGAACGAGCGCGCGCTATTGATTTCTATAGATTTTGCTCAAATTTTAACCAGACATTGCTCAGATCATTATGCATGTTTGAGGGAAATTTCAGAACAGTCGACTATTTAGATTGGGAGATGATGGGTTTTAAAATTGCAACTTTTAACACTGCAGGGTCTGGTATTGACCGAAAGTCAGGTATATTTAATAAATTCCACTACAGGGCCGTTAAGGGCCTATTCTACTGTGATGAGATGAAAAACTTGAAATTTCATTTTTTCAGTTTCAACTCTATTCCATTATAGAATTTATGTCCAATTGCTGGTAAGGTCGATTTCCACTTTTTCGACTCAGTACAGCGCTTCAAAGTAGACGCGCTCGGTGCGCGAGCTCTCGTACGGCTATCGGCTGCGCATCCCGGCAAGCTCTTGGGAACAGCTCTTTGAAATTTATACCTGAGTATACACATATACGCGTATACTTCTATACATTTACTGTATAGTAGTAGTCTTTTCACTGTGTGAGTAGAAGGACGCTCTACCGGTTAGATAGTAAATTTTCAACGCGTTTTTTTCGAATCGACTTTTTTTCACCTGGCGTTGATGATTTCGGAAAAACGGCTTAACCAATCGGGCTAAAAGTCTTACTTCATATTTAATATATGTATAACTATCGCCCGAACTAGAATTATAAAAAAATATCAATTTTAACTTATACTTTCCCCCAATTTATGACGAAAAAAACGGTTGTTCTGAAAACTTTTGCAAAAAAACGACGCCATTTTGTTATCTAGCAATATCAAATAATAGTTCTCGTTCGGGTGATAGCGACACTCATACAGATTAAGAATCGTTCTGAATTTTATGTTTCTGATAACCTGGAGAGCGCAAATTATTAGCGCCAGCAACATCTTTTTTTTCCATGGCTTTACACGATTATAAATTGTTAAAAAATATACATTCATATGCAATGAAAAAAAATCGTTTTCTATTCTGTAAGAGTGTACCATTAAGCAAAAAAAGAAACTGTTCCGATACATGCAAAAGTTTTCAAAAAATAAATTTTTTAAAATAGGTAATTTTTTTAGCCGTCACAGTAGAAGAGCCCCCTTTAAGTTTAAGCGAAAAAAAAATTGCTGATTTTCATGATTTTTTTTCACGGAAAGATTTCTTTATCTTTTTTAGGGTTAGAGTATGTTTTATTACTTCTTTTGGCTGTTACATGCTATTTTTTTAATTAAATTAATCTTTGAAAATAGCGAAGGTTGAGGCACGGTCCTCTAAACGGGTTGTGGTGGATGTTATCAGACGGCGTAATACGTAGCGTCGGCGAGATTAATCTGAAAAATAACCTACGAAAATTTTCTTGCATTAACACTCACATGCAGAATATGAACCAAGAAAAAGTGAGATGTGTTGAAAATCGATTGAATGGTACGCTTTAAAACAAAATGACGGAATTTTCCGGAAAAAATGGCAACATTTTGCAAGAAGAAAATGTTTTTTTTTTAACTTCCAAAAACATTTAGATTCATGGTTTAGACAATAAAGTTAGAAAGATTTATACCAAAGTTCATCAGAATCAGTTGATCAGTTTTTTACCAATTGGTCGCGCCAGTTTTGCAAATCTTGTTTAGAAGGCCATGCTATACGTCTGCCATTTTTAAAGGTTAATAGAAAAATACCATGCAGCAGCCTAAAGTAGTAATAAAACATACCCTATGTTTGAAATTGATGAACAAATCTTTCCTAAAAAAAAATCATGATAATGAGTAAAAAAAATGTTTTCACTTAAGGCGGTCCTCTAGTTTCTCGACTGATTTTTTATGGCTTTTTCAATAATTTTTTACGGGCAAAGCATCGAAATAATCAATCTCATTGTTTTTGCATAATCTTTATTAACATTTAAATAAGCTTTACAAATGTTTTGAAGTCAAAATATATAATAGAATAAAAGTTATAGTGGCCGACAGGAAGACATAAAGTAAAAGAGGTGCTTGACGGTGACCAAGATTGCGGCTGTTCTGCTTATCTGAAATCAAAAAACCAAACGGCATTTTAATCTTCATATTTAAGACTAGCGATTGAACTAGAGTGAATTCTAAATTACAAAAATTGACTTTTTCATACACTTTTGAAAAGTACATTCTATTTTTTACTCTTTTTTCTTAAGTTTTTCGCTCGTACAAAAAAAACTATCAAAGCAATCATGATAATCCTAGTTCAATTGCTATAACATATTAAAGATACTGTATAAATTTGAACAAGATCGGTGCAGTAGTTTCTGAAATATCGTGGTCACCGTTTCGAAAAATGGTGTTTCGAGAAAAACACGTTTAAAAGTTCGCGCATATGATTTATACTAAAAATTTCATCTCACCGTCAATCTGTTATGCCTGGACCATTCAATAGGCCTTCCTCTTCTTCTTGGAAGTCACGCAGAGCTGCTCCGTCGTCTCTTTTCGCGATTCGGGCCTGTTTTACAACATCACTCGTGCGCCTTTCTGAACGGTCGATTCGAGAGCTATCACGCTGTTGAACCTTTAGCTTGTGGGCCGATTTTCACTCCCATGGTTTTCAAGGTCTTCAGGATAGATTTGAATCCTTCATTGAAGATTATGACAGCGAGAAACATGGCGATTTCAACCACTTTTGGCCCAGAATGGAGGTGCTTCGGAGAAAAAGTCCAGATTAACGAATTGAGCGACTCGTTATTATTTTGAGTGTCCGCTCCCAGGCATCTGCTTAACAATTCTTCTTTGGATAAATCCTCATAAATTGGCTTTATAACTTTTTGAATTGCTTCAGAAAGAGGCGGTTTATTGTGTTTGAATTGCTCAGCCTCTCCGAGAAACTCAGCTCTGCGCCATTTGCACCAACTAGATTCGCCTGCAGGACAATTTTGATGCTGTGGATTGCTGTCTGTGGAAATCTTGTGAAAGAATGTTGCCCAAATTTCCTTTCTCATTTCCTCGATAGAATCTGAATGTCTCCGAATAGCTAATCCATAATACGTTGTTTCCTCACCAATCAATATATCAGTGAGTTTTCCTGCACCTTTCCCACCAATGCCTTTATTAGATTTTTTTTGCATTTCGGAGCCGAGTCCCCATCCTCTTTTCAACGTGTCCAACACACTCTTTTTTTACAACAACAACATCTTCTCCATATGGTTCTGCCTTCAAAATACCGTTGAATGTCTTGCTGTCACCATCTCCTATGTATGTCGTATATCAAACTTGATGTTTATCTACTGAACGAGAAAACATTTTCTCAACTGCATCTATTTCCATCTTCCCAGAACTTCCAGTATGATTTCGAGTACAATTTTCTTCATGATCAGCGAGCCATCCTGCATATCCAACTGGAACACTATTTTTTTTATTTTTCCACAAATTGCATCCAGCACAAAAACTACTCATTACACACGCATCAACCACTTTACCGGTGTACTTGGTAATTAAAGTTGAACCTCCGAATAAAGATGAAAATCCTCTTTTTTCCATGTGCCATCTCCAGATACGGTGAATTCATTTTCTGCTTTTCCTTGTTCTTGAAGGACTTCCTTTTCTTGATTAACCGCAATCGACAACACTGTATCAAAAACAGCCGAAGAAGCTGAGTGAATATTTTCTAATATGGCGTAGTACGTGTTCAAAGCAAAACCTTGTCCCATATCCATCAGTCCACAGAAAATTCTATAGCCTTCATAACCGACTCCCAACAAACGCATCTCGAAAACTAAGCGACGATTTATTTCGTAGGCTTTACCGATTTTTGGGCATGAATCTATTTCTTTCTCTTTCTCACACATCACGCTATAGAAATGTTTAAAGCCCAATCCTCGTATATCACGTTGATGGAAAGTCACCGTACTTTTGCACTCTTTACGAATAACAGCCGAAGAAATGGTTGAAAATACACTCACAAAATTCAAAATACAAAACAAAACAGTGTGTTCAACGTTCACTTCAAAAATGTTATTTTGACGAAGTTTCTTCGTTGACCCCGATGTAAACGACTTGTCTTGTTGAAAAGTGTGTCGGTTGCCTGCGAATTTTCGCTTTTTAGGTCGATCGTAACGAGCCGGGTCGTCTCTACTTCCTTTCTTTAACATTTTGAAAATTATTTTCAAAAAATCAGCTACGTGCGACTCGCAAGAGAAAATATAGTACGCTTCGCAACTGCCACAGCAAAACTGAACTAACCGACGCTTCACGCCGTCTTAGTCAATATTTGAAAGCGTCTGTCAACGGTCTCGGCTCCCCTTTACTCGGGCCTAATTCACAAAAGGTTCAGGTAGCAGTTAGATTTAGGGATACAATGGTCAGCGCCGCTCGGCTTTCGGAGCAGCCCGGCGCGCGCTCCGTATACCTGCTCCGTTCCAGGGCCGTAACTTGTGAACCACTTCGAATATCGAAAAATCCTTTGGCACACATTTTCTACACATCTTGTAGATGTGATTTATGAAGAAAAAAAATCGATTTTTCCGACCCGAGAAACTAGAGGACCGCCTTAAAGGTATCACACCCCAAAAAGTCCTTTCTGGGCCTGTTAGAAAAAAAGAACCCCCATGGTGTATCTGTACTGTAATGCAGAAAAAACCTTTCCGTTAAATGAGACGGAAAATCGTAGACACGCTACATGAGGGTTGTTGAGCTAAGTAAATTTTCCCGGGAAATTACAGAGGTCGATGGGTAAAATGGGAGCAGATTTTTTTTTCTTTCATCTCGGAGAGAAATTTCTCCCCTCTCCAAAATGCGAAACGTTATTTACGCTTGAATAACCGATCGCTCATTTTATTTCACAACTTTTTATAAGATATATCGTGGATGATTCATGGTAGAATGCTTCCGGGCTGAGAAAAAAATGAATTACCTCTCTCTTGAAAAACTAATTGCCTGTTTCAATATTCCATTGATTACCTATATAGCGAAACCTCGTTTATACGTTTTGCACTTATACGTTATTATCATTTATACGTCATTTAGAATCACCGGATGCCTTCCATATGTCGTAAACCTGCAAATATTCATTGTGAAATTCAATTTAGCCGTCTTACGCGCTCTGAGAAAAACAATAATAGATCCAATATCATTGGTGGTATTGAATGAAATTTGTTTTGTTTGTAAAATTGTTGGTGTAAATTATCGGATTTATTAGTCCAAAGAAAATGCTGACTTTAACCCCTTGACTGTGAGTGACACGCATAGGGGCAAAAAAAAGTCGTGCCATTTTTGTGTCATGACACGTATAGGGGCATTTGAAAAACAACCTATTTCTACTGCATCGATTCGATTGTTATTTGATACATCATGGTTTTTGGGGTCGCTGAATTCGAATTTGAAATCAGATTTCCAAAATTCAAAATGGCAGATCCAATATGGCGGAGGCTAACTCGAAAAATGGTTTCATTTCGACGAAAGTGAGTACCTCAAGGTTTTTGGCGTCGCTGAATTCGAATTTGAAATCAGATTGTCAACATTCAAAATATCAATGATTTTGACTAAAAATTGTATCTCTAGATGTTTATGGTCGCGAATTTCGAATTTGGATCCTGACTCCAAGTATGTGAAGCTCGGATACGATATAATGAATAAAAATTTTGGCAAATCATGTATGACAAACTATTCATAATGAAAAATGTAAAAGAATACTGTTTTCGCGTTATATCCCGCTCTTAGTCGAACCCAGAGTCACAAATCGCGGACGTGGCGGTTGTTGACTCCATTTTGTTTTTTTGTGCTTTTTTAAAAATCAGAACTGAAAACCTCTCGTGTCAGAGTGGACCTGCCGTTTGAAATTATTAGAATCGGAATTCAGCTTCGAATTCAGCGACCCCAAAAACCATAAAGTACTCATTTTCGTCGAAATGGAACCATTTTTCGTATTTGCGTCCGCCATATTGAATCCGCTATTTTGAATTTTCAAAAACCGATTTCAGATTCGGATTCAGCGACCCCAAGAACCATAAGGTACTCACTTTCGTCGAAATGAAACCATTTTTCAAATTTGCGTTCGCCATATTGGATTCACCATTTTGAATTTTGGAAATCTGATATTAGATTCGAAGTCAGCGACCCCAAAAACCTTCATACTGAGACTTTAAAGCAAATCTATGAAAACATTTTTCCAACACAAAAATGGAACGAAAATCTCATTTTCACCTCACTGCGAAAGGGTTAATAACACGATCAAATTAAATTTTTTTTTCAATTTAAAGGATATATTGTTTGCCGAGAACAATACATTATTGAAACTATCTAAAATATTATCGCGAACAAATTATATAGTTTTGAACGCATTTTCTGCAACGAACAAAAACAAGCGGGCAATTCATAACAAGAATATTGTTGATTCGAGTACACAAGAAAAATTGAATTTCGTTCGTTTGATTCAGATGAAATTTCTATTGAGGAAATATGTTATTTTGTTTTTTTTTCACCATATCCGATACTAATTTCCAAGTACATTATTCGTCAAAATATTAATATTTTATTTTGATTGTAAAATATTAAGCAAATGTCTGAATCGGTTAAAAAATTATGCGAAAATAAAATTTGTCTCTTGCGCATTTGGTTGAAAAAATTGAACCAAATCATGACCGAGCGTCACCGAAATTATAGATGTGAGGAAACCCGTAGTTCTTGAAGTAACCGCTAGAATCCGCACGCGCGCTCGTTTCTCGTAAGCGTAGCGCGAACCAAACATCTACTTAAACGTCGAAAAAACTCTAAAGAGTATCGCTTCTTGGCCTGTGGCTAAGATCAAGGTGTAGCATCTGTTCTTATTAGTTGAATATTTGATATTCTCTCCATGGATATTCCATTAGATATCTGATATTCTCTCCACTATTATCGTGGATGATCATTCTAATGCTCACTTTTTATTGAATATTTAAACCAAATTGAAAAACTTACGTCCCATCCCATGTAGGTTTCGCCAATCGAACCGTAACGGCCAATACTTGGAGCAATGTTGGCGGGACGATGATCGATTAACCAATTGTACGCCAATGCTCGGCTGAGTATTGACTAGCCAACATTGGTTTGCTGATACGAGGCCAATGTTCGGCCAAATATAGACTTGCTAATCATTGGCTTGTCGATACGAGGCCGATGTTTGGCGAAGTATAGACTCGCCAATCATTGGTTTGCCGATACGCGGCCAATGTTCGGCCAAACGTAGATTCGCTAATCATTGGCTTGCCAATACGAGGCCAATGTTCGGCCATGTATAGACTTGTTCATTATTGGTTTATCGATATGAGGCCGATGTTTGGCGAAGTATAGACTCGCCAATCATTGGTGTGCCGATACGAGGACAATGTTCTGCCAAATATAGGCTCTCTAATCATTGGCTTATCGATACAAGGTCGATGTTTGGCGAAGTATAGACTCGCCAATCATGTTTTTTCCGATACGAGGCCAATGTTCGGCCGAGTAACGCATGATCGAACCGCAATTCGTATATTGACGATTCATTGTTTCGCGTTGAAGTCATTGAGAGACGAGATAAATACTTTTTACGAGTCTATTGGACATTATTCATAACAAATATACTACCAAATCAATGCACTCATTGTTGGCCGATTCTCGAACGAGCTTTTACGCGATATTCTGCCGATTTTTATGAACCATCTTACACTGACAGAAAAATTCTATTAATATTAACTAACCGCGTCTATTTATTTATTTTTTATTTGAATTAACTAGATTTTTCGTGAAATCAAATTTTTCCTATTGCATTCCATTATTGGAATCATTCATATTAAATATATTTATTTATTCAAATTAAACTTGAACTAATGAATTAATGGTCTGTCTTTTTGCAACACACATATTAACGGGTTGTGGGGGTAGAGAAGGTGGAGAGAGAGGAATTATATATATAGGTTAGGTTTGAAAATTCTATAACATGTCATTCGATAACACTCTCTAACTGTCACAATGATATTAATTAATTGATATAGTTTATGTGATACAAATAATAATGAGAATCCGTTTGATATCTTATGCCATATCTGCGATTCAAATGTTACAAGCATTCGGTAGCATAGGGGCAGCGTGTTTGGCTATGAGTAGGGAAGTTTAAGGTTCGAGCCCCATATGGGTGAAATATTTTCTTCGAACTAATCATTTCGGAAGACCAGGTAATGACGAATTACAATACAAAAATAATATTTTTTTTTTGGCAGTGCAGGACCAATTTTGGTGATCTATATTGGGTCACAATCATCCGCCAATACTCGGTCGATAATCGGGCCAAGCTCGAGTGCCAATGATGGCAATCTTGAGGGGGCTTATTGTTGGCCGATTCTCGAATGAACTCCTACGCGATGCTCGGCCGATTCTCATAAGCCATTCTAGGGCCAATATTGATTGCGAATATCGGGCCGCTCTTATCATCCAAGGCTCGGTCGATGATCGGGCCAAGCTCGAGTGCCAATGTTGGCAAGCTTGGCGTCGAGAATCGGCCAATCATTGGCCACTACCGATCACCCTACATGGGATGGCATATTCGTTTCGATGCAGTAAAGAAATAATTAATTCTATTGACTATGTTTTTGTACGAAATAAAAAATGTTGTAGCAATCGCTTAATTATTTCATCCATACATCTACGGATTGTATGTAGAATGATTTCAATAGAATATAATTTTATTTGAAGGATAATGTAGATATTCAGAGAAGAGAAGAGCTTCTTAAAATAAAATAATATGTCAATTAAATTAATCACATTTTCCGATATTTTATAGTATTCTAACAATCTCATATATCGGTGACACTCCGCAGCAGCATATTTATTTCGATCAACCAATATATTTTTTTGATTCAATTGGTTTTTATTCTCAGTGCGTTCATCTTGTAGTCAACGGATAAAACTTGGCTCATGAAACTTGCGTTGGCTCATTACTCCATTATTACCAATCAAATTTTACTTTGGAAAACCAAACATTAACATAATAGAGGTACTGCTATTGAAAAACATCGGGAATTATGCACCAATTGCCATTTTCAAATGTTAAGGGGTCTTCTCACTTTACACGCTAAAAAAGGCTATTTTTATGATTTTTAAAATAGGTTTATATTATAGATATTGATATAAAAGTTGTTACACTTGATAAATACACTGTCGAAATACATTTAAAAAAAAAATATTTAAGTCACTATTTATAGACAAAAATGGTAGTTAAAAAAATGTCCTAAAAAAATGTGGACCTGCGCTGTTGATGAAATCTCGGAGATGGAACATACAAAACAAAAAAAATTAAACGGTTTTAGATTCAGTATGTTAATGGCTATAGTGCATATCATACGATTTTTTATGTATGCAAAAATAACAAAATGGCGGACATTTTTTGGAAAAAAACAAAAAAACTGTTTTTCCACCGTTTTTGGCAAAAAAAGCGAATATCAAAACTTAAAAATATTTGATTTTTTTTTTAAATCCTTAAAATTTGCGCTATAGCTATAGTTGTAAAGAATATGTGGTTAGAATTTCAGAAGGATCGGTCCAGTAGTTTCAATGACTTTATCACCAAGCCGTCGGAAAACGTTGTTTCGAGAAAAACGCGTTTGGAGTTTGTTTGGGTTACATAAATACATTACATTTTTATACATGTATTTCGTAAGTGTATTTAGTAAGTGTAACAACTTTTATATCAATTTCTATAATATAAAGCTATCAAAAATATTCATGAAAAGAGCCTTTTTAGCGTCTAAAGTGAGAATAGCCCTTAACGAATTTTATATACCTACTGTATGTCACTTCTAGGTTATTCGCACTTATACGTCATATTTGATGTGCGTCTTGAAAAACGTATAACTGAAGTTTCACTGTAATAGGCGGAAGATGGATGGAGGTCACACATAGTTAAGTAATTTGAATACCTAAGTTTATATATATATTTTTAATTTCCTGAGCTCCAACGTAGACCCTTGCGGGTTTTTAGGTGTTACCCTCCCCAGTTAAACCCGTTCCTATCAAGTGCTCCCTACCCGCACTTCGTTAATCCACCCGAAGTTCAGTTGCGTCCACGGCCGTCTTAAAGTATTCCTTTCACGAACCCGAATATTTAACAATCAACTGATTTTCGATAATCTGTAATCAAATAAAAATACATCCCAGCACACTGCGAAAAAAAAACAATTGAATCAAAAAAATATATTGATTGATCCAAATAAATGTACTGCTGCGGAGTGCCACCGATATATGAGGCATTCCACGTCACTTCAGCCAGTAAAAATAAATTGACAAATAATTTTGAAAAATCGATTACTTTATTAAAAAGTATTAACCGAATGTCGAATTTTTTTAAAAATTTCTGACGTTTTTCTCGTTGATTACCATTTTTAAACATGTTTCCATTCAAATGGCTGTATCTTGGCAGGATTTGACGTAATTACATTCTTAAAAAACGAAAATGTGCGTCTTTTTATAGCCTTCCAGGAAAAAAATCGGTTTCAGGGCAAAACACGCAAAAATATTTTTTTTCTCAAGGTACGACACTCGTTATTTTTTTTTTTTTTTATTTCCTCGAATTGTGAATACGAAAAACGGATTTTTGGTTTTTTTATATTATGGGATTCCTAAACACCGGGAAGTATCAGCTATTTTTTATTTTTTTAATTTTCTTATTAATATTCGATTGAAGAGCGTGGAGCACTCCAAGGCTCCAATACATGTGACATATATGTCATATGTATTTCAAAATCCCAGTAAACATACAGCCAGTGATCCACACTCTTCAATCGAATCTAATTTAAAAAAAAAATTAATAACAATAGCTGTTACTTTACGGTGTTTAGGAATCCCATAATATAAAAAATACCAAAAATCCGTTTTTCGTATTCACAATTTGGGGCAATTCTTAAAAATAAAATAACGGGTGTCGTTCCTTGAGAAAGAAAATATTTTTCCATATTTTGCCCTGAAACGGACGTTAGACTTGCTTAATAAAATCTAAATTATTTTTTTCTGGTAGGCTATAAAAAGACGCACATTTTCGTTTTTTACGAATTTGAATACGTCAAATCCTGCCAAAGATACAGCCATTTGAATGGAAAAATATTTAAAAATGGTAATCAACGAAAAAAAACGTCATACATTTTAAAAAAATGTCAACACTCGGTGAATATTTTTCAATAAAGTAACTCGATTTTGCAAAATTATTTGTGGATTTTTTTACTAGCTGAAGTGACGTGGAATGCCTCATATGAGATGGTTAAAATACTATAAAATATTGGAAAACGTGATTGATTTAAGTAACATATTATTTTATTCGAAAAAGTTCTTTTGTGCTCTGAATTTCTACATTATCTTTCAAATAAAATTATATTCTATTGAAATCATTCTATATACAATCCGTAGATGTATGGATGAAATAATTAAGCGGTTGCTTATTTACATTTATACATTTTTTATTTGGTACAATAGAATTAATTACTTCATTTCGTATCAATAGAATTCATTATTTCATTACTGCATCGAAACGAATATGCCATGGGACGTAAGGTTTTCAATTTTTTTTAAATCTTAAATAAAACGTGAGCATTCGTATGATCATCCACGATAATAGTGGAGAGAATTTCAGATATCGAATGGAATATCCATGGAGAGAATATCAGATATTCAACGAGTAAGAACAGATACTGCACTTTGATCTTAGCCACGAGCCAAGAAGCGATACTCTTTAGAGTTTTTCCGGGGTTTAAGTAGATTTTCGGTTCGCGCTACGCTTACGAGAAACGAGCGCGCGTGCGGCTTCTAGTGGTTACTCCGAGAACTACGGGTTTCCTCACACCTCTAATTTCGGTGGCCCTTGGCCATGATTCGGTTGAACTTTTTCAAAAAAAATGTGCAAGACACAAATTTTATTTTCGCATAATTTTATAACCAATTCAGACATTTGCTTAATATTTTTCAATCAAAATAAAATATTAATATTGTGACGAATAATGTACTTGGAAATCAATATCGGATATGGTGGAAAAAATAAAATTACATATTTAGTCAATAGAAATTTTATCTGAATCAAATGAGCGAAATTCGATTTTCCTTGTGTACTCGAATCAACAATATTTATGTTAGGAATTGAAACGCTTTTTTTGTTAGTTGCAGAAAATGCATTCAAAACTATATAATTTGTGCACGATCATTTTTTAGATAGTTTAGATATATTGTTCTCAGTTAACAATATGTCTTTTGAATGAAAAAAAAACTTTTAATTTTATCATGTTATTAAAGTCAATAGCGTTTAATTCGGACTAATAATTCCGATTATTTACACCAACAATTTTACAATTGAATTAACGAAATTTTATTCAATAACACCAATGATATTCGATCAATGATTTTTTTTCTCAGTGTATACTGGTAAAATTTCAACCCAAATTACCGAACTTTTAACGAAAAATGTTGACTCTAAAACACCTCTCATTCATACGGCGCTTTGTGGTAGTGACACGCTAGTCACATTTCTTTCTTATATTTTATACACTAAATAACTATAAATGCCTGATAAAAACTGCTCACGAGTGTGAGAACCCGGGAAAAAAAGATCATATCTGAACATATCTGAATCATATCTGTAGAATCAGATATGATCAGACAAGAGATTTGGTCATATCTGTTCATATAGTGTCATGACAGATCATGTATGCTTATATCTGAACATATCTGTAGAATCAGATATGATCAGACAAGAGATTTGGTCATATCTGTTCATATAGTGTCATGACAGATCATGTATGCTTATATCTGAGCATATCTGTAGAATCAGATATGATCAGACAAGAGAATTGGCTATATCTGTTCATAGTGTCATGACAGATCATGTATGCTTATATCTGAGCATGTATGATCATCCCGAGAAAAAATTATCAGACCAAATCACATCTGATTATATCTGGGTTATATATGATCCAGATATGATTGATCATATCTGGATCTTGTCTAATCATGCATAAGAAAGATGGCCATATCAGAGCATATATGATTAGATTTGACGATATCAGAGCATGTATGATTAAATTTGACGATATCAGACCACCCGGGAAAAAAAGTTCATGCCTGAGTGGATATGCTCATATATGTTTCAGATATTGTCATATATGTTTCAGATATCGTCATATATGATTCAGATATTGTCATATATGTATCAGATATATTTTTTATCTGACATTTTACAGTATCATATATGATTAGGTCTGATCATATTCCACATCACATATGCTTAAAGAAGATCATATCTGATCACATATCCCGGGGAAAATGGTCATATCTGAGCAGATATGCTCATGTAGGTGTTTATCTGCAACATAAATGAATCTGATCTGATCATGCATGGTCAAAGATGAACATACATGTATTTTTATGCGCTCAGGGGTAGCTCTATATCTGGTCAGATATGATTGCGCATAAGTAAATATGTGCAGATATGAATTTGTAGCTGAACATGTCTGCCCATATGTGGTCATGTCTAACCAGATATAGTACAATTCACGACTACATTCGAGCTCATGAGCTCATGAGCTCGAATGTAGTCGTGAGCTCATGAGCTCGAATGTAGTCGTGAATTATACTACACTTTGCAAAAAAATTTAGGGAGCAAGAAAAAAATCCAAATTTTTGGGGGATTTTCAACAGGCTGTGACTCATACAAAAATGGTCGTACAGCAAAAAAAAAAGCAAATTGTAGCTCTAAGTGTCTAGTTTTCGGATCTGAGTTTGAAATTTTTTTTTTTTAAATATTTTTCGAGTAATCATAAGAAAACCACCGAAAAAAAAATGTTCGAAATTTTTTTGGTTTTTTCTTTTAATCTACGGACGTGGAAATTTTTTTTTCGACTTAACCTCTATATGGACCGGATAGCTTGTTTATTCAGCTTTAATTTGGTTTTTTAAAAATCTCGATACGAGCATTTCTCGCTGAGATATCGGTGTTTGAATGGAAAAAGATCATTTTGTCTTTGATTACCAATATCTCAGCAACCAATGATCGCACAGAAATTTTGAGGTTGGTTTCAAAAACTTGAATAAATTCTCTACAAGGATTGGCAATTGAATTTTGAAATTTTTTTTTTTTTTAATCATTACATGAATTTGAAAAAGCGACCAAAAAAGGGCTTTTTGTGGTTTTTTGAAAAATCAAGCGCCCAATCAAAAATATTGCGGAAACCACTAATGTTAAGTGTGCCTTTTACTGTTCAATATACCCACAAAAACCCTACGAAGTTTCAATTTAATCCAGCCAACCGTTTTTTTTTCCCACTTGATCGAATTTTTGAAAAAATTAAAGGAGCAAGAATTTCGCTCTGAAAATGTCATAATTTTTATCAAAAATGAAAAAAAAAAATTTTTTCATTTTTCTCTCAATTCTGTATTAGTGACTTGGAAAATTTAAGAAAAAAAAAAAATCGAAAATTTTTGAAATTTTTTTTTTTTTTTTTTAATTTTTTTTTCAATTGGCCTTAAATTAAGGAAATGTAGCGACTCACTTTCTCACCGATTTTCCTCTTCCGCACTTTAATTTTCCTAGTCACAAATTAATTGAATAAATTAAAAGTTGATACCCCCAAGGCAAGTCGAATATTCGTTCTACGAATATTGGGACAATAATTTTTTTGTGCGAATTTAAACAGTGTCTAAAAAAAACAGTTTTTCTTAAAACTTTTCTTAAAAATATTTTTTTTCAAAAATTTTGGAATTTTTTTTTTCAAAAATTTTCGATTTTTTTTTTTCCAAAAATTTTCCAAGTCACTAATACAGAATTGAGAGAAAAATGAAAAATTTTTTTTTTTTTCATTTTTGATAAAAATTATGACATTTTCAGAGCGAAATTCTTGCTCCTTTAATTTTTTCAAAAATTCGATCAAGTGGGAAAAAAAAACGGTTGGCTCGATTAAATTGAAACTTCGTAGGGTTTTTGTGGGTATATTGAACAGTAAAAGGCACACTTAACATTAGTGGTTTCCGCAATATTTTTGATTGGGCGCTTGATTTTTCAAAAAACCACAAAAAGCCCTTTTTTGGTCGCTTTTTCAAATTCATGTAATGATTAAAAAAAAAAAAAATTTCAAAATTCAATTGCCAATCCTTGTAGAGAATTTATTCAAGTTTTTGAAACCAACCTCAAAATTTCTGTGCGATCATTGGTTGCTGAGATATTGGTAATCAAAGACAAAATGATCTTTTTCTATTCAAACACCGATATCTCAGCGAGAAATGCTCGTATCGAGATTTTTAAAAAACCAATTTAAAGCTGAATAAACAAGCTATCCGGTCCATATAGGGGTTAAGTCGAAAAAAAAAATTTCACGTCCGTAGATTTAAAAAAAACCAAAAAAATTTCGAACATTTTTTTTTCGGTGGTTTTCTTATGATTACTCGAAAAATATTTTCAAAAAAAAATTTTCAAACTCAGATCCGAAAACTAGACACTTAGAGCTACAATTTGCTTTTTTTTTTTGCTGTACGACCATTTTTGTATGAGTTACAGCCTGTTGAAAATCCCCCAAAAATTTGGATTTTTTTCTTGCTCCCTAAATTTTTTTGCAAAGTGTATATCTGGTTAGACATGACCACATATGGGCAGACATGTCCAGCTACAAATTCATATCTGCACATATTTATTTATTCGCGATCATATCTGACCAGATATAGAGCTACCCCTGAGCGCATAAAAATACATGTATGTTCATCTTTGACCATGCATGATCAGATCAGATTCATTTATGTTGCAGATGAACACCTACATGAGCATATCTGCTCAGATATGACAATTTTCCCCGGGATATTTGATCAGATATGATCTTCTTTAAGCATATGTGATGTGGAATATGATCAGACCTAATCATATATGATACTGTAAAATGTCAGATATAAATATATGTGATACATATATGACAATATCTCAATCATATATGACGATATCTGAAACATATATGACAATATCTGAAACATATATGAACATATCCACTCAGGCATGAACTTTTTTTCCCGGGAAAAACTAAAGATTCCGTAACGACAATGAAAACGAGGCATCATTGAGTGTTTGAAGAAAATATTAATGACAAAACTTAGAAAAATGTGACCAGTAGAAGAATTTTCACGGCCACATTTTTTTAGAGCAAATGTCTAAATCTACTAACATCTTGCGAACTTTTGTTCCATAAAATCGTAAGGAATAATGATTGATTGTGATTTATTTTTATTAAGCGCTACTGTAATTTGCTAATGATTCAGAAAGGCCCTCTTTATGCCCCCACAAAATGCGTCCCTCCTCGACTGGAAGACCTTAAGGGGGGATACCTTTAGACGAGAAAAAAATTGCTGATTTTCATGAGTTTTCATTAAGGAAAGATTTCTGCACTACACTGTAAAAAAATCTGTATTAAAATTAATATAGAAGTGCAGGAAGTCTTTTTACAAATACCGTTTATGAATGTTAATATTGTTGTTTGAAAATCAATGCACCGATTTTCGAATGTCTAATAATCGTTCAGTAATATCGCAACACTTAAGTACCGGAAAAATCACATACGTATCGCAAGGTATCTATTATAAGCGTATTAAAATTAATATGCACAGAGTGTATTTTAAAAAATGTAAATTTGGCATAGAAAAGTGTATTAATTTTCCGGTGTTAGGTTAGTGTAATTATTATTATTTACTTTCTGCGTCTTTAATAAACTCTGTATGAATTTTAATATACAAATTCCGAAATTCTTTTTACTGATTCAGTCTGTGAAAACTAATAATCGTTAATTTAAAATTAATACACTACGTTTTGAATGTCTAAGTAATGTGTAGTAATGCTGCAACACCAAAGTCGTGGAAAAATCATATACCTATTCAAAAGTATCAGTTGTAGATATATCAAAATTAATGCGCGTAGATTTTAGTTTGTTTGGGTTTAATTAGACTTGGCTGCTTGTTCGGTTAAATTCACCACTTACTTATTTGTTTGTTCCTTAGCTACAACCGCTTTTCGCGTTTGTTACCTATTCTTCCCTTCATTATGACCGTTTCTTTCCTCTACTGTTTTACTCCTTTTTTCTCTCCTTGCCCCCCCCCCCCTCCTCTTGCGGCCACAGCCGACTTCCCACTCTGTATTATATATATATACATCATGACATTTCTGTCATGGGTATATGGAAACTGCGGAAAACCTATACCAATGCAGCCGGTCGTTGAGTTCGCGCCCCCCCAGTCGTGGAACTAGTCTTTTTTCGCCGCGAAATGAAGAAAAACATTTCACGACGAAATGTACGCGACTGGGATTCGAACCCGGGACCTCCCCGGTCCGCGGGTTTAGTGGTGAGCACGCTAACCACTAGACCATCACACCGGGTGTTCACCACTTACTTTATTTTTGGTGTTACTCGTTACGTTTTTTATGATTTGATTTAACATGCTGACCAAAGCACCAATTTCAAGTTTTCTGCACTGAATTATATATTGGGTTTGTTCCAGTCGTACAGGGTCCTTCCCTTTTAACGAGCCCCCAATCCGCCTCTACCGCCAATTCCACACCCCCCCCACTGAATTATATATTAAATCAGACTATCACAATAAACATATACTAAATTAGAAAATGTACCTTTATATTGTAAATGTCCTATTCATTTCTTAAGTTTCTCCAGTCTATCATAATATTCAGTGCACAAAAAATTGTATACTTCTCAACCAAGTATGGTAAAAATTAAGAATCAGTTTGTAATTTTCTTACTTTGTCTACATTTTATATATTCAAAACGCTTATTGTATTTTTCAAGTAAGAATATTTATTTTTCTATTAGACGCCTTGAAAAATTGTAAATAGTGTATTAATATTCAATTCGTACGTATTACGAAATGTAAAACCGTATGAAATGTAGGTCCGCTATTGAATTTTACAACACTGAAGCCTAAATATTCATTCATATACTAAGTTTTGAAATTTCATTTCAGTGTTGTAAAAGTATTTTAAACTGCATATTTCTTTAAACAGCGTTTTGTAATATTCAATGTACGAGGTATTGTACTTTTCAACAAAATGAAGTTAAAAATAATAGTCATATTGCGATTTTAATACTTTTTGTGTAAATAATGAATATACGTTTGTTGCATTAATCAAACAAATATTTGTATTATTATGATGCGCGTTGGAAAACTCATACGCAGCATATCCCGAATAAAATTTTACTAGGGTTAGCCTGACCAGGATCAGGCCCCGACCGGGGTGTGATACGGGTAACGGCTATTACGGACATCCTGATCCGGCCCCGATCGGGCCGGAAGTATTTAGGCCCTAAATAAGGCTATACTAAATGGCCCTACTAAGGCCGTCCCTGATAAGACCCTACGAAGGCTTCCCTTGATAGGACCCTACCAAGGCATGCCCTGATAGGCCCTACTAAGGCTTTCCATGATAGGGCCTTACTAAGGCTGTCCCTAATGCGGCCCTACTAAGGCTTGCCCTGATAGGCCCTACTATGGCTTTCCCTGATCAGGCCATAAATAGGCTTGCCCTATAACTGCCTCAGCAGTCGATAGATGCACATAACCTCTTATTTTCCACATGGAAACTTCTATTTTATAGCATCATAGCTTCGGAGTTTCGATGCATTCCTGAATTCTATTTTAAAAAATGTGCTATGGACTGTCACGACAAAAAACGTTGTGCAACTCGGATGCGTGTTAGAAGATTTCGGCAGCTTTGTAAGGCGAAGAGAGAGAGGAGGAATTATATATATATTAGGGTGGCCGTTATTTTGGCTTCGGTAAAAAAAAATTAACGTCTAGCAAAAAAAATAATTAAGATATGAAAAAAAAAATCTGTGTAAAATTTGGACGCGCTGGGACAAGGAGAACACGTGCCACCGAGCAGTTTAATTTTCAAAAATCCGTGCATTTTTTTAATGGCCGCACTAAAATATTCATTAGTCTCATAATATTAATAAAAAAATCTGGAATTGGGTACATTGATTATACATATTAAGAGGTACAAAGTATATTATTTACTGTTTTTTTTCCATCAATTATGTACAGCCGTGAGTAGATTGAAAAATTAATAGAAAATTTGAAAACGGACGTGGCGGTTTGGCCACATTATGGCGGGAAATCGAAGCAGTGAATTAATTATCGGAGCGGATTTTTTATGCAAATAATAATGTAATAATCGTGTATTGAATGCTTCAAAATGATATTTTTTTTCTTGAGCTTACGAGAAGATTTTCCAACTGTAGTGGCGATAATACAAAATATAGTGCAGACAAATAGTTCGACATTTAGTCGTGGCGCTTCGCCCGGTCATTTTCACCGACCGAGTTTGTTTGCCATTGCTGGACATAGAAAAAAATATAACACGTAAAATCTTTACGTTTCTGCAAATTTATTTCGATTTTACAATGCGGTTCCAAACGGTATCAGGTTTTCCAGTCAGACTTTACTTTTCTGCTCGATAAAGACATTGATTTCTTTATTAGTCCCGAATCTATGGCGTTTTTTGAATCATTTAAAATTGATTGTACTTTTCTTGACACCAATGTATCTGTTGGGGGCTCGAACGAGAGTTATCAAATGGGCACGCAATTGATAAAAAAAAATAAGAGTCTGTAATGATATAGCGGAGCGGGGGATTAAACTTATCACCGATTGTAACAATCGATTGACTTATGTTGAAGATCAAATACAATTTGTTCTTCAAGTTGGCGCCGAATAAAAAAAAATTCCGAACGTAAACAAATATATTCTACTTCAATCATTTCATAGCTGAACTGCTATTACTTATGTAATATTTCATGTAAAGGTACGAATTTGAGGTACGTGATTGATGAAAAAAAATCAGTAAATAATACATTTCGTAACACTTAATATGTATAATCAATGTACCCAATTCCAGATTTTTCAATTAATATTATGAGACTAATAAATATTTCAGTGCAGCCATTAAAAAAATGCATATATTTTTGAAAATTAAACTGCTCGGTGGCACGTGTCCAAATTTTACAAACATTTTTTTTTTTCATATGTTGATTAGTTTTTTTGCTAGACGTTAAATTTTTTTACCGAAGCCAAAATAACGGCCACTCTAATATATATATATATATATATATGTGTGTGTGTGTGTGTGTGTGTGTGTGTGTGTATGTGTGTGTGTGTGTGTGTGTGTGTGTGTGTGTGTACAAGGTTAAGTTTCAAAAATCTAGAGCATGTTATTCGATAAACTTCTTTAATTGTCACAATAATATTAACTAATTGATATACTTTATGCGATACAACAAATAATTATAGGAATTCATTTGGTCTCTTATGCCATATCTGGGGCCAAGATGTTACAAGCCCTCGGTAGTATAGGGGCAGCGTGCCTAGCTTTGGGTAGGTAGGTACGAGGTTCGATCCCCATATAGGCGATATATTTTCTTCGAACAAAAACATTTCAGCAGGCCAGGGAATGACGAATTATGATAAGAATTCATTGTAGTGGAACTCTAAATTAAGTGGATCATTCCATTTTGGATTTTTGAAAAATTATATGCATTTCTTTCTCATCAGGCCCCTATCAGGTTGCCTGATCAGGCAACCAGGTCAGGCCCATATGTGACACAACGTTACATTTCCTAGCAGGGCCCTTTCACGCTGCCTTATTAGTGCCCTACCAGGGCAGTCAGGCAACCTGGTCGAGCCCTAATTTGGGCTCCATCAGAATTTCTACGCGGGATACTAACATTCAATGTCCCATATATTAAAATGTATACGAATCTATGAAAATTCATTCACATTACTGAAGTTGTCATTACTGAAGTGCGAATTTGCGTTTCATATTCCGAGTTTATAAATTATCAATTATAAAAGTATAGTAAATTTGATGACTTTTTTACAGTGTATTTTTGAGACTTACAAGGAAAAGATTGCGAGGTCGATCTCTCCGAATTCGATTAAATTTAGCATGCTTGTAGAATGGGTAAAAATGGGCGACACGTATCTTTTTATTTCTGCGGAACCCGATTTTTAAAAGTCGAACCGCACCCTCGGAAATTGGGGTGTATTTCGTTTTTCGTCGATAACGTTTTAACAGTACGGGATATGAAAAAGATTCAAATGGCAACAATTTTTATTTTTCGTGTACCATACATGGAGATGAGAACGATAACGAAAAACACCCCTATATTCAAGGATCCGTTTCACTCTTTAACCCTTGTCACAGTAGAGTAGCCCCTTTAAGTTTAGGCGAGAAAAAAATTACTAATTTTTATGATTTTTTTTTCTAAGAAAGATTTCTTCACCGTTTTCAGACTTAGAGCAAGTTTTATTACTTCTTTTGGCTGTTACATGCTGTTTTTTCAATTTAATTAATCTTTGAAAATAGCGGAGGTGTGGCACGGTCTTCTAAACGGGTTGTGGCGGATGTTGTCAGACGGCGTGACACGTAGCGTCGGCGAGATTGATCTAAAAAACCGATTGAACATCGCTTAAATGGTACGCTTTGAAACAAAAAGATGCAATTTTCCGGGAAAATGGCTACATTTTGCAATAAAAAAATGTTTTTTTTTCTTATTTTCAAAAACATTTAGGGTCATGTTTTAGAAAATAAGGTTAGAAAGATTTATACCAGATTTCATCAGAATCGTCCAATTAGTTTTTTTGCGATACGTCACGCCAGTTAAAAAAATGCAGTTTAGGAAGTGCTGTACCGCCGCCATTTTTAAGGATTAATAGAAAAAAAACCACGTAACAGCATAACCCACATGGAAATAAGATATACAAAAAATATACCGAAAGATATATAAAACATTCAGTAAATATATTTTGTTCGAAAAGTTGGATATGTCAAATATAAATTTGGATATGTCTAAAAACCTGTGCGATTTATATATATAAATAGCTTCTAAGATATACATTAAATATATTAGATCTGTATACTGAATATATCTTTTATACACTGGGGAACATACCGGAGAGCGTACGCTGGGATATAAAAAAAAATACATTTTAGATACACATAAAATATATTGAAAGCGCATGACCAACGTATGCTTTATACATTTTTAATAGGTTATCCGAATATATTTAAGGTATGCTATATGTATATCTGAATATATATTACTATATGCTTATATGCTATATGTACTAATATACCATGAATAGACGCAAGATTCATTTGAATCATATAAAATGCTCATAAAAGATACATTTTCGATTCATTCATTGTATATATGCATTTAAACACACACACACACATTAGCCTTTGCCCACGGTTTTGCCCGCTCTGTACCGCTCTAAACAGTTATTCTGGCTACCTGGTCTGTAGTTTTTGATAATTCACCTTGCTTATTGAAAAAAAGGGTGCGTGTGGGTTCGACACGCAAAAGAAGTGAATACGTATGCAGAGAAAGAGAGAGAGAGAGAGAGAGAGAGAGAGAGAGAAGGGGAGGAGAGGAGAGGTGAGGAAAAGTAAGTGATCGAATTATGAATTGGCAAGGAAATCAAAAGTAGCCTGAATGTTTATATTTTACTTTTTTTTATTTTATTTATCAATATGAAATGAAATATGTATGAAATGAAATATTTCGGCAATGGTGTCGTCATCCTTTAGTCTTCGGTGTGTTGACCCCGATTGAGATGGAACTGAAAAAAAAATTATTTTTTATTTTAAATTTTTGCCATCTCTGTGTGTGCCTCTGGAGACACAACGGAGAGGCTGAGGAAAGGCTTGCAGAGAGCCAGCAGAGAGTTAGCGGAAAAGCAATAGAGAGTCAGCGGAGTCAGCAATCTAGAGTCAGTGAACTCAGCGGAGAAGGAATAGAGAGTCAGTGGAGTCAGCGGAGTCAGCAATATAGAGTCAGCGAACTCAGCGGAGAAGGAATAGAGAGTCAGTGGAGTCAGCGGAGTCAGCAATATAGAGTCAGTGAACTCAGCGGAGAAGGCATAGAGAGTCAGTGGAGTCATCGGAGTCAGCAATATAGAGTCAGCGAACTCAGCGGAGAAGGAATAGAGAGTCAGTGGAATCAGCGGAGTCAGCAATATAGAGTCAGTGAACTCAGCGGAGAAGGAATAGAGAGTCAGTGGAGTCAGCAATAGAAACTTGTAAAGGGGCAGCAGAGATTATATAAAAGTTTTTGTATTGTGCAAGTTATTTACGAGCCATGCTGACTCGTACGTAACCTCGCCTCGAACCCCTTGAATATTGTTTAAATATTTTATTATTTTATGTATATTATTTTTTCAATTTTTATTCAATTTTTATTCATTTTTGAGTATTAATTTGGGAAATTTTATATATCTGTGTGTGTCTGGAGACACAACAGAGAGGCTGAAACTGAATGTATATAGAGAGGCATTCCGGGGCACGTGTATCATGCGAGGTTATGTACGAGCCATGCTACTCATACATAACCTCGCTTCGAATGGCTCGAATATTTTTGTTTCTTAAAACGTTATTTAAAACGTTCAAATATATATCAAGAATACATACCTTCGTTAGCTGGGGGGTTTATCGACGATTTATCCACTGCGGGATCCATTTTATGGAATTGTCATTTATTCCCGCATTAAAATAATACACTACCGCAAAGAACTATCAAAAACAGCACCAACAAATAAAATTAATATAATTCACTTTAAAAATTCGCACTTTAACGGATAGCACAAAATTTGCCACGAGGCACGACCACGGTCTAACATACAGGTCTTGCAACGAAGGTGGTGGGGGTGGTACGCTTAATGTCGGCAATAAGCTTTGGCTTATAGCCACAAGAGCGGCGCTGCGAACTTGTCATAGCGGCTGGACAAGTAAATAGACAAATAAAAGAGATAAAATCAACTTACCTCTGCGATAACTCGACCGTTTAAGTCATGTTTTACCCACTTTCTTAGAATGTACCGTTGGAGAAAATGTTTATCACACACGAATTGCGAAGGCATGAGCTGAGAAATTCCTGGAATTGCAGTATCCATTTTTGACGACGTTCGATATTCGACGGAACCCGAAACACCGAACGTTTTTCCTTTACTAACTGACGTCCAGTATCACACGTTGGAACCGCACACGAATTAGTCGTCATTATTATGTAAAAATCCGCACGATATGACCGTCATAAAAAAACACGTAATTTTTTTAATAACGGTTATGTAAAACTTTATAGTAGCCGAGTAAGTGAGGTTGTGTTGCCACATGCGTCTTCCGCTGCTTCGACTATGATTTGATTGAAGCGATGCGAGCGGCGGTCAAGGAAATTAACGAGCCGACAGTAAGACGACCACCCCCACCACCAATATTTGATTCAGTTGCAAGACCTGTATGTAAGACCGTGGGCACGACGACACAGTACGAACTCGCACACACACACAGAGCTGTGCCAGCTGTGAGCTCACACGTACACGGGCAACCGCTACGAATAGAACGACGCGCATGCGTGCACGCGATCCTACCCCCTCTCTGCATTGACTCGCTCGCTCTCACTCGCACTCACACGGCTCATGCATCATTCTCTCTCTCTCTCTCTCTTCTTCTATTCCTTCATTCTCTTGTCCGGTGCTACAACGCGGCTGGGGGCGGGGCCCAATACAGTCGCATTAGAAGTATTCACTTCAAAAATATATTCCATATAAACTGACTTTTTGTCTCCGATATCTTTATCATAGGTATAGATAGGTTGAGTATTTACTGACGAACATTTCAATGGCAATCACATTGATTGATCTTAACTTTACTAAATGAAAAAGTACTCAAATGAAACCTTTGAACTTTGGATAATATGTTATTGTCTGAAATGAGTTATCTAAAATTAAAATTTAATCGATTTTTCCAAAATTCAGTATACACCACGTTTCACGTTTTTCTTTCTTCCCCGTCGGTTAAAATAAAATATTTTCTCGGTTGGTCACTCTACAGCAGGCGACGACATAGAGCTGACCATGCGAGAAGCAGGCTGTTCGTCGGTTGACTCGCTCGTAGCGTTTGTCGTAGCGTTTGTCCTTGCGATTTGTTAATCGTCATCGCAAAGCAGATGGTTACGGGGAACTGCACTTAAATTGAAAGGGGCATTGGGCTATTGGGCATAAGTGGTATTCGCGGTATAAACAGCGTCTTACCCCGTCCGCACCCCGTCAGAACTTCTCCCTCGATAACCTTTTGTTAAAAAGTAATTAATTGCTCAACTTAGACTCGTTCGATTTAAATAAAACAAATAGCATCATATTAGTGGCATTTTACGCTATAAACAGAGAAAACCATATTTCATTCGGTTCAGTAGTTTACACACACACACACACAACACACACACACACACACACACACACACACACACACACACACACACACACACACACACACACACACACACACACACACACACACACACATCTTCAAGTCGGTATCTCGCGAAGACCTAGCCGCACTAGTCGGAATAAATGATCGAAGGTTATGTAATCTCGTAATTCTATTCGATTATCGCTCTCTATGCGAACGCAATTAAGTAATTGATCCGATATTGTTAGTTACTCTTGTAAATCCACACATTTCTCAATAACCTAACATTGTGTATTGTACCAGATGTAGACGATACGAAAGTTAATTTATCAAGTACAACTAGCTCAGTGTGGAAGGTCCCAGCTCATCACTCAGAAGTCCCGGGTTCGAAACCACCTTACGGCGTGTAAGCGTCTGATATAATTTAAATTTGAACTATTAAAATATCGGAACTGCAAACACCATAATCGTAATTAACGACAAGGAAAAATATCGTAAAAGGGTGCAATGATGTAAATAACGTCATAACAAAATTTTTAAGAATATTTCTAGTATAGATTGAATACACTCCAAGTATATCTTAAATACACGTTGAATATATTTTAATAATATTTAAAATGTACTATGACTATATTTCAAGTATATTTTAAACGGAGTATGAACATATATCGTGTATATTTTAGATGTATTTTAAAGACATTTAAAGTATATTTCAATTATACGTCGAATACAGTTAAAATACATTTTTAATATATCGAAAACTATACTTTTACATATATTCTATTTCCGTGTGGGTATACTCAAACGTATACTTTCAGTATAGTTTGAGTACATGTCGTCGCATATCCAACGTGCATTCTCTATATATTCTGAAGATCTATTTTTGGTCGAAAAGTTGGATATCGCGAGTATACGTTAGATGCATTTCTCATATATATTGCATACATCTACTGTACATCTAAGATACATAATGTATATCTGAAATATATTTTACATCTATTTTTAATTTATTGAAAAATATATTTTACGTATATTTTTTTTCCGTGTGGGAAAGTAGTAATGAAGTAGTAATACCCTAAGTCTTAAAAGTAATAAAAAATCTTTCCTTTAACAAAAATCATGAAAATCAGCACATTTTTCCTTCGCCTAAAGGCATCTCTCCCCTTAAATACTATACTGCATTTGCCGAGGGCATATGGAAACTGTGGAAAACCCGTACTAGTATGGACGAACCCATATTCTTTTTATTCTCCAGTGCACCGAGATTTTACTCAAGTATCTACACCAAGGTATCATAAGTATTGGCTTTCCATTGACTAGTTGATTGATTTCAATGTAATGACCTTTTATTTATCCCGATTCTATACTTGCCGTACTTTCGAAATTAGTTCGAAAACTTTTCACGTAAACTATTGATTTTTATCGATGTTTGAATAAATCCGTTGTGTCATGAACAATAGCTTAATTGTCAAACATTGTAAATAAAATGGTTTTCATAAAATACTACATACCTAACAAGATGCGAAACCCTATTTCGAGGCATCGTTAAAAACGCACTAGAACGTTTTTTTCCTTTTCATTATAGTTGTCCTTTCCAAGCATTCACATTCTGCGCCGTAAATAATTTGACTGCGCTCCAGCAACGTTACTCGGAAAAATACAAATCGATTATTCACTTGCTGGAAGCAATTTTTTTTTTTGAGCAGGCATGTTTTTCAATTACTGCGATGTTCCGGATTTATTTATCAATTAGCTGATGCATTCATACACAGCTTGTTTATAGCTTGCCAAACGTACGTTAAAGAGATTGAACAAAATTAAGAGTCAGTAGGGCCTGAAAAAATAATTGGTAAATTCCAAACTGGCGTATAATTGTAGGGAGTAACTCTATACTCACAAATGGAACCCTATTAGGGTTCCCCTATTATAGTTCCAGTGCATATATATACTGGAGACAAGCATTCTGGGCCCGATGGATTCGAAACTCAAATCATTGCGTTTTTTTAGTAGGGCACACTTTTTTGCCGTTTTAATTTTTCAATGTTGTGTGTGTGGGTGTGTGAGGGGGCGTGGTTGTGTGTGTGTGTGCGTGTTTATATATACACTACCGGTGGAAAGTTTCCGGACAAAAATTCAAAATTTCCGGAACGATTTTTTATACCATTTCGCCGATCGTTAACACGAATGAATTCGATAAACGGTATTTTGAAGGGGAGGAATTCACGTTCATTCAGTTTTTAACAACTTTTTACTTCTTTTTACGACTAGTGCCCTTTTTCAAACACGACCATTTTTTGCCTTTTTTGTTCCTTTTCTGGTGGACCCCGTTTACAGACAACATTTTGTAAATGCATTTCTTTGACCGAAATCATGAAAGGGGAATGCTTAAGCGTCAATTGTGTTTTTTTTAACTTCGTACGATTTTTTTAAAAAGATATTTTGATTCAAAAAAGAGACAATTTGAAAAATAACGTGTCACGCGAAAACGACAAGGATTCAAGGAAAACCTCAAAATAGTAAAAAGTTGAATTGTTTTTTTCACCTATTTTCGATAAAAGATCAGATGATTTAAGGGGCTATACCGGTGTGAACGCTGAAAATTTGGGTGATTTTCGGGATTTTTTTGGAAGAAAAGTAGTCAATTAGATGTTTCGGAAAATTAAGAATATATTTGGCTATATTTGGCCTATATTACATAATTTTTTCATAGAAAAGTATTGAGATCAAGTAGTATTGAGCCAAAAAAAAGTTCCTCCACTGCTGACATGATTCCTGCCGATTGAGTAGCTGAAACCGAAAAAGGAAAAAAATGTCGTTAAAAAATATCAAAATCTAACAAAATGGCATAGTTATGAAAAAAGTCTGTTTTCTTGCCTATAAAATGGTCGGTTTTTTCAATGCCAAATCATCAATTTTCATCCAATCAAAAATATCCTACGTCATTGTAGAGTAAATATATTCAAGAGTACTCAGTTTTAATTTCAAGTCAATTGGATAATTGCTCTTTTAGTTACAATGTCAGTAAATTTGAAAAATCTCATCTCGAGAAAAACACGCTTACAAATTTAACTATCGATTTTTAAAAGATAAAATGATATTGATATAAATGATATAAATGATAATGATATTCTTGAAAGTATAAACTGTCGAAAAAGGCAAAAAAATCGATTTTTTTAAAGTGTCACACTGGTAGAGCCCCTTGATTACCGTAATTCGAGACGTAAGGGGTTTGTGGTCAAATTTCGACACAGGAAAATATTGTAGTAGTAATAGTAGTTGTTGTTGTTTATTCCATAGCATACCCTCATGGGTGTTTACACTGAGAGTACCCCCTACATGTGATTCCCCTTTTACAATATTTGCTTAGATCTAAACTTACATTCTAATTTCTCCTATTCTCTGCCTTATCTTACCGCAAGACAAATCAGCAATTTTATTCATTAAGACGGAATTACACCTCATCGCGGTCGGTATGGTAGAACAATTATAGATACTCAAACATTTCGGAAACGGCTCTTCAGATCCCGCCGAAGCATTGCCAAACGACGTCAAATAGATAGACGAACAGCTGTATGCCCCTCAAATTTGCTCAAATTCAGAAAACTTGAGATAGCGTTTCGTCTATCTATTTAACGTCGTTTGGCAAACTTTCGACGGGATCTGAAGAGCCGTTTCAGAGATTTTTGGGTATCTATAATTGTTCTACCATACCGACGGCGATGAGGTGTCATTCCGTCTTAAGAGACTATTTTTATATAGGAAAAAACAAAACCTATTTATGATTCATTTCTCGACGAAACGCGACTAGCTCCGAAACTGCGAAGCGAACCTGAGACCGGCTGAATTGGTATAGATTTTCCGCAGTTTCCCTATACTCACGGCAGAAATGTCATGGTGAATGCGATACAGAGGGGGAAGACGGCTGCAGCCGCAAGGTGTAGATATAAACTGGAATATGGTGGGGAATGTATTAAGGGGGAAGGACCCTGTACAGATGGAAGCTTAAAAAGAGAACAAAACAAAACAAAACCTTTATTGTTTTACCTTTGTAATTATTATTAAACAATTACTCTTACCGAGTTAATATTTTATTAGATAGGAACATTTCGGCACAAACGGATATCCAATATTAGGCTCGACTAACAAGGAAAGGTTGCGAGCTTGACCTCTCCGATTTCGATGAAATTTGGCATGCTTGTAGAATGGGTAGAAATAGGCGACATGTATTTATATATATCTGCGGAACCCGATTTTCAAGGGGTAAAAAAAGGGTGTTTTTCGTTTTTCTTCGATAACGTTACCGTTCTCAGCTCCAATGTAAAGTACACGGAAAAATAAACATTGTTGCAATTTGAATTTTTTTCACGTCTCGTACCGTTAAAACGCTATCGACGGGAAACGAAAAACACAACCGATGTGCTGGTCTAGTGGTTAGCGTGCTTGCCTCTGAAATCAGCACATCGGGGGGTCGCGGGTTCGAATCGCCGTCTCGTAGTTTCGGAGAAAAAATAAAAACACGGGTGTGACGTAGCTCCAGTTCTACACGGATGTCGCGCACACGGACATGTGTGTGTCGTGTGTGTGGGACAGTAGCTTGTGAGCTATTTCGCGACGAAACGCGACTAGTTCCGAAACTGGGAAGCGAACTCGTGACCGGCTGTAGTGGTATAGGTTTTCCGCCGTTTCCCTATACCCATGGCAGCAATTGTCATGGTGAACGCGATACAGAGGGGGAAGTCGGCTGCGGCCGCAAGGTGGGGATCGTTTAGGGATGTGGAGTGGAGAAAATGGTGGGAAATGTAATAACGGGAAATACCCCGTACATGGAAGCGAAGCGTTCGCCGTAGCAGACAATGAAAAATTAAAAAAAAACGAAAAACACCCCAATTTTCGGAGGTGCGTTTCAACCCTCAAAAATAGGGTTCCGCAGATTGAAAAAAAAAAAAAAAAAATACGTGTCGCCTATTTTTATCTATTCTACAAGCATGCCAAATTTCATCGAAATCGGAAAGCTCGACCTCGCCACTTTTCCTTGTAAGTCCCGATACTAAGATTTTACATTACCGAATACAAACGGTAATATTTTTGTACATATTGTATTTTTGCAAACATTATACAGTGTGTCCCAGAACTGATGGTAGTCTTTGAAATCGGGGGTTGGGGGTTGGGATATAAGTATGTATGGGTCTCAGATCAACTCCTGAATTAGTATTCATTTTTAAAGGCCAATTTTTTATTTAATTTAACGCCAATCTAATTAAATTTTTAATTTTATTTAACGCCAATCAGGTGCGCCCGCCTTTAAAAATTAATAATAATTCAGAGTTTGATCTGAGACCCATACATACTTATATCAATCGATTCGGAATTTCACCCCCTACCCCCCATTTCAGGGGGGACTGACTACCATCAGTTCTGGGACACCCTGTATATTTATTAACCAAAATACATGCAGTCACCTTAGGCCATATTTTACGAAGTTCTATTCAAGAGGCCCACCCTGTGGCCAATTTTTTTATAGGTTGTTTGGAACTACAAGAATCCTGAGTTTTCTCAGTCCTGAGTTTTCAGACATTTCTGAGGTATATTTTAGCAATAAAAAAATTATTGAAAATTAAAAAATGTATATTTTTGAGATAATTTTTTTAGAACGCGTCCTATCGAAAAAAGTTTTGAATAAAATTTGTTCATCACAACGTCATCTGTAAAAAAAGTTCCTGAAAAAAGTGCTAACATTGGTAATTAAGCGGTTAATGGCAAATGAAAATGAAAATTCTCCAGTTCGTTTTTGCAACCGCAATCGGGTGTTTATCAACATATCGGTTTGAAACTCGTACATAATGTAAAGGAGCCAAACCCCAAGAGAATCGTACAAGATTTAACGATCTGCGAGATATAGTTTAGCAACAATCTGCGATCATCGAAAAATCTTTGCCCTTCCATAGAATTTCCCGACGAAGGCCCACAGGGTGGAAAAAATCGAGGAGCTTCGTGTCATCACGCACAAGCGATTTGGAAAAAAAATACGTTTTGTTGAAAATAGATACTGTTTTTTGGCGATTTTAGATTTTTGCTTATAAACAAATAACAATTCTGAACAAACGAGATGTTGAGGAATCGGCTTCGATTTCGGCCTGTGAATTTCCAAGGTCGTGGTGGAAAGAAAAAAAAGGGAGTTTTTTCTGCTCGTTTACGTTTCGATCCTTGGTGCGGATGCTCTTCAGACACTTTATTTGTTCTACAAATTTCGCGATACAAATTATATTAATATAGTTTACAGATTTTTGCATTTGTATTTTGTGTAATGAATAAGTTTTAGATGTGATATAATGATTTGTGTAAATTTTGTTAGTTTTTTTCTTATAATTTTTAATTGTGGTGATATTGTATGAGTGATTATTTATAACAAGTTAATTTATTTTTGAGTAACAAGAATGGTGTGTGAGAGTGTGATGTTGTGAGAAACAATAAGAATTATGTTAGATAACGAACCTGAATATTGTCGATATTTCTAGTTTTCTTTTTGGTTTATGCTTGGAGGATGGTTGATGTAGACAGTATGTTTGATATGAAATATTGTCTCGTGAGGTTGATTCGCAAGATAGATTCAGAGCCGTTTTTTTTTTTTAAATTAAAATTCAATTGATATGTGTAACCGTTTTTTGGCGGTTGTACTATCTGTGAAAAATTGTTATGGTGAAAGAGACTTTATTCCGATCTATTGTCATGGTTAATGAGGTTAATGAGCTATTGTGTGAAAATGGTAATTACCTATTGAAGTAAAATAAATATATCCTCGCAAGCACAAAAAAAGAAAATTAGAAAAAAAAAATTCTTTGCTCTACATATCAAGTAGTGAGTTCAAGGAGAGTTCAAGAAAGACTGAGTGGCGAATTGAATGTTTCTGGAGAGAGGGAGAATGATCCTTTGTCAGTGCTGTGTCAAGAGATTGAGGGTGCCCGTGTCATGTTAAGAAGTTAAGTGTTATGTCAAGAGTTTTAAAACTTTGTCACGAGTTTAAAAATTGATGTGTGTGGTTATGGATGATAAAATATTATTATGATTATATTATTGAATTGTATATTGAGCTTAAATTATTTATGTCAGTTCTAAAATTGATGGCATTGGGATGCGCTTTGATTTGAATCATTTCTAGGATCAATCTTTTCTTGAGCCATTTTTCATTGTTTAAAATTTTAACATCATCAAATTTGAAATCGTGCTTTTGTTCTATTGCGTGCTGTGCTAGAGCAGTGTGTATTTCGTTGGTGTGTTTTAGGCTATTTTTGTGTTCATTGATTCTGTTTTTAAGGTATCGTTTTGTTTGGCCTATGTATGTGGAGTTACAATCATTACAATCAATTTTGTATACTATGTTGGATTTTTTGCTGTTATCTATTTTGTCTTTGGTGGAGCCTGTGATCGATAAGATGTTGTGTTTGTTGTTTGTGACTAGTGTTATATTATATTGTTTGAAAAGACGAATTAGTTGGTGATGGATGTTTTTTGTGTATGGTAGATTTATTAGTCTAGAGGAGTCAAAGTTTTTATTTTTGTTATTTTGATTGTTGATTGTAGCAAGTCTTTGTTTTATTATTTTTTCAGTGAAAGAAATCGGATAGCAATTTTTTGTCATTGTATTCTTAATAAGTTGAAGATTTTTATGGTGAAAGGACGGATGAGATAGTTTTATTGCTCTGTCAACTAACATGTAAATTATAGCTTTTTTTTGGGAAAGTGGATGGTGTGAGAAAAAGTTTATAAATCTGCCAAACCAAGTAGGTTTTCTGTACCAATTTGTGATGATTGAACTTTGATTGTGGACTAAGAGTCCACGAGTATATCGAGAAAAGGAATTTTATTATTTTCTTCTATTTCTGATGTAAATTGTAATTTTGAATTATATGAGTTAAAAATATTGATTGTGGATTCAATTTTGTCGGTTGGCAAAGCAATAATAATGTCATCGACATATCTTTTGTATAGTGGCAATGAGAATTTTTATTTTTCTAAGCAATTTTTTTCTAAATCAATCATAACGATGTTGGATAGTATCGGAGCAAGAGGTGAACCCATTGGTAATCCAGAAATTTGTTGATAAATTTTGTTTTGAAAAGTGAAATTAGTTGAAAACATGATGTATTCTATGGCTTTAGTTATTTCATTTAGTGGAAAACTATCGGAAAATAGATTTGATCTTTTTTGAAGGCTTTGAACAACTAGTTGTAATGGAATGTTGGTGTAGAGAGATACGACATCAAAAGAGACAAGTTTGTAGTTGAGTGGGATTGATATGTTTGAGACTGCTTGTTTTAAATAAAAGCTATCTTTGACATGTGAATTTTGATTGGATAAATTCTGCTAATTTATGTGTTGGGCTATTGATTGATGATACTATTGGACGAAGTGGAAAGTTTTCTTTGTGAATTTTTGGAAGGCAATAGAGACGAGCTAAGTTGCAATTTTCTGCTTTTAAGTATTTAAATTTTGTTTCATCAATGATTTTTAGATTTTTCCATCTGGAGAGAATATTGTTTATGCCTTTTTGTAGGATATTGATGGGGTTCTTATTTGTTAGTTTGTAAGTTGAGGGGTCTGCGAGTAAATTGTATGTTTTTTCAATGTAATCTGATTCGTTTAAAATGACTGTTGAATTTCCTTTATCTGCTCGTGTAATTAAAAGTTGTGGATTGTTTTTTAAGAAAGACGAAGTGTGATTTATAATTTTAATGGTATTGGAAAATGATGTAGGTATATTCATTTTGTCTATGATTTTAGTGAATTCTTTTCTGATTTCGTATTGTCTAGGTTTGTCGAGTAGAGATCCTAGTTTGGATTCAAGTTCTGCAGACCCCTCAACTTACAAAGTAACAAATAAGAACCCCATCAATATCCTACAAAAAGGCATAAACAATATTCTCTCCAGATGGAAAAATCTAAAAATCATTGATGAAACAAAATTTAAATACTTAAAAGCAGAAAATTACAACTTAGCTCGTCTCTATTGCCTTCCAAAAATTCACAAAGAAAACTTTCCACTTCGTCCAATAGTATCATCAATCAATAGCCCAACACATAAATTAGCAGAATTTATCCAATCAAAATTATCTAAACTAATACACACTACAAATTCACATGTCAAAGATAGCTTTTATTTAAAACAAGCAGTCTCAAACATATCAATCCCACTCAACTACAAACTTGTCTCTTTTGATGTCGTATCTCTCTACACCAACATTCCATTACAACTAGTTGTTCAAAGCCTTCAAAAAAGATCAAATCTATTTTCCGATACTTTTCCACTAAACGAAATAACTAAAGCCATAGAATACATCATGTTTTCAACTTATTTCACTTTTCAAAACAAAATTTATCAACAAATTTCTGGATTACCAATGGGTTCACCTCTTGCTCCGATACTATCCAACATCGTTATGATTGATTTAGAAAAAAATTGCTTAGAAAAATTAAAATTCTCATTGCCACTATACAAAAGATATGTCGATGACATTATTATTGCTTTGCCAACCGACAAAATTGAATCCACAATCAATATTTTTAACTCATATAATTCAAAATTACAATTTACATCAAAAATAGAAGAAAATAATAAAATTCCTTTTCTCGATATACTCTTAGTCCACAATCAAAGTTCAATCATCACAAATTGGTACAGAAAACCTACTTGGTCTGGCAGATTTATAAACTTTTTCTCACACCATCCACTTTCCCAAAAAAAAGCTATAATTTACATGTTAGTTGACAGAGCAGTAAAACTATCTCATCCGTCCTTTCACCATAAAAATCTTCAACTTATTAAGAATACAATGACAAAAAATTGCTATCCGATTTCTTTCACTGAAAAAGTAATAAAACAAAGACTTGCTACAATCAACAATCAAAATAACAAAAATAAAAACTTTGACTCCTCTAGACTAATAAATCTACCATACACAAAAAACATCCATCACCAACTAATTCGTCTTTTCAAACAATATAATATAACACTAGTCACAAACAACAAACACAACATCTTATCGATCACAGGCTCCACCAAAGACAAAATAGATAACAGCAAAAAATCCAACATAGTATACAAAATTGATTGTAATGATTGTAACTCCACATACATAGGCCAAACAGAACGATACCTTAAAAACAGAATCAATGAACACAAAAATAGCCTAAAACACACCAACGAAATACACACTGCTCTAGCACAGCACGCAATAGAACAAAAGCACGATTTCAAATTTGATGATGTTAAAATTTTAAACAATGAAAAATGGCTCAAAAAAAGATTGATCCTAGAAATGATTCAAATCAAAGCGCATCCCAATGCCATCAATTTTAGAACTGACATAAATAATTTGAGCTCAATATACATTTCAATAATATAATCATAATAATATTTTATCATCCATAACCACACACATCAATTTTTAAACTCATGACAAAGTTTTAAAACTCTTGACATAACACTTAACTTCTTAACATGACACGGGCACCCTCAATCTCTTGACACAGCACTGACAAAGGATCATTCTCCCTCTCTCCAGAAACATTAAATTCGCCACTCAGTCTTTCTTGAACTCTCCTTGAAGTCACTACTTGACATGTAGAGCAAAGAAATTTTTTTTTCTAATTTTCTTTTTTTGTGCTTGCGAGGATATATTTATTTTACTTCAATAGGTAATTACCATTTTCACACAATAGCTCATTAACCTCATTAACCATGACAATAGATCGGAATAAAGTCTCTTTCACCACAACAATTTTTCACAGATAGTACAACCGCCAAAAAACGGTTACACATATCAATTGAATTTAAAAAAATAAAAAAAAAAAACGGCTCTGAATCTATCTTGCGAATCAACCTCACGAGACAGTATTTCATATCAAACATACTGTCTACATCAACCATCCTCCAAGCATAAACCAAAAAGAAAACTAGAAATATCGACAATATTCAGGTTCGTTATCTAACATAATTCTTATTGTTTCTCACAACATCACACTCTCACACACCACTCTTGTTACTCAAAAATAAATTAACTTGTTATAAATAATCACTCATACAATATCACCACAATTAAAAATTATAAGAAAAAAACTAACACAAAATTTACACAAATCATTATATCACATCTAAAACTTATTCATTACACAAAATACAAATGCAAAAATCTGTAAACTATATTAATATAATTTGTATCGCGAAATTTGTAGAACAAATAAAGTGTCTGAAGAGGATCCGAACGAAGGATCGAAACGTAAACGAGCAGAAAAAACTCCCTTTTTTTCTTTCCACCACGACCTTGGAAATTCACGGGCCGAAATCGAAGCCGATTCCTCAACATCTCGTATTGTCAACACGGCCGCACACTACTCATACTAATTCTGAACAAAGTTGCAAATATATCTGAAAAATTCTTGGACCATCTAACGCGTTTTTGGAAAACGAACAATTGAAAAAAAAATTGCAATATTTTGATTACCGCCCGAGATATGAATGTTTTTACGTTTGTTCAATTTTCTATTGTTGTAATACATTTTTTTGCAAAATTAGAGTTCCTCAGCAATCCCTACGCTTCCGGCCATGGGATTCAATAAAATTATTCCCTTTACAAGCAATTATGCCATCACAGTTACCGATGTATTTCGATCGACGACGCGCCGAGCGCGCGGCGTCGACCGCTCGGCCGGGCGGTGCGGTGGAGATGCCCCCTCTCACTCCACAGCCTGGCGCGAACGGCTTAGTTAACAAATATAATAACTTACTTACAAATGGCCGTATAACCATTTTTTTTATTTCACGTTATTTTTTCTTACGAACGCGATAGTGTTCTTGAAAATTATGTTCACCCCATAGTAGCCCCATGACCATGTTTCTTACAAATTTTACATTTAAACATGCTTTAAAATTATTTAACTGTGGATGGGAAAAGGTATCATAAATAAATATTTTCTTAGACACTGCTTCATTCATTACAATAGTTTTATTAATGAAAAAAAAACGAAAACAAAATTTGCAAGAAACATTGATTACAAAAATTCTCCTTTTGCTCTTTTTTCGACGGGCTGATAATCGTCGTCAGTCTCTACATTTTTAGGAGCCGTCCTTACGGGACACTCCATTACAATTTCGTCATCGATTGCTTCTGTTAATTCTATAAAAACTTCCTCTTCCTCGTCATCGCTTAAAATTATTTCGGCTTCGACAGCGTTCGCACAACTTATACCATTACATTTTTTACATAGAATCATGCATTTTATTCCTAATTTACACTCTTACACTCTTAATTAATTCAGGAACAATACCGCTGGGAATTTTAAAGACGGCATTTATTATTTTTTTGATTGCTTTTGCTCAAGAAAGGAAATTGGAAATTATTGTTAATTTCTTCCAAACTACATTTTAAATGCATTGCTAGCTTATTGTTGCGAATAAAACAGTGTCTAAGAAAAGATTTATTTATGATACCTTTTCCCATCCACAGTTAAATAATTTTAAAGCATGTTTAAATGTAAAATTTGTAAGAAACATGGTCTGCCATGTTTCCCATAGCGGCCCATAGCGGCTGCTATGGGGTGAACATAATTTTCAAGAACACCATCGCGTTCGTAAGAAAAAATCACGTAAGATGAAAGAAAAAAATGTTTATACGGCCATTCTTAAGTAAGTTATTATATTTGTTAACTAAGCCACTCGGGCCAGGCTGCGGAGTGAGAGGGGGCATCCCCACCGCGCCGCCCGGCCGAGCGGTCGACGCCGCGCGCTCAGCGGCGAGCCGTCGATCGAAATACATCGATAACTGTGATGGCATAATTGCTGGTAAAGGGAATAATTTTATTGAATCCCATGGCGGGAAGCGTAAGGATTGCTGAGGAACTCGAATTTCGCAAAAATCTTTATTACAACAATAGAAAATTGAAAAAACGTAAAAACATTAATATCTCGGGCGGTAATCAAAACATTAGAAATTTTTTTTCTTTCAATTGTTCGATTTCCAAAAACGCATTAGATGGTCCAAGAATTTTTCAGATATCTTTGCAACTGTGGTCAGAATTGTTATTTGTTTATAAGCAAAAATCTAAAACCGCTAAAAACAGTATCTATTTTCAACAAAACGTATTTTTTTTTGCCAAATCGCTTGTGCATGATGACACGAAGCTCCTTATTTTTGTTCCACCCTGTGGGTCTTCGTCCGGAAATTCTATTGAAGGGCAAAGATTTTTCGATGATCGCATATTGTTGCTAAACTATATCTCGCAGATCGATAAATATTGCACGACTCTCTTGGGGTTTGTCTCCTTTAGATCATGTACGAGTTTCAAACCGATATGTTGATAAACACCCGATTGCGGTTGCAAAAACGAAATGTAGAATTTTCATTTTCATTTGCCATTAACCGCTTAATTACCAATGTTAGCACTTTTTTCAGGACCTTTTTTACAGAGGACGTTATGATGAACAAATTTTATTTGAATTTTTTTTCGATAGGACGCGTTCCAAACAAATTATCTAAAAAATATCCATTTTTTAATTTTCAATAATTTTTTATTGCTAAAACATACCTCGGAAATGTCCGAAAACTCAGGACTATATTCTTATAGGACCAAACAACCTATAAAAAAATTGGCCAGAGGGCGGGTCTCTTGAATAGGTCTTATGCTGGTGACTGGACTACTATAGGTCATTAAATAATCACAAAAACATCAATCATTAGGACT
This sequence comes from Ophion obscuratus, assembly GCA_964007375.1. Taxonomy (NCBI): domain Eukaryota; kingdom Metazoa; phylum Arthropoda; class Insecta; order Hymenoptera; family Ichneumonidae; genus Ophion; species Ophion obscuratus. Next base: position 46,548,388 of record OZ023315.1, read on the forward strand.
TACCTCAACGAAAACAACACTTTTCAACACTAAGAATATTTTTTCACGCCGGCGAAAAGTAACACCAGTTCACTGTTGTGCTATTTTTGTTGCGAGGCAAACAAAAGTTTATATGTATAAAATAAAACAACAGATCTCGCTATAGGAAATCTCGAGATAGTCCACTATCCGATATTAAGGGGTTACGTGGGTTTCGAAGCTAAAAAAGCATATTTACTCTATTAAAAATATATAACATATGAATTATTTTATTCGGTATTCGAATAAATTCATCCGGTGGGACCTGGCTTCCAGAGACACCTAAAAGAAAGTGTCCTCGTGGTGGTTACGATAACGTATGACAGCTTTATCTGAAATTAAAAAACCAGTTTTTTCCTGTTAGCAGATAAGTATTGCTCGTGATTAGACGAAGGATTTTTTTTTTAATTGAAATTTGAATTTTTGGCAGAGTTGTATGCAAAATAGTTCAACTTTTGGTACAATTTACACTACGTATAGCCTTGTAAAATTAATTGTAGTCGAAAAAAACCTTCGTTTAATAACTAGTCAATGCTATTTTGAAGACGTGTGTAAAATTTCAATAAGATCAGTGCATTCGTTGTTGAGAAATCGTGTCCACCGACTTCAAAAATAGTATTTTGAGAAAAATGCGATATACCTGTGTCGCTCCCAGCGGGTCTTTCCCAACGGGGGGGATTCCCAAAGACTCTCTCTCTCCTAGCCTTGTACTCCGATTGACCTAATACTTTGGGAGAATATAGACATAACGCACTACTTAACAATAAAATTAATAAAAAACATGATTTTTAGAAATTTTCAAACTCACATAACCCCTTACGCAACTATCCGATATACGGCGCTTCTCCCCTATGTGAAAAATTGAAACGCCGCCTCCGTGAGGTAGCGAATAGGAAACTTCTCCACGATAAACCGTTCTCTCCAGCTCGATTACTTATGCATTCCACAATTTAATGTAATTTATCTAAAGATAAACCAGATTGCCGTTGAATTATGTGTGGTTGATCTGACACAGATTTTCATATATATATGCATATGCATGCACACACCTACACACTCATATATACACATGTGGAAATATCAGTGTGCGTGAGTGCGATCATGCGTGCCTGCAGTAAATCGTCTATAAAATAAAGCAGTAACGATAGCGCGGTAACGCATTTCGTGGTCGGACGACTGCGAATAATGGCTTCTCTCTCCCTCTCCATTGCCCTTATTCAGCAGCATAATGCAGTAATATATACATAAAAATGCGTTCTTCTCGTGCATTTTATTCCATTCAACAATCACGAAGTCTCTCTATTTCCTTTTATTTTTCAGTCTCGTTCTACGGCGCTAGCTACATTCACTTTGCGGTGCAGGAGGCCAAGGGTGGTACCGACATCAGTTTCCGATTTCGAACCCACCTACCAGACGCGATATTGCTCCTGGCCGTGGGCAAGACGGATTACTGTTTGATCAAGCTCGAGGCTGGTAGATTAAAGGTTCGTATTATCCTCAGGATTTTCGCCTCAATATTTCCCCATCATCGTGCTACCTTGTCTCACCCCCCACCCCACCCCAACCTTTTCCGCATATTCTTCCACAGTGGTCCTTTAACACGAGTCGCGTCTCGACCCTCTGTCTTTTTATCTTGTACCTTTGCCGTATAAAAGTCTCATCCTTGGACTCCATTAGATTGGGCGATTATTAAAGGGATCGAGAAGGGTAGCGCAACTTTTTACAAGGCAGCATAAACGTGTATGCGTGTCCATTAGGGTGGCACAAATTTAAGCTCTTTTTCCATTTTCTCACCATCCAATTATCTACTTTAAAGAAAAATAATTGTCGCGAAAGTTGCGAGTCGTTAAAAAATATTTAGAGGTCGCTCAAGGCTCCCAAAAATTCAATTTTTCATTAAAAAATTGATTTTTTTTCGTTCATCTCCCACCCATGAATTTTACGCTTTATAACTTTTAAATTAAACTCGCGAAAGCTCTAGCCGGTCAATGAATATTTAGCTGTCGCTCAAGAGCTTCAAAATGTCCAATTTTCGGCAATTTTTTTACCTTTCTCACTCATAAATTTGACCCTTTGTAAAATGTTCATAACAATTAATCGTTTTTCTTTAGAAACAGATTTTTTAAATTTACCTCACACTGAAAAATCCGTGTGATCCATAGGGAATGATATTATATCGATTAGAACAGAAGTCAATTACAATTCTCAAATAAACAAATGAAATATTTTTGTTTGTGAATTTCGTTGTCCTGCATAGTGATCATTTTGGGAGAATCACCTATATACCTACGTATGATCCATGGCTGGGACATGATCTCTTTTTTCCAACAAAGTTTTTCCTCTCTTCTCACATTCCGATCTTGCTTCTCTCTAGTTTTCCTCACCTCTTTTATCTTTCATCCAGCTCGAAAAGTTCCCACTTTCTGGAGGATATTGAGGCGCATACTTTGAATTGTTTTGCGACGAAGATGATAAGATTCTGCGGGATAAGAACGCATATATGTATATCACTACGTAACAGGTCGGGGGGCGATCTAACCTGACGGCCCCACCAATCTCATCCTCTTTCCACGTCTCGGCCTCTGCCTCCCGCCCTCACTCCCTCTTTCACCGGCAACTCGTCGAGGTTCGAATTTGCGTTAAGATCGCGTTGCCGGAATATAGAACGTGTACAAGCGATAAACCGTCCATAAGATAGAGAGAAAGAGACAAAGAGGGAGCAGTGAGCGAGAGAGAGGGAGGGAGGGGGTCATATGTTGCATGATCCGAATATTGAACTACTACGGAAAAGCGAGGGGGCTTTTCCACATTCCTTCCGTCAGGACGCAGACATTAAAGAACTTACGATACATTCTACACGCTACGTACCCCGAGTAAGACAATTGCCAGTACACTTTTATCGAAGCTTTATTCAATCGAAAAGTTCATTATAATACTACGGCACTGTTGTCTCCCACGTTGTAACCCGTATAAACAATTTCACGTTCCTAAAACTGAAAAATACTTCAACATTCGGTGACAGAGATTTCTGCATGAAAATGGATATTTTCTTGCATGGCGCTCCAGTAAAACGGCTTCGAATCCAATTTTTGCGGATTGTTGTAAATGCACTTGGATTGGAAGCCCAGAGACTTCACCGCGGCTTTTTATATTTATCAAATACTTTATGTGAAAATCGAGACATTCAAGCTTCGCAACCGGAATGCGTGGCCAACCACACCAGTTCGGTTCGAACTGAGGAAACCTTTGAAAAAAACTAATCGTATTCTAGACCGAACACCCATTTTCAAGGGGTTTTTGGTAATTGAATTTAGAGATACGGTTACATCTACAGTGTTGCTATTTTACAGTTATGTTTATACATGTTGAAGTAATATGTTTAATTTTTCAAAGCGTTTATTGGAAATTGTACATGGTATTTGATGTTGTGCAGGTCATTTCGCGAAATCTTTTATCGCCCGGCGTTGTGATTGCGGCCGTCTGCCATCTGTAATAAACATTTTTTTTTTAATTCCATTATGTACAAATGTGGTTATCATTCGGAGCTCTAATGAAAAAAAAAAATTAGGAAAAATTTACCACATGGCGGTGTTTGAAAAAGAGTACTTTGATCTTTACAATAAAACTTTAACTTCACGCGGCCCGAAAAATAGTAATTATAAACCAACCAAAGATGGAGGACCGGCCGATAACCACATTTATAAAGAATAGAATTAAAGAAAATCGTTTGTTTAAGTTGACAAGGACGGCCGCAATCACAACGCCAGCAGACAAAAAAAATCGCGACATGACCTGCGCAACATCGAACATCATGTATAATTTCCAATAAAACGCTTTGAAAAAATGTAAAATGTTGCTTCAAACATGTATAAATATAACGGTGAAGTACTAACACTGTAGATTCAACCGTTTCTCGGAATACAATGCTCAAAAAATCACCTTGAAAATGGGCGTTCACACTACAATACGGGCTTAATGACATCGCGCAAATACAAAACATTAACCCCTACTTGTCGGCGATCAAAGCACCGGTTGTATTGAAGTAGGTAAACTAAAACTTGCCAGAAACTATAATGGTGATTCATAACAGAGTCGTCGGCAAATATCCCCTCGTTAACGTTGGATATTGCATGTAATAGGAGTGTGCGTATATATACTGTTCGTATAGTGCCCGTGTGTGCATATACAGGGTGTCCCAGAACTAAATACGTTCCCTGAAATGGGCGGTTGGTGGTGAAATTCTGAGTCGATTGATATAAGCATGGGTGGGTTTCAGATCAACCCCTGAATTATTATTCATCTTCAAGGGGCTATACCAGTGTGAACGCTGAAAATTTGGGTAATTTTCGAGAATTTTTTGGAAGAAAAGTACTCAATTAAATGTTTCGGAAAATTAAGAATATGTTTGGCTATACTTGACCTTCTTCTAATTTTTTCATAGAAAAATATTGAGATTCAAGCGACTTCAATGCGCTGCCTTCGGAGGCGCCAAAAAAAAGTTTCTCCACTGCTCACGTGATTCCGGCCGATTGAGTAGCTGAAACCGAAAAAGGAAAAAAATCTTTAAACTGGAAGGTATTTCCTGTACAATGACGTAGGATTTTCCAAAAATATCAAAATCTAACAAAATGGCGTAGTTATGAAAAAAGTCTGTTTTCTTTCCTATAAAATGGTCGTTTTTTAAAATGCCAAATCGTCAATTTTCACCCAATCAAGAATATCCTACGTCATTGTAGAGTAAATATATTCAAGAGTACTCAGTTCAAGTGTCAAGTCAATCGGATAATTGCTCTTTGAGTTACAATGTTAGCAAATTTGAAAAATCTCATTTCGAGAAAAACGCGTTTAAAGATTTAACTATCGATTTTTGCAAGATAAAATGATATTGATATAAATGATAATGATAATCTTGAAAGTATAAACTGTCGAAAAAGGCAACAAAAAATAGATTTTTTGGAAGTGCCACACAGGTATAGCCTCTTAAATGCGCGCCAATCAGGTGCGCCCGCCTTTGAAAATGAATAATAATTCAGGGGCTGATCTGAGACCCACACATGCTTATATCAATCGACGCAGAATGTCACCCCCAACCTCCCTTTTTACGGAACGCATTCAGTTCTGGGACACCCTGTACATACGGCACCGTAGTTCTGCCGTCGATATTTGCCACTAGAGGGTTGCCTTTAGTTAATCAAAGCCAAATAAATGCATCGGCATCATGCGGACCACTAAAAGTTCACATTACACACGTGGATAGCCAACTACATATCGTTCCTACACGATATGTCTATTTGGCCGTTTAAAGTGACGCAATTCTCCAAACGAAAAGCGCAAATCAACTTCTAATTCTATTCTACTGAACATCCATAACGGAGCCATTGTTGGCAGGGATAGTTTGAGGGGATCTTCACATTACTCCCAGATTCACTTCAATTGATGGTTACAAGAAACGTTTAGCTACAGGTCAGAAATGGAACGATGGGCTGGGATGGTAGCATAGGCGGTGAAGATAAATCTTCGCAAATCACCGGAGCTCTTCGCCACTCTTCCGTTCTCTCTCGCTCTCTCTCCTTTCTCACGTTACCCATCATACTCTGGAGCTTGCACCACGAAAGCACACGCGTCTAGCTTTTATAACAGGCAATAGGCGTCTGGCAAGTTAGCCGAGAAGATATATGCTACCCCGATGGAACTCTCTCGTCGTTCGGCTGGCCCGGGATGTTGGCTGGGTTACCTAGGAGTGTATAACCAAACTCGGTGTTCATAGTGTATGTTGAAGGGGGGGAGAAAGCCTTAGAGATACAGGTTGGTGGATCAATGTTATAGGATATATATATATATATGTGCATATGTATGTGTGTGTATATATATACATATATATGTATGTATATATAAATATGAATATAAATTTATATATTTATATCTATACAGGGTGGACCATTTAACGTGACCACCCCAAATATCTCCATTGCCTTCAGAGTGACGAAAACAAACTCAAACAAATCCAACCAAACCCAAAATATTTTGGTGAACAATTATTTCAAGGTCATGATATCATAGGCCGTTGGATTCGTCTGAGAATATGACCTACAACGTCTTAATAAAAAAAACATGTTTCCATTTGAAAAACCATCGATGATCTTGAGAACGCAAAAACTATGATCTTGACAAAAATGAATTTTTCAGAACTCTATCAGCCCTTCGAAATCAATTAAATTGCCTCCTGACATTTTTTGACATCCCAAAGGCTTTGTCCGTCGTTTTTTTATTTTCACAAAATTTCCTCACATATCGTTTATATCAGCGACTTCGAGTAGAAATATCATATTTTGAAAAATAAATTGTGCGTCTCCACCTTTGCACGTTTATAGCTCAAGAATTACTCAACCGATTTTGATGAATCTTTCGCAGAAACGCAGCTTGCTGTGTGACATATGATTAAGGCTATAGAGTATCAACGCTATATAGTCCATCACAATTACTATAAGTAACCACAAAACAGAGAAAAATGACGTTTATAATTAATAAACAAACAGCAACAAAGTACGAGCACAAATGGGCAAACAAATAAATACATCAACGAACGGATAAGCAAAAATGTATGATTGTGAGGGAATGTGTCCAAGTTTTGCATTGTCTTACATTATGTCCGCAGATAATTATTATGAGCGAATATGAGCGAAAAAATAAATTATCAAAATCAAATAATCCAATCCATCTAATCACACGGACATAAACGAGAAGTATAAATATTTGAGAATTTTTTGTTTGTAAATTACGAATAAAAAAAGTATGAACACATTTTGATTTACAAAAAAGCGGCAAATTTGACTAATGTTTAGATATTATGTCACTGGCGAATTTCGCTATAATAACTACATGATTAAGTCACAACATATGATATATGAAAAGAAACAAAATATATAAGTCTATGTGCGGATCTAGTGTTTACTCAATTGACGGAAGCTAATTGCGACTAAAATCACGATAACTGAAGAGTCGGAATACAGATTGCTGTGAAGTCGAAAATTGAAGATGTTCATGTTCGGAATGGACATCTCGGAATGGAAGCGAATTTTGAAGGTGAAATTGTAGAAGCTACGACTCCGGCTAAATTTGATAACGTGGTTTCAAGAAAAACGCGTTTGAAGTTTTAAAACCATTTTTCTTCGGCCCATGTCATTCTTGGGATGTTTATACATGTCAACCATATCATTATTGGAATCTTTATACATCATTTAAGCCAATAAAAAACGAAACGTTGTTTTGAAATGTATACAAGGCCTTAAGGGGTCTTTAGACGCCAGAAAAAGGCCTTTTTTATAATTTTTTCTTCTGGTTTATATTATAGATATTGATGTAAAAGTTGTTACACTTATTAAGACGGGATATACATTTACAACGATAAAAAAATCGATTTATTTTGTTTTCTCTTTAAACGATAGAACTATATATGTACAATATTTCCCTAAATTTCCAAGCGAAATTCGAAACCCTTCAAACGTTACAGCCCGTCAACGCTGTGCCTCACCGCTCGGATTCGCAGCAGGTGTGAACTTCAAATGCGTTTTCCTCAAAAGTGCATTATCGAAATTGGCATGCAGGATTACTCAAAAACTATTAAGTCGATTAAGTTGAAACTTGGTGGAAATATGCATAATATTGGTACCTTTTACTTGACGAGAATTGTTTTTGAAAAATTGGAAAAAAACTACTTTTTTCATCCACATTTTATAGAAATGTTGCGGGAAATGATGATTTTTTTCGTAAATGCGTGCCATTTTCTTGAATTTGTATTTTCTTTATTTTAATTGCCATCACATAGAAACTATACATGTTGTAACTAAAAAAATGTTTGAACTTTTTTGCAAATCGAAGTCCACGGGAAGCTAGACTGCACGCCGATTTGCAACTCCCACGGCGACCTTGCTGTAATACTGTGCCACAGCTCCGTTAGATTGATGATGAATTAATTTAAAAAAATTGTTTTGTATACTTAAATATACTATTCAAGTAGACCTAAAGTTTGATAACTGTAGAATAATTATGTCTTATTTTTAAAAATCCCTCAATATTGCTTATTCTTTCTTGTCTAAATGTATATCCCGCCTTAAATGCACTTTCGAAATACATTAATTTTTTTTAATTTATCTATTTAAGTCACTATGTATAAACGAAAATGGTAGTTAAAAAAAATCCTAAAGAAATTGTAAATCTGTGCTGTTGATGAAATCTCGAAGACGAATCATCCGAAACAAAAAAATTAAACGGTTGTAGATTTTTGATATATGAAAAAACAACAAAATAGTGGACATTTTTCGAAAAAACAAAAAAACGTGTTTTTTCGCCGTTTTTGGCAAAAAAATAGTAAATAATAAAGTTTCAAAAAATCCTTTATATGCGCTATAGCTATAGTGGGAAAGAATATGTGGTTGAAATTTCATAAGGATCGGTTCAGTAGTCTCGAAGATTTTATCTACAAGCCCTCGAAAAACGTTGTTCCGAGAAAAACGCGTTAAAAGTTTGTTTGGGATACATAAATACATTAAAAATTCTTTTATGTATTTCGAAAATGTACTTAATAAGTGTAAGAACTTTTATATCAATATCTATAATATAAACCTATTAAAAAATCATGAAAATAGCCTTTTTTGGGGTCCAAAGTAAAATGACCCCTTAACTCCGTCGTTTACGGTAAAGATAGAGGAAGGTAGTCATTCTTTGAAATGTTTATTTAATCGAAAACCATCAGACATCGAACATTTCGAGTTTTGATTTATTAACCGAGAAAATGAAGTTCACATTCGTTTTTACGGATTGAAAAAATATTAATAATTAACAAAGTTATACGTTTATTAATATGATTAGAAAAAACAGATGCTCCCGTTTTTTGAACATGATATCTCAGCTTCCAGTGGCCTGAAACAAAATATGTATAATCTATAAGCTTGTCGCTAAAATAATATTAAATCTCAATCGACAACAAGGGTAATTTCTTAAATTTCTTAATGGCTCAAAAACAAAAATATTTGGAAGAAGCTATACGTTCAGAAAATGCAATTGGAAAAAAAATCGAGGGCTCAGCTACTGTGTAATAATATCTACGTAGTTGTACAAAGATTCCTACGCACATATTCATTAGCTATGCATAACTGGTTATGGAATTGCAATGTGCACAGTTCTCCCTTATTGCCGCGGTACATATCATTTCTCGACATTAATTCCTCGAAATACGCGCACCCTCACAAATATATGCATACCCCCACTCGAATGTACGGTGAACGTAATATTCAAGAAATACGAGACCCTGTATACGTTTCGGATGTAGCTGATTACACGTATATACGAGGCATTTCGCTCTCCACCGGCCACCCATCAGTCCAGATATCCTATCAGCGATCAAGCATTAACATTTGTTACGTCGTTTCACACATCGCGTTCGACATTGCTATCTGCCAAACGATGATAGCTCATTCCACAATTTACTTCGAAGCGAGCTACCTTCTACGGACACATTGAACACTTTTTTTGATTCATTTTACCGGCGTAACACAACGATGCACCACTCCTTCTGAGACTCTGTTATAATTCGTGACTAGGGAATTTTTTAGATATAAATACGCAAAACTGATCTAAGGGTAATTGGATGACGCTGAATCAAATGGTGATAATGATTTCTCAATCGATCCCCGAGAAAATGTTTAAAAACCGTTCAATTCGGAAACTAATAATTTTATCGAAAAATATGCCAAACAAAAGTTCTTCAGGACATAAAAGTACGAAAAAAGGTATTGAACGTTCATCTTCGTATTTTCAAAAATGATGGAAAACAGTACGAATGAAGATTTGTTTGCAGGACAAAATCGCTTTGCAGCCGAAACATCACTGGGAGTGTAAGGGATGTGAGATACTGGTCGTGTTCGTTGGTTCTCATCATTTTGATAGGAACAAGTGCGCATGCGCATAATAATGCGTAACGCGCAACCGCGCAATGAAACAAGCGCATCATCAATTGCGCATCACACTTGTTCGTATCAAAATGATGAGACCCAACGAACACGACCATACTCATTGGAGCGCGTTGCACGCATGCACATATAGCCACAGCCATATAGTGCGTCTCTTTCTAACAGTGATCCTCAAACAGTAATTTTGTCAATGTTCAGTCGTCATTTTTGAATACTTACACAATAAATAAAAACAAAAAAATCTCTAGAAAGTTAGATTAATTCTCACTAAACCAATGTGTAACAAAAAACCATGATATTTTTTTAAACTTCGAGGCTTTTGTCCCCCAAAGGAATGGTTTTTCGTTTTTTTTCTCCCTTATTTTTGAAGATACGAAGATGAACGTTCAAAACTTTTTCACGTACTTTTATGTCCCAAACAACTTTTGTTCGACATATTTATCAAAAAAATTATTATGTTCCGGATTAAACGGGTTTTAAAGTTTTTAAACATTTTCTCGGATTTGTTATCGCCATTCGAATCAGCGACATCCAATTACCAATCAATTTTGCGCATTTATATCTAAAAAGTGCTCACTTTGATGCGTATTGCCTGGACTAGCAGGGCGACTCGTGTACCGAACAAAGGGGCTCCGCTTCTCGACGGATCGTCCGTTGCTGGATTAAGTTTTGAATAATTAATTGATAAAACCTGAGCGTCGTGCATCCCGCAAAATGCCCCGGGGATTCCTGTGGTACAATGTAGTAATTTGAGTCGGGTAAAAGTACTCCCCAATGTATGTCTTCCCTAGATAATATCAGGCTCTGGTCGGGCCTCCCACCCTGGAATAGGTTCGCAATGTAACGGGTCTGAGGCTAGGTCCCGATCCGCCGTTCCCTTTCTGGGGAACTGATCTGGAATGATCCGGAGAACAAGCAGTAAATGATCAGAAAAGTTGTAGGAAACAGATCGAGAAATCACAAGGAACACGACAGTAGGGCAGAGCTCAAAGTTTTCAGCTACGAGCCGCCGCTGACTACCGCCCGATGGCGTAGCGCACGTTTTCTATAGGGCCTCGATGCTACGCGCTACGCCAAAGAGTCGAGCATGAAGAATAGAGGTAAGGAGCCCGAACGCTGTACTGTGGACGCGGGCTATGGAATCAGCGAAAATTGTTACGGAAATATCCGCTGGCGCTGCTGTACTCAGGATAGGATACGACAGAGATGGAATGAGAAAAGAGAGAACGATAGAAGAGAATATTCAAAGCGCAGTTATGCACGCAAGACAGATGGAAAAAATAATAAATTTATTCGTTCGTCGATTAATTCTGTCATCGTGCATTTGTTAATTAAATTATATACATAGGCAATTATTATATACCCCATTGAGCGGAACTCGCTCCAAACCCCATTTAACGCAACTCCCTCCAAACCTCATTTTTTTTCATTGGAGGCTTATCGCGGCTTGTCAAGGACGCGCTCACATGTCCCGTAAAACACACACATACGTGAAATATTAAACGAAAAACGAATAATCCGCGAGTTCTCGCGTCGAGGGCGAAGATCCGCAGGTGCGATTTTAAGGATATCTCGAAGGCTGTCCACACGTTTTTTCTCTCCCTCTCTCTCCTCCCCCTCCTCTCATTCTTATTCCCTCAGCCTCTTTCGCGATCTCTTTGCATGCCCGGAAATGAAAAATTCGCGGTCCAGTCGTGCGGCCGAAAATTGTGCCAGCGTAAATCACGTCGGAGCCTAAAGTAGCTCATAGAACAATTCTGCTTTTTTTTCAAACGAAACCCAAGGAAATCGAGAAAAATGTCCGAATTTATAAATTGAAGGAATTTTTATAATGAGAGATAAAGTATTATCAATGAAAAATGAAGAATTAAATTAATGAAAAAATTGAAAGACATTTTCCCTTCATTTTCAATAAATACAACACTTACCTCCGTCGGAGTAAGAAAATCGTGACAGGTCGTAGGCACTTGATGTACGACAGCGTCGTTGCAAATAGCTACGGATCCATGAGAAGGTCCGGCTAACTGGTCGCAGGGAACATTCTGTTCCGATTGACCACCGTTTTCCTGTCGAAATAAAAAATAATTGATTATTATATTTATCTCAATGTAATAATGGACAATCTATGTCCAATTGTTCGAGGGGATAGCAAAGTACGATATCAACGAATTGACTCAAGTAATAAAGAGTAAAGACAACAGAGGAAATTGAAGCGGGGTAGCAGATAAGAATATTCCGCATATAAAAATTGAAGACCGCAAGAAAAAGATGAACTTTTGATAAATTATACTGCTGAACCGAGCTACAAACAATTAGCAAACACACCTGCAGGTTAGCTGAGTTCATTCGATGAAAAGAGGGTATTATAGAAAAGTCAAGCGGAGCAGGAAAAGAATAGAAAAAAAAGTTGAGAAGTGGCGGAGAAACTCATTCGGAAAGTCATGCCCCTGTAGCACTGAATGTTTTTATGCATTTCACACAAAAAATTACTATAATTATTACAATCCTTACCTTGTTATGGACTGTGATGGGCATAGCATCAGCGATGAGGGTACGACGAAGATGAGGAATTACCTCGATCGTACCATCAGGCATTTTGATGCGGTCTTCTTTTATTATCGAGTCATTGGAAAAGTGAAGCTCTCGCACACGAAATCAGTGTGGGAGAGACACTCCCCGATGGCTCTGCTCCATCGTTATACCATATTCTACAAGATACAGGAAAAAAACAAAGCGGGTTGAAATTTCATATACACGGTAAATCATTGAGCAAATTTTTTTTCCCATAGGCAATAAGTGGCATGCAATTACTTCAGATTTCGTCAACAAATTACGCGCTCTATGCGTCATTTAACAAAAAGAAAACATTTTAACCGGCGGTTTACCTTTGGAACCTTGAAGACGGACAACTGTCGTACTCCTAAGCGCTTGCACTTTGCTCTGCTGGCGTCTCGCCCAGTTTGACACCCTGGGTACGAACAGTATTTCGCCATTGTGCACTGCAACAAGCAAAGAACTCAAAATAAAATTTGTAATTACATATTATGACAATAATACGAATTCTAACCTCACTTTCATGCTCGAGAAATGTATTTAATCAACCGATTAATTACAATTATAATATAATACAGAAAATGGTTTCAAAATACCGTTTTCTTACCTGCTTTTATATAATGCGGGGCAATCACTCACTGCACTCCACAACACTGATTTTTACTGCAATTAAAAAATCCTTATTACAATTTCGCATTCACAGACGAACAGCCAGGAATGATATATAAATATTATAACCAAGAATTCTCCAGTTTACATATACGCTCACTTCATATCGTCACCGATGCCATACTTCACATCCTCCCCTCTCGGCACTAGCGCTTGATGTGGCTGAATTTCGAACCACAACTTTTCGTCACTTTCAGGGTCCACGTTTGGGGTGCTTTTAGCATACGCGTTCGGGATCCTTACCTCTATTCTTCATGGAGTCGAGGCCCGATAGGCGACGATGGCTGCACGTGTGTGTATTCGTTACGCCGACCACGTGCAGAATGAAAGAAGCGACCTTTTCGCACACGGTTCGGTCGTAACGAAAACATTGGCTGTGTTTGTGTGTTGAGCGATCAAAACACACACCTAGTCTTAGACGACCGTGGTACGCTTCTATGCGTGAAACCAAACATGAGGCGTGAATCTGCTCTGCGTGCAGAGTCCGGCAAAAATGGTTGCCCGATCATTGCTCTCGCGAAAGAGCGATGCAATTAATTAATAATTATGTGAACGAACAATTCACGTACAGACATGCATATATTATATAAATGCGTCTGGCAATTCCGCCCCGATTCAAGAATTATAAACATTTTCAGCAAACGACGTTGCTAGAGAAGGCCCACCGTACGAAAAAGAGGTGATGTTTCACAATATATTGTTTAAAAAATATAGCTCCACCATTTTCTCACTACAGTCAGAAATTCGATTTCGATCGGAATTTCTAGATTGTATTATCGTTCAGAACGCGCTCCGTCAAACCGTATTGACATTAAACAATTGTATTGAATCGTTTAAACAAATGAGTTTATGATACACTCATCTTCTGAACGACGCGTATCGTTGATGAATTCGATTTCATCTGAATTCTCCAGCAATCGAGATCGCTAGAGACTCGCTCTATAGAAGACCGGTAAAATAACGCGATTTTAAACTGTTTAAACAAATGGGCTTAAGCAGTATGTATATTTTCGATGCCGTTTGCCTTCGATGAATTCAATATCGGCTAAATTCTCGAGCGACCGGAATCGCTGGAGACTCACGCACTAAATGCATTCAGCATATCCCTCTCCGTCGACTTTTGTCTTCGGGAGGTTCTGCGAGAATCGAATCCTGTAGCAATGGAAATCGCTTGGACTCGCTCTATAGAAGAGCGGTAAAGTATGCGATTCATTTTTTTAAACAATTAGGTTTGAACAGTGTTTATATTTTCGATGTCATTTATCTTTAATAAATTATATTTCAGCCAAATTCTCGAGTGGGCGGAATTGTTCAAACCTCACTCATTAAAAGAGTGGTGAAACATATTGGTTAAACAATTAACAGTTTTGCATTTCTTCTCTCCATCGACTTTTGTTTCCGGGAGGTTCTACAAGGGTCGAATACTCTAGCAATAGAAATAGCTAGACTCGCTCTATACACGACCGGTAAAATAACGCGATTTTAAATTGTTTAGAATTTAAAATTAATAAAAATTAAAAAAAACATTTAAAATAAAACATTTATTTATATGTATATCTTTTTACTATTCCGAATATGTGTATGACGATTACTGGTCCGCGGATCCTTCAGACAATGTTAATTACGGAGCCAATATTTCTTGTCTGGTTTTCTATAAACTAATATTCGATTCGTAAGACTCTTTTTTTGCTAACATTGTCCCAGTTATCGACAGCCGTGGCGATTAATCGGCAAAGTGTTTATGTTGCTGAACCGGTAATCGTGATATATGAAAATTCGTTGAAATTACCATAAAACTATCATTTTTTATGCTGAACACAAAACTAGAATCCTTGTTAATCACGTGAAGGAAAACTTACTTTACGCAAGTCCACAGGCATTCTCATATCACCCAAGATGTGACATGGTTCACGTTAACCTCCGAATAAGGATTCGGCCGAAATGACAGCTAGTCGTCGTAGCGGAATATATTTAACTGACTATTCTTTTATACGTATACTTACTTGTGTGGAAATGTAAACAACATAGTAAATACCTCCTGGAAGCTAATATACCACAGATCTGCACGAAGGACTGATTTTTATCTTAAAATACTTATGTAATGCGTAAACATGACGATCACTAGGACCCTGACGGCTACTGGGCCAACTACCTTGTGCAATTCAATTTTTATTAACAAATAGGTTTTAGCATTGTGTATATTTTCGATATCATTTATCTTCAATAAATTCGATTGTGGCCGAATACTCGAGCGAGAGGAATCGCTCGGGACTCACTGGCTAAAAGAGTGGTAAAACTTATTGGTTAAACAATTAACAGTTTAGCATTTCTTCTCTCCGTCGAATTTTGTTTTCGGGAGGTTCTACAAAGGTCGAATTCTCTAGCAATAAGGGTCGCCAGAGACTCGCTCTACATATGAGCGGTGGAATTTCACGACTTTAAACTGTTTCAACTAACAGGTTTGACTCGAATTATTTTTTAGACGACAGCTATCCAGCGCAGTTCTGCAGCTTTGAACTGTTTGGACAAACAGGCTCGAATACTTTTTTCGACGACGGGGCCCTCCAGCCCGGTGAGCCGGCGATCCCCTTCAGAAAAAAATAGACCCGAAATAGTTTAATTCAAATAATCGCATAAATTTTATTCAAGTTTCACCCAAGCAAGCATAAAGAAGTATTTTGATAAAACGAACTGTTTCCTTTTTCGTAATTTCTATAAAAAGTAGCTACTTCACTACGAACATTAAAGAGATTTTCAAATTTGGCAATTGAGTGAAAATCAACATTTACTATGTATAAATACTTAGTATTATTTTTTATATTATTTTTAATTTTATTTTTATTTTTTCAAATTATATCTGCTACGGCGAACGTTTCGCTAATTGTAGTTTCCATGTACAGGGATTTCCCCTTTTTACATTTCCCACCATTTTCTCCAATCCACATCCCTAATCGATCCCCACCTTGCGGCCGCAGCCGACTTCCCCCTCTGTATCGCATTCACCAAGACATTTTCTGTCATGGGTATAGGGAAACTGCGGAAATCCTATACCAATACAGCCGGTCACGAGTTCGCTTCCCAGCCTCGGAGCTAGTCGCGTTTCGTCGAGAAATAGTTCAGAGGCTACAGCCATACACACCCGATACACACATGTACCGGTCCGTGTGCGCGACATCCGTGTAGAACTGGAGCTACGTCACGCCTATGTTTTTATTTCTCTCCGAAACTACGAGACGGTGATTCGAACCCGCGACCTCCCGATGCGCTGACAGAGGCAAGCACGCTAACCACCAGCACATCGGTTTGTATAAATACTTAGTAGAGATAATATCATTGTAAATCTAAAACACCGACTACAGAATCTATGGATATCTCATGCAGTTGATGCGTTTTTGTAATTGAATATAAAGAACGACAAGGGTTTCTTCAATAATTATACACAAATGTTAATAATTCATAACTCAGCCTTAAAAGCTGGAGCGATGGCCAAGAAAAAAGATTGAAGAAATATTTCAATTTAGACGGGAAAAAGCAAGCAAATCCCAGAGATTTTTTTAACTAAGAAATAATTATTCTAGATTCACCAAATTGTAGGTATGCTTTAATTGTATATTGACGTATAAGTACAAAATGTTTTTCGAAAATTCAGAGTGTTACAGCAAGGTTGCCGCGGGAGTTGCGATTCGGCGTGCCGTCTAGCTTCCCGTAGACTTTGATGTGCAAAAAATTCAAACATTTTTTTAGTTGGAACATGTATAGATTCTATTTGGCAGTAAATAAAATAAAGAAAATGTAACTTTGAAAGAATGGCATTTGCAGAGAAAAACAAAATTTTGCGCGAAATATCTGTAACATTTGGATTAAAAAAGTATTTTTTTCTAAGTTCTCTAAAATAATCCTCGTCAAGTAGGAGGTAGTAATATTATCAATATTAGTACCAAGTTTAAATTTAATCGGCTTAATAGTTTTTGAATAATCCTACACACCAATTTCAAAAATGCAGTTTTGAGAAAAACGTATTGACGAGATGCAACATTCGATTTTTTTCTAAATTCGCTTTGAAACTTTGGAAAAAAATCTTTTACATATATAGTTCTATCTTTTGAAGAAAAAAAAATGAATCGATTTTTTATCGCTGTAAATGTACATCCCACCTTTAAACAATTACCAAATAAACGCTGTAAATTTGAAAAAGCATATCAAACAGGAGTACCGCCCTAACTTATATAAATGTTTCCAACCAGCAATAGTACTCTCACATCAGTGAGCTCCGCCGGCTATGAGAGACGTTTTTCCGCCATGGGGCTGGTAAAAACGTGGCTTACAATTAGAAGCGCAATGCTTCAGGAATGATTCTCTCCTATGTCACTGCTAAACATAGACATGACTTGGTTAGAAAAAATTTCAGCTCAAGAAGTGTTAGGCCGGTTCAAAGCAAAAAGTAAGATTTATTTAATTGAGTATCTACTGAAAATAATGATCAACGACTGGTAACATGAACGATGAAAAATTAGTTAATTATTCTTTAAGGTATTTCAAGAGTTTGATATCCATTTTAACAGTAACGATAACAGTACTTAGATTGACTTTGTCTCTCTATATAAAACTAGTCCATTGAATATAAGTGAGTTATTTTTTACCCTACTCGACTGATCTTCGTATAAATTGCCCCTTGCGAAGGCTGGCTACACAAACGCCCAGTGTAACCAGTTATTGTAAAGAAAAACAAGTATGAGTATTCTGGATCGAATGAAAACATTTTTTTTCTGTTTTTTTTCCTGTATGAGAAGTCTTTGGAAGAACCAATACTTCCGAAGACTCGCCTGAAACTTGTTTTCCTTGACAATCATTGGCTACGCCGGGCATTTCTCTAGCCAGTCTTCACAAGGGACAATTTATGCAAAGATCACATCCACAAGGTAACAAGTAGCTCACCAATGTTCAAAGTTACTAGTTTGACGCAAAGGTTTGAAGTCAATCTCACTACTGTTTAGTCCACCGCAACCACTTTTCGCAACACTTGTTCCTTGCAAAGAATAAATGCATCGGGTCGAACAGTAAATAAGTTAAATTTTTTACTTTCGCATAAATGCAATAATTTTAAATATCAGTGGGCTACTTCACACTCTACGACACTGATCTATGCATAGATTGTTCCTTGCAAAGTCTCTGTGGATTCAACGATTTTAAAGAAAAACAACTTTCTGATGTGTCTCCAGAAGTATTATTTCTTCTAGATTCCTTGCAAAGAAAAATAGGAAAAAAAAAGATTTTCGTTCAATCACAAAGACTTAAACTTGTTTTTCGTTATAACCATTGGTTGAGCCAGGTAATTATGAAAACAGCCTTTTTAAAGGACAATTGATGCAAAACGAACCTAACTTATTGTTCGGTCCAGTGTCCGAACCAAACCCTGTCCGAAACAATAATTTTTATAAAGAGTGATGGCAGCAGACTGAACACTAATAAGATTGACAATGAAAGTGAAAAGTATCAATATTGTATTTAAAAAGATAAAAATATATTGAAATAAAGATACCTAACCTTAAAATGTTTCAGGGAATATGTGGACCTAGCCGGTAAAAACACCTTATCCTTCGCACGGCGCCGAACTTTATGTACTCACACATTTATTGACTTCATACCGGCACTAAATTGTTTAAACTAAAAACTTCAAAAATATTATTCCGACAGCATAATGTCGGCTCTCAGAATCGAGCGCGGAGCTGAGATCACACGTCAATCGCCGAATACATTTCAGAAGGTGTGTGCGAACCTTGCTTCATTGAGCTCGAGCAATAAACGTCGATATTTAATCGACGCGACAGAATGATTTCTCTGCGCCCTCGCTGCAATTCGCGAGAATTAAAATCGATAATTGTGGCGCGAATTTTTCGGAAACTTCTTGACAATTACCTGCAAAGTATAGTCACCTACGGATCTCCGTAATTACTCGCTAGAATAAAATGGTTGAGGTCTCAAAATATTCGTTTTGAGTCAGGGAACATCTGGCTGCCCTTCGTTAGACGATTACGTGTACCAATTATGTTTTCCCTCACTTTCGTTTGGGATCTCGCGTGGTAAGAGAAACTGTTTTTTTCTTTTTAAATCGGGAAAATCGCGAAAACGTTGTTCCTCTATTCATTTGACATCGACTGTGCAAATTTCGTGATATTTTGTAGAGCCCTTTTCGAAAACACTTCGCACTGGTAATTGTTCTGTTTCACCGGCCAAATGGTGAGACACATGGCCTTAAAAATGACGTTTCAGCATTTTTAGAATCCTTGAGGAAGTAAAATGGGGAGTGTATTCAATTTAGTATTTCAACAACACATTTTTGTTGGTTATCTACTTGCTAAGGTAGTATATGAGTGCATACATATTGCTCGCATTTCCCGATAAGCGAAAAGACAGAAAAACGTACACCGATCACTATCACATCACATCACATCACCCTACCACAGATCACATAAGCGTAAGTGCACGCTGTAAGCACAGCACTTCTGTACGTAGTACAACTCACAGGACGAATTTTTATCCTCGTACGGCGGTACCTTGCCTACGCGAAGTGCTTCCTTTATAGCTGGCGGATTGTTGGCGAAATACATTTAGGTAATGTCTTCCCGATTGATTTTTCCAAATATGGAGACAAGGCATTCAAAAACCACGAATGATCTGCTTTACTTTTTTCAGGCCTTCCAGCGTGGATCAGGTTTGCCATGTAACAGGTTTTAAACCAGGCTCCCATCCACCGTTCTTTTTTTCGATATCTGATTAGGAACTTGACAGGGAATTGATCAAGTACTGGAAGGGCTATTGGCGATCTACCCCAGTAAGGTAGATAGTATTAGGTGGTACTGATACTTATTTCACAACTGTCACAAAATCATATGCGTAAGTGCATGCTGTAAGCCTAGCACTGCTGTACAAGGCACAACATCAGGTCGAACTTTTATCCTCGTACGATGGTACCTTCCTTACGCGAAACGCTTCGCTTGAAGCCACCTGGCGGATTGTTGGCGAAACACATTTAGGTGATGTCTTCCCGGCCAGAATATCGATATTTCCTGACAAAGCGACAGGGCCCTCAAAAACCATCTCGATTCTCATTGACGAAATTAATGCTTTTAGTGGTGAATAGAATTACAACAAATGTATTAGTTTTATCCTAATCAATCATAAATTATTCTTAAAGTCAAGTTTCACTTTTCAGGATATGTCACTATTCTGGCCGGATAGACATTACGTGAAGATGTACTTGCTCGCAATGTATCCCGGCCAGAAGATTGTAACTTCTAAACATAGACGGCCAAACCGTAAAAAACGATTTCGCGATCTTCCCGGTTTGTTCCATGAGGGCCCTCTAAGGTATGTCAGACAAGGCAAGTCTAGTCAGGATCCAACACAAAGTAGGGAATGCCTGATCACATTTCTGCGCGGGAATCGCCCTCAATAGGCAATTGAGTGGAACAAACTGGAACCGTGATAAAACAGCGAAAATGAAAAGCCGATTCCGGTCGAGTCCGCCGATCGAATTAGAGAAATATATATTGCCCTAGCGTATATGGGTTTAACAGAAGTGACGGGTGAACCTCGCGTCCATCCGGATCGTTGCTACGCTTTCCTCCCAGAGTTACGTGGGTGCCTGCATATGTGTATTTTGATGGGTGTATACATTGTATGTTTATATATTTAGCTCACGGTACTCGTCTATGTATATTAAGCTCTGCATGCGTTCCCGCCGCAAATCGAACTTCCCTACTGACTCTTCTATCCCTTTTCTTCTCTCATCTTCCTCTCTCTCTCTCTCTCTCTCTCTCTCTCTCTCTCTCTCTCTCTCTCTCTCTCTCTCTCTCTCTCTCTCTCTCTCTCTCGCTCTTCCTGTCTTTGTCGCTTCGTTTTCAATACGTTCGCGGGTCTCGCTGATCCATCGATCGATTCGTGTACCAATCGCATTTCCTCTTGATGTCCCTATCTTCTCTCTCTCTCTCTCTTTCTCTCTCTTTCTCTCTCTCTCTCTCTCTCTCTCTCTCTCTCTCTCTCTCTCTCTCTCTCTCTCTCTCTCTCTCTCTCTCTCTCTCTCTCTCTCCCCCGCTCTTGCTCCGGAACTTTTTGTTTCACCACTATTCCTTTTTCTCGTCCATCCAACCCCTTTTTCACTTGACCGTCATCCGCCGCGCTCGCTTGCCACCGAGCGTACTCCGGTTCGCTATGCCTAGAAATGAATAACGCGCGGAGCTTTTTAGCTCTCGCACAAAGCTACCGCCATCCCCGAGCCCTCGTCCTCCTACTCGTCAGAGTTTTTCTGCCATTTCTCTCACCGCCGAACTGCCCTTTACCAGCCATCCCCTCGATACATCCGAGCCGTTGCTATGTTCCGAAAAAAGGGCCCCGGTAACGTACAACGAGGTAGAGAAAAAAGAACAAAATTATAAACGTCCGTACCGAAATGGGGTAGGAGTGAACAAGCGTAGAAGGCTCATTCTATTTCGTTTTTTTTTTTTTAATATTCATATATTTTTATAATTAAAAGGAAATGCTGTTTTCATGGGGCAATTTTTGTTGGCTCTTTCCACTGGATATGCTTGTGAATATTACGAAAATGCTGGTTTCTATTTGTGTGAGTATTTGTTTGGGGTTGCTCGGGTGCACAGACATAAAATCGAGCGAACCGAGCTAGGATACGATATGGAACGAAATTGAATTGAACTTGTGGTTGGTCCATCGAGTGACGAGAGTCCAATGTGTCGTAGAATTTTTGACTTGCCATTTTAGTGCTGGTTCTGCGATATGACATTTTTATTTTTTCCTCGGCTTATTTGGCCAACGTATCCATACTGATTGGAAATATTAAATGACATACATATTCCATCCCTCGCAAGATCCTGATATCGAGCTTTCCGAATACATATTGGAACGAATAATCATCGAGCAAACACTGTATTCACTGTGGATCAATACTTTGGGTAGTTTTGTTAAAATATACAGTGAGTAAAAAGTGCATTTGTCCACGTCGTCTTTTTCAAATTCCCCTTCGAAAAAAATAAAATGCTTTATTAAGTGTTCGTACTCGATATCTTATCCTGAATATACATGGTGTCTGTTTATAAAAATCGTGAGAAAAAACGAACAAAAAATCTAAATAAACAACAGTTACGTGTGAGATGTACAAATACTTTGCCACCCACTGTAATTCAATAGAATATGTAGAAAATACTTTCTAATGAAAATTAATCATTTAATCATGGGCAATTTCACAATTTTTCGTGTCACCACATCAAAGTTCTATCGCACGATGAAAGTGTGATAGGGTAGAGAAAAAGACCCTCTCGAAATGTTCCACTGTAAAAAAACGCGCCGTGTCCTCTCGATAGCCGGCCCGAAAAAAAACAAGTCTTTCCTTTATCACACCGATGAAAGTAGATAAAAAGGAAAAATATTGCGATTGTAGAAGAGTTTCGTGACCCACGTATATTCCGAATAAAGAGGGCGTAGCGAATAGATCGAGGGGGCTAAAAGTGATAGATCGATTGGTCCATTGGCACGACAGCAAGATGACCACATGTGGCTGCTGTTCGTCTCATTGCACTGTGATCACTGCGTTATCGTCGAGCCGATCCAGAGAATAAAGGACGAGGGCGCAATTCAAATAACCTCTTTGTATCTCTTTATCTATAAAGTATGTATCTATATATATATGTACTGACATTTAAAGTTAGAGAAAGGAGAATTTTTAAAAAAATTTTGGTACTTTTCGAATGGTCCCCCCGTGAAAAATAGTCATGTAAATAGTTCTAAAAGTGAGTTATAACACTTGAAAATTTAAGTGTTCCGCTCGCAAGCTGAACTGCCTTCCACTCTTCAGCACAGCAATTTTAGGGTTTCAAGGAGTTTCGGGATAATTCACAATATGTTACCATTTAATTCGAATTTATACAGTAAATTCATTATCATACACTGAATGCAGCTTCTAAATTTTAAATCGATCGTCTACACCATTTCTATAAAATTAAAATTGGAGAAAGATTTTTAGCATAGGGAGATGCATAATTGTCATAATGTACTGACAAGACACATCCCTCAGGTGTCGTCTTTCGAATTTATTGAAACTTATATATATTATGAAGCATTGAAAACTAAGAGACATGTATTTTTTTATCGGCCGAAAAACGCCTTTAAGGGGTGAAACCAGCCCTCGAATAGGGGTGATTCGTCCCTTTTTTTTGTGATAACTCTCGAGTGGATTTTTCACCGCTTCAGATTAGAAGATCTTTCGTTTTTATTTCATTGCAATCGATTGACTGCTTGTAGGTGAAACTGCCATAGTACCCCTTGACATGTCTTTCTTCGAGGGCTGGTTTCGCCCCTTATACCGTTTTTCGCCCCTTACACCGTTTTCCGCCGAGAACAAAAAAATACGTGTCGCTTAGTTTTCAATGCTTCAGAGCATATATAATATGATATATAAGTTTTTACAAAATCGAAGGACGACACCTGAGCTTGTTAGTGATTTGACAATTTTTCACTCACAAGGAAAGTTCGCGAGGTCGAACTCTTCGATTTCAACAAAATTTGGCATGT
Source organism: Ophion obscuratus (assembly GCA_964007375.1). NCBI lineage: Eukaryota > Metazoa > Arthropoda > Insecta > Hymenoptera > Ichneumonidae > Ophion > Ophion obscuratus. Next base: position 46,572,177 of record OZ023315.1, read on the forward strand.
TTGTAGAATAGGTAAAAATAGGCGACACGTATTTTTTTATATTTGTGAAACCCGGATTTCAAGGGGTGAAACGCACCATCGAAAATAGGAGTGTTTCTCGTTTCTCGTCGATAAAGTTTTAACAGTACGATGTATGAAAAAAATTAAAATTGCAACAATGTTTATTTTGTCGTGTACTATACATTGGAGATGAGAACGATAACGTTATCGACGAAAAACGAAAAGCACCCCTGTCGCCTATTCTTAACCATACCACAAGCATGCTAAATTTAATCGAAATCGGCGAGATCGACCTCGCAGCCTTTCCTTATGAGTGATTTACCAGTTTTTCATAACACTTTAAACTTTATTGACATTATTTCGGGCGTAAAACTGCCACTTAGCGATGAGGGTAGACATCTCCCTATATTCAAAAGTGTTTCTCCAATTGTAAATTGTATAGAAACGGTGTCGACAATCGATTTCAAATTTGGAGGGTGCATGTATTTGGCAAAGAATTTACTGTATATATTTAACTCACGTGGTAGATATCGTCAATGGTCCCGAAACTCCTTAAATAAGGAACCCTTATCATTTCGTCATCTCCATCTGTCTGTCAAATACTTACAGTTCCTACAGTTTTAGACCTATTTGCATGAAATTTGGCAAGTAGATGGTTCAGAGGGAGATCTCGATTGGGTAGACAAATCTCGAAGGAAAAAACCCTTTTCAAGGTTCTCTATATGTAAAATGTGGGTGAATATTTGTTTAGCCATCCCCGTCGAACCGAGTTTTATTGGGCAGGTATTCTAAAATGGAATTGAGGTTTTATTTACTGCTTTGCATTTTCAAGTCCCTTTTGCGAGATGTTACACTTCAAAGTGAAGTGCACTGCCCCCCCCCCCCCCTTAAGTTTCGACGGTGATTTGAAAAATCTGATAAATCCTAAGTACTAGTATTTGATCAAAAACTTTCGACAAAAAAGATTTTAGTTGAGTGGCGTAAACGAATTCCGCACATTTGGACAACCAAGTTATCGCTCGACTTCGTGAAAACTCCATAAGACGACTGCATGAATAACCTATGTATATTGTTTAAAGCCTCGTTAATAAAATATCAAATATCAAATGTTTTTAGAAAACTGGTTGATGTCTATTTTTGAGGTCTGGAGTAATTTACGTAATAACGGCTTTTATTTTCGAATTATTACTTTACGAATATTAAAGCGAAGAATGTACCCTTTCGAAATCTGCCGTCGGAATTTTTGTCCGTTTTGACTACTTATAGGCGTTTGAAGTAGAAAGTGGGCTTGTTTCTTCGATTGCGAGTAATTCAGTCAATCATTGGTTCATCGATATTTATAAAAGCATCCAGGCTTTAAACGACAAACATTAGATTTTGTAAAAAAAAATCGACTCCATGGGAACCTCGATAGTTATGGCAAACTTTTGTCCTATATAACCTTAATTTGTTTTAATTCCCTGAGGGAATAAAATATGTTTAATTACCGGTATATTACGAGGTTTAAGCCTCAAAACCTTTTTTTCTACCTATTCTACGATTATTTTTTGCAGAGATACACCAATTTGAATATGCGTATAATTTTCGGAATCTTTTAGTTTCTACGCTGATATGTGTACATGCGTGCATGAATACATGCGCGTATGTACGCGAGTATGTGTGTCTGTATGTATGTCGAAACCACTTTACATATAGGAACAAAAAACAAATTTTATGACTTGCGCGTATTACAGTGCCTCGGTTGTCCGGTTGCAAACAGCCATTGTCCTCACAAATATATTCGGAAACACGTAACACATGCACTCATAAATAGGTATATTCACGTATAGCAAACGACGTTTTGCACGCTTAGTGCTACCTACACTGCCAAAGAAAAATATTTAATTTAAATCGGATCTATTTAAATCAAATAGGTATTTTCCTTTTTTTACGGCCTACTACCAGCCTGTTTGTTTCAAATATATGTCGTTATTTGTGCGAGCTATTCTTGTTGAATACGAAATATATTCAAAATTAATAAATATCAGATCCGCGCACATTCCCCCTTTCAACGTATAGGAGAAATTTGAGTTTACGAAAAATTTAGTTGATTTAAATTAGAAAAAAATCAAATCGGCGCATCTAGTTAATATCAATAGAATTTTTCTCTCAGTGTATGATTCATATACCGGGTGTCCTATTTTAATCTTTTACATCTGATTTATCTCGAAAAAGACTGCTCCTATCAAGTATTTAGTATAAAAAAACTTTTAGGGTTCAAAGGAGGGCATAAAAAAATCTTTCTCGGTCCAAAAACCAAAATAGGGACGTTAAGATGGCCGACATGTTTTTTTAATGGGACCATGAATTTTTTACACTAAAATGTTTAGTTTAGGATACCATTTTTTATCATTTTCGCGCTATCTAAAATTTACCACGAGGAGGAGAAGTCTTTAACATCCCCAGTGTAAGAGTGCGTATGTGTGTAGGTGTAAGTTTGTTTGGGTTTGTTTGCGTTTGTTTAGGTTATCGAACAAATCCAAACAAACTTACACCCACATACACACGCACACGCACCCTAGGATTGTTAAAGATTTTACCTCCTCGTCGTACATTCTGGATAGCACTAAAATAGTAAAAAAAATGGTACTCCAACCTAAAAATTATGAACGTTATAGGCACTCGAGGGTTTTCTAGGTCGCTTATTATATTTCTGCTCTCAAAATTCGAAAGCCTTTGGGTATTTAATACCTGGTATTTTCAGGTATTTAAATACCCAAAGGCTTTCAAATTTTGAGAGCAGAATCATAATCAGCGACCTCGAAATCCTCGAGTGCCACGTTCTATCTAATTCAAATGAACTTTTGCATTTGTGTCCGCCACATTGGATCCGCCATTTTGAATTTCGGAATTTTGAGAGCAAAATCATAATCAGCGACCTCGAAAATCCCCGAGTGCCATGTTTTATCCAATTCAAATGAACTTTTGCATTTGTGTCCGCCATACTGGATCCGCCATTTTTAATTTCGGAATTTTGAGAGCAGAATCATAATTAGCGACCTCGAAAACCCCCGAATGCGACGTCTTATCCAATTCAAATGAAATTTTGCATTTGTGTCCGCCATATTGGATCGGCCATTTTGAATTTCGGAATTTTGAGAACAGAATCGTAATCAGCGACCTCAAAAACCTCCGAGTACCAATTTTCGTCCAAATCCAACTACTTTTCATTCGGGACACTGAGCGTGAAATTTTTCGTGTCACTCAGGGGGTGAAAAGCGCCATTTTGGGGGTGAAAATGTTGACAACGACGAATTAAAAAAATTGATTGTTCAATCGTCACTATTCTATGCACCCATGGTTGAAAAAAAACCGGACTTTTCAACGGCTTCGAGGTGGAAGAAAATTTTGAAAAAAAAAAGTGTCATCGACGTTTCCTGTTTTTTTGTTTGTTTAAAAGCCGCCATATTTTTTTTTCCTAATGGACAAAACCCGATTTTGACCCCAAATTCTAAAAGAGCACCCCCGAAAATACTAGGGAACGTATCTCTTCATTTTTTATGATTTTTTTTATATAATAAATATCTGGCTTGGAAATGAAGGAAAAAATCGCGATTCTTGGGCGTTAATGGGTTAATCACACACACACACACACACACACACACACACACACACACACACACACACACACACACACACACACACACACACACACACACACACACACACACACACACACACACACACACACACACACACACACACACACACACACACACACACACACACACACACACACACACACACACACACACACAAACACAATCTCTCTCACACACACACACACACTTGCACACATTCTTTCCGAATTTTCCCTCCGCACACATTTTCAGGCGCACGCAATTACAACTCATTCCCATATCCTTCCCCTCTACACTGCCTTTCCGCTGTAGCGCGCACCTGATTGGCTATTTATTTTAATTCATAATTAATTATCTATGTGTCTGATCAAAAAATGACTGACAAGAAACATCCCTCAGGTGTCCGCCTCCAATTTTGTTGTAACTCATATATGTGATGGAGCATCGAAAACTTTGAGGGACGTATTTTTTTTTATCTGCGGAAAAACGGATTTAAGGGGGGAAACCGCCCCTTAAAGAAAGGCGCGTCGAGGGGTGATTTTGCAGTTTCACCCCATCAACATGCAGTTTCAACAAAAACGAAAATTCTTATGAAAAGTGATGAAAAATCCACTATGAAAATGTTAAGAAAAAATTTAATTCGGGGGCAAATCACCTCTCAATTTGCCTTTTTTTCACCCCACACTTAAGAGGGTTGTATATAAATTAATAAAACAGGTATCATTTTTAAGGGGAATTAAAATTAAAGTTGACGGGTTTTTGCGTTTTGGCGGCATATCAAATTTAAGGGGGTAAACCACCCCTAACATAAATTTATTTATCATGGTCGTTTTTTTCTTTGTTTGAAGTGTATCCGCTGATTTTAAATATTTCTATCAGCTACAATTTAATGTTTTATTATGTTTAAAAATGATTACATTCGTCTTAAGGGGTAACTACCCATCTGACGAAAAACATCATTGAAGTATCCGCTTTCGATTTCGTTGAAACTCATATATATGGTAAAGTATTGCAAACCATTGAACATGTTTTTTTCTGTATCGGCAGAAAAACGGTGTTAGGGGATGAAGCCACGCCTCAAAGTTTCTCCCACAAGCAGTCCACCGATCTGAATGAAACAAAATCGAAAATTCCTCTAATATTAAGCGACTAAAAATCCACTACAACAGTGTTGATTAGAAATATAATTAAGGGGTAAACCACCCCTCCATTTGCCGTTTTTCACCCCACGCTTAAGAGGGTTGTATGAAAATTAATAAAACAGGTATCATTTCGAAGGGGAATCAAAATTCAAGTTGACACGTTTTTGCGTTTAAGCGGGACAGCAAATTTAAGGGGGTAAACCACCCCTAACATAAATTTGTGCATCACCGTCGTGTTTTCTGTGTTTAACATGTATCCGCGGATTCAAAATATTCTCCCGCGTTTTTAAATTATTACGTTTTTAAATTTTTACATTTTAAGGGTAATCTACCCCCTCTAATTGCTTTTCGTTTGACGTTTCGCAAAAGGTTTCACGAATTTCGTTAAAACTGCTTTCATTTCATCGATAATATCAATTTTATATTTGTGTGTGCAGGCATATTCGTTTTGAGCTTTAGGGGCGGTACTTTGGAAGTGGGGACGTGGGGCTACCCCTTACCCATAAGACTCATATTTTCATATTGTCATATTTTCGTACCGAAATGTTTCTTCCTCGAATTCAAAGTTTTGATGGAAGCATCTCCCATGCAAAGATGCAATGCTGTAACAAAAATACATTAACGATACTGTTAATAAAATTCAAATGGTATATATAGCTATATTTGGTTTGTTCGTTTTTTTATTCCGCGTAAACAAAATCATATGCAGATTAATGTTTACGCTTCGATTCTTAAATGCGTCATTATCCAGAATGCTCCCGTTCGGAAATCTTTCATCTCTGTGTCCGATGTTTATTTGCCTACGTATCAAACTTTCTCAACTAACTGCAATAATAAATTCTTCCAGCGCGAATATTCTTATCGCGTCATGACGTGATAACGATATTTGCGCAAAATTTTTATTCTACGCAGAATTTTTACACTGCGCAAATATTAAGCTGCAAGCTAGTATCATCTTAAACTGCAAGACGTTAATCATACATTACCCGATAATGTGTTAACATTTTCGGGCAATGTGTGATTAGCCTCTGGCAGTTCAAGTTGTCAATAGCTTGCAGTTTTATCGCTTGCTTTATAAGACGGTTCGCATTCGGATTCTTTCATTTCACGTTAATGTGAGCCACAAACAGTATACTGTGTGTTGGAAAATAGAAATTTCATCAGCCATGAAAGTCAACCCAATAAACGTAATCAAACTTCTACTAGCTACATTTAAAGCTATGGATATTTCATAAACGCCGGTTAACAACGCGGAAATTGAACTTGCGGACGGTTTGAACAAATGTATCAGTTCCATGCAAGACAATAATGAAGTTGAAATGATAGAGGAAGAAACGCTCGCTTTTCAAGAACCAATTAAACAGTACGGAGCCAATGCTGTAGAAGATACCGTATGGCAAAAGGATACTGGTGATAGTAATTCTGACTCCTGTTCCAGTGATGATGAGGTGAACTACGATTACAACAATAAAGCAGTTCAATACTGGAGGTCTGGTAAGACAAAAAACTATAGCCTCAAAACCGTCCAACAGAAATACAGATCTATCAAGTCTGAAAGACAATTGCGGCGCTGGGCACATCAGCCGAACAAAGGGGGTACTTATAAACAAAAGCGAGCGCAAATTTCTGAATTACATTGAAGAATATGAAAACTGCTCTAGATGCTGGTGTCATTATACATGATATTGATCTTCAGAAGTGGGCGCTACAAGCTCGAAAGGAGATAGGTTTCAATGATGTGCGATTTAAGGCCATTCATAATTGGCTATGGAATTTAAAAAAACAGCATCGCAGTGCATCCAGAAAAATCGATAAATTTGTAACGCGCAAAACTACGGGAAAAGAAGAACTTCTACGGAAAAATGCAGAAAAATTTGTCGCCGATGTTGGACCACTGATAAAAAGGTATGGAACGGAAAATGTGTATAATTCGGATCAAAGCGGTTTTCATGTGGAAATTCATTCGGCGCGAACTCTTGCAACGGAAGGAGAAAATAAAGTTGAATGCGTTGTACAGTCAGTTTCTTCAATAACTCACAGCTACACGATTCAGCCTACTATACGCGCTGAGGGGAAATTACTTTCCCTACTTTTCATCGTTTTCAAGGAAACGAAGGGTGAATTCGGACCACGAGTAGAGAAAGCGCTATTTCAAGCAGGAAACGTATTTGAATTAGTATCCAAATTTGGAAGACTTACTTCTGGTACGTATGCTCACGTGTTATAATGAATGATTTTTTTATTTTTAATATAAAATGTAATTGATGTCAACATCAGAATTTTTTTTAAATATTGAATGTGTTTTGCGTTAACAGAGCATTTCAAAACCTGGTTGGAAAAGGTTTTCTTTCCTAACGTTGGGAGACATAGCGTATTATTGATAGACTCCTGGAGTGGACACTGCCCTAAGGTTGTTCATGAAGCGATACCTCATGATAAGAAGATAATCCCAATGACTATTCCAAAAGGTACAACTGGAAAGATTCAGCAGCTCGATGTATTTGGATTCAGAGTGTGGAAAAATTTCGTCCGACATTTTTCAGACAGTGTAATATTATTAAAATCTGATATGAATTTGCACTTGAGGAATAATATAATTGAACTGCAATCACTTACAGACAATCAGCTCTCATCACCGCGGTATACTAATCTTTTTAAATATTCATGGTATAAAAGTAATTATATATCTAAAAAACCAGAAAATTTTAAAAATCCTGTTACCTTTAGTTTTGGTGAATCGAACACACATTGTGAAATACCCGGTTACAATAATTTGGCCAGCATCAGATGTGCATGGTGCAAAAAGTCGTTGTGTTTAAAGCATTTTTTTGACGACTATCATTATTGCAGGAATTATGAGCCATGATTGATGATAGTTATCATATGAAAAAAAGTATATGTCACAAGAAAATGATTTGACGGCACTTAACTGCGATACTTTTCACAAGTACTATTAATTAAATCAGCTGATATGATTGACAAATGAAATATGTCAAAATATATTAAAAACATGTTCGTTAACCTACTGTAAAACCCTCAGTGTCATTAATACGTTTAATTAAATAAACGGTAAAATAATAAAAATATGAATTCCTCCACAAAACTACGTCGCTGGCTAAATTATCGCTTGATCCAGGCGCATCATCGTTTCGAAATATTCGAAGTGAGCCTTATAATTCATTCTGGGAATTATTATAGTTAATGATATAGTAGAAGTGTATGTTTATTCCTTTGGAGATGCTTAATGGACGTGCATATTAAAATCGGAAGCGTTTCGACATGAAAATATGAATCTTATGTGTAAGGGGTAGCCCCACGTCCCCACTCCCAAGTACCGCTCCTAGAGTTCAAAACGAATATGCCTGCACACACAAATATGAAATTGATATTACCGATGAAATGAAAGCAGTTTTAACGAAATTCGTAAAACCTTTTGCGAAACGTCAAACGAAACGCAATTAGAGGCGGTACATTACCCTTAAAATGTAAAAATTTAAAAACGTAATAATTTAAAAACGGGGGAGAATATTTTGAATCCGCGGATACATGTTAAACACAGAAAACACGGCGGTGATGCACAAATTTATGTTAGGGGTGGTTTACCCCCTTAAATTTGCTGTCCCGCTGAAACGCAGAAACGTGTCAACTTGAATTTTGATTCCCCTTCAAAATGATACCTGTTTTATTAATTTTCATACAACCCTCTTAAGCGTGGGGTGAAAAACGGAAAATGGACTGATGGTTTACCCCTTAATTATATTTCTAATGAACACTCTTGTAGTGGATTTTTCATCGCTTATTAGGGGAATTTTCGATTTTGTTTCATTCAGATCGGTGGACTGCTTATGGGAGAAACTTTGAGGGGTGGTTTCATCTCCTAACACCATTTTTCTGTCGATACAAAAAAAAACATGTTTAATAGTTTGCAATACTTTACCTCATATATGAGTTTCAACGAAATCGAAAGCGGATACTTCAATGATGTTTCTCGTCAGAGGGGTGGTTACTCCTTAAGACGAACGTAATAATTTTGAAATATGATAAAATATTAAATTGTAGCTTATAGAAATATTTAAAATCAGCGGATACACTTTAAACAAAGAAAAAACGACCATGATAAATAAATTTATGTTAGGGGTGGTTTACCCCCTTAAATTTGATATGCCGCCAAAACGCAAAAACCCGTCAACTTTAATTTTAATTCCCCTTCAAAATGATACCTGTTTTATTAATTTGCATACAACCCTCTTAAGTGTGGGGTGAAAAAAGGCAAATTGAGGGGTGGTGTCCCATGTAGGGTGATCGGTAGTGGCCAATGATTGGCCGATGCTCGACGCCAAGCTTGCCAACATTGGCGCTCGAGCTTGGCCCGATCATCGACCGAGCCTTGGATGATAAGAGCGGCCCGATATTCGCAATCAATATTGGCCCTAGAATGGCTTATGAGAATCGGTCGAGCATCGCGTAGGAGTTCATTCGAGAATCGGCCAACAATAAGCCCCCTCAAAATTGCCATCATTGGCACTCGAGCTTGGCCCGATTAACGACCGAGTCTTGGCGGATAATTGTGACCCAATATAGATCACCAAAATTCGTCCTGCACTACCAAAAAAAAAAAGTGAATTATTTTTGTATTGTAATTCGTAATTACCTGGTCTTTCGAAATGATTAGTTCGAAGAAAATATTTCACCGATATGGGGCTCGAACCTTGAACTTTCCTACTCATAGCCAAACACGCTGCCCCTATGCTACCAAGTGCTTGTAACATTTGAATCGCAGATATGGCATAAGATACCAAATGGATTCTCATCATTATTTGTATCACATAAACTATATTAATACCTGAGGAATATTCCTTCTGAGGACTTATCGTCTCAACATTTTTTTCCTACCAGATGCTAGAAGGGCGTACGTTACTTCGGGGACACCCTGTATAGACGACGCGGTAAAAATAAGAGAATGGATTAAATTTGGTTTTATTGCGCTGAATGCAATAGAAATAGTTGCTTATACGAGTCATGAGTGGAGAGTATTGCATTAAACTTTTCAACCATACAATGCCTCATTGTGCAAAAATCTCCCTCTGTTATAGAAACTTTTCATTTAATCAACAATGCGCTTTTTTCTTCATATATTTTATCAATTGCATTGCAGTTTCACCCTTCTCGCGTCACTCATCTCGAATTTTACAAAAATAAATGCTACCTCCCGGCCTGGAATAATGACTGTCACACATGTGCATAACGCCCCTAAGGGTCTTGTGAAAAAATGACTGCATTTTAATTTTAAGTTCCTTTCTACGTTGTTCTGTGCGTCTCAAATGAAATACTGAAATATATTTTAATAAGTGTCTGAAATAGAAAAAATCAATACCCGCGTGAATACATGTTGTGACAGTCGAAAAAAAAATTCCTCCCCCCTTTGACTAGGCATTTGCATGGATACCTATATCTTTTTTTTAATTATGGAAGAAACTCGCCCATTTTTCGCTTAGCGACAAACTTTTCTCCGAATACGAGTAAAAGTGTCGTGGAGGTTCAAAAAAATTAAAACCACTTCGTACTATTATGATTCTTAATTAACGAATTTTATCAGAACGTGCAATTGAATTCTTTTATAGCCAAAGAATAATTTGTGCGTATACTTTTTTTTTATCAATTGAGTTTTCACATACTTTGTTGATGATACATTCGAAGTTTTGAATAGCAGAGTACTCCAAGAATGAAATTGATTTAACCTGGCTCCCTTAATCTGTTTCGACACACCAAACAGTCGCGTTTCGTATTTCAAGCTCAACTTCCTGGCTGTCACCTCGTTAATCTACTTACCTGCATAAATCAATAATAGTCTACGCGTTTCGTACCAGCCATTCAAAACGTGAATCTATATTCCAAAAATGATCAATAATAATTATCCCCGCTACGAATGACAGGCTGTATCTACAGGTATTTGTTTATTTTTACTTGCTCAGCAGGGCAGTCATATATCTAAGGAATGAATCCGTAAAAATCGTCGTAATTTTTTAGCGGAACTGATTTGCACGGTTCTACTTTAAAAATAAATGTTTAGCATCGAAAGAGTCTAACTGTAGCACAAAAAACTGTTTATCCTAATGTCCATCAGGGAATCAAAAGATGTACTTTTCGTAAAAGCAACAGCTATGGAAATAAGTTGGCGAACATAAATACAAACGATTTGAAGTGAGACGAAAAAATTGTCATACAACAACGTACTCGAGTTTGTACTCACTTCAGTCTCGGCTGAACGACTGAAATTCATTTTAAAAAAAGACAGAATAATGTAAAGAATCTTTAAAAAACGAGATTTTCTTTATAAAATATTGAACTGAAAAGTAAAAAATAATGTGTAGTGTATAAAGTTAAATAGTAAAGCTACAGAAAAACCCCATCCTTGGTCACTGATCAAAAGCAACACAGAACTTAAAAATTTGTTAATATTCCTTAAGCGCTTGACGCTTTATTTCAAGTGACGTTTCACGCCTCAAGCTATTAAGAAAATATTTAAATTTTTTAAAGTTTCATGTTTATGTACGTTTTATTAAGTATTTATAGCTTTACTATTTAACTTCATACAGTAAATATTATTTTTTACATTAATTTTATTTTACACTTTTTAGTATTAGAATTCGTTTATTTATTTTCCATGCCAGACCCCCATGCCATTCAAACATCGGCGTAACAAAAACCTTGCCTGAGGTTATAAACATTTCGCGAGAAACTTTATAATAGTGTAGTTTCTAAATAGTGGTCAAGTCAACAAAGATCTACCATTTGCCATTAAAACATATCAATTTCCACCCCCCACCACCGTTACCGGATTCTCGTTATCATGTGTAAGGAAAAGTGCTCATGACAACAAAACACATGAGCACAAACTCGACGGTCCTAACATTATTATGGAGTTGCATTTCCCACCCCCCACCCCCATCATCAGACCAGCTCCATGATACCATATTATTGCATTGTCATCGAAGTTTCATAGGTATGCCAAATTTCAGTTCAATCGGATGCCAGCAAGTGCTTGAAAAATGGATTACAAATTTTGATCCGGAGAAACATTCATTATTTATAACAGTTTAAAAACGCCTGGGTACCATGGACCCAGTATGACTATAACGCGATTCTAGCTAAGTGTGACTACTAAGGTTTAAATAAAAGATTGTAAAAAATGTTTCACACCATGTAGCAGTAGGATACGCGATGGTAAGGGAGAAGCACTATATATCGGATAGTTGCTTAATATCGAATGGTGGACTATCTCGAGTTTTCCTATAGCGACATCTGTTTTTCATTTTATACATTAATAGCTAGTAGTAAGATGTCGCCACTGCAAAACTTTTGGTTGCCTAGCCACAAACATAGCACTACAGTGAAATGATGTTACTTTTCGCCGGCGAGAAAATATATTTTTGTGTTATAAAGTGTTGGTTTCTTGAAGGTAACTCCAAATGATTCATGTTTTTGTTATTTGCTATGAACTGTAGCATTTGTTCTACTTAATAAATATATAATGTTCGCAAAAACAGCAATATGTACAAAAATATTACTGTTCATATTTGGCCATGTCAAATCTTAATGTCATATACTTAAGGGGCTAACCAGTGTGAACGCTGAAAAGTTGAGTGGTTGTCGGGATTTGTTTGGAAGAAAAGTACTCAATTAAATGTTTCGGAAAATTAAAAATATATTTGGCTATATGTGACCTATATTACATAACTTTTTCATAGAAAAATATTGAGATCCAAGCGACTTATGCGCTACCTTCGGAGGTGCAAAAAAAGGTTCGGAGGTTCATCCACTGCTGGCATGATTCCCGCCGATTGAGTAGCTGAAACCGAAAAAGGAAAAAAAATCATTAAACTGGAAGGTATTTCCTGTACAATGTCGTAGGATTTTCGAAAAATATCAAAATCTAACAAAATGGCGCAGTTATGAAAAAAAAGTTTGTTTTCTTGCCTATAAAATTGTCATTTTCTTCAATGTCAAATCGTCAATTTTCATGCAATCAGAAACATCCTACGTCATTGTAGAGTAAATATATTCAAGAGTACTCAGTTCAAATTTCAAGTCAATCGGATAATTGCTCTTTGACTTACAATGTCAGGAAATTTGAAAAATCTCATTTCGAGAAAAACACCTTTAAAGATTGAACTATCGATTTTTGCGAGATAAAATTATTTTTGCCATAAAAACTGCTAATCAGATATATCTGGCCTATCCAATGGACCCTCTTCTTCCTCGAATAATGCCTGGTGTGAGGCTGAAGCTTTTTACACCGGTACAGCCCCTTAAGCGAGCCTAATAGTGAATAACCGTTTACGTCAAAATTATTTAACAATATATACAAAATTATATTATTATACAAAATTATAAAACCATAAACGTTTCGTTCTATTCTGTATAAAAATAGTCTCCTCCTATCAGATATATGGAAAATGGAGTTTGGGTCCTCGTATCAGATATCCGATAATGGGCAACCTTTTTTAAAACCACGATTTTTGCCATTTTTTATAGAACACAATACAACTTAAAATATGCAAAAATAATGTGTATAATAATTACTAGCATCTTGTTGTATATGAAATGTAGATAATAAAATCGTTAAATTAGAAGGTCTTAGCAATTGCTTACTTTTATGCCAATCTCAAATAAAAGTATCCGATAAATGGTGCCTCTCCCTTATAACAAGTTCAATTGCTATGATTGTCAAGTCGAGCATAATTCGTTTGCCGGGAGGCTAGTTGGTAAACTATTAGCGAACGTTCGAACACTACATGGAGAGTGATGGAGCGTTAGGTTCAAACGTGACACAAATTCCCCGAACAAATATCACGCTGCAAATTGCCGTTATCCCGCGGTGAGGATCGTCCTTAGTGACTAGATAATTAATCAAGCTTGCTCTCCCCTCCCCATTCTTCTCTCTGAGGGTCCTTATCTCACCGCCTCTCTTTCCTCCATCCGAATTCCACCTAGAGCTGAAAGCCGAATGGCACATCGAACCAATATTAGCACTGTTGGATAGTACCTGCCGTGTCAAATGCCTCTTGGCTAACTCAATACCCCACACTTCTCGTCCATCGAGTGCTCTTCATCACACGAAATGGTTGGTACAGTAGCAGTATGGAATAAGGGATTTTTCCTACGAGAAACCTAATTGTATATTAATAAAAGCATCTTCCAGGTATTTTCACACGAACTTAATGGGGTAGGGGAGGGAGGCCCAAAGTGGGCACTCAAAAGGAAATAAAAAAAGTGGTTATAAAATGTCATATATAAACAATTTTTGTTTGCTATCTAGTGCTAAATTTTTCGTAGTTTAATAGTACATTCACACATTTCCAGTAAAATCTTAAAAATGCAAATCATAAAACCGATTTAAAAACTTTAAGTAATTCCTGCTTTGCCCAGGCAGGTAACCTAAAGCGGGCACGGCTTCTGGGCAAAGCGGACAAGTAGAGGGTAAAGCGAGCACCCTGTATTTTTTCCTGATATAAGGCATAAATAAGAGGAGAATAGGGAATCATGGGGGGGGGGTACTGTGCACGTACCCACATATTTGATTGCAGACAAATCATTATTGTTATCATAAAAGAACAAAAACTTAACGCGTCTTCTTAACAGTCAGTAAACTTATTTTTTTGCATTGCGAGGCCGGAAATGGCGGCATCTCTACCAGGCTCAAATCTAATCTGAAACGAAAACAAAAAATGTTTTCTTTTAATATATCTAACTGGCTATGAGTTCACGATCCACTTTTCGAAATTTCGAAAAATGAAAGCTTCAAAGAAAACCTCATTTTTCTCTTGAAAACCAGCATGCATCTAAAGGAAACCTCATTTTCCTCTTGAAAAACAGCATACCAGTCATTGTTATTGACAAATGGTTTATCGAATTGAAAAATGCTATCGTGAACCGAAAATGACGACTTACTCCTAATCGTCTTACTCCTAGTCAGCACTTCCGGCACCATATAAGTATCCGTCCTCATCATCGAGATCGTGTTGCACACTTAATCTATGCAATCTGCAGGCAGTTCGGGCTTCTTTTGAGTGTTCTTGTGCTTTGATGTCCGCTTTCGTTACACGCGAATCATCCTTAATGATGTATTGCCCGAACATTCCCTACCATAAGTGAGTTTCGCTGAGAATTTTGAGTACTTTGCGATAACATTAAAATCTGAACAAATCGACCGTATTGAAGATGCTAAGAATATTGGTTTTGAATAATACAAATTCCAAAGATTTAGAAAAAAATTGTTGAAACAAAAATTTGTTGAAAAAATTCCGGTAAACTTGATTTTTTGTGACATTAAATGAATGATGATATTTTTCTGAACAAGTACATATGATTTTTTTAAAGAATTTTCTTTTATAATTGGAAAATCCCATTTTTTGAATTTTTCGGAGACTGTACCTATGACACGGTTTGTTCAATACCCCGGATACATCTGAAATTTAATATGGAACATTGTTCTGAAAACATATTGAAAATTTATGACATTTCTTCCATTTTTTTTTAATTAAAAAATTTGAAATGAAAATCGAAAGATAATTCTTAAAAAATTCATACCTATTTAGAAAAATCTACGAATTCATTTTATGATATAAAAAAGAAGTTCACTGGACATCTTTTGAACAATTTGTTTTTTCAACAATTTACTTATAACTTTTTGCATTATTATTACCCGAAATTAATGTTCTTAGCATCTTGAATGTGGTTGATTAAAAAAAAAATTATCTCATCGCAAAGTACTCAAAATTCTCGCCGAAACTCACTTTTGGTAGGAAATGTACGGACAGTGTACATCCTTAAGGGGTCTTCTCACTTAAGACGCTACAAAAGGCTATTTTCATGAATTTTTTGATAGGTTTATATTATAAATATTGATATAAAAGTTGTTACACTCAATAAATACACTTTCGAAATACATAAACAAAATTTTATTTATTTTTTTAAATCCCTATTTATTGACGAAAATGGTATTTAAAAAAATGTCCTAAAAAAATGTAGGTCTGCGCGGTTGATGGAATCTAGGAGATGAATCATCCGAAACAAAAAAATCAAACGGTTTTACATTCAGTATGTTAATGGCTATAGCGCATATCATACGATTTTTTATATATGCAACAATTACAAAATGGCGAACATTTGTCGAAAAAAAACAAAATGAAACGTGTTTTTTTAAATCGTTTTTGGGGAAAAAATCGTAAACATCAAAATTTGAAAAATCCTTGATATGCGATATATCTATAGTTGTACAGAATATGTGGTTAATATTTCATAAGGATTGGTTCAGTAGTTCTGAAGATTTCATCAACAAGCCGTCGAAAATCGTTGTTTCGAGAAAAACGCGTTTAAAGTTTGTTTGGGTTACATAAGTACAATACATAACATTTTTTTATGTATTTATAAATAAATCCATGAAAATAGCCTTCTTTAGCGTCTAAAGTGAGAAGACCTCTTAGCCCAAAGCAGACTGTTCCACTAAAATAGGTGTAAGTTCGTCAATTATAGAATCTCAGGGTCTGATTGGTCTTAAAATATTGTTGACAGTTCACACTATAACAATATACAAAAAGTGGTTTTTTGAAGTTTCCGGAGAGGGATACCTCCTTTAAAAAAATGTACAAAACTCCAGCGCTCGAGTTTAACAATAATGGGTCCATGTAAACATTTACCCTTGCGAACTTTTTTCTCCTTTCAATCTGCGTCGATCTGGCTTGCCGACCGACATCGGACATCCTGCTGCAATATTCCAATTTAGCATACATAGACGTAACTGGAGTATCGGCACATGCTGAAAGTTCCTTTTGCAAGTCCGAACAGAGCGTCAACCGAAAACCTCGGTGGAGAAGACATGGCGTCTGTCTTTGATACCTCAAATACGCGATATTATGAGATCCACTAGAAACTGGGTGTACGAGTGTCAAAGAGATTTATGTACAGAACATATATTCCTGCAAGGATTCGTTTTGAACTGTGAATACCCTCCAATTTTTCTTTTCTTTCACGCTTCTTTCTAGTTCTTCATTTTGCTCTGACTAATAATAGTTTCGGCTCCTCTCATCCGCGCACTTGAACCGCAATAAAATGCAAATCTTTCAGTATACGGGAGAGGCACCATATATTAGATACATGTGTTTGAAATTGAAAAAAAGTAAGCAGTTATTGCTAAGTTCTTCAAATTTTACGATTTTATGATCTATATGTCATATACAACAAGTTACTGCTCATTATTTTACACGTTACATTTGAATATTTTGAGTCATATTGTGTTTTACAAAAAATGACAGAAATCATGGTTTTCAAAAAGGTTCCCTATAATCGGGTGTCCGATATAAGGACCTAAACTCGCTCGCGCAGACTTGTGTTGAGTTCTCTTCAATGAAATATGCTTCTGAAATGTTTCATTGAGACCTGAGGCCACTCTAGAGGCCAAAAAAGGGCATAATTGTGATTTTTTTCAGCGAAACCATAAAATAAATCGAAATTACAAAAGAGAGATTTTATTATACGCGTACCCGCGTAGAAATTTTAATGGGGCCAAAATCAGGGCCCGATCAGGTTGCCTGACTGCCCTGGTAGGTCACTAATGAGGAAGCCTGAAAGGGCCCTACTAGGAAATGTGACGTTGTGTCACATATGGGCCTGACCTGGTTGCCTGATCAGGCCCCTATCAGGTTGCCTGATCAGAACGAAATGCATATAATATTTCAAAAATCCAAAATGGAATGAACCACTTAATTTAGAGTTCCCCTACAATGATTTTGTATCATAATTGGTCATTCCCTGGCCTGCTGAAATGTTTTTGTTCGAAGAAAATATTTCGCCTATATGAGAATCGACCCTCGTATCTACCTACCTGAAGCTAGGCACGCTGCCCCTATGCTACCGAGTACTTGTAACATCTTGGTCCCAGATATGGCATAAGAGACCAAATGAATTCCTTTAATTATTTGTTGTATCACATAAAGTATATCAATTAGTTAATATCATTGTGACAATTAAAGAGGTTTATCGAATAACATGCTATAGATTTTTTAAATTTAACCTTACACACACACACACACACACGCACACACACACACACACACACACACACACACACACACACACAATTCATCTCTCTCTCGCTCTCTCTCTCTCTCTTCGCCTTACAAAGCTGCCGAAATCTTCTAACACGCATCCGAGTTGCATAACGTTTTTGTCGTGACAGTCCATAGCACCTTTTTTTTAATAGAATTTAGAAATGCATCGAAACTCCGAAGGTACGATGCTGTAAAATCGAAGTTTCCATGCGGAAAATAAGAGGTTATGTGCATCTATCGACTCATGGAGCCTAGATACCAGGAGGTTCAGCGAGGCCTTTCAACTCGTCCCCAAAACGAGAACGAGAAAGGATGGCGCTGGGATGCTCCGCAACCTATATGTATATAGATATACGCTAAACATAGGTGTGATCTAAGACAGATCACAGATGATGTACCTAACCCTCATTAGTGTTAAGGGATAACACCACTCTAGGACTTTGGAAAGACGTTTTCTTTCCTAAAAATACTTTGGTGTCATAAAAACAATATGCAATTGGTCCTGCAGCAAATTTTTTTATTTAAAGGTTCAATTATCGATTTGGCCGCAGCGCCTTGGACCGCGCGCTGAGTTGCTCGTACAACTTTAAACGCGTTTTTCTCGAAACCACTTTTTTCGATCTCGGAAGACGGATTACTCGACCACCTTTGCATGCATCGATTTTGATAGCACTTTTTTCGATCTCGGAAGACGGATTACTCGACCACCTTTGCATGCATCGATTTCGAGGTTGAAATTTTGATGGCAGCTTCACAATTATATTCTTTATGGGAGTACGTACCCGTTTTGTTTTATTAAATGTAAACTTCTTTTTATAAACAATTTACTGCTTTTTTGGCAAAAAATCGATTTATTTCCTTCAAACTGCGCTGTTTTTGCAAATCTGAAAGCAAATTTCTAGGTAGTCTCATAGCTAGAAATATATAAATTATCTTTTTTGTTGGTTTTTATTTCAGGTCTTATATTTTACGAGAAAACCGTTCTCCCGTGAAGCTATATGTAAAAAAAACACGTTTTTCTAGATGGGCTGTATCGCCGCCATTTTGAGTTTGAGATCGTTTCTCGCTTTTGCGTTTTTTTTTCCGAACCGTCATGAGGAAATTATGAATCGGCGGATATTTCGACGTTTGATGTCACGATCGGTCTGTCGTGAGGTTAGAAACTCATCCGATGACTTTCACCTCGTTGACCAATATATTACTATATATGTCGGTCGCGCTGCACCCCAGCGCCATCACTTCGGGACATTTTCGGGGACGCTTTTTTCAGCGCCTTTGCATTGCCGCTGAACCTCCTGGTATCTAGGCTCCATGTATCGACTGCTGAGGCAGGTATAGGGCAAGCCTCTTTATGGCCTCATCAGGGAAAGCCATAGTAGGGATTATCAGGTCAAGCCTTGGTAGGGCCCTATCGGGGAAAGCCTTAGTAGGATCTTATCAGGGACGGCCTTAGTAGGGCCATTTTAGTATAGCCTGATTTAGGGCCTAAATACTTCCGGCCTGATCGGGGCCGGATCAGGATGTCTGTAATAGGTGTTACCCGTATCACACCCCGATCGGGGCCCGATCCTGGTCAGGCTAACCCTAAGAAACTTCTGCTCGGGTAATTCACTATAAAAAATTATTTTTTTACAGCGACACATGTCAAAATGGCGCAGAATTTGTCTGATAACGGCATTATTTCTGGGAGGTCACAGCTGGACCAACAGTTCCTACAAGTTTTGAGCTGTGATGAGACACTACAGATTTTTCGATTACATATAAGAATGGCTACAGTAGTACGTAGGATTTTTTGATAAATTGTTTTTTTGTCAAAATGGCACATTTCTAAAAAAAGTATCAAATGCCTTGAGAAAATCGTCAGAAAATTGTTTATAAAAAAGGAACTATGCAATACAATTTGAAAAATCCGACCCAGTGCCTAAAAAAATTTAATTCTAAATATACAGTTAACATTTCAAGTGAATCGGTTGAAATTTTGTGAAATGGATTGAAATAAACCCTTTTTTAGCTATACTACGGGAGGGAATGATTTTGAGCCAGCCAGAAATAGGCGTGGCCGTTAAACGGTTAAAGTTAGTAGAAAGTCACGACATGAATAATGTTTCAATACCTCACTCTTCAATAATCTTACAAAATCGAATATTTTTCACACCGACAATCTTTTGGAGTATCATTTTATAGGTACTAAGGTACCTTCTTAACAAAAAAAAAAACGATTTTTGGAAAATCGTAGAGTGACCTACGGGCTTAACAAACGCGTAGAATTGTGTTGAAGAGCATTAATACTGACTTTCAAGTCCATCTGACCAGATTTCTCTTTTATCATACGAACTTTGCCGCCCCCTTTCTCCCCTTAGGAGTTTAATTTATAAAAACGCTGCAGTACGTGCTTCATGAATTATGTCGCGAACCACAAGCGCCAAGTTTCAAGTCAATCTGACCAGTTTTTTATTTTATTTTCATACAAACTTTGCCACCTTTTTTCTCCCGTTAAGGATCGACTTTCGAAAAATCCCTTCTTAAATAGTGCCTACATAATAAAATCAACATGCCCTCCGAATTTCACGTTTCTACATTTAGCGGTTTAGCCTGGGCGATGATGAGTTAGTCAGTCAGGAGTTTTGCCTTTTATATATATAGATAGATAGATTAAGGGAATATTTTCATTTAAAATGAAACAAAACGTTTATTATTTTATCTTTTTCATTATCAATCAGTGTTTATGAATTAACCTTTGATGAGGTAGGAACATTTTGGCCCAAACGGATATCCAATATTACGCTCGATTAAGTATCCGATATTAAGTTTGTCATCGCTAAATAAAAATAGCGAATTTTTGTACACATTGCTATTTTTGCAAACATTATATATTGATTAAGTAAAATAATTGCTACAGTTCATTAAATTAAACAAACGTTAATCATTTGTACTTACGTTAATGAAAACACACTTTTTAACGCAAAAAATATTTTTTTTTACACCCGCGAAAAGTACCACTAGTTCACGGTAGAGTCAGTTTTTGTTGCTAGCCAACCAAAAGTTTTGCATTGGCGACATCGTACGACTAGTTGTCAGTGTATAAAATCAGAAACAGATGTCGCCATAGGAAAGCCCGAGATAGTCGACTACCCGATATTCCCAAGTAGAAATTGTTCTAGCCTGTCTGAGTTACGACCTAGTAACTGGCTCGCCCAATTGAGCTCATACGAACTGACCAATGGTTGGCTCGCTATGAGCTAGTAATATTGTGAATGTTTTGTTATCCAGCCCTTGTCTAGTCACTGCCCAGCAGATCTTGGTCGCAGATGACAAAGTGAGGTTATGTGACCACGTATAGTTCCATCGAGCGAATTGCTCATGGCTGACTAGCTAACTTGAGTTTTAGATCACTTTGCCAAAGAAAAAAATTCTCAAGCGGGCATGACGCCATGACCTAGCCAACACTAGCTAGCTGTGGCTATGCGCCGCTTGGCTAGTCACTGCCCAGCCGATCTTGGTCACAAATGGCTGTGACCATGGGTGTGGTTATGTGAATACGTGTAGTTCCACCGAGCGACTGGCTTATGATTGGTTAAGCAATTTGAGTTACAGATGATGTTGCAAATGAATAAAATCCTCAAGTCGGTATATCGCGATGACCTAGCCAACACTTCCCTACTGCGGCCGCACTAGCCGGAATAAATGATCGGAAAAATACAATTCAAGGTTATGTAATTCTATGCGATTATCACTCTCAATGCGAACGCAATTGAGTCATTGATCCGATAATGTTATTTACATTTGTTAATCCCCCCATTTATCAATAATCTGACATTGTGTAGTGTAACATATGTAGACGATAAGAAAATTCAGAAATTGAACAAGTAGAATTGGCTCAGTGGACAACGTCACAACTCATCACCCAGAGGTCCCGGGATCGAAACCACGTTACGGCACAAGCGTTTGTCCGCGATAATTTAAAATTGAACATTACTTTACTAGCTAGTGGCTAGGCGGTGATGAGTTACGTTTTCCACTCGGGCTAAGGGGTCTTCTCACTTTAGACGCTAAAAAAGGTTATTTTCATTAAATTTTTGTGATAGGTCTATATTATAGATATTGATGTACAAGTTGTTACACTTAATAAATATACTTTCGAATACATTTTTTTTAAATTTATTCAAGTCACTATTTATAGACGAAAATGGTAGCTAAAAACATCTCCTAAAAAATGGTAGGTCTGCGCTGTTGATGAAATCTCGGAGATGGATAATCGGAACCAAAACTAATCAAAAGGTTTTAGATTCAGTATGTTAATGGCTATAGCGCATACCATACGATTTTTCAAATATGCAAAAATAACAAAATGGCGGATATTTTTCGGAAAGAACAAAAAGAACGTGTTTTTCACCGTTTTTGGCAAAGAATTTAGGAAATATCAAAATTTTAAAACAATCCGAGATATGCGCTATAGCTATAGTTGTAAAGAATAAGTGGTTAAAATTTCATAAGCATCGGTTCAGTAGTTTCGAAAATTTTATCAACAAGCCGTCGAAAACCGTCGTTTCAAGAAAAACGCGTTTAAAGTTTGTTCGGATTACATAAATACATTTAAAAAAATTATTTTGGATTTCGAAAGTGTATTTGTTAAGTGTAACAACTTTTATATAAATATCTATAATATCAAGCTGTTTAAAAAATGCATGAAAATAGCCTTTTCTAGCGTTTAAAGTGAGAAGACCCCTTAAGCAACTATGCGATACGTGGTGCTTCTCCCTTAGCACTCTGCGGTAGCCTCTAAATCCGATCAACATTTCAGTGAGGATTTTCAGCTACGAGATATTTTTAGACATGGTTTTCGTAGGGGCTGCTGCATTATTGCTCTTATTACGAGAATCCTCAGAGTCCACGTGGTCAGTAGGAAACATACATGCTTTTGATTTCAATAATTTGTAGACGTTTAAAAAACATTCATTTTTTGGTATTTATTTCCTCGTAATGAATGTTGGATGATTTTTAATTTTTGAGTTTCACTTAGTAGTTAGTCGATTGGATATGATTATTGGTCAATGGTTTGCCATCATAAGTCTCATCTACACGCAAGCTTCGATAAATTAGCGAGATTATTATTTACGTAGCGATTCGTCGTCTAATTGGTAATTACTGTCATTAGCTTTTGGCATTACGTAAAATAATTGACCAATTATAGCTTGTTAGAGTAACTTGTCCCGACATAATTACAATTATTTTCCGGCATCCTGAACCTTTGGTGTATGCCCCTAGGCATCGAAAAGTGTACTTTAACTCATTAGATCCGTGTGCGCGTGGCTAGGCTCAGCTTTGTATCATTTCATCAAGCAACCTCGGTTATTTTTTATTTGCTATGCATTGAGAAGATACATATCGTTAGGTATTCAATGAATGTTGATGAATTGGTACTAATTATATTCGATTATTAAGTTTTGCTGGCTTTCGAAATATTTATATATTTGTATCTTTCAACATACAAATTATACATTCATTTCATACGATTTCACCACTTTACATGAGCTTTCATACATGGATTTATATATTTTAAAATTTACCAAAAGGCCGGTAGAGTAGTTGATAAAGTTTTTATTCTTCAAATATGAGAATACCGAATGTCTTCTACAATTACATTGAAAAAGAACATTGTACAAATTTGAAAAGATTATTCCTCCATTCAATAAACCCGATTTGTACTAGAAAAATTATTTAAAATTTCGATCCCATTTAATTTCCGATCCAACAACTATAAATATGATTTTCCTGATGATGTGATGATGATGGTGATGTGATGATGATATGAAAGTGAAGTAATGAAGGCCTATATGGAAAACTATTCGACTTGCAGTAGAAGCGATAGATCAAAGTACACCCGGGAAAAAAAGTTCATGCCTGAGTGGATATGTTCATATATGTTTCAGATATTGTCATATATGTTTCAGATATCGTCATATATGATTGAGATATTGTCATATATGTATCACATATATTTATATCTGACATTTTACAGTATCATATATGATTAGGTCTGATCATATTCCACATCACATATGCTTAAAGAAGATCATATCTGATCACATATCCCGGGGAAAATTGTCATATCTGAGCAGATATGCTCATGTAGGTGTTTATCTGCAACATAAATGAATCTGATCTGATCATGCATGGTCAAAGATGAACATACATGTATTTTTATGCGCTCAGGGGTAGCTCTATATCTGGTCAGATATGATCGCGAATAAGTAAATATGTGCAGATATGAATTTGTAGCTGGACATGTCTGCCCATATGTGGTCATGTCTAACCAGATATAGTATAATTCCCCGCCCGGGAAAAAAGTTCATGCCTGAGTGGATATGTTCATATATGTTTCAGATATTGTCATATATGTTTCAGATATCGTCATATATGATTCATATTCCACATCACATATATGTGATGTGGAATATGATCAGACCTAATCATATATGATACTGTAAAATGTCAGATATAAATATATGTGATACATATATGACAATATCTCAATCATATATGACGATATCTGAAACATATATGACAATATCTGAAACGTATATGACCATATCCACTCAGGCATGAACTTTTTTTCCCGGCTGGTCTGATATCGTCAAATTTAATCATACATGCTCTGATATCGTCAAATCTAATCATGTATGCTCTGATATGGCCATTTTTCTTATGCATGATTAGACAAGATCCAGATATGATCAATCATATCTGGATCATATATAACCCAGATATAATCAGATGTGATTTGGTCTGATAATTTTTTCTCGGGATGATCATACATGCTCAGATATAAGCATACATGATCTGTCATGACACTATGAACAGATATAGCCAATTCTCTTGTCTGATCATATCTGATTCTACAGATATGCTCAGATATAAGCATACATGATCTGTCATGACACTATATGAACAGATATGACCAAATCTCTTGTCTGATCATATCTGATTCTACAGATATGCTCAGATATAAGCATACATGATCTGTCATGACACTATATAAACAGATATGACCAAATCTCTTGTCTGATCATATCTGATTCTACAGATATGATTCAGATATGTTCAGATATGATCTTTTTTTCCCGGGCATTCATTTTTATGTGCGAAAACCAATTCCTAATTAAAGTCGTAATGCAAATGCATCACGAATCTGCAGCTAGATATATTTTGTACGATGCTGCATACTCACCTAGCACACACATATACAGGGTGTCCCAGAACTGAATGCATTCCCTGAAATGGGGGGTTGGGGGTGAAATTCTGCATCGATTGATTGTGATTCTCTGTGTGGCTCTCAGGTCAACCCCTGAATTATTATTAATTTTTAAAGGCGGGCTGATCAAGTGCGAAAAATCTTCGCTGTAAAAAAAGTAATTAAATTTAGTATACTTTTATAATTGAACATTTCTAAACTGGGAATATCAAACGCAAATTCGCACTTTAGTAATGGAAATTTTAGTAATGTAAATAAATTTTCATAGATTCGTATACATTTTAATATATGGGACATTAAAAATTAGTATGCTGCGTATGATTTTTTCAACACACATCATAATAATACAAATATTTGTTTGATTAATGCAACGAACGTATATGATTTTATTATTTACACAAAAAGTATTAAAACCGCAATATGACTATTATTTTTAACTTCATTCTGTTGAAAAGTACAATACCTTGTACATTGAATATTACAAAACGCTGTTTAAAGAAATATGAAATTTAAAATACTTTTACAATACTATAGCAAATGAAATTTTAAAACTTACTATATAAATGAATATTTAGGCTTCAGTGTTGTAAAATTCAATACAGGACCTACATTTCATACGATTTTACATTTCGTAATACGTGCGAATTGAATATTAATACACTATCTACAATTTTTCAAAAAAATTGTAGATAGTAAAAATAGATAGTAAAAACTGAAAAATACAACAAGCGTTTTGAATATCTAAAATGTAGACAATGTAAGAAAATTACAAACTGACTCTGAATTTTTACCATACTTGGTTCAGGAGTATACAATTTTTTGTGTACTGCATATTATGATAGACTGGAGAAAAATAAGAAATGAATAGGACATTTACAATACTAAGGCATGTACAGTTTCTGATTTAATATATGAGGCATTCCACATCACTTTAGCCAGTAAAAAAAATCCACAAATAATTTTGAAAAATCGAGTTACTTTATTGAAAAATATTCACCGAGTGTCGAAATTTAAAAAAAATTATTGACGTTTTTTCTCGTTGATTGCCATTTTTTAACATTTTTCTATTCAAATGGCTGTATCTTTGGCAGGATTTGACATATTTACATTCGTAAAAAATGAAAATGTATGTCTTTTTATAGCCTTCTAGAAAAAAATTAATTTAGATTTTATTGAGCGAGTCGAACGTCCGTTTCAGGGCAAAATATGGAATAATATATTTTTTTCTCAAGGAAAGCCACTCGTTATTTTATTTTTCAGAGTTTCCCCGAATTGTGAATACGAAAAACGGCTTTTTGGTATCTTTTATATTTTGGGATTCCTAAACACCGTAAAGTAACAGCTATTTTTATTAAAAAAATTTTTTATTAATATTCGACTGAAGAGGTCGAGCATTCCAAGGCTCCAATACATATGATATATATGTCATATGTATTTCAAAAACCTGGTAACTATACAACGAGTGCTCCACTCCACCCTCTTCAATCGAATATTAATAAAATAAAAATTTAATGAAAATAGCTGCTACTTCACGGTGTTTCGGAATCCCATAATATAAAAAATACCACAGATCCGTTTTCCGTATTCACAATTCGGGGAAATTCTTAAGAATAAAATAACTAGTGCCTTTCCTTGAGCAAAAAAAAATGTTTGCATATTTCGCCCTGAAATGGACTTGCTCAATAAAACGGAAACCTGAAACGGACTTGCTCAATAAAATCTAATTTTTTTCTGGAAGGCTAGAAAAAGACCCACATTTTCGTTTTTTACGAATGTGAATACGTCAAATCCTGCCGAAGATACAGTCATTTGAATGGAAAAATGTTAAAAAAATGGTTATCAACGAGAACAAACGTCAGAAATTTTTAAAAAATTTCGACACTCGGTGAATATTTTTCAATAAGGTAACTCGATTTTTTAAAATTATTTGTGAATTTTTTTTACTGGCTGAAGTGACGTGGAATGTCTCATGTTTATTCTGATAGTCTGATTTAATATATAATTCAGTGCAGAAAACGTGAAATTCGTGCTTTGGTCAGCATGTTAAATCAAATCATAAAAAACGTATCGAGTAACACCAAATCTAAGTGGTGAACACCCGGTGTGATGGTCGAGTGGTTAGCGTGCTCACCACTAAACCAGCGGACCGGGAGGTCCCGGGTTCGAATCCCAGTCGCGTACATTTCGTCGTGAAATGTTTTTCTTCGGCATTTGGCGGCGAAATATGACTGGTTCGTAATAAGCATGATGATGATTATAATACAGTTGGGGAAGTCGGCTGCGGCCGCAAGAGGGGGGGGGGGGGGGAACAGGGAGAAAAAAGGAGAGTAACAGTAGTAGAAGAAAGAAACGGGGTCACAATGATTGGAAGAATAGGTGTAACAAACGCGAAAGCGTGTGTGTGTACCTAAGGAAAAAACAAATAAGTAAGTGGTGAATTAACCGAACAAGCAGCCAAGTCTAATTAAACCCAAACAAACTAAAATCTATGCGCATTAATTTTGATATATCCACAACTGATACTTTTGAATAGGTATATGATTTTTCCAAGACTTTGGTATTACAGTATTACTTAGATATTCAAAACGTAGTGTATTAATTTATAAATAATGATTATTAGTTTTCACAGACTGAATCAGGAAAAAGAATTCCGGAATTTGTATATTAAAATTCATACAGAGTTTATTAAAGACGCAGAAAGTAAATAATAACAATTACACTAACCTAATACCGTAAAATGAATACACTTTTCTATGACAAATTTACTTTTTTCTATTTAAAAATACAATCTGTGCATATTAATTTCAATACACTTATAACAGATACCTTGCGATACGTCTATGATTTTTCCAGTACTTAAGTGTTGCGATATTACTGAACGATTATTAGACATTCGAAAAGCAGTGCATTGATTTTCAAACGACAATATTAAAATTCATAAACGGTATCTGTAAAAAGACTTCCTGCACTTTTATATTAATTTTAATACAGATTTTTTTTACACTGTTCGTTACGGAAAACCCTCGATCATTTTTTAAATAGATTATTTAGAGATCTAGCACTTCAATTGGCAAAGGAAGACTTTGTGAAACAATAAAAAAATACGAAATAAAAATGTAAAAAACGAATTTTCGTTGCATTCCAACGATGCAAACTTCAAGACCATATACATTGGGTGTTTCCAAAAAAGAATGGGTACGCAATTGCCTAACATGTGGAAGAAGAAAATGTAAGTGTGAACAGGGAAATTCTGTTGGATAGCTTATTGACGAACTTACTATTTATTTTTCATTCGCAATTAGACAGTGTTCAAAGTCAGTCGAAGAAGTGACAACAGCTATTTGAGCGCCATTCTAGCACGAAATCTCCACCGACAAAAAACATAGCATCACAATCGGCCATTTGAAGCGTAATTCTGGCGTTCATAGCAAAAGGCAAAGGCGAATGGATAACTGAAGTGGTAGAAGCATAAAGAGTCTGTGCCTCAAGTCGTTTTCGATGCTAACAAACTTGCTTATGAAGATGTGTCCTGTGATGAGTTATTGGAGCGCTGACGCAGGGCTCCAACTGACTTTAGTTATTGTTGAGACTTTCGTTGTTACTTTTTGTAAAGCCGCTCTGTGGCTGGCTTTACACACAACAACAACAAAAGTCTCAAGCAAGCATTTAGAACTTTGCACCAAAAGCAAACAGTAATGCCATTGTTGTATTATGAATAACAACAAATGTGAGTGGGTTCGATGACAGTTACCTCAGAGGTCTGCTTATGATGCGAGTGATGGAATTTACAATTGGACTCAATGCCGATGCAAAGGGCCACAACATCAGCACATAGAGGTATATAGCTTACGAACGTGAAATGGAAGCATCGAAGAAGGGTGACAACTTTGCATAGCAGGCCAAAAACAAGCTAAAGATATTACTCCTGCTGGGGAAAGATTGCCATATGGGGTAGGAATCTAGAATGAAGGTAGGGGAGAGTGGGGTACAATGCATCACGGGGCATTGTGAGCTAGATGCGATTTCTCGGAGTTTTGTAGCTCGTAAACTCCGAATTTCTTTTTGATGGAACGCGATTTATATTGGGATTCGTCAGGCCTAAAACAATGTCGCTAGCAGCTCACAAAGAATTATTGAAAATTAAAAATTGATTTGAGGCTTGGAAGAAAATATTTTGCTCGCCGGAAAAACGTAACATATAATGTAACTTTCTGTAGCGGCTCGGGTTTTCGGCCCTAATCGATAGTTTTATTATTCATGATGAGCGCACTCACTTGTGTTTTTCCATGCGTAGTTTAATTAATAGTTATTTTCATAAATAATTAAGTATTTAACTAGTAGGGTACAATGTATCACCGAAATGTGGGGCATAATGCCCCGACTCGCAATGACGAAACAAAGAAGTGACGACGCTCCGCATAAGCGCAATGTGTCAGAGGCAGCCGTCAACGACGTGCGATTTGTAAAAATAAGACGTCCCTGTGATATTACTGATTTTATACTGATATTAATATACGGATTTTGTTTGGGTTCGTACTGTTATGTGTAAAAATCTGATATCTATGTTAGAAAAAATACAAGAGTTTCAACCGCCGCATTGTACCCTACGTTTCGCAGTAGTTGACACACTGGACCCACCTATGTGATACATTGTAGGCCACCTATGGGGTACAATGAGCCAAGCCGCACATTTTTTTCGACCCCATTATTTTGATATTTTTTATCTTTTTTCAAAAAATATGGGAGCTTTATTGTACGCCCAAAGGTATATACAATCAGTTATAACCTTTGTTTTTCTAATCAGACTAATTTGACTGGAGCAAAAATTCGTTCGAAAAAAGTGACACCCTGTAGCCCGCCTTCCTCTACAATTGTTTTTAGAAAATGTTTAATTCAATTCAGATTACAAAAAGTCGCATTCATTTCTTTGCTGACTTTATTATCTCGCAATCTATCATGTGCCGTTCCATCTTCGTCCCTCATTGAAACTGTCTTTTATTATTTCATAATAAATAAGTGAGAAAATTTCAATACAAGTAAGTGAGATCTTTTTGCATCCTCTCAAAGCAACATTTTTTCCTGGAGCTGATTTGACCTGTCTGCCCTTCAAGTTTTCTGAATTTGAGAAAAAAAAACTAAATTGGCTTATGATAAGCCAATCTACATTTTTTTTCTCAAATTCAGAAAATATGAGGGGTTGACACCTATTCATCTATGTATTTGACGTCGTTTGGCAAAGTTTCGACGGGATCTGAAGAGCCGTTTCAGAGATTTTTAGGAATCTATAATTGTGCAGAGCTCGCAGTTTCCAGCTGCGAGCCCCCGATGGCGCAGCGCACATTTTATATACCCACCCAGGTAACCAAGCGTACCATTAGTACAGCGTACCGCAGATGTGAAGTACGCCGTACCCTACAGTACCGATGATGTACGGCTACGGGATACCAGCGCACTCGTACCTCCACGGTATCGCTACCGTGAAATTACACCGTACTGCAGTGCACGGTGGCTCCACGGTGGCGATACTGTACCGGTACTGTACTAGTACATTGGCGGTACAGCGTACCGTACGGCGTACCGGTAATGTACCAGTGCCGTACGCACGTACGAGGTGGCAACAGTATCGGTACGGCGCACTTCACATGAGGGGTACATTTACGGTACGTGGTTAGCTGGGCAGTTAACCAAGCGTACCATTAGTACAGCATACCGCAAATGTGGAGTACGCCGTGCCCTACAGTACCGGTAATGTACGGGTACGGGATAGTAGCGTAGTCGTACCTTCACGGTATCGCTACCGTGGAGTTACACCGTACTGCAGTGCACGGTGGCTCCACGGTGGCGATATTGTACCGGTACCGTACTAGTAAATTGACGGTACAGCGTACCGTACGGCGTACCGATAATATACCAGTACCGTACACACGTACGAGATGGCAACGGTACCGGTACGGCGCACTTCACATGAGCGGTACATTTGCGGTACGTGGTTAGCTGGGATAGGGCCTCGATGCCAGGCGCTACGCCGAAGAGTCGAGGCACGATAGGAGCGGTTGCTGCGCGTGTGTGTATTTGTTACGCCGACCACGTGCAGAAAGAAAGAAGTGATCTTTTCGCACGCGGTTCGGTCGTAACGAAAACATTGGCTGTATGTTTGTGTATCGATCGGTCGGTCCACACACCTAGTCTTAGACGATCGTAGTACGCTTCTATGCTTGAAACCAAACATGAGGCGTGAATCTGCTCTGCGTGCAGAGTCCGGGAAAAATGGTTGCCCAATCATTGGTCTTGCGAAAGAGCAATGCAATTAATTAATAATTATGTGAATGAACAATTCACGCACCCACATGTATATATATATATATATATCCGGAATTACCAGACGCATATATATATATATATATATATATATATATATATATATATATATATATATATATATATATGCGTCTGGTAATTCCGCCCCGATTCAAGAATTATAAACATTTTCAGCAAACGACGTTGCTAGAGAAGCCCGCTCTACAAAAAAGAGATTGTTTATATAATATATTGTTTAAACAATATAGCTCCACCGTTTTTCTCAATACGGTCAGAAATTCGATTTCAATCGGAATTTCTAGATAGCCTTATCGTTAAGAACGCGCTCTGTCAACACGTAGTGACATTAAACAATTTTATTGAATTTTTAAACAAATGAGTTAATTATACACACATCTTTTGAACGACGCGTATCGTTGCTGAATTCGATTTCATCTGATTTCTCCAGCAATCGAGATCGCTAGAAACTCGCTCTATAGGAGAGCGGTAAAATAACGCGATTTTAAATTGTTTAAACAAATAGGCTTAAGCAGTATGTATATTTTTGATTGCCGTTTGCCTTCGATGAATTCAATGTCGGCCAAATTGTCGAGTGAACGGAATCGCTGAAGACTCACTCGCTAAAAGCATTCAGCATTTCTCTCTTCGTCGACTTTTGTCTTCGGGAGGCTCTGCGAGGATCGAATCCTCTAGCAATGGAAATCGCTAGAGACTCACTCTATGGAACAGCGGTAAAGTAATGCCATTGCATTTTTTTAAACAAATAGGTTTTAGCAGTGTGTATCTTTTCGATGTCATTTATATTCGATAATTCGATTTCGGCCGAGTTCTCGAGCGAGCGGAATCGCTCGAGACTCATTCGCTAAAACAGTGGTGAAACTTATTGGTTGAACAATTAACAGTTTAGCATTTCTTCTCTCCGTCGACTTTTGTTTTCGGGAGGTTCTACAAGGGTCGGATTCTCTAGCAATGAGAATCGCTGGAGACTCGCTCTACATATGATGGGTGGAATTTTACAACTTTAAATTGTTTGAACAAATAGGTTTAACTCGAATTACTTTTTAGACAACAGCTATCCAGCGCAGTTTTGCGGTTTTGAACTGTTTGGACAAATACACTCGACTACTTTTTTTGACGACGGCGCCCTCCAGTCCGGTGAGCCGGCGACCCCCTGCAGAAAAAAATGGATCCGAAATAGTTAAATTTAAATAATCGCATAAATTTCGTTTGATTTTCACCTAAGCAAGCATAAAGAAATAATTTGATAAAACGAACTGTTTCCTTTGTCGTAATTTGTATAAAAAGTAGCTACTTCACTATGAACCTTAAAGAGATTTTCAAATTTGGCAATATAGTGAAAATCAACATTTTCTATGTATAAATACTTAGTAGAGATAATATCAATGTAAATATAAAACGCTGACTGGAGAATCTATAGACATCTCATGCAGTTCATGCGTTTTTATAATTGAATATAAAGAACGACGAGGGTTTCTTCAATAATTATACACAAATCTTAATAATTCATAAATCAGCCTTAGAAGCTGGAGCAATGGTCATGAAAAAAGATTGAAAAAATACTTCAATTTAGACGAGAAAGACAAAGCAATTTCGAGGGATTTTTTAAACTAAGAAATAATGATTCTAGATTTATCAAATTGTAGGTATGTTTTGATTGTATATGTAAGTATAGATATAAAACGATTTTCTAAAATTCATTTATCATCAAAATGGCGGAGCTGTGGGCAGAGTGCTACAGCAAGGTTATCGTGGGAGTTGCGATTCGGCGTGCAGTCTAGCTTCCCGTAGACTTGGATTTGCAAAAAATTCAAACATTTCTTCAGTAAAAACACGTACAGTTTCTATTTGACAGTAAATAAAATGGAGAAAATGTGTATTTAAGAGAATGGCATTTACAAAGAAAAAAGAACTTGTTGCGCGAAATATCATTTGTAACATTTGGATTAAAAAAGTATTTTTTTTCTAAGTTGTTTAAAACAATTCTCATCAAGTAGGAGGTGGTGATATTATCAACATTACTACCAAGTTAAAACTCAATCGGCTGAATCGTTTCGATTAATCCTGCACATCAATTTCGAAAATGCAGTTTTGAGGAAAAAGCGTATGAAGCTAACATAGAAAGTGAGTTAAATTGCGCTAGGTACTTATGGTAACTAATTACATAACTGTTACAATGTAATTAAGTTATTAATCACAGTTGTAGTTGTAATTATGAGTTGTCAATTTAATTACTTTTTCTCATATCTGCCTGTCTCTCTGCGCTCTCCCTACTACCTGCGGTGCGCCCTCCAAATCTGTACGGTGAGGCACAGCGTTGACAAGATGCAACGCTTGATTTTTTTTATTTCGCTTTGAAGCTTTGACAAAGGATTCTACATATTTATTTATAACTTTTGAAGAAAAAAAAAGAAATCGATTTTTATCGTTGTAAATGTACATCCCGCCTTAAATAAAATAATCAAATAAATGCTGTAAATGTGAAAAAGCATATCAAAAGGGAGTACCACGCTAACTTATACAAATTTTTTACAACCAGCAACAGTACTCTCAGTGAGCTCCGTCCGCTATGAAAGAAGTTTTTCCGCCATGGGGCTGGATAAAATGTGACTTACAATTCGAATCGCAATGCTTCAGGAATGTTTCTCTCCTAGGTCACTGCTGAACATAGACATGACATTGTAGGAAAAAAATCAGTCTCTCTATATAAAACTAGTTCATAGAATATAAGTGAGTTATTTTTTACCCTACTCTACTGATCTTTGTATAAATGGGTTAAGGCCTTAGGCCACAGTAACGGGTATAAAATCATGTGCGAATTGAACAATTTTTTTCGTATGAAAAAGTGACTCACTGATCACATTATTTACACATGTATTTAGTATAAATATCAAGCTATTAGAATTTTTTTCGATGTACAAAATAGCCGACTACTAATATTTTCGTTTGTTATCTTTTTTAGGCGCTCCGTGGCGTGCCATTTAGCGTCTACAATTTTTTACCTTGAACAAAAAAAAACTAAAATTTTCGTCAATCTACGTTAGATTACCTAGAGAAGTACGTACAGAATCTAAAAAATATTGTTTTTAATCAAAAATTCCGTACGTACTTCTCTGCGAAATGCAATTAGGAACATAACTTTAAAATTTGAAGTAAACCGAATGAAAATTGTTGAAGTTATTTGTCACGCCAAATGGAAAAATGCTGTTTCGAGAAGTTTCGAGAGATCGGCCATCTTATACATCGAAAAAAAAATTCCATGTGATGTGTTAATTACAGATGTGTAATTAATTTGATGAGTGAATCACTTTTTCATACGAAAACAAATTGTTGAATTCACACACGTTTTTATACCCGTTACTGTGGCCTAAGGCCTTAAACTAAAAACTTCAAAAATATTATTCTGACAGCATAAGATCGGCTGTCAGAATCGAGCGCGGAGCCGACATCACACGTCAATCGCCGTATACATTTCAGAAGGTGTATGCAAAGCCTACCTTATCGAGCTCGAGCAACAGACGTCGATATTTGATCGACGCGACAGAATGTTTTCTCTGCGCCCTCGCTGGAATTCGCGAGAACTGATATCGATGGTTGTCACACGAATTTTTCGGAAAATTCTTGACGATTACCTGCAAAGAAGAGTCACCCACGAATCTCCGTAATAACTCGCTGGAATCAAACGGTTGAGGTCTCAAAATGTTCGTTTTGAGTCAGGAAACATCCGCCTCCCCTTTATCAGACGATTACGTGTACCAATTATTTTTTTCCCTCACTTTCGTTTGGGGTCTCGCATGGAAAGAGAAACTGTTTTTTTTTTTTTTTTTCAAAATCGGGAAAATCGCGCAGAAAGACGTTGTTCCTCTATTCATTTGACATCAACTGTGCAAATTTCGCGATATTCTGTAGAGCTGTTTTCCAGAACACTTGGCATTCGTAATTGTATTCTGTTTTACAGGCCAAATGGTGTGGAACATCGCCTTAAAGAATGATTTATTTTGGTTGTAAAAAATAGAAACACTTAGAAAAAATAACTTTCTCGTTCATGTTTCCCATACCCAAAAACAAGGAAATAACAAAGATATTGAACATATCTTTCAATTTATACGGAAGATGTTGATTTCACTGCCCTTTTTTCTTTTGCATTTTTCTCAAAACTGTTTTACAAAACGGTGTGAGTCGCATCTCAAATTGTATTCGTTCGTTCCACTGTAAAGCCGCACAGAGCATAGCTTATAACATTTTCTATCATATGACCTGATGATTTCAGAATATATTCATCCCTTTGTTAATAACAAATGATTGAAGTTGTTTTTTGTGGAAACTAAAACTTTTTGTTGAACAGCTTGCCATTATCGTAATTTTCAAAATTTCATATAAGTATCCATTCATACGAAAGTTTCATTATTATACCGCAAGTACATTTCATTTCAGATCATCCTAGTTGCCAGAAGCACCTATACTGATTGGCCACATTGTTTAAATAATAATAACTTTATTGGTTAACAGTATTTTTTATCAAAAAATAAAAGTTGACAAAACTATGTAATTATTGTGTAGAATTCCGACCTTCTCATCCCAATAAACTCATCAGGAACAAATATTGAAAATCAACTTGGGCTTATGCAGACGGTTTGGCTGTACGATTGCTACAAGCCTAACAGAATGTAAGAAGAAAAACCATTGGCTGCAATTAATTTTACAACTTAGTCTCTGTTCAACGTAATGCAGTTGGTCCAGCGATTCTCAGGACATTTCGGACCCTGAGAATATTTTTTTCCTAAACCAGAAAAATAGCAATCAATCACTTCGAAAGTGATTGATTGCACTTATCACTTCGAAAGCACTTATCACTTCGAAATTCGATGAAAATTCTCACTTTTTCAAACTTAGGAAGAAATTGAAGTTTTGTAGAACCAAGTCTGGAGAATACGGTGGATAAAGAATGAGTTCGTTTCGTGCAATTTCGCCATGGCAATTGCTGATTGGTATGCGAGTGCATTTTCATGGTGAAAGAGGATGTTTTTCGTGTTTAAATACATTTATCTAAATCGATTTTCTCGTCAATAATCGTTGCAGTAATCCAGAATAATATTCTCTGGTGTCATTTTTGCCATTTTTCGCGTAAAAAAACTGTGGCCATCAGCATGTCTGCTTTAATCTTCTTTGGAGACGGCTCGTATTTTGCAGTCCAGTGCTTTGGCTGGTAGTTTGTCTCCGAAGGGCAGAGGTAAGCCCACTCTTCCTCGACAGTGACAGAACATCCAAGAATATTTTTTATATTTTTTCAACCACCCTCGTCTTTTATTAACAGAGAATAAATGCTGCATCGAACGTGCACTCAACTTTCTTACACTGGGCTGCCGATGTGAAATGCTGAACGTCCATCCATGTGAGATGTTAGCATCCACCGCCGTGTCTCTCAAACTTAATCGACGGTCGTCTATCACGATTCAGTGAACGTAATCGACGAGCTGTTCCATCGTTGCGGTTCTTGGTCGTCCACCGGGGTCCTCGTCGAAAATGCTCGTTCTCCCCCGTTTAACGGGTGCTGTCGAAAGTGTGAAAAATGTATGAACATCGGGAATTTGTGTTCATATTAAATAAATACTTTTGGAAATGGGTTTCAATGTATTTTATTCTTCTATTTTATTTTTCATATTTAATTTAATTTAAATTTAAATTTAATTTAAATTTAATTGTAATTAATTTTATTTATTAAAAAAATTTTAAAAATTGCGGCTGCAGCTCCCGTCAGATAAAGCCATGCACGGCGTGTTTTGGTTTGCGCGGGACGCTTCACAGCCTTACGAGTTCATCTGAAACAAAAACGAGCTAAACATTATTAATCTAGACCAGTGTTTTCAGCCTTCTTGAATACGCGATCCCTTTACCAGTAAAAAACTTCTGGCGATCACGCCCCCCCCCCCTCCAGAGCTGGCAAGGGAAGCTTTGAATTGGTTAGTGCCATTCGCCACTTCCTACCTATGTGAACTAATAGTCTAGTAAAAGAGACGAAAACCCAGAACTTTTAGCGTAGAATTAGGCTTTTTAACTGAAGTTGGATGGTTGCATACTGAAAGTAACCTTATTGAAATGTTACCCTCAACTCACCCCAAACCGAAGAAATAGGGGTCGAAAACTTAAACATCGCCGTATATCGATAATTAATAGCCCGACCGAAAAATGTTTTAAACAAAAGTTGTTTGAAATAATTAAATACGTATAGAGGTATGTAACGTCTAACCCTCTATCTTTGGAAATGGCGGCACAAAAAAGATTAGAAAATTCGGGGTTGATGTGTGTGCAAGCGGAGTAGACATATCGCTGCATCCTTGTCTGGATCAGTGGTGTTCTCCCGTTTTTTCCCGCTATTTTCAATGATAGGGGATTGGACTTCAGATAACTTTATACGTTTTATTATTTCAAACAAGTTTTGTTTAAAACATTTTTTTGGTTTTGTCTCTTTCACTGGGTACTCGTCTCTTTTACTGGGCCATAACTTTCTCATCAATGGTGAACATAGAAACTAAGAAGACAAATTGGCTCCAATTAGAAAATGCTTTCGGTGTTTGCGTCTCAAAAATTGAACCACGACTTGACAACTTATTAAAAAATAAACAAGCACAGACTTCTCACTGAAATTGTTTTATTTTTATTGTAATGTAGGAATTACGACCCCCCACGTACGATTTTAAATTCGGGCCAACCTCGGCGCAACGATGATCGCCTGAGTTAGAACGGCGACCCGACTCTGTTCAACAACGTAGGCTCGGTGTCCAATAAACGCCGGGATAATAAAATCGGACCAACGTTACACCCAAGCGTCGGCCCTACGTTGATTTCGCCGTCGACCCTACGTTGATTGCAGCATCGGCCTTACGTTGACGGCAGCATCGAGCGTACGTCGATACCAATGTCGGGCCTACGTTGATTTCTGCGTCGGCCCTACACTGACAAAAAATTTTCAAATAAAATACTATAGGCATAAAATCTTTCATAAATTCAAAATGAAATGAAGCACTTAATTGAGAGTTTTACGACAACGATTTTGGATCGTAATTCGTCATTCCCTAGCCTTTTGCGATGGTTTTAATCGAAGAAAATATTTCACCTATATGCGAATCGGACCTGGAACCAACCTATTCATAGCTACCCTGCTAAAAATGTCCGATTGAATATTATTAACCATCATAGGAATAATGCATAATTCTCATGATATCCTCTCGGACTTATCTCGCTCTCCCTTGGTGGCGCATAAATATTGGTTCGTTTCGAATATAAACCAATGCTCCGTGTTATAAATGTGAAGTTCGTCATTGCTACTTTATGAATTTGAATAGATTTCTATGCGATCCGTTGAATTCTATCAGATGCATACCCTAGCCACGGTTTAGTTATGATTTCTTTGTCATTCAGATACCAATTGAATTCTTTCGTCTTCGTCTCATTGTAGGGCATGATTGTATCGTTTTTGTATCATTACATTTTTTTTTCTTTTTTTCGAATAATAAAAATACAATTATCCTGCTAACATTTCCTATGCACTATGGATGAATCAAATTGAATCTTATCCCGCACTTAAGGGCAGGGTAAAGTTAATTCGGCGAAAAAAGGCATGTTTTTCAGATTTTTTTGGCGTAACGAATAGTGTTCGTTTATTGAAAAATTTACATATAATAAAGTAACATTTGAACAACATTCTCCTAAATTTGCATTGTAAAATATTCAAAATTGAGCGAGTGAAAATGAAACCCCGGAGGCGCCTCGAAAAAAAGTTGGTTTGCGGTGTGCACCATAACTCGCAACAGAATCATCTGAAACAAAAAAATCAAAATGCATTTGTTAAAGGAGATGTTTCTCGAGGTAATGACGGGAGGATTTTTTTTTCGATTTTTCGATTTTTCGTAGCACTTGGGAGCCAAAAACCCGATTTTCGCTAAAAAAAATCGGCTAATTTGTTGTTCAAAAATTAGTAATTATTAAAAAAAAAACAAAAAAGCTCTCGACAATACCTGGTGAATTATGTGAAGAAGTACTGTGCAAAATTTCAAAGCGATTGGTCCAGTAGATTTTGAGTTATCGTGCACACGGACTTCAAATATGACAAGTCTCAGAAAAACGGTTTGAAAAACGCAGAAGAGTTTGGTCGCTTAGCGCTCATTGCACATAAGTTTGAGAACACTTCTCGATTGCATAAAAATCTGAGAAAATTCGTGCATATTAAAGGTACTCAAAAGATTAATTTTGCATAATAATAATTCCAAAATGTTATTAACAAAATGATGAAAAAAAAAATTAGTCAACAAATTTCCCTGCAACCCAATTTTTTTTCGTGATTCGTTCATTTTTCTGAATACGTATGAATTTTTTCAGATTTTTCAATTATCTTTGAATTTTTAGAAATTCAAAATAAAACTCAATAATTTTCTTATACTCACTCAAAGTCGTCGATGCCAGGTCCGTAGAGCAAAAGGCTTCCATCAAGATGATCAAGAGCATCTTTTTGCGTTTGTCTACGCAAAACTCTTTCTTCTTTACTGTCGTGCGCCGCTTGCTCCTCTACTCTACTAATTCGCAAATCGTCAACTTGTCGGGCCCGGAACAGGCCTGTTTATCAAGAAATTTATTAGGGGTCGAAAAATACAATAGCGCGCCGCGCAGCAGCCGCCCAAGTATAAAACCCGGCATGGAGCAATAGACGCTCAAATACTCATAACTTCGTCAATTTTACTCCGATCGACTTGAAATTTTAACACAATATTCTTGATATATTATGCATTCATTTAAAAAATGTAAAAAAAATGAAAAAAAAATTTAGATACTTTACCCCGCCCTTAAAACTCGTATCATATTCTCGTATAATTCATTTTCCATGCGTCATACGAATACTATTCTTTCGTTTCTATCTTGATTTTATCAGCTTGATTTTATCAGCTTGATTTGATAAAATCTACACTATAAGCGATGCGGAAATGATTTTGAATAATACATATACGGCGGTGATTGGTGACTTTTCCATGATAAAGAAATTCCATCTGTTGTAATGTAAAGTTCGTCATTGCTAGTTTATGAATTTGAATAGATTTCTATGCGACTGGTGAATTCTATTAGATGCATACCGTAGCCGCGGTTTAGTTTTATACGATTTCCTTGTCATTCAGGGACCAATTGAATTCTTTCGTCTTCGTCTCATTGTAGGGCATGATTCTATCGTTTTCGTATCACTACATTTTCTTTTCTTTTTTCGAATAATAGAAATACGATTATGCTGCTAACATTTCCTATGCACTATGGATGAATCAAATTGAATCTTATCCCGCACTTAAAACTCGCATCATATTCTATATGAAAAATGAAGTTTTATGAAAAAGATGTGATAGGGACAACAAAAGATGCTATAGAAAATGATGAAATGGAATCGAAAATAGTAAACACTTTTACTGTTAGCAAAATTATTGAGCCTTGTTCAGTATACATCTATTCAAGTAATTAATAGCAGCGCAAAACATCAATAAAAGTTATTTTTCCAATTGAAATTTAGTTGACTAGATATAATTAAGAGTGAATATACAAAGTCAGCCCTATATTTTCGGCCATTTTTTTACTCTTGTACATGATGGCGACGAGATATTTATATATATATATATATATATATATATATATACACAACAGCAATATAAAAACATATTGGTTTTATAACGTAGGTTGGATCGTTTTATCTATTTGCGTTACAAAAATAATTCACCGATCCAAAAGCAGTGTATAAAACTGTGCTCGACTCTTCTCTGCGTACCTTTCATTTTACAGGGCCGAGCAATATGTATTAAATACTTAATTCGTGTGGTTTTTAAATATGAAAATTTGCATGCTTCGACTGCAATGAGACGCATGACATTCAAAATGATTCAGTTTCATTGAATTGTCATACTGTATTATTTATTACGTAGTACATACATTCGCAATGAAAAGTATCGCATTCAAAATGATTCATTTTCATTGAAATATCATACTGTGTACTTTATTACGTAGTACATAAATTCGCAATGAAATACTACTAGTAATTAATAATACAGACTGAATTGCAACGAAACATATCGCATTCACAATGATTCATTTTCATTGAAATATCATACTGTATACTTTATTTCGTGGTACATACATTCGCAATGAAATACTACTAGTATATAATAATACAGTCTGAACTACAATGAGACGTATCGCATTCATTTTCATTGAAATATACTTTATACTTTATTATGTAGTACATACATTCGCAATGGAATACCACTCGTAATTAATCATACAGGCTGAACTGCAATGAAACGTATCGCATTCAAAATGATTCATTTCCATTGAAATATCATACTGTATTCTTTATTACGTAGTACATAAATTCGCAATGAAATACTGCTAGTCATTAATAATGCAGCCTGAACTGCAATGAAACGTATCGCATTCAAAATGATTCATTTTCATTGGCAGATTCATACTATATATACTATTCATAGATATATGATTCAACTTTATAATAATCCTATGAAGAATGCCAAATTCAACTGCATGAAAGTCCTCTTTATACAGTATTTATAGAGAACATGATCAAATTTGGTTCACATAAATAAGATCCTGATTGCGCAATATACGAATCAGAAACACGAAAGGAAACTATACATGCTGTTTTATACGACGTAATACATTCGTGCATATACATTTATAACAAACAACGAAAACGAAAGGTACAATCATACATAGCATATACGAATAGATTCACACATATAAACAACATATGTCGTATATCGCAATCCTACGCAATGGGGTAGTATCATTCATTCGCTATTAATTCGGATTGGAGCTCGATATTATGAACTCATCATCATCCGATACGATTTCCATCATAATAATCTGCAGATGTTTATGAAAAACAGGAATCAGAAAGACGAACTAAAACGAAATAATGTTTTTTTTCGTTTTCTATCAGACATTTTTAGCAGGGTTGGCACGCTGCCCCTATGCTACCGAGTGTTTGTAACAGCTGAGTCGCAGATATGGCATAAGAGACCAAATGAATTCCTATAATTATTTGTTGTATCATATAAACTATATCAATTAGTTAATATCATTGTGGTAATTAGAGAGTCCTATCGAAAAACGCGCTTTATATTTTTCAAACATAACCTCTATATATATATATATATATACATATATATATATATACATATATATATATATACATATATATATATATACATATATATATATATACATATATATATATACATATATATATATATACATATATATATATATATACATATATATATATATATATTGTGACGTGTTTTTTTGAGCCACGTCACAGAAATGCTACCGATGATCAAGTTATGCTCTCGATGCTCGGGTTGCGACTCATCCGTTTGAGGTTTTGGGTTGAGTTTTCGTTTTGGTTAGATTGGCGTGCGGAACTCGGTCGAGCGGCGTGTGGCTGAAGGTACCGAGCAATCCCGACCGAGAGATGCACCCAACGAGGCTTCTCGGGGAATCGGTGTACGCTCGGCTGAAACGCCGGCGCCCCACTGTAGTGGTGCATCGTGCTGGAGAGCGAGCCGTTTGGGTTACGGGCGGAGGCTGGAGATCTCCGCGCCGCGCTTTTGGACAGAAGCTTTGCGCGCTTTCGCACGGTGACCCGGGGATGCGATTCCCGAGAGCCTCCATGTTACCGATGAGAAAAGGTCCCAATTTGTTACTGTTCCGTTTTCGGGGTAACTCGGGCAGAAAATATAGATTCCGAAAGGAATA
Source organism: Ophion obscuratus (assembly GCA_964007375.1). Taxonomy (NCBI): domain Eukaryota; kingdom Metazoa; phylum Arthropoda; class Insecta; order Hymenoptera; family Ichneumonidae; genus Ophion; species Ophion obscuratus. The sequence goes on from OZ023315.1 coordinate 46,615,435, forward strand.
TTCTATTAGAATATTCCATCTCCCGAAATAATATTTCAGCTCTCGATATTATACGAGATAAAGTTCTCGCTTAAACCAGCGATTTCGCATGGTCCGATTCCGCGAGAGTGTTGACATTTTTTCTGTTAACGTGCTCTGTCTCGCTCTCGCATAATCCCTCGCACGCCGGCCTTGGTCGCGCGAGGTAGAGAGTTGCTACCGAATCTTCGCGTGAGACGGTTATCTCCAAAATCGCGATCGCTCCCGATTTTACAGATATCGAGAGAGTTGTCGATCAGACGTCGCGATGGAGAGACGTGTCGTGTCTCTCTCGCGCCCGTGACGTCGCGCTCTCGTTCCCGCGTAAGAGGCACGTCGTCGTGCTCTCTCGTTCCCGTGCGTATGTCGTTTCGCGTGCAGTTCGCGTTCGCGTTAAGTTTCGTCTACGTAAAAAGTTCCCGGGTGGTTAATCCACCGGCTCCCGCACAATAAAATGAAACTTCGTTTTATTTTATTAGTGGCGTTACCGTCATCGCGAAAGTGACAGATCCCGTGATCGTTCACGCTACTCCCCAGTGAATCCCGACCCCTCTACCATAACTCACAGCCTGTGCGGCCTTGCAGTACCGCAACCGTCCTCCCCCGTGCAAGTGCATCCAGATTAGTCCGGTTAAACAATTCCGGCGATACAAAAATCGAGGAGGCCTCCAGACTCCGAACCTGGTTCGGATTCCGGGGGAAACCAAAAATCAAGGAGTTCTCCAGCTTCGTTTGGTGGGTCGGGTTGGATCCCCCCGACCCCAGTTTAGTTCGGTTGAGAAATCGGGCCAAACAAAATTCTCTGGCAGGGTGGACGGCCGAAGGTGACGGTTCCCGCACCTAGCTCTCGTGTTCAAGTTCTCGTTTCCGTGGCTAGAAAAATAATCCCCGTCACAATAAATATATACATATATATATATATATATATATTGTGACCGCAAAATCGAGGGAGCTGGGGGAAAAGGACCGAGAGAGTCACAAAACTCCCCTCCTCCCGTCCCGACAATTTATATAGGGCGCCAGCCGAAAATCGGCTTGTCGGGATGAGAAAAGGGAACGCAGTGTCCGGCCAAACTGCAGCCTCGTGGATAAGGTAGAGGGGATGGGTCAGGTGTCAATCACGCGCGGCAAGAAAAATCTATCGTCAGGGAATTTATTTTACATGTCGTTAATAATTCCCCTCCTTCGCAAGGAACACCGGGACAAAAATCGGAAAACAAAATATGTACAATACGCGCGAAATGTCGCGAGACAATTACTCTCGCGCGCACACACACACACACCAATTCCGACCGGGGCCTACACACACACACAATAAACGTCGAGCTCGTTTTGGCCTCTCCTCTCTCTCCCCTACCGGCCACACTAATATTACAACACCGAGCCCCCGCTAATCGGTTACCCGGCCGAGCGTTAAAATAAAGACAGAAATATCCCGGAAGATTACCCCGGTCGTTACTTACGTGGACGTCGATGCTCAGCAACCTCTCCCCCACGACGAAGCCGGGAAAATCCTTACACCGGGGAAAGGGGCACCCGGTAGATGCAATTAATGGGGACGGAAGCCCGCACGGGTTCGAACCCGCACCCCGATGATAAACGGGAGGCCAGTTCTCCGTGAAGACGTTCCAACTTGAGGGCAATCTCTTCCCCTTTCCCCTTTGGTCAGGCCCCGCCGCAGGCCGAGGGATCGCCGAGGACGACACGTCCCCAAATCCTCACACTCACACTCACTCACACTTGTTACAAGCTAACGAAAAATTCGAGCCGAAGCTCGTCGCGAAACGAGATTGAGCTTCCCGCGCGCAACCACGACGCGATTTCCCGACAATACGCACTAGCTACGTGCGACGTACGCGAAAATTACAGAAACGCGACAGAGGCCGTGGCCACGAAAAAGATGCGCGAGATCGTGAGCCGACCATACGGCCGAAAATTACCCGGATTGTTGCCGAAGGCATGGCCAAGCTCACCGGTTGCGTAATTCGGTCGTTTCCCATTGTCTCGGCCCACGTCCGTCCGGCTCGACACCTCGCAGGAAGCTAACGTAAAAGCCGGCCGACGTGCGAGAAGCGTACCCCCCACCTTTTCTTTAGTTTCTGTTCTTATGATTACACTAAAGCGAACAGGCCCGTATCGAATAATTTTCGGGAGTGTGCTTATCGATCAAGCGCGGATTTCGAATCCTGAACCTCCCGTAACGGAAAATGGAAAGTCCGCTCTTCCCGCGGGCCGTATTTCATGTCCTAGTGGAGCCTCGTCCTCCCCTGGATGATACTTCATAACGGTCGACCTTGGCGACGACGGGAGTAGGGACCGCGACCGAAGCCAGACTTATTATCAGCCGAGGGTGACAATTCGGCCCCTGTCCAAAAGAAACTGAAGAAGTGAAGGGGGAGGGGGGCGCGAATCACGGCCCTGGGTAGGTAATTTTCGGGGGAATCGGCGTCTTTCCGAACGTTTGACCATAGTTGGGCCACCGCGTCTTCCCGATCTTTGGCCTTGGGAGAATGTTTGGCCTTGCCTTCTTTCCCTCTCGCTCTTCCTGGCCGTGGGTACCTTGGCTCGTGTAAGCCAGACGTTGAGGTGGCGAAAATAAAGAAAATAAACAGAATATTAAATCAAAATCCTAACATCGCATAGAGAACCCTACGGAATCATGTCGTGATCGCGATGATGGCCCCGAGCCGGAGGATGGTTTTGCTGCAGCCGCCACCATGCCAGGCGGGTCAGCGGAGTACCAAAAAAAACACGTTACAATATATATATATATATATATATATATATATAATTCCTCTCTACCCACACACCCCTTTAACAGGCCATTAGCTCAATCAAATAGAAAACTGGTTGACTTTGCAAAAATTATTATTTAGCCTTAATTAAAAACAAATAAAATAGATAATAGAGAAATAAAATAGATTTTGTGGATTCAACTAAAGGTTTTATGAACAGATGAAACCGAATGACAGATTCATTAGGATTAAATAAAATGTTCAGTTATTGGACGATATTAAATATATTTTGATTTGAATAAATGAATATATTGAAAATAAATCATTCCAATAATAGAATGCAATAGGAAAAATTTGATTCGACGGAAAATCTAATTAATTCAAATGAACAAAAATCAAATAGACGCGGTTAATTGATATCGAAAGAATTTTTCTGTCAGTGACTTGAACGCGCGAAAATTTAAATTGGCTACAAGTAAAACGTTGTAATTTTCAAGCATTAGAAGCACACTTCAATAGATTCATATATGATTTAAAGAGCATTTGTCAAATTCATTGATTATTATTTCTTTTTTTTTCAATTGTTTTCTTTGTTGTCTAGCTTTTAATAAACAAGGGTGACGGCATATATTTTTTTAAGAATTGAAAAAAAATACACGTTTTGTCAAAGTCCGACTCGGAACGTTTTACCGAACTGTTCACTCGTTTTCTCAATTTGAATATTCGGTATTATTACTCTCATCTATTTTTAATTAATCCCAGCAAGTATCAAAATTGTTTTCACACCGAAATACTACAAAACATAGAATCTTAACCGATGGTAAAATGGCGATACTACCAACGTTGCGCGCTACATTGTGCTGTTGAGGCGAAGCTTAAACGGAAATACAAACAAACTGCTGTTTTACGGTCAAGCATCGGCCGAACTCTGGAGCTACAAGCGATAACCAACTACACCAGGGCAACGATTAGCCAGTGTTGTCTGAATCATGGTAGCCAACGTCGGGTGAACTACCGGGCCCAACGTCGACGCGATGATCGAACGAGAGTTGTGACAACTCTGGGCCATACTATAAACGCGTTCCGATCGTTGGCTGCCGATGCATCGCCGCCTTACCGCCAAGCGTTGGGTGCACTCTGGGTCTGCAAGTGTTGGCCAACCACACCCGGGCGACGATTGACCAGAGTCGGATAAAACGTGGCAGCCAGCGTTGCGCGAACTACCGGGCTCAACGTCGACGCGATAATCGAACGAGAGTTTCGACAACTCTGAGCCGTAGTCGCGTTCCGATCATTGGCTGCCGATTCGTTGCCGCTTAATAGCCAAGCATCGCTCGCACGTTTCGCCACTGCTGGGCCGTCATAGGCCGTCGATCGTTGGCAGCCGACGAGCTGCCGCAATACAGCCAAGCGTCGGCCGTACTCGGAACTTCGGCTACTCGCACATGGAAATATGGTTTCTTAAAATAAATTGTTGAGAAAAATAGTATTTCTAGGGTTTGACAATTTTGTGTACGTTTCTAGTAAATTTGCTGGGCTTTCGCATAAACAGTTATTTCACTTCTTTTGTACGTGTGAATTGGAAAAGTAATAATGTAAATAAAAGTATGGTTTGAAAAAAATCACAAGCATTTCGTGGTTAATTGGTATTTATTATTTGGCGTTTTTTTTACTTGTTCAAGTTTTTCAATGGGACTTCATATTTTTTAAAATAAAAATATATACAGAGCTACTGGTTATTGGTCACGATCCCTTGAAAGGGTTTTAGGAAATTTTCCGCTGTTAAATAACGTAACGTTTTATGCAAAAGTGAACCCATTTCGATATTATTTTTATGATTTAACTATAAACATGAACATAGTATAACCTAACTGTATAAAATCCATCTATATTAATGAATATCGATGTGAATACCAGAGTATAGCATATGAAAAATACTACAAAAGTCGCACTCGTAAAGCTTCCAGTCGATCTTAAATTCATCAAATGCTCAAATTACCGATCGCGAAAAGTTTTTTAACGAAAATTTTGGGATAATCCCACGAGTGATTTGATTCGACATAAAAGTTCCAATAAATGAATTATTTTCGAAAGCGAGGCAATAACTCACCAACTAAATAGTACCTACATGCAAATAAGATTAAAATTAAGTCGCTATTGTAATACAAACAAAGCAACCAACCATAATAAATAATAACGTACGACCATAAATGGAAAAAATAATGTAATAACATTTAATAAAATGCAAACAATCCCAAAAGCCTTGAGAATTCATTTGAGAACCCGAAACATCGCTTTTCCATTGCCGTTATTCATTTACTGAAGTGTGGTATTGCGACGTAGATTAATAAACAAACGTAATCGTAGACGAGCCGGGCGAGCACCGCCGATCGTCTTGTTCCGTGTATATTCAAACTTCACTGAGATTCTCTTCTTAAGAGGAGGGCAGGGGTTGCAGCGAATTTTTTTTCATCTATATGAATAGAGTAAATTTATTGAAACCTTGTGTACATTGTCAAGTGTCATTTCAAGAACATGTGGCGTTACGTGGAATCCCGAAGAAAAACGCGAAAGAACACGAATACTAGCACCTCGTTTATTCTTATATGAAAAATATATAAAGACAAAAACGTATTCCGCCGTGCGCGTGAGGAGAGACAAGAACGCGGGAAGGACAGTACCACGGCGCGTATCGTCGGCGTGAACGCAGGCGAGACAGAGCGCCGACCCGGTGGGAACGCCGCGAACTAACCGCCGTGAACCGGCGTATGGCGCGACATACGAATCGCACGCCCGTGCTTCCACACTCCCCCTGGATTCGGAGTGTCGCGATCCCGAGGTTCAAACTCCCACGAGGCCGAGAAGATTCAGACATCTGATGTGTTTATGCTTTGATAAACCTTTGGTTGAGACGTCTGCTGCTATCTCCGTCGTGGGTGTGTACACGATCTTGATTTCGCCAGCCTCGAGTACCTCTCGCACGTAGTGATGGCGTACGTCAATGAGTTAACTTCTATTATGGAAAACGGGATTCTCCGCAAGATTCCGTGCACCGTTGTTGTCGCAAGATATCTCGACCTCCGCCATTTTACCGAAGCCGAGCTCCACTAGTGGGTGTCTCAAATACGTGGCCTCTGCTTCCTGGTCTCCCACGAAATAGGGCAACTCCCGAGAATAAAAATGTGGCCGGCGTACGATCTCCTATCGTTCGGACAGTTGGCCCAGTCGGCATCGACGTGCGCTTGCAGTGGACTTCCGGTACGACGGAATTTGAGACCCACGTTTCGCGCGCCCTGCAAGTATCTGATAATCCTCTTCACCGCTGCCTCAGTGTTCGGCACTGTAACTGCTGCAGAATTGGTTGAGGTAGCTTACCGCATAAGCGATGTCGGAACGAGTACACACGGCCAAATACATGAGGGCCCCGACGAGCTCACGATACGGGAGCTTCTTCTCTTCTGGACTCGGGTCCCCGTCGCTCCTTTCCAGTCTCGTTCCGGATTCCAGGGGCGTACAGACTGCTTCGGAATACTGCAACCCGAAACGCTCGAGAACATCACAAAAGTATCCAGTCTGACGGACGGTGATTTCGTGCTCACGTTGGGAAAACTCCATTCCCAGACAGCACTGCACTGCACCGAGATCTGTAACCTCGAATGCATTGGATAGGTATCGTCCAAAATCGGAGATCTCATTACAGCTCCGTGAAGCAACGAGAATGGCGTCCACATAAACGGAAATCAACACTAGATTTTCCCCGCTACGCTTGAAGTAGACACACGGGTCAGCCGTGGACTTCCTCACTCCGTATTGTGTCAATTCGCTGTTGATCCTCTCATACCAGCAGCGGCCGGCTCGTCGCAATCCATAGAGCGCTCTCTTCAAGAGACACACCTTATCGCCTCCATTGATTTCCCTGAGCATCCCTTCAGCTTTCTTCCCGACGTCGCTGTCCCGAGGTTCGATCTGGATGATCCTTTTCAGGGCTTCTTCCGTGTATTTTGGGATCTCCATGAATACCTTCTCCTCGAGTTTTCCGTTCAGGTACGCGGTTGTGACGTCGAACTGACTTACAGTCATCCCGAACTCAGCAGCGAGCGCCAACATAGTTCAGATAAACCCGAGTCGCGCCACGGGCGCGAACGTTTCGTAGAAGTCTACACCTGGACGTTGCGCGAAGCCTCTAGCGACCAGACGTGCCTTTCGGCGCAGTAGCGCCCGGTCTTCCGTGTATGTATTCCGCAATACGATCCGACCGCTGATCACCCTTCGACCCTTCGGCCTTTCGGTGATGATCCAAGTGTCGTTCTTGATTATTGACGTAAGCTCTAAGGTTATCGCTTCGTAGCATTCGTCGGCGCATGGCCCGTGAATCGCTTGTTCTAGCGGTATCTCTGCGAGGTACGATGCCTCTTCAACATAATTCGTCATGTGGTAATTCTTTCGGGGTCGTCCCCTCGAACCGCTCCTCTCCATTCTGGGCCCCCTCGGACTCTTTTGGGGATGTTGTTACCGTTCTCCGCTTGTGCGTCCGGTTGATTCGACTCGTCCTCCGCGTCGAGTCGGACTTCTTCCTCCTCAGCGTCGTCGCAGACTTGGCGATTTGTTTATGCGCCTCTCGTCCGGCAGCCAGATACGATACCCCTTCGATTCCTCCGAATAGCCGACAAATGTGCCCTTTTCGAACGTGGCTCGAGTTTTCCCTTTGATGGCGTTCGGTCTACAATGAAAACTTGAGACCCGTGTCGCTGAAAATGACTTACGTCCGGGGTCCTTCCGGCCTACTTCTCGTAAGCGGTTCTTCCGTTGAGACTCCTTGTTGGACACCGATTCCGAATATAGTTTGCAGTGTTGATCGCCTCGGCCCAGAAGAGCGGGGGTAGCCGCGACTCGATAAGGAGGCATCTCGTCATTTCGATTAACGTGCGATTCCGACTCTCCGCAACGCCGTTCTGCCCTGGAGTGTGTGTGTGACTGTGAGTCTTCGCCGGATGCCATTCGACCTGAGAAATACGTCAAACGATTTGTTCAGGTACTCTGTTCCGTTATCCGTTTGGAGCGCCTGTATTTTACGCCCGTGCCGATTTTCGGCCGCCGCCTTGAATTCTTTGAAGGCATCGAGAACTTCGTCCTTTCGTTTGAGCAGACGAATCTCGCCCCACCGTGAGTGATCGTCTATGAACGTCACCGCGTATCTCGCCTTCCCATTAGATTCGACTAACATTGGGCCGATCACATCGCTGTGGATTATTTCTAGCAACTTCGTGTCGCTCTTAGAGTCTTCGGGAAATGGCATCCTCGTCATTTTCCCACGGAGGCACACTTCACAGTTGATATTCTGCTGTGAATTCCCGAAATTCATGCCTCGCACCGCGGCCTCGCGATCGTACTTGACTAGATCTCGAAGGTTCAGATGGCCCATCCTTTGGCGCCATTCACTCGTCGAACTTTTCTTGCTGGTTCCCTCGACGACTTCGACTATTGCGCTATATTCGTCGTTTCGTCCGCGCACGTAGTAAAGACCTTCCCTTCGATCAGCGACCACCACCGAATTTCCGCGTTCATTGATAATCACGGCCCCTTCTTTATCGAAAAGCACCGAGTAGCCTCGATCCGCGATCTTGCCTACGGACAGCAAATTTGTACGCAGTCCGGGTACTCGCAGTACCTCGTGCACCTTCACGCTCTTCGTGCAACCGTCGACGTTAGCGATTATCGTTACAGGACCTTTTCCCTCGATCGGCGTCGACACCTTTTCGCCTGCGAGCACTACTCTTCCGTCACGTGGTTCGTTAGTACTTACAAATTTTGCACTGGCGTTTCCCATGTGCGCCGTGCAACCGTTGTCCGAACACCATTTTCCTACGCCCCGAGCGGTGCCCGAATTGGCGGCGAGCGTGTGTTGCATCCTTGCATACAAGCTGATCTGGTCGGCTCTGTTCGCGCTTTCGACGTCTTTTCTCGGCTCCGTACAATCAGCCGCTTTGTGGCCCACTTACCGACAACGGTGACATTTGTATTTAAATGACGTACCTTTAGCCTTGTTCTCCCCCTTTCTTGAGATTTGAACGACGGTCTTCTGGCGAACATCGCGTTCGACTGGCCGACGCGCGTTTTGTTCTTCCTTGCGTCGTGTTCCTCGGTGATTTTCATGCGCAGTACTTCGAGGCTCGGCAATTCGTCGTGGGACTCGATGGCGCACCTGAAGTTTTCAAAACTTGATGGCAGACTATAGAGCAGCATTACCGTCCGTAAGTCACAGTTTATTTCGATCTCCATCTCGTTCAACTTATCCACTGTGTTGAAAAATTTGCGGAGATGCTCGCGCACGTCATCGTCGTCGGCCATCTTATGCAGCATAGCTGTTTCAGTAGCGTTGCCTTGCGTGCGGAACCACTCGATTGATAAATCGATTTGAGCTTGGCCCACACTTCCCTCGACGTGTCGCATTCGTTTATCTGTTTTAACTCAGATGGCTTTATGGACAGGGCTATGTCCGATTTTGCCTTTCGGTCCTCGACGTGCCACTTACTTGCTGCTTCCGCGGATGCCGCGTCTTCCGCGACGATTTCCGGCTTCACCTTTTCGCCACTGACATAACCCCATGCGTCGATTTTGACCAGGATGGCTTCCATTTGAATCTTCCAAGTGTCAAAGTTTTCTTTTCCCAGAAGTTCGATTCGGACGGCGCTTGACGAAGTCATTTTTGTTTTCGCGTTTTCCTTTTATCTTGATTGTGTGGTTAGCACTTTATTTCAGTACGCCTGGACCGATAAATGGACGAAAAAAATGGCGGAATTTTTCGTGAAAAATAGCACTTTTCACTTTACATGACCACCAAAAATTTGGAAATGAAAGAAAAAATATCAAAGACCGGTGGGGGGAGGATTTTATGATACTTTGACTAAATTTTAATGGTACTTGTTTCAGATAATTTCTAGCTGAGATACAGTCAACACCGTAAATCGTGTTTTTCCAAAGGCGCTCTTGGAAGAGCTTTGTCACTGGCTTGTTTGTGAATATTTCCGCGTACAAAATGCACGGAATGTTCTTGAAATGATTCTTAACAATGTACAAAAGGTTTCAATAAATTTACTCTGTCCATGTACATAAAAAAAAACGCAAAAAAGTGTTTTTCTCACGCTGAAACCCCTACCCTGCCCTTAACCATGGACGCTAAGTCGTTGCACGGTATTTTTAGTGTACTTGTGTGGTACTTACATTGTATTTTTATTGGGAGTACAAAGAAGTCTCCGCCGTTTAACAAAAGATGGCCCTACCAGTTGAAATTGTCAGATGTAAAACGTCATATCGTAAGGTTGGACATCTTGCAAGACCTTAAAATATTAAGAATTTTGTATCAGCATCAAATAACTTTTTTCGTGCGAAAATGTCGAGTTTTTGGCCGAATAAGCGTCATTTGCGGGAAGTTTTGATTTACGTCTTCAATTTGAAAAAATCTGCAGCTAAGGCAAATCGATTGGTTGTAGAGGCATATGGTGGGACTGCTTTAAGAGAGAGAAGTTACCGCAGTGGCGTACCTAGGGTGGGCAAGTAGGGCACGTGCCCTGGGCGCTATTCGAAGGGGGCGCAGAATTCGTAAATGATCAAACCTAAAAATAAAAATAAACCAACAACATAATTGATATTCAAATAATCTCGTGTTTCCTACGCGTGGTGTGCTTTCGCAATCGAGCGCGGGAGGGAATGAGTGGTACGACGACGGCCACCGCGCCAGGCGGCTCAGGCACCCGAAGCGAAACTTCGACAGAGCGCCGGCTTGAGTCGGTAGGGCAGAACCGGCGCGAGCTACCGCTACCCACCGGTAGACAACATTGTCGCGCACCTCCAGAAGGCCTCGACGGGCCTCGAGTGCGAGCAGGGGGCTGGCATCTTTCAGAATTTTTGCTACGCAAAATATCCTCTGTTTGTAGTGTCCTGCTCTGCCACTCGCAACGTTAGTTGTTCGCGAACAATCCTGATGCGCGCGCAGGGGCTATGTGTATATACACACGAGCAAACATATAATTCGAAGACTTTCCATAGGTTCGAATGCGAGGATCGGCTAGTACGGTGAAAATGCACCTTTTCAGGATTACGCGGGTACCCTGAGGTACAACCGTGCACAACAGACGGCATTAGCGCACGAGTATTAGTAATTTCGGTAATTTCATCAATTCCGCACCGCGGCTTAAACTCCAAACCTCAAAATAGTCGTATTCGGCGTCTGGGTAGTTAAGTACGCCGTGCAGGCCTTGCGCCTGCACAATAAGAGTACTGTCAGTGAGGTCACTAGCGCCACGGGGAGAGGTGGACCTAAATAAAGCGGTCAAAAAGCGTAGCATTTTTATATACGGTAAGGGTTAGGAGGTGCCAGCCGCCTGAGTGCAAATACGTATACGTACATACATAACACAGGAAAGTCGGAGATGAGCGCGTCGCAAGAATTCGCGGGAACTAAACTACACGAATCTCGCACGACATTATCGATGTTTCGCTTCGGGTGCCATTCTGTCTTAATTCTTTCACTCGCGCAGTTATTGGCTCATATGACTAGCGTGGCGCAGTTGTGTGTTTTGTTTGCATGTGTGCGAGCGACCGTAAAGCTACTTGATTTGATAAATTGTGTTACCGTCAAAGATAGTGCTTTCAACATAAATATTGGACTTATTTTTACGGTAGGTACCTACATACATTAATTTTTTGAGTTTCTATTTTCTACACTAGGCAGACTGACGAACACTTTACGGACCGAAGCCGAAACTTTAACGATCTCTAAACACTCGTAAATGACATGACCTCGAATCTTCTCGAATCTTTTCGAAGTTCTCTACCGCAATTACCCTGTCATTTTGGTCAACCGGTTGTAAAAGACAGTTGTGTCAACGTAAAAGTTCAACGGGTGAATTTGGACAGCTTCTCAACTGTTTATCTTTGAAAGTCGACCATTCTGCGTTTTCTGTGGATAGTTGACTCGACGGTTAATTGGATGGTTGACTCGACGCAATATATTTAATGATTAATCAAATTATACTGTCTTGATAAATAAATTGGTGATTCGGGGAGAATTGAGTAATTAAACACGGGGGGGGGGGGGGGGGGGGGGGGCAGAAAATATCCGCAGCAGATTGTGCGACGGAGTGAGACAACCATCCAGCGAGACCAACATGGCTGCGGTTAAACAACCGTTGAATCAACTATTAAGATTTTTTTTACGGTCGACTTTATAGTTGTAAAGCTGTACAAATTCAACCGTTGATATTTTCGGTTGACTTTGCAGTTGCCAAAATTGCTAGGGTAGTTAATAAAATTTACTGAGAACGCTTAGAAAGAGACTGCGCGGAAATAAATTTCGCACTTTATAACTATAATGGGGATAAGGTTGATTATAAGTTTATTTATTGGTTCGAGTATCATCGCCGATCGTCTTTTAGTGTCTGCGCGAACGGAGACTGACATGCCATGTTTTTCGACCATCAGCTTCGACCTACACCCCTATACAATATATATAGCCCTAACCCAAGCTTTAAGCAGCTAATTGCCTGTTGGGACACAACACAACCCCTTTTTATTTGAAAAATACCTATATTGAGAAGAGTATGTGGCTTCCGGATGGAGGCCGTGTTGAGGATTAGCGTTGTGCCGACGTTTCGCAAACGTTACAGTCTGCATCATCAGGGCTGAGAGCTCCGATACTGAAGCTCTCGTGTCTCAGGTATTCCTTATATAGTTGCAGTCATCGTTCTGGATCGCTACACCAGCCAATCAGATGTTTTAATTGATCAGCTGGTCAATTAAAAAACCGGGAGGACGGTGTGCCAAATAGGATTGACGTGATATCCTCCATCTCTCAACACGGCCTCCATCCGGAAGCCACATACTCTTTCGCATTACATAAAGAGCCGTGAAAGCCTTAAAACTAAAATACCTATATTATTTATTTGTTTATTTCAGGTGATTTGATTGTTTTCAAAGAATGTTTTCAAAGAAAAAAGAATGTGGGGCTGCAGGACAGAAAAGACGGAAGTTGCAGGAGGAACCAGCCCGAAAATCCAGTAAGTATTTCAAGAAGTATCTTGAGAAGTCCTCTACAGGAAGTCCGACATGTTCTGAGGAATTGGCTACATCGACATGCATAATAAAACCGAAAGTATCCAACACTAATTCAGCACAAGACAAGGAGAATATAAATTTAGATAATTCTGAGTGTGACGAGATCAATAGCAGTCCGGCTACGAGTTCTAAGGCTACTGAAGAATTTGAAGAAAACATTAGTATTTCAGAAGGAGGAAAAGTTTGTGGGCGTGATATGGTGGATGACGTCGAAAACCCAACTAATGTCATACCAGAAGTAATTAAACAGCATAATATTGGACTTCTACCCTTCGATAAGAAAACTGGGAAACCAGTTCTGTCAGATGGTTTGAAAACAGAAATAATCAAAATGGGATCAAAAGATTTCCCAAACACTGAGGTTCCTTTCCTACCAACAAATAACCGCTCTATCAACAAAAGTTGGTTTAAGAAGAAATTGGGAAATCGCGGTGAAGAAGTGACTCGCTCATGGCTAGACTATTCGCCGTCTAAAAAATCTGCTTTTTGCATCTGTTGTCTTATCTTTTCACAATTAGATAATCAATCTTCATTAGAGCACGAAGATGGATTCACCCACTGAAATGCACCTGAAAGGCTCACTGCACATGAAAGTGCAAAGAACCATCATGAGTGCTTCGCCAAGTGGAAAGAAATGGAAAGAAATTTTGCAGCGAATAAAGGGATTATTGACGCTGAACTTCAAACCCAGATCGAAACATAAAAACAAAAGTGGCGTAATGTATTAAAGAGAATCCTTCACTGCATCAAATTTCTTGCCACTCAAAATCTTGCATTACGAGGTCACAGGGAGTCACTTACTACATGTGATAGATTCGAATCCAATAATGTTGTTAATTTCCTTGGATTAATAAAGCTCCTGGCCGCATTTGACCCCATCAGGAATAACCATCTCACTCAAGTAAAAATCATCCTGGAACCACCTCTTACTTTTCACCTGGGGTACAAAATGAGTTCATTCATCTGATGGCGATCACTGTTCGCCAAAGTTTATTGCGAAGCATTCGCAAATCAAAATACTATGGTCTCATGTTTGACTCGACTCCTGATCAGGCACATCGTGAGCAGATGTCAGAAGTAGTGAGATAAGTAGAAGTTGATTTTAAGAGGAAATCAGTTCGCATTAGAGAGTCTTTCCTTGGTTTCATCCAGATAAGTCAAAAGGACGCTGGAAGCTTAGTTGGTGAAATCCTCAAACAGCTAGAAAAAGACTATATGGATCTACAGGATTATCGTTCACAATATTATGATAACGCAGCTGTGATGGCTGGGCACCGGACTGGTGTTCACAAAAGAATAAGCGAAAAGAATAATCTGGCGATATTTGTGAATTGCGATAATCATTCACTCAATTTGGTTGGTGTACATGCAGCCAAGCAGGATACTACAATGGTCACGTTTTTCGGAACTATTGAAGCGCTCTACGTATTGTTTTCTCATTCCACTCAGCGCTGGCAAAAACTCAAGAACTCCGTGCCTGTGGTTGTAAAATCAGAGTCTGAAACAAGATGGAGTGCAAGGGTTGAAGCTGTTAAGCCAGTTAACAAATATCTTGAAGATATCCTGAAACTTCTCCAAGACATGACAGACGATGGCAATCAAACTAGTGAAACAAGAAGTGAGGCAGGGCTTCTATATAATCGCATGTTGTCCTACGATTTTCTGACAATAATAGGATATTGGAACAATGTACTCGCTTCTATTGACCGTGTTGAAAAGAGGCTCCAGGATCCTAGTATGAATCTTCATAATGCTGCCTTAAATATAAAAGCCCTCCGAGACTATTTTTCTAATGAAAGAGAGAAGTTGATTCATGATGCAATCGAGAAAGGTTTCAATCTTTGTCAGGAATGGGATGTAGTGACTGGAAGGCGTCAAAGGCGAAAAAAGCGGATGGCTGGAGAGAATGCGATGGACGCTGAGTTGATCGCTAAAGAAGAAATAGAACGAGTGATGAAGGGATCGCTGGATCGTATTGTATGTGGAATGAGCGTAAGGTTCACTTGTCTGCAGGAAACCGACGACAAATTTGGATTTCTCCTAGATATTAAAAAACTGTGTTACGGCACCGACGACGGCGACGACTTAAGAAAGAAATCTGAACAATTTGGAGATTTCTATGGTTGTGATGTCAACGGAGAACAGTTATACGAAGAAATATTGGATGTTCGAATGCTAATATGCACAAGAAAAGACGTAAACATAACGAGACCTGAAGACCTTCTTGAATTCATTGTTTAGTACGGAGATGAGAGCGTCTTTCCGAATCTGCGCATCTCAATTCAGATTATCCTTACGATTGCAATATCCATCGCAAGTTGCGAGCGATCTTTCAGTAAGCTAAAACTAATACTTTTGTACTTAAGGGCTACAATGGGTCAAAAAAGGTTATGCGACCTAGCTTTGCTCAGTGTAGAGCGAGCAGAAACCGAAGAAATAGATTTCGAAAATATTATAAATTTATTTGCGTCGCTGAAGGCAAGAAAGGTGCAATGTTAAATTTAAGACTATTCTAAGTGCAGTTTGACGGACTTATTCTCGTTCTAAAACAGAAAATAGAAATGTTTCGTAAGATTTATGACTGTGTTATTTAGTGTATCTATTTATTTTATATTTAGATAATTTATGAAGGGGCGCAACTTCGATGCTTGCCCTAGGCGCCATTTCCGATTGGTACGCCCCTGAGTTATCGTGAATGGTTTAAAAAATTTAAGAACGGTGAGGTTGACGTCGAAGACAAAGAACGTAACGGAAGGCCGAAAGTGTACGAAGACGCGGAATTAGAAGCATTATTGGAGGGAGATTCGTTATTCGGGAATCATTGTCTTGCCCTCTTTTCCTCCCTCCGACGAACCTTGCGTGAAAAAGAGAGGGGGGGGGGGTGGCAGCCTCGTTTGAAGAGACGCGACGAACAATAGTCACCGTGTACTCCGATCTAAGGGGTCACACCACTGTAGAATTAAAAAAATTGTTTTCTTTTACTTGACTTAAAAGATGCTTTGAACCATCTAGAATAAAGGGGAACAAGTTTGTTACCTGGAAAACAAAGTCCGCAGGCCCGTATACGTCTGCAGTGGCAGTGGCTGGCCCGTGTGCGAGATATCGACCGTTTTTCTCGAAACACAATTTTTCAAAAGGGCACGCAGCATAACTCCAACAATTGTCATTATTTTCAATCAAAATTTTGAGTACATGTTTAAAATAACCTTCCGAAGAGAAACACGTACGAGATTTTCCATGAGCTAGTTATAACATTAGTTATTAACAAATGATTGTCCTTTTTTCGGTCGAAAATTAAGTTTTTGGTTTAATGCTTGCCAATTACATAAAAATTAATATCTTCACAATCCTCTACGTATTTCTCTAGCTATATCCGTATAAATTAATAGAATTTTTTCATGTTTTTCTAAAATCAAATTTGCGTCAGCTATATTCTGTGCCGCAGAGCGTCTCGAATTCAACATGCGTCGCCAGAATGGCTCCAGTGTCACTTTTTGGTATAATTTTTTAATATAAATTTTTTTTGTTCACTTGTAGATACGACTAATAACATCCTTGAATGAAGTATTCTCTTACTTGTCCTTCCACAAAAAAAATCGTGAAATATCACTCAATTTTGGACGTTTACAGTGGTGTTAAGCCCTTAAGGCGTTCCCCCCACTTGTAGCGCAAAGAAGGCCGTTTTCATGAATTTTTTTAAAGAAAACTACAAAGCTTTTTTAATCCATCAATATACCATCTCAAAGAATACATCTTGAAGAACTTTCAGTAATTTTTTATTGAAAAATATTACATTGTTTAGTGGCAAATGGCCGTCAATGAAATAATGTTTTTATATACACGGTTTGCGGTGACCAACATTGCGGCGAAGTGGATCATCTGAAAAAAAAAATGCGGATGGATTTAGTCAAATATAAGTATAAACTAGTCTTTAATCGAAGGATTTTTAAAAATATTCATTTTTCACAAAATGCGGACAGTCAAAGTTAATGGTTCGATTTTAACGAAAAAAACGGCCGTTTTTTGGCTATAAAACGGCCATTTTTTTCGAAAAAAAAAATCGAATGATTAAAGACTACATTTTTATGTATTAAACAAGCCTGCAAAATTCAAAAAAGATCGGTTCATTAGTGTTTGAGTAATCTTGGTCACCGACTTCAGAAATGCCATTTTGAGAAAAACGCGTTTAAAGTTTCAATTTCAGTTTACACGAAGAAAATATTTTTTTTTTTGTAAACTTACATAGAGTCATCTATTCCGGGCCCATACAGAAGTTCTTCCGCCGACGATGCCGCTTGCAAAACGGAAATTTGGTGTTGCCTTCGTAACATTCTTCCTTCACGAGTGCTCTCGGCCGCACGTCTCTCTGCCAGTGCAATCCGTGCTTCGTCCATTTTATCAGCGTATTCGTGCGCGTTGTGTCCACAGCTCACTCCGATTGATTTCAAATAAAATAATAATGATTTTGAACCTTCGTTGAATAGTCCAACGGCAACATAAGCTGCTAAATTTACAACGATTGCTCCACTCGAGACGATTTTTGGGCTGATTTTCCAAATAAGTTGGTTGAAGCTTTCGTTGTTATTTTGATTGAAGCCACCGACGCATCTTCCGAGTAAAGTTTCCTTACTCAGATCGTTGTATATAGGTCTGATGGCATCCATTACATTTGATTGAAGTGGTTTGTAATCGTGTTGGAAAGCCTCGTTTCTCGCCTGAGCTCATTGATACGAACACCACGATTCTTCACCGGTTGGACATCTCTCATGGTGTGGATTTGCATCGGTTGAACTGTAATGATCGAAGGTCGTCCATATTGCCTCATGCATGTCGTGAACAGAAGCAGAATGGCGTCGAATAGCAAGTCCATAGTACACAGTGAGTTTATCAATAAATTTTCCTGTCAGCTGTCCTTTACCACCAAGCTTTCTGTTTTTTTTGACGTGACAACGTCTTATAAATCGATGGAGCCGGCTGCACGCACGAAAAAGCATGACTCATCGCCGTTACCTCGCTCTGAGGCGTTCCATTTAAGGCTTGAAGTGTAAGCGAGAGCGCGGAACGAGCGACAAAGAGGTACAATCGGCCTCCGCGTTCGGCAGCGTTCGGCAGCGTTCGACATTTGTCTCTCTCCTACTTGAGTGATGGCCTCTGTACACTGCGAGCGACGAGCGACGAGCGATCAGCGATATCCAATGGCAACGTCACTCTCATAGAGCATTTCCGTCATACTCGAGCTCTCATTGGATATCGCTCATCGCTTGTCGCCCATCGCGCGCAGTGTGCAGAAGCCATGAGCGATGCGTCCGCGTGGACAGCTGCTATACAATAATACATGTACATGTTTTCGTCAAGTATGAAGTGCAGTGAAAAGTGAATGTGGTGTGAATTGTTTATAGCAACGATAATTGCGGCGATAAAGGTAATGATTCTTTCGATATTAAATATATGTTCAGTGATATATTGTCGAATATTCGTGCTTTCATCATTAAAATAAATAGCATCGGTCCGCTAGTGCAGCGATTGTAGGTTATGCTATAATTGACAAAACTATAACAATAAGTTAACAGAACTATTTCACGATGAGTAAAAATCAATTGCTTTACTATTCGATCGAAATAATTATCGAGCGTAGCTATGATTTCAAAAAATTAAAACATAAATGTTAAATCTTCCACATATCATAACAACGTGTCTGAAATGACAGATTGGACCAGCCAGCCGTCAAAGGGAACAATTTTCTCCTATATCAAACACATTGGGGCGGGCTTTTTAAAAGCTAGAGTTACAAAAATTTTAATGATGTTTCCAATTTTTTAATTTTAAATTTAAGATTTATGAACAATAATTTAATCACAGTTTATTCTTATAATAAATTATTCAAAATTATTACTTTTTTACAACAAATTACAATTAAATTTGCAAAAATAATTAAGTAACTAATTGAACAACAACTTTTATTCAGTTCACTTGCTGAAAGAAATAATGTCAATACAAAATTTATTATTATAAAATAATAAAATCAAAAATTAAATTTTAACAGTCGAGTAGAAATTTAAACAATAAATTTTATTCAAGTATTTTGTAAATTTAAAATGATTTTCTGAACGAAGAATTTTATGAAAAAATAAAAGTTGTAAAACAATTGCTCAAACACATTCATACTTGTAAAAAATATGTACATTGTAAAAAAAAAAAAAAAATTGACATAATTGTATTTATGCGTACAAATAAATGTAACTTGATCAATTCAATTGTGATTTCCATTTACCTCCTTCTCTATATCCATACAAAATATCTATCAAACAAACAAAATTAAAATTTTCTGTTGAAAAATGAAACCATCCCATCAGTATTTTCTTATGACGTTGTCACGTTCAACTATCGTCAGTAAACCGACTTTTTTTACTAAATTACGAAGGCGGGATCCCATACGCTTTTGGACGTGACCGATGCATTCTTTTTTTATAACTTCTACGTCGTCATAAGGATGAGAATTTACTAGCCCAGTGTACGTTTTCGAATCTCCGTCTCCAATATAGTAACGGTACAGGACATTATATTTTTCTATTGAACGTTTGAAGATTTCGATAATGGAGTCCACCTCCATTTTTCCCGAGGAGCCTTCGTGATTTGCACTGCAGTTATCTTCGTGTGTTTCGTATCATTCTTCGTATTCCGCATCATTTAGCTTATGTTTCCACGATTCATACATTTTACAATACGCACTTTTTACCACAAGATCAAGTACTTTTCCACTGTAGTAGCCTATGACTGATGTGACTCCGAACAACGACGTATATCCTCGCTTCCTCCAGGATCCATCTCCGGAAACTGTTAATTGAGGAGTTGCATCGCCTTCTGCATTAGGTGTATCTTCAATTTCTTCTCGTACGGCTTTTTTAAATATTACATCTGCACATGTTTTCACAGACTCATAAATACTTTTCAAAATTATTGAATATGTAGTCTCGGTAAGAAACCTTGGCATGTCCACAAGTCCGCAAAATTTTTGTGCTCCAGCCAATCCTATGCCGAGAACTCGCATGGTGAATATGAATCGACGATTTATTTCATACGAATGTTCCAAAAAAGGAGAAGATGGTATCAAATTATCTGCACATGAGTCACATTTCACAACGATTTTGAAGCCTAGTCCTCTTGCACTTGCCGTTTCAAATGTAATATTTTCATTACACGTTTTGCACTTCACTAAATTTGAAATAGCAGCAAACACAACTCAAAAGTTCAAAATCCGATATTCAATATTAGGACTTTGATTCATAGTCATATCAATATTATTTTTCAGTTTCTTCGCAGACGTGCTTCAACTTTCAGTTTCCGTTTCGGCCAGGTTGGGCTTAAAAACACCCTTTCTTTTTTTTGGTCGAGATTTCCGTAAATTATCACTGCTTCTTGTTTGTCGCGAACCTTTTTTTCGATCCATCTTTGAATGTAAAATGAATAAAAACTGCGCTTATAATATTATGAACGATAGAATATACGTCTTATATAGTCGAATTGTCGAGCTACACTGACGAGTTTAGACCATAACAGACAACGAAAATACGTTTTTATAAATTCCAGTCTATTATATGAACGTTGTGAATGCCAGGTATACGACCCTTTTCATCGAACAATGCATTGAAGGTCGGAGGGAGGGTCAAGCGCCAGACGGCAGACTAGCCGGTCGTTTACACAACGGATTCTTCTCTTTCAACGCTCATATCTCAGTCAATTTTGTTCGGATCGACTTGAAATTTCCATTATCTCCGAATCTAAATAGTCGAATGTTCTGAAATTTCACTGAAACATGCATGACGATAGGAATAATGTCTGATTAAAATTTCAACAAAATCTATAAAAGATCAAGACCGCGCACTCATTCTACCTTACGCGTTTCAACCTTTGAACATTTAATTCTGTTGGGCAGGAGATTTGGACCCGTCAACGCTGAGTATGAGATGACGGTACCCGTAACCATTGAGATTCAAAGATTCAATCAGTTTAGCGTTCGTAGGCAAAGGGTGTTGAACTTTCGTGCCCCATTTTGGTCGCACATCGCTCAGCAAATCGAGGATTCTAAGGGTTAATGACAATGGCTACGGATCATCGGAAAATATACTATCTGCGATTTATCATGAATAAAAGCAGAGGTATTCCTGCGAAGAACAAATAAACTTTAGTTTCTTGCACCGGTGCTGTTGGCTGTTTGACACATAGGCGAGCGGGAACGCAATGCGAGGGAAGATCGTGACAAGTGACAAAGTACGTAAATTGAGGTTATGAGTCAGGCCATAGTTTTAATTCTCACGTCAGTATAAATTCCACCGATGCGATCGTGCTATCAAAATTCGAGGATACACAATAATATCCATATGATCGTGGGTACGGGAAAATTGCGTCGATGTTGAAGAATTCGTGAACTTCGTGTGCCGCCGTTGTCGCGTGGAAGCGACATTAGCATCATTGTCAGTAGGAACAAAAAAGAAATATTTTTGAGTCTCACTTTCACCGTGAGCAAACTCACTCATCAATTTTCGTCAATGTTACTCTTCTGGGACGCCGAGAAACTTAAAGTGTAGAAGAACGATGTAAATCAATCTAACGCGACGAAACACGGGGGTTTTGTCCACGCAACTGCCCGGCGGTACGAGAAAGGTGCGCGCTGCGTGTCAAGGCCTTTATACACGGCGTATTTTCTACGCGTGTAGGAAATACGCCGTGTGCACAGGCCCTCAGGGCCACGACTCGAGGATGCGCGAGCGTCTATATCTATATAGATGAGCAAAAGTGTTAAGTTATACATAAGAGGACGTTTGTAGTGTATGTTACGATACGACCGAGGCACTTTATTCGATTCGATGTAGTGTACGTTTCGATACGACCGTTTGGCGAGCGAGTCGACAAACGGTGTACTTCAGGCTGAAACGCGGCGTTTCAGCGTGAAGTGAATCTAGAACGACTCTGAGGCATTGAAGAATTTTCGTGGTAAAAAAATCATTCGGAAATTCAGTCGAATATTATGAGATCTCAAGATTGAGTCGACGGATCGAAAAATGACCCAAACAAAATCGTTAGAAAAAAATCATATTTAATTGGTAAAATGTCATTAAATTTTCGATTCGGCGCCGCGTTTTCGCATAATATCGAATCAAAGTTAAAATGTCATCTGCTAAAGCCCATCTTACTGTATAAAGAGTCACGACGTGGCGTTGGTGTCGGTGGTGCTCACAAGTAGTGGTATCGTATCGAATCAGTGGTGTCGAATCGAATTTTTTTCTACTTGGTGTCCAGACGCTGGCGCGTCTCTTGATGAAATATGAGGATTGGGTGTCAGAAGGCCCTGCTTGGTCCTAGCGCATTAATAAATCGATTTATCTACGCTAAATCACGTCGATCTCTGCAGGAATAACTCACGGAATTTTATCACGTCGCAATACTCCAATTTATCTATTGTTGACAAACTTTCACTTTTGAAAAGCTGCGTGACGCAAACTAATCGAGCAATCCATATCGGACTTGGTTTTTTTGTGTTTCTTTTAGTGCCATCTATTGGAACAGTACTGAGATTTGAATGCAATCTTGCTCATTCCTGGTCAAATCGGAAACTTTCCAACCCTGTTATATATACGGAGAAAGTCGGACAAAGGAAAATCCTTGGGAAAGAAAGATACCCTATGAAGAGAGAGAACGTGTCTATGTGTGAGTGTGTGTGTGCAAGAGAGAAAGAGAGAGAGAGAGAGAGAGAGAGAGAGAGAGAGAGAGGGAGAGAGGAAGAGGAAGGGTGGTGCGATAAAGTAGCAAGATGAAGAAAACACTTCCAGCGACTTTACACGGAAGTTGTATAAAGCGAATTCATACTGGTCCGAAGTGAGTTCGAAGTTAGCACCTCAAAGCTAGGCTGGTGATCGATTTCCTGAAGGCTGTATAACTATTCCCCACAACGGGCACATGTATATGGGATATTCCGCGCCATTTCAGCTAGCCCGTGACCCCGACCATTTTTTGTTTTCCTCATTTTTTGTAAAATTGTACCCCATGAAAGGAATATCCACACCAACTTTTAGATTTTTATCTTTTCTCTTGTGGGACTTATAATTTTCCAAAAAATGTCGTTTTTAGCAGTTTTGGAAACGTTTAAACGCTGATAACTTCTGAACTAATTGAGATATCGACAAATGACTCGATATATATATATTTTTTTTCATTTTGCAGCATACGTCCGTTAAAAATATGAAAAAAATGATCACCTATCAATGTCAACGTTTTTTCCTTCTGAAGTAAAAATTATTTCTTTTAAAGATGATTGCCATTTTTTTTAATTCTCTAAAATAGAGTGACCCATTCTATAATTTTTAAGACTAGCCTCATTGTAGGCCCATTTTTTTCTATTTTTTTTCCAATGAATCATATTTTTTTAGAGGATTTTCATATTTTTGATGCCCAATGATGCTATTAATGATTTTGTGATTTCCATTCGGCTTCGACACACCTGAAACGGTTTATTTTTCATTTGTGCTGAATTTAACGAAAAATAAATTATTTTTTCGAAATCACTTTTTTTAAATTAAATTCAGTACAACAGAAAAAAACGGTTTCTGGCCTGTCAAAGCTGAATTGGAAATCACAAAATCATTAATAGCATTGTTGGACATTAAAATGATAAAAATCGTTTTAAAAAAATATGATTAATTGGGGAAAGAAATAGAAAAATAAATGGGCCCATGATTAGACTAGTCTTAACAATCATAGAATAGGTCACTCTATTTTAGAGATTATTTTAATAATAAAAAAGGCCATCATCTTTAAAAAAAATAGTTTTCACTTTAGAAGCAAAGAAACGTTGACATTGATCATTGATAACTTTTTTCGTCTTTTTTAACGCAAGTATGCATCATGATGAAAAAAATACATACTGCCATTTGTCGATATCTCAATTAGTTAAGGAGTTATCAGCGTTAAACGTTTCCAAAACTTCTGAAATCGACGTTTTTTGGAAAATGATAACTCCTAAAAGAGAAGAGATAAAAATCTCACAATTAGTGTGGATATTCCTTTCATGGGTTGCACTTTTACAACAGAAAAACAATCAGGAAAACCAAAAATGGTCAGGGTCACGGGCTAGCTGAAATGGCGTGGAATATCCCATATATATCTACACACAGGTGGGTATGTATACACACGCACACATGTCACCTCTATATAGACGTAAGGGCCATATAGTTGGAGTAATAGGTGACGGCGGTTGCGTGCCTACACATTGAAGAAGATGGTGCTGTAATTGAGGTATGCGCGGTAGCAGAGGCAAGGAAGCGAGATTCTTGGGGGCCGAAGCTTGCGAATTAAGCCTCAACGAGAAATTTCTCATTCTCTCATTGCGCTACGAAAACCAACAGAGTACAAGAGTTACAGAAAGGAAGTAGAGATAGGAAGCTGGTGAATCCAGGTCTCTTCCCATGCCTTTTTCATCCTCGCTGAAAACCCCTTAAACGCAAATTCAAGATTTACAAGAAAATTAGACGGTAAGATAATGTCGGGGACCGTAACAAGTTCGTGATTTGTTCCTTCTCTGTAATGAGAAATTTAGTTTCGAGTTCGTGGGTAATAGGAGGTTCGGTTGATTGAAATCCAGGAGGTCGTAAAGGAACGCCGAGGGAAATCGTTGTCTTATACGGAGTCATTCAAGGAGTACTTCGTATAGATACTGTTAGGCCTCTCCAAGACGTATCAAGAGTTTAGGATGGCGCGTAGACCAATAGGGCTACAAATACGATGCGAAGCAATCTGACGTGGCGAGGAAAGCTGCATTTTCCGCCACCCTCATCCAAGACTCAATATCCTTTCTATCAAGTGAAATCTGCGCTGAGGGATCGTGGATCGCTAAAGCATACTAATTTCCAGACCTGCTTATGTGTATGTAGTGGCAGCACTTCATGCACGTGTATGCCGCCTCATTCGCAGCCATACGTCGACACTTATATCCTATCTCCCATATCTCTGTGGTTGTGGTTTTGACCTTTTGTTCGTCTTGTATGTCACAAAGGTGCACATCAATCTTGGAGCTGGTGAGAGCGAACTTGCGAGCCCCACCGGATTAACCCTCAACGATCTAACGTGGCACGAAGTGAATATTACGAGGCGAGAGGCGAATATAACGCTTCAGATTGACGTTATACATACCACGAGGTCGATCCTGCCGGGAAGATTTTTCGAGCTCAACATACATTACGGCGTCTACATCGGTGGCCTCGGGCATTTCAACGAGTTATTTCTAGGTAAGGTCACGTTTTTTTGTTGCTATTACTCATTCTTACTCGCCCATCACCAACTAGCTGTCATGTATGCGCGTACATATCGTAAGAAGCTATACGTGACTCTTCTACGTATTAATCGGTTAGACATACAAGACGAAAGTTGCTTAGTCGGTAAAAATCCCGCAGTTCACATTTCTTCAAGACAATTGACGTTTCGGGAAAGAGAAGAGACTCACTTCGTTTTCCTTTCGATAAAATGCAATGTGAGACGTTTTCTTTTGGTGAAACGTCAGAATCAGATGTAAAGGGTCTTCTCACTTTAGGCGCTAAAAAAGGCTATTTTCATGCATTTTTATAGGTTTTTATAATAGACATTGATATAAAAGTTGTTACACTTAATAAGATAGATGGCTCAGTAATCGTCACCTTAAGCAGATCGCTTGACTTTGGAAATTTATATAGCCCAACTAGAAAAGTGAGCAAAGGTGATTCCAAGTCGCTCTTAATCAGTTTTTTATTACGAAGAAGAAGGTCGTTGTGAAATTCCCGTGCCTGGTACAATTTTCGAGAAAATATTTCGTAATAGTTAAAAGATGTTATTGTACGAGTCATCGTCATTCCGCCATGACAGTTGGTCGGGTAATCGCCATGGGAACGTCCCACTAATCGTCACAAGCGTTTAAACAGCTTTGAGGCCTTATATACCTTTGAAAAGAAAATTGTTTTTTTTTATTGACTTAAATTATGTATAACATGTATAAACATGTCGAAAATTATATGCAAAAGTTATTTTAGGTGGACATTATTTTAAAGGCATGTAGAAAAATGGTTTTAAAACTTTAAACGCGTTTTTCATGAAGAAATGTTTTCAAAATCGGGCAGACTCGTAAGTCCTGCATTTTTTGACCGATTGTCTCCAAATTTTAACTATAACTTCTTCGATACATTTTATAGCCATGTACACATGATTTTTACAATCATTTAACAATTGCAATTTTTGGAAACGAACAAAGGCCGTTGTTTCAGTCGAAAATGCGACTTTCTTAAAAATCGAGCTAGATGTACAAAAATAAATATTTTATAATAATCCTGTGTACTTCGGTAGCAAAACTCATGTAGATTACGGGGAAAAGAAATTTCTTCTGGGTGCACATGTGCGACTCCAACGAGTCCGCTCGTTGAAGGTACCTACAGATATGTGAAATAAACCCTCTAACCATCGTTTTTATTGCCTTATTAGTATTTTTTTAAAATCCCAAAAAGCCTTGTTTTCCGACCATCCAAAGGTACATAAGGCCTTAACTAATTATGCAAAGGTTCGTAGGAATTTGTTAACTCGATTATGTCTGCATATAGAATGGCAAGATAATTTTTACGCACTCTGTCACAAACTTTATGATTTTTATTAAAACATTTGATAAAGAGTTTAAAACATAAATTTCTCTTCCATGGAACTTTATTAATTAAAAAAATAAAACTAATTATTGTTTATTACGTCAGAATTATAATTTTTATTTATTTGTAGGCATTATAAACAACTATTTTTTCATAAAATTATATTTAATAGTACTTCGATCGAGTTCACCTGTGTTCAAGACATACCCAGTTATCGATATGGTCATGACCTAGTAATCGACAACGTTTATTTATATGTATTTTTTTTTACTATCGCGAATATGTGTATGACGATTACTGGTCCGTGGATCCTTCAGACAATGCTAATTACGGACCCAACATTTCTTGTCTGATTTTCTACAAACTAATATTCGATTCGTAAGACTCTTTTTTTGCTAATATTGTCCCAGTTATCGACAGCCGTGGCGATTAATCGGCAGAATGTTTATGTTGCTGAACCGGTAATCGTCATATACGAAAATTCGTTGAAATTAACATAAAACTATAATTTTTTATGCTGAACGCAAAACTAAAATCCTCGTTAATCACGTAAAGGAAAACTTACTTCACGCAAGTCCACAGGCATTCTCAAATCATCCGAGATGTGACATGGTTCACGTTAACCTCCTAATGAAGGATTCGGCCGAAATGACAGCTAGACGTCGTAGCGGAATATATTTAATTTGATTATTCTTTTATACGTATATTCACGGGTGTGAAAATATAATACAACATATTAAATACCTCCTGGAAGCTACTATACCACAGATCTGCACGAAGGACTGATTTTTATCTGAAAATACTTATTTAATACGTAAACATGACAATCACTAGGACCCTGGCGTCCACTGAGCCAACTACCTTAAATACACTTTCGAAATATGTTAAATTTTTATTGATCTATTTAGGGCACTATTTATAGCCGAAAATGATAGTTCGAAAAATGTCCTAAAAAAATTGTAGGTCTGCGCTGTTTACGAAATCTGGGAGATAGATCATCCGGAATAAAATCAAACGGTTTTAGATTCAGTATGTTAATGGCTATAGTGCAAATCATACGATTTTTTATGTATGCAAAAATAACAAAATGTCGGACATTTTTCGCAAAAACAAAAAAAAAGTGTTTTGTTCACCGTTTTTGGCAACAAAAAAATCCTTGATATGCGCTATAGCTATAGTTTGAAAAAATAGGTGGTTAAAATTTCATACGGATCGGTTCAGTAATTTCAAAGATTTTATCAACAAGCCGTTGAAAAACGCGTTTCACGTTTGTTTGGGTTACATAAATACATAAAAAAATTTGCTCTAATGTATTTCGAAAGTGTGTTTATTAAGTGTAACAACTTTTATCCCAATATCTATAATATAAACCTATTTAAAAAATGCATGAAAATACCCTTTTAGCGTCTAAAGTTAGAAGACCCCTTAAAGCCATCTTTTATCACAGTCCCTTGATACGTGGTACATCTTTCACTTTGCCTTGAGATGAAACCGGCTGTGATATCAAGCACACGGGGGAATGCCCGTAAATTAGGAGCCAGAGTAGATCGTAAAGACGATGTATATCGAGATGTATGCACTTGCATTGTGTATTTCTATCAATGTCCTTCGTGTGTAAAGTACTGCTTTAGTAAAAACATTTGTATTGACGACAGAGAGAGATTTTACGTACGGAAGAACTTGTAGACGATACTACGAAGTGATTTGTTTCGGAGTTATGTTACTCACATTAGTCTGTTTGATACTTGAATGGGAATTGCAAGAGAGAATACGAAAGGGAATCTTCGAACCACTCTTCGGAGCTGTCCTCTTGTATCTTATGTTTAGATTTGTGCAGGAAACCCCCGGCGACAAATTCCCTCGAAATTGCTTGTATTTTCTCGTAAAAAAATACTCCTAGTAAATATAATAAAACAAGTAAAAAAACGCCAAGTATTAGAAAATGCCCTCGAAAAATTATCGGTCGTTTACTTGAAGATATGACTGATAACATCCTTGAATATTAGTATTCTCTTATTTGTCCTTCTACAAAAAAAAATCGGGAAATATCATTCAATTTTGCACGCTTACAGTGGTGTAAGCCCATCAGGTAAAAAGAGCGTGCGTTCTTGATTTCTATCGATTTTGTTCAAATTTAAACCAGACATTGTTCATATCATTATGCATGTTTGAGTGAAATTTCAGAACAAAATTATAAAAATTATTCAAAAATACGTGTCGGCTTTTTTTACCCATTCTACAAACATGCCAAATTTCGTCGAAATTGGCGAGGTCGAACTCGCAATCTTTCCTTGTAAGTTAAATATAATATACTGAAACACTGAGTTTGTTTTGAAATTTAGTTATTTTGAAACTGTTCGGATACCGTGCTGTATTTAGGGATCAGATATTTTCCATGTTCGCGGTGGAACGACTGATTCGGCGGTGATCACCCGACGGGGGTATGTGGTTCTTGCCCTATTATAACGCTTCCCTCTCGGAAGCAGTCGCCGGTTCTTGCTCCTGCCTTCTCTCTCGGATTACATACTTCCTCCTAGCTTTAGACATCAATGATAAATACGCTGTGCTAAGTTTTGTACTCTTCGCCTCTATATTATTTTCTCCTGCTTCACATGAAAGGTGTTATCATCTCGGTTTTCTGCAAATCGATTTTAGCGACCGTGACGGAAACGAGGGTAAGCGATCGGAAAGGAGTGGTGGAAGTAGCAATGAAATAGACTAAGGAGTTTCGGAACAATTTATTTCACGTTACCATTTGATTCAAATTTATACGGTAAATTCTTTGTCATATACTGAATGCACCCTCCAAATTACAAATTGATCGTCTACAGCGTTTCTACAAAATTTACAATCGAAGAAACACTTTTTAACATAGGGAGATGCCTACGCTCATCGCTGAATAGCAGTTTCACATACGGAATAATGTGAGAAAATGTTGAAAATGTCATTATGGGTACAAGTAAGTTTTGAAGGATTTACAAGAGCGGGCGTTACTAGTATTAAATCGCATTAACCACCTTCATGCTATAACGTCGTCATTAGACTTTAGTTTTTCAGTACATCATGTTTTGTCAAAGTGTAAATAACATAATTTTTTTGAACTCAAAATATGTCGACTTTTGTGCCAACGAAACGCTATTTGCGGGAAACTTTATTTTAGTGCCTTCATTTGAAAAACAAAGCAACTGAAGGTCATCGATTGCTGTGTGAGGCTTATGGAGACTATGCTCTAGCAATCTCAACTTGTGAATGTACTGGCTTAAACGGTTCAAAAGTGATGATTTTAACACGGAGGATAAGGAAAGTGAGGAAAGGTCACAAACGTTTGACGATGCAGCATTGGAGGCGTTATTAATGAAGACTCCTGTCAAATGAACGAAGAACTTGCAGAATTGTTGAGAGCGACTTAACAACCATTCCCGAATCGAAATTTTCAGCTTATTTTGCCCCTCCAGATGCTCACAGTGGTAGGAGATAAAGGCAGTAAAGTAGTTTCGTATTCAATATAAAATGAGCTCCTACTTAGGGCCTAGAACGGGAACAAATTTCCCTTTTCCCCACTTGCAGGCGCTAATGAGGACGTCGACTGGCACACGTATACACGCACACGCATACACTCCATTACGCATATAGAGATACACATGGCTGAATACACACATGCGTAGACACACGTATATACCCGCACACATACATGCCTAGGCATGCACCAACACACGTATACTAGTACCTATACGTACGCATGCATGCCTGTTATAGGGATCCACGTATACATGCATACGTGAGGGCAATTCCTATCAAAAATATTGAAACTTTTTGCCCAAGATCCATTTCTTCCACTTTGGAGAGTTGCTGAAGCTGCAGGGACAAGTTTGGAGCGAATGCGAAAGGTTCGCTGGGTAGAGATAATGGAAAGGCCGTTGGAATAGTACGCCTCTACGTCAAACGCGCGGGCCTACCGTGTCCAACGCATGATGGTTGCGGAAAACTATTAGACCCCATCTTCCGAATGCGACCATCCCCACCTTCGTTTCGTCGCAACAGCCAAATGCGCGATAGGTCCAAACGCAATAAAAAGAGGAGCTGCAACGACTTCAGCTAGGTTAGGTAGGAGTATAAGGGCCTATGGAGGAGGTAAACAGCAAAGGAAGAGCATATTAGGACCCATAGTAGGACTTCTAGCAGCAAAAGACGAGCTGCAACGACTTTAGCTAGGTTAGGTAGGAGTATCAGGGTGTATGCAGGAGGTAAGCAGCAAAGAAAGAGCATGTTAGGAGCCCATAGTAGGACTTCTAGCAGTAAACAGACTCAAGTGAGGCTGACCTAGGATCAAAGGCCTTTTAAATAGGCTGAACATTTCGACTCGGGTTGTTGTAATTTTATCACACTAAAGCGCCAATTTTCACAAAACAAAACGTTTAAAACTTACGTGTGCCCCTTCTATGAAAAGCTGTCAAATTGCTTAGTATAATATGACAATGATGACGAAATTGTCATAATGTACCTACTGAGTGAAATACTGTCAAATCAATCGCAAGGAACATGCCTCACGTGTCATCCTTCGACTTTGTTGAAACTTATATATGTTATGAAGCATTGAAAACTAAGCGACACGTATTTTTTTTATCGATGTAAAAACGGTTTCAAGCAGTGAAGCCAGCCGTCGAAGAAAGATATGTCAAGGGATAATATTGCAGTTTTACCTACAAGCAGTCGACCGATCGCAATGAAACAAAAACGAAAATTTTTCCAATCAAAAGCGAGGAAAAATCCACTAGGGGGTTATCGCAAAAAAAAATTATTAAGGGGGGAATCACCTCTATTCGAGGGGTGGTTTGGCCCCTTAAAGCCGTTTTCTCGCCGATAAAAAATACGTGTCGCTTTCTAGTTTTCAATGCATCATAACATATATAAGTTTCAACAAAATTGAAGGACGACACCTGAGAGATGTTCCATCCGATCTTCGATGCCTCAGAAATGGAAACGAATAATCCCGAGCTTCAACCGAGGATGGTTCGTTTTCCTGCCTTTTCTGCCTTTCTAGACAGACTCCTGCCTTCTCTAGGCAGATATTTATGCCTGCCTAGGAAAGGAGGTCAATTTGTTCGAGTTAATTCCCATGCCTGTGGTCACATTTATAAAAGAACCAATTCGAGTCGTCCTTTACGTAAGAAAATACTTTTTTTCAAATCAACATTTGCTCCGCAGACGGAGATTTCCTAGAGTGGAATGGTGGTGGAATCAAGAATCGAAACGGCAAGTAGGTCTAACATTATAGAAGTTATTTTTCGTATTCCGCGCTGCCCCTTTTCGCTGTATGCGGTTATTGAGATGCCTTCACAAAAGACACTGGAAGACAGCAATGCTGTAAAACATGACTACTTCTCAGAACCAACGCTCATATGGTTGGTACAAGGCTCAA
This sequence comes from Ophion obscuratus, assembly GCA_964007375.1. Taxonomy (NCBI): domain Eukaryota; kingdom Metazoa; phylum Arthropoda; class Insecta; order Hymenoptera; family Ichneumonidae; genus Ophion; species Ophion obscuratus. The sequence goes on from OZ023315.1 coordinate 46,647,372, forward strand.
ACGACTGCAACACTAACGTTGACGTAGCAATCCAACTTCACCATTTCATGGATGAAGCAATAACTGTGATGACCGCAGGCGGGTTCGAATTATGAGGGTGGGAGCACTCGGAGGAACATGAGGAAAATGAGCTCTCTCAAGTGCTGGTGCTCCTGTGAAATAAAAGGAACGATATTCCCGATTACGCCCAAGAGTATTGCCAGGAGGACGATTCTGGCACCCACGGAAGGGGTTTCTGACTCAATCGCATACACCCGTCGGATGACATCGTGTCCAAAGTTGGTATTGCAGGAGACATAGTCTTCGAAAATTGATTGGTATACAGAAATTGACGACACCATGAAGACGAACTTTATCGTCTGGTTTAAATAACTACCATTAATATCGGAGATAAAGATTTCAAGATGCTCCACCGATGCTTATAGGGCCTTGTCACTTTAGACGCTAAAAAAATACTACTATCATACATTTTTTTGATCGGTTTATATTATAGATATTGATATAAAAGTTGTTACACTTAATAAATACATTTTCAAAATGCATTAAAAAACCTTTTTCTATTTATGTAACCCAAACAAACTTTACACGCGTTTTTCTCAAAACGTTTTTCGACGTGTTGATAAAATCTTCGAAACTACTGAACCGATTCTTGTGAAATTTTAACCACATATTCTTTACAACTATAGCTATAGCGCATATCAAGGATTTTTTTAAATTTTGATGTTTACTATTTTTTTGAAAACGTTTCTTGTTTGTTGTTTTTCTTAATGTCAGCCATTTAATTATTTTTGTATATATAAAAAATCGTATGCCATTAACATACTGAATCAAAAACTGTTTGAGTTTTTTGTTTCGGATGATCCATATCCGAGATTTCATCAACAGCACAAACCTCCCCCATGAAAATTTATATACGCAAAAATATACTGCAAAATTATTTTATTAATAATTGTAATATATGTGAAATGTATGCCATATATGAAAAATATATGTTGCATATATGTGCCAAATTCTAATTTTCGTAACGTTTTTATATATGAGCATGTAAATGCGTGGTATTACTGTATATCAATGTATCATATATCAATGATATATGTAGCATTTACCCTGCATATATACCACATATATTTAGCATATATGTTGCATACACACTGCATACATACCACATATATACTGCATAAATGGTACATATATGCCACATATATACAGATATGCGTAGCATATCTGTATACAGGGTGTCCCAAAACTCAACGATAATCTGAGACCGGATGAATGGCCAAGTTATACCAGTTCTGGGAAAAATAATAAAAAAAATCCATATCACTCAGTTCAGCGATAATAGACATTTTTAAAAAAAAGTTGAAATTCGACACCCTTGGTCGCATTTTCAAGTCCTGTGATTACCAATGTCACAATTTCGCTGTGATTTTTTTAATTTCGTGATCTTCATTAACGATGCTATTAATCGCAACTACAAATTAATGCAAAAAACATTGTTAATTTAATAAAATAAGTTAAGTTTTAGTGAGTCATGGTTCACAAAAATATTGTTAGTTAACTTTGACAATTCATTTTGAAGAAAAATGTACTACACTACCCTTGGCAAGTTTTTTCAAAAGATGGCACATTTAATCAAGATTTCAAAATGGTGCAACACTTGCCACTTTTCTTGCCATTAAAAGTTTTATTTCTTATTTTTTTTCAAATTGAGCTCATTTTGAACAACTCAACATTAGGAATTTTTGTTACGAAAATTTGTTATTTTTTGTTTGTAAAAAACAAACAATTTTGTTTGTAAAAAACAAACAACAAAAACAACAAAACAAACAAACAACAATTTGTATTTTTTTATTGTAAAAAACATATGTTTTTTACAATAAAAATTGGTTATTAACTGACTCAATTACCTCTTTACTAAAAATAATAGTTATTTCAAAAGATGGCGCATTTAATCAAGATTTCAAAATGGTGCAACACTTGCCACTTTTCTTGCCATTAAAAATTTTATGTCTTATTTTTTTCAAATTGAGCTTATTTTGAACAACTCAACATTAGGAATTTTTGTTACGAAAATTTGTTATTTTTTGTTTCTGGTCTGAAATAAAATTATTATTTTTAGTAAAGAGGTAATTGAGTCAGTTAATAACCAATTTTTATTGTAAAAAACATATGTTTTTTACAATAAAAATTGGTTATTAACTGACTCAATAGTAAAAAACATATGTTTTTTACAATAAAAATTGGTTATTAACTGACTCAATTACCTCTTTACTAAAAATAATAATTTTATTTCAGACCAGAAACAAAAAATAACAAATTTTAGTAACAAAAAATCCTAATGTTGAGTTGTTCAAAATGAGCTCAATTTGAAAAAAATAAGAAATACAATTTTTAATGGCAAGAAAAGTGGCAAGTGTTGCACCATTTTGAAATCTTGATTAAATGCGCCATCTTTTGAAACAACTTGCCAAGGGAAGTGTAGTACATTTTTTTTTCAAAATGAAGTGTCAAAGTTAACTAACAATATTTTTGTGAACCATGACTCACTAAAACTTAACTTATTTTATTAAATTAACAATGTTTTTTGCATTAACTTGTAGTTGCGATTAATAGCATCGTTAATGAAAATCACGAAATTAAAAAAATCACAGCGAAATTGTGACATTGGTAATCACAGGACTTGAAAATGCGACCAAGGGTGTCGAATTTCAACTTTTTTTTTTAAATGTCTATTATCGCTGAACTGAGTGATATGGATTTTTTTAATTATTTTTCCCAGAACTGGTATAACTTGGCCTTTCATCCGGTCTCAGATTATCGTTGAGCTTTGGGACACCCTGTATAGTGTTTATATGTAATAGTATACTTTAAGGGACAATACCACTGTGACCCCCTGTTGTTTATTGAAGATACATAAAAAAAAAAAATTTCAAATTTTTCGCGCCCCATGATGACGCTGGCGAAGCTCCCGCGTCAGGTACTGTTGCCTCTGCAGTGGTTCGCGGCATGCAGCAGAACTCTCTTCAAAGTCGGTCTGAAAAAAAATACCGAGTGTTTTCGTTAATAATATGATATTTTGAAGAGAAGTACACAGGGATTTGAAAAAATATTGATTTTTAAAAAATAGGCACGCTTTTGAAATTAAAGGACGATTTTCGAGCAAAATTTCTCGTCGAAAATAGGCTATAACTTTTTTTATTATTGAGATATCGAAAAAATCCTATGTACTTCTTTAGACAATCTAGTTTTATTGATGCAGTCCAAATTTGAAGTCGATCGGATAACAATTGCTCGAGTTCTGCTGCGTGCCGCACTCAAAAAAGTGGTTTTGAGAAAAACGCGTTCAAAGTTTTAGGTTTGTTAATTTATGCGATAAATTGGAAAAACAAATTTTTATCTTTAATCAGCGATGCCGGCACCATATAGCTGGCCTTCAAGAAGCAAATTATTGTCCCTAGCATCTTTTCTCGAACTTGTAGAGGCTCTTCTTGCCTCTTTTGCAGCGTCTGTGAGCGAGCGCTCCGCCAGCTCGAGCCGCGCTGCGTCGGTTTCACGCAAAAATTGAAACAATTTGGGCTGATAGTTATCCCCAACGTCTCCAAAACTTTCATGAGGCTTCTCAGGCCATCATTGAATAATAATATCGCAATATCAGCTGCAATATCGACGATCTTTTTGCTTCCGGACTGACACTTGGGGGCTATTGCCCAAACTGAGTTGTTGTAGCTTTCGTTGTTGTTTTGCGTGAAGCCGCACAGTGGGGCAGAATCCCAAAAAGCTGGCCAAAATTTGGAAAGTGTCCAAAATGATCTCCAATTCTCTTCTCGGGGGTTTTCGGGGTCGCTGAATACGAATCTGTTATCAGAATTACGATTTTCAAAATGGCGGACCCAAAATGGCGGACATAATTCAACCAATTAGTCAAATAATTCAGTAAAAAATACCCAATCATATTTCTTAAGGGTTTTTGGGATCGCTGATTACGAATTTGTTATAGGAATGTTAATTTTCAAAATAGCAGACGCGATATATAGACGATTCCGCAAAAATTTTCAATTTTTAAATATTTTTTAATAGAAAATGTTTCATAATATTTTTAGGTTTAAATGAGTAGAAAATCTCTAGAGCCATATTTTTATTTTTGAACAATTTCTTGAGTACAAAATTTGCAATAAATCAAATATCTGTTATTTACTTCTAGTAACAAAAATCTTGTATGTCATCTTCAATGTTGGAATCATTCGATTCGGATTCTGATGTTGACCCACTTGTATCCAAATCGGAATCGTTCCTTATCTCTTGTCTGGTGACTTCAGGTTGTTTTAACATTTCTATAGCTTCTTTATGTAAAGATTTGGCCGGTCTCTGGGGCAATTTCCTGATGTTTGAGAGAAATGGATCTGATGATACTAAGAGCCTATAGAAAATGTCTCTCATATTCGATTCTCGAGAGCATTTTCTTGAATGATGTAACCTGTAGTTCTTTATGTCCTTATTGCGTGACTCTTGGGCCTCTTCAGAAAGTTGTCCGATCGGTAAAAGGGCATATTTTACAATTTCTGCTCCGTGCATCAGCACTTTGTGCACAGATGTTGGCATGTAATACCATGGATATAAAGCAACGAATAAACGGGCAGTATTTACACAATAGTCTTTGAATTTTTCTTCGTCTATATCATACCCGCTCGAAATTGCCTGCAAAATAACATGAAATCGGTGAATTAAATTTTCATCGACTCCTGTTATTTCAGCAGATATTTTAGCATTTTCGAAAAAGCGGCGGGCGGTATTTCCATCGTTTGAGCTGCCATATCCTGGCTTTGGTCGATCAACGATAAGCCCCAGTGTTGTCTTAAATTGAGTCTGTATGTCTTCCTTGCATACTTTCACAATCTTTTTCACTTCCTCTTCACGAGCTTGCCACTTTTGAGTTGTGAGCTTATACGACAAATGCAAACAGCACTCGAAAAAACGAATCCACGCATGTAATGTAGATATGCCAAATCTTAAATTATCTGTAGTAATGTCCATTTTTATAATTTTGTCGATGTTATTAAAATCTTTAGAGGTGGCTTTGCACAGGAAGCAGCGTTGTGCAGAAGTGGTACCGGTTACAGCGTTACAGACTTTGCCGTCTATCATCGTAAACGACATACAATAGGTTACTGAAATTGATTTTTCATTTTGTTCAGTAGTGTATGGTGCAAGACCCGCAATCTGCTGTTCAATGTCGGTAACTTCTTTCAATGTTGATTGTACATCTTCATGTACAAACTGCAATCGTATTGGTCTGCAGAATCGAGGAGATGAAGGTCTAGGATTTTTCCACACAATAGTTCCTTCATCCGTCTCGTGATTGTTGTAGATTAATTGCAAAGGTACCAGAGAAGTATAAAAAATGCTTTCATCAGATTTTCCAGCCTCATCAAATTTTTGCTTATAAACACTTTGACCGCTGCTTCCATCACATCCCCATTTACAGTGAAGTACTAATTTTTGCAGAATTTCAGAATTTAGAGTATCGATGACATCAGCCTGAAGTTGTATAATTCTGTATGTGGTATGATCAAGTAAAGCCTGTAGTTTAATTTGTGCGCACGACTCAGTAATATTCATGTACACAACTGATGGATAACAACGATTTTTTGCTTTTTCTACTTCATGGTATGATGGGTATAATTTGCATTTACGTGCTCTAGCTGCATTTCTTGATAGCTGATAAAAGCGCTTTGATTCTCTTTTCTCGATCATCAAAGAAAGTGCTTCGTCTGGGGTTAAAGGTGTCTCATTTTTTGACCGAACAGCAGCTATATATTTTGAGGCTCTTGTTGGGCTGGTTAATGTGACATCTTTAAGAACCTGAGCAGCATCCACTTGACCAGAAGTCCTTAAACTCATTTGAGCAGCATACGTCAATTCTTCTGTAGATAAAGTAGAACGTATTTCTTCAGTCTTTCGCCTCTTAGATCTATCGCTGGATGAAGCAAAGGATTTCGAAGGTCGTCCAGATGTTCCTTTTTCATCATTCTTCACAATCTTCTCAGATGTTGATGTTGTGCATTCAGTATCGGATAATGTTGAAAAACATACGGTGCCATTCAACCATTCTTCATTATTTTTTAGAAACTTTTCTTGGCCTCTATTTGCTGCTTTCTATCTGGATCGAAAATTTGCAAATAACAGTCCTAATGACTTTTCATCCTCGTTTACTTGTATCACATGTTCTGTTTTCTTGAAAATTGCATCTTTCAAAACTCCAATAACGAATTTCTGTTCGTTTTTTAAACTGTCTTTCACCATGAAAAAAACATCTCTTCTTGATAATTCCATATTTGAAGATTGGGAAGACTATGTAAAATACCAATATAAACATGTACAAAATTGAATGACATTATTTTGAAATCATTTTATACTTAACAAAACTATATACGGTGTTCTGACTCGAAATGTACAAAAATAATGTATTGCTACTAAAAATGATTTTATATTTATAAAGAAAACGAATATTTATGATATAAATGATTAACAAATATATTTACATACATTCTGCACGAAAAAAAAACCGAAATTACATGAAATCTGTCTTTACGAGAATCGCCGTCTACACTACGTATACACTATGTACGTATACACTAATACACCTTTACTGCCGAAAACCGTTACGCCGTACACACATGGGGGAAACACAGTTCTAGCTACTGAGAGTTCTTGCAGGAATATTTTATAAAATGTTGAGATTTTCGTAAAGCGTACATTTAGAATAATAAATTACTGTATTAAAATTTAAATGATCTATGAATATTAATCAATAAATGAACATACTACAAATGGAATTGATAAATAAATATTAATCTATGTTAATAGACAGAAAATATACCAACGCGCTGTAACGTAATAATCAATGGATTACATTCACACGTCCGTTAATGTCGCGCCACGTATTTCTTCCTAAAAATTAGTCTAACTATTCGTTGAGCACTCCTGAGCAGCCAGTTTTTTAGTATATTATATTTAGTACTGTACATTATCAGTTTCTTGTTGAAACAAGGTCGAGACTCGCGAAGACATTTTTAAAACTACTTTAATAAATCGATTTTCGAAAAAAAAAAGTATAATTTTTTATGTTTACTTGTTGCAAAATTTAGATATTTCAAACATAAAATAAGCAATAACTGTGCATAATTATATTTTCTGCATACCTTCAGAAAGTTTTTCCATTTTGCAGAATTAAAATTGAGACAGTTTCGTCCGTTTCACAGCACTTCGAAACAGGCAAGAATTTTTCGACGCGTACGCTTGTTTAATGCGTACCGAACGGCGGCTGAATGTCGACTGATGTCGAGGCGACCCTAGAGCAGGTATAAACCTGCCCGGTCCGGAATTTCGTCCTAGGACTATCAGTAAACAAGATCTGAACGTATATAGACGAATATATACAACTCAAACATTTGACTTTTGGCCAGCTTTTTGGGATTCTGCCCCACTGTGAGCCGCCCAAACAACGCTGCAGCAAATCGTCTCTGCACAAATTTTCGAAGACTGGCGTAATTGCCTCCAATACTTCCTCAGGAAGAGGCGGCTTATGGCGATATTCAGAAATATTACCGCTTGCGACCGCTCGCTGCCACGAACACCACGACTCGGCTCCCTCCGGGCAATCGTCATGTTGTGGCTCACTATCTGTGGATATTTTATGTTTGATAGTTGCCCAAATTGCCTTCCTCATTTTTTCAACATCATCGCTGTTCCTCCGAATAGCCAAGCTGTAATATGTTCTCAACTCGTCAATCAATTTTCCGGTGAGCTGTCCTCTGCTAGACAATCCTTTTTGTTTTTTCACGATTCCGCGGAGGCGCGTCCCCATACATTTTTGGACATGATCGATGCACTCTTTTTTTTATCTCCAAACCGTCGTATGGATCGCTATTCGATATGCCCAGAAACGTTTTAGAATCGCCGTCACCAATATAATATTTACATTTTATGCCATAGAGCTCTTCAGACCGTTGAAACATTTCGACAGCTGAGTCGACTTCCATTTTTCCGGAGGAGCCGCTATGGTTCGCCTGGCACTCATCGTCGTGGGTACTTTTCCATTCCCAGTACTCCGCGGTGCTTTCTTTTTTTTCTCCAATGCTCGCAAGCTTTGCAATATTTCGAGTTCACCATAACGTCGATCACTTTTTTAGTGTATCAGCCGATTAGCGATGGTATGCCGAAAAGCGAGCTGAAACCGCGCTTACGCCACGATCCGTCGCCTGAAACGATAATTCCGTCCTCCACCCCATTTTCCAACGAAATTGTCTCCTCCTCAAGTGCAGCCGTTTGTTTGCTCACTGTGCTCACAGCTTTAGTGGCAATCGAAATCGAATTTCGATTTCGATTGCCACTAAAGACATATTTCAGTCTTTCGATCGAAAAAGAGTCGATCGTAAAAAGACTGAAATATGGGGCGCGGTAGGTCCATAAATGCACGAAACTTCATCAGGCCATTTAAACCGACGCCAAGAAGACGCATACTGAATACGATCCGACGATTTATTTCGTATGCATTGTCAATCATAGGACACGAATTGATTTGCACTTTTTCACAATGGCCGCAATCGACCTCGATTTTGAATCCGAGTCCGCGCAAACTTTTTTCAGTAAATTTTAGTTTTAAGGCTTTCACGGCTCTTTATATAATGAGAAGCGTATGTGGCTTCCGGATGGAGGCCGTGTTGAGGATCAGCGTTGTGCCGACGTTTCGCAAACGTTACAGCCTGCATCATCAGGGCTGAGAGCTCCGATACTGAAGCTCTCGTGTCTCAGGTATTCCTTATATAGTTGCAGTCATCGTTCCGGATCGCTGCACCAGCCAATCAGATATTTTAATTGATCAGTTGGTCAATTAAAAAACCGGGAGGACGGTGTGCCAAATAGGATTGACGTGATATCCTCCATCTCTGTTTAGATTGTCCGGATGTTTTCGGATTTCCAAGCCTTCTCGGTGTTTCCTGGAAAAATAGCTGTTTGATGGGGCCAGACTTTGGGCTTTGTCGAACTGGATGGCATGACCAGTCTCCATCCAATGTTCGGCCAGCGCTGATTGTGTAATATGGCCATATTTGATACACCGTTGGTGTTCTTTGATCCGTGTACTGATCTTCCTCCCGGTTTCTCCCATGTACACTTTACCGCATGAGCAGGGTATCTTGTATACTCCTGGTGCACTTAATGGTGGTCTTTGGTCTTTTGCACTCGGAATCACTTGTGCTAGTTTCTTCTGAGATTTGAAGATGACTCGCACGTTATGTTTTCCAAGGACCCTCCCTATGCGATCGGTTATGCCCTGAAGGTATGGAAGGGAAGTTGTTGCGGTTATTTGTCCTCCATTCTCTCCATCAGGTGCTGTAACCGTTTTCGGACCAGCTATTTTTCTTTTTAGATTTTTTATCGTTCTTTCGATGTTGCCTGGCTTGTAGCCATTGTCTCCTAAAGCTTTTCGTAGGTGTTCTAGTTCAACCTCCAAGGAGTCTGGTTCGGAGATCGCTAGAGCTCTGTAGACAAGAGAGCTTATGACCGACTGTTTTTGGGAAGGGTGGTGATGGGACGTAGCATGGAGGTATCTATCCGTATGCGTTGGCTTCCGGTAAACTTTATGGCCCAAAGTGCCATCGCTTTTCCGTTGAACCAGTACATCCAGAAATGGGATTTGATTCATCGACATAACGGAACCAGGTGGAGGGCTTGAGGGAAGCTTCTTGCAGAATTCTGTTCTCGAAGTTCTCCATAAAGATGTTGGCGATGATAGGAGAAATAGGGGAACCCATGGCTGCGCCTGAAGTTTGTTCATAAAACTGGGATTGAAATTGGAAATATGTAGAATTTAGGCAATGTTCTATGAGAGGCAGTAGGTTAGGGGCTACGGTCTGCCAAAAATACACAAAAACAACATCCCACTAAGGCCCATTGTTAGCAACATAGGCAGTGCTACATATCATTTGGCACGTTTTCTCTGCAAACCTTTGCAGGAACTCGTAGGCCTCAACAACTCCCATATCCAAAACTCCCGGGATTTTGTGAACAAGATCCAGACTATCAAGGTACAACCAGAAGACATTTTAGTGAGTTTCGATGTTGTATCCCTGTTTACAAACGTCCCAACCAATGAAACCCTAAGCATAGTTAAAAATTCCAAAAAAGTTGCCCCTAACCTACTGCCCCTCATAGAACATTGCCTAAACTCTACATATTTCCAATTTCAATCCCAGTTTTATGAACAAACTTCAGGCGCAGCCATGGGTTCCCCTATCTCTCCTATCATCGCCAACATCTTTATGGAGAACTTCGAGAACAGAATTCTGCAAGAAGCTTCCCTCAAGCCCTCCACCTGGTTCCGATATGTCGATGACACCTTCGTCATTTGGAGTCACGGCAAAGAAAACCTTAATCATTTCTAACCTTCCTCAACTCCCAGCACCCCAATATTCAATTCACCATGGAGATAGAACAGGAAAATCAAATCCCATTTCTGGATGTACTGGTTCAACAGAAAAGCGATGGCACTTTGGGCCATAAAGTTTACCGGAAGCCAACGCATACGGATAGATACCTCCATGCTACGTCCCATCACCACCCTTCCCAAAAACAGTCGGTCATAAGCTCTCTTGTCTACAGAGCTCTAGCGATCTCCGAACCAGACTCCTTGGAGGTTGAACTAGAACACCTACGAAAAGCTTTAGGAGACAATGGCTACAAGCCAGGCAACATCGAAAGAACGATCAAAAATCTAAAAAGAAAAATAACTGATCCGAAAACGGTTACAGCACCTGATGGGGAGAACGAAGGACAAATAACCGCAACAACTTCCCTTCCATACCTTCAGGGCATAACCGATCGCATAGGGAGGGTCCTTGGAAAACATAACGTGCGAGTCATCTTCAAACCTCAGAAGAAACTAGCACAAGTGATTCCGAGTGCAAGAGACCAAAGACCACCATTAAGTACACCAGGAGTATACAAGATACCCTGCTCATGCGGTAAAGTGTACATAGGAGAAACCGGGAGGAAGATCAGTACACGGATCAAAGAAACACCAACGGTGTATCAAATATGGCCATATTACACAATCAGCGCTGGCCGAACATTGGATGGAGACTGATCATGCCATCCAGTTCGACAAAGCCCAAAGTCTGGCCTCATCAAACAGCTATTTTTCCAGGAAACACCGAGAAGGCTTGGAAATCCGAAAACATCCGGACAATCTAAACAGAGATGGAGGATATCACGTCAATCCTATTTGGCACACCGTCCTCCCGGTTTTTTAATTGACCAGCTGATCAATTAAAACATCTGATTGGCTGGTGCAGCGATCCGGAACGATGACTGCAACTATATAAGGAATACCTGAGACACGAGAGCTTCAGTATCGGAGCTCTCAGCCCTGATGATGCAGACTGTAACGTTTGCGAAACGTCGGCACAACGCTGATCCTCAACACGGCCTCCATCCGGAAGCCACATACTTTTTTCAGTAAACTTTATATCGCGATCACACAGTTTGCACTTCACTAACGTCGATATAATGTTCAATGCATCGACGAGGTGTACTATACGATAACCGAAATCGTTAGTAACACCGACCTCTAAATCGTCCGACAATTTTAACTTTTTCGCCGACGTGCTCATATACTCTGCAGAACTATTTTCGGAGCTACAACGTTTCGGAGGTTTTCGATTCTAAATTTTCGTTCGACTCCTCGTCACATAGCTCCGTTTTGTTCCCTTTTTCCCCGCGTACACTTTCGGATTATCCATTTCGATGTGCAAAGAATAATTCTGAGCGTTCGATATCTATAAACTAAACGATTCGGAGCATTTAGACACGAGTAGCGTCGCTTCTATTCGCAAACTGACGCTATGACGCTATCCCTATACCTGCCTTGAAAATTTTTCAATTATCGCCACCTATGGCTTTTTTTCGAAACTATATTCATAACAATAGCCGGTTTTTGTGAAGGGAGACAAAAAAATACCTGGGAAAGACCCGCAGGACCTGGGAAAAGCCCGTTATACCTTCCGACCCTGAGGCGCGCAGCTGCGCGGGACCCCGAGCGTCACGGAGCGCTGCACCGCTTCACAAAATATTCAATATCTCCAAAAATAATTATTTTTCGACCTGGGTCCAACGGCATCTTAATCTTAAATGTATTTTAGATTTTTCTAGATGGTTTTCAAAAAATCGATTTTTTGAAGCCGTCACAGTGGTGTTGTCCCTTAACTGCCCGAGTAGAAATCTTGCTCCAGCTACAATAAACACCTGATCAGGCATCCTGATTTCTTTATCCAGCCTTGATCAGAATTTTTTATCAAGCCCTGATCTTTTTTGAAACACAATCCCTGACTTCCGTCTGATCAGGGTAAAAAATCAAGGCCTGATCAGGGTAAAAAATCAAGGCCTGATCAGGGTAAAAAATCAAGGCCTGATCAGTGTAAAAGATCAAGACCTGATCAGCGTAAAAAATTAAGGCCTGATAAGAGCTTAATTTTTCACGGCTTGATCAAAGTAAAAAATCATACGATTTTTCACGGCTCAGGATGACCGATTTATTCCTGAAATAAAAAAATATACCGCATACACAAAAGAGAAAAAGGCACGACTTCATAAATAACGCTGATCGTTTATTTTTTAATCTTAATATAAAATCTATCACATACATTTTTCACCTATATCTATGTGGAAAACAAACATCATTTTTCTTGTATTTGTAATAGAATAAAAACTCGAAATAAACTAAGATATGTCACTGTATTATATTCCACTTATCATCCCGAAATAAACTAATATATTTTTTAAACAAAAACTTAAGAAACTTCGTGAATAAAGTAAACAGAGCTCAACGTTTTTATGACCAGACGTTTCTAGGAAACGTTACATTGGGCGTTCTGTTCGTTTTTTTTCCGCGACGCTCGAAACTTGTCCCAGTCTTTTGCTGAATTGATCAGGTCTTGATACGGCTCCAATGGCTTGTCCAGTTTGCTTCGAAAGAACTTCTATTCTGTGTTCCCTATATTTCGAAATGACAGCCACTGAAAAATACGAAAATGTGTATCCCACTTAGAATTCAATGTCTACATATATATCTATATAAGGTATGCACATTATTTTATTAGGGTGGCACAAATTTGAGCTCTATTTTTTTCTTGTTTCTCACCATCCAATTATCTACTTTAAAGAAGAAAAAAATTGTTGCCCAAAAACTGCGAGCGTTCATTTTTTAATGAAAATTAGAATCGAAGCAGGAGAGCCCGTACAGCAAAGACCAACCAAATAATGGTAAGTTGACAGCATAGTGCAGTTCAGTGCTTCAGTTCGGATGTAATGTCCATCCGAAGGGCATTTCTTATGGGCTAACTTGCACCGATGGAATTACTTTCACTTAACTGAACTACGCAGTTAACTTATCCTTATTCGGTTAGCCTATGCTGTCCGGGCCTGTACAGCGAAGGCTAACCAAATAATGGTAAGCTGACAGCGTAGTGCAGCTCAGTGAATGTAATGTCCATCCGAAGTGCATTTCTTATGGGCTAACTTGCACCGATGGACTTACTTTCAGTTAACTGAACTACGGAGCCAACTTATCATTATTCGGTTAGCCTATGCTGTCCGGGCCCGTACAGCGAAGGCCAACCAAACAATGGTAAGTTGACAGCATAGTCAGTTCAGTGAATGTAATGTCCATCCGAAATGCATTTCTTATAGGCTAACTTGCACCGATGGAATTACTTTCACTTAACTGAACTACGCAGTTATTTTATCATTATTCGGTTAGCCTACGCTGTCCGGGCTAATCAGCACTGATAGCAAAACATTTACCAGATTGAACTACGCTGTCAGCTTACCATTATTTGGTTGGCCTACACTGTCTCTTTTTCTACTTTGACAAAGGAGACGGACCAAGTACAGGAAAATAAAAGCGACACACAAAACAAATATGAATCTACTTACATAGTGGTAGCGCCAACATATGCCAATCCTCAGGAATTTCGATTTGCTCCTCGCTGAGAGGATCTGTTCCGGGTCTGTCAAATGTATCATAATAAATATTTCAACCAATGCATATATAATTTGGCGTATGGTTAATTAATAGTCAGATTTAATCCAATTTATATTTATAGATTTAAGAATTGTAGGTCTTTGAAAAAAATTAATTGTTATACTAACCTGCTGCTGTATTATTTTCTCGTTTTTTCCCTTATTTAGAGCCCGCTATTCACGCAGACGAAGTCGTTGCGCGATTTTCCTCCGATTGTGTTTGTCCATCTTATTCACAACGTACACGTTATATATAAAAATGTATAAAGTGATACTCGTGCTTCTCTCGTGTCTGTGTATCATTTGACAAGATGAGGTTAGGCACGTTTTTAGCGCCAAACTGTAGAAGTCCAGTACATGATGATTGCTTGAAATTAGCTGGATCAGGCGAATTGAACTAAGCCGTAAGTCCGGTTGCTCGACCACCGCCTGACCCCAGCTTGATCAGGCAAATTAAGGCAAACTTAAGTAAGGCCTTTGTACTACAAGGTGATCAGGCGCAGATCAAATATCAGGCCAGCCTGACAATATTTCTACTCGGGTGTAAGTTAAGTTTTTTAAGTTGAAGTTTTAAGTTTTATTAAGTTTAACTGTAATAGTATTTATACACAGCGTATATTTCTTGTCAGGAATATGTATCAAAAATGTATGCGTCATATATGACGCATACATTTTTGATATATTTTTCTGACAAAAAAATAGATTGAAAATATACCGAAAATATAAGCGTCGTATATGCCTCATATATGCATCATATATAGTGTTTATACGTAGCATATATTTTTTTGATCAGAAAAATATATCGAAAATATATGGGTCATATATGCGTCATATACTTGGTGCGTATATACTGAATATGTACGTATTATTCTATTTTTCGTCACTATATATGCGACCGATATATATGTATGTAGTATATATTTTCTGCATATATTTTACATACATAAATTTCCATGGGGGTTACAACTTTTTAGGACATTTCTTTAACTACCATTTTCGTCTATAAGTAGTGACTTATATAAATTTAAAAAAAAAAAACATTTTTTATGTATTTCGAAAGTGGATTTATTAAGTTTAACAACTTTAACATCAATATCTATAAATGAAGCTATTTTTAAAAAATCACGAAAATAACCTTTTTAGCGTCGAAAGTAAGAAGGCCCCTCATACCATAGTAATGGATGTGAGGGCCGAATCGTCGAACGACGTTGAAGTCCATCTTCTTCAAATTAAGTCTCGCATGTCGCATGACAAAGAACAGTACCGTTCGTATTGATCGCGGCCACGATAGGTCCTTGTTCAACGGGTCTGCATTAGCTCGGGGCCCACAAAACAGGTGAATTTTGGAAAAAAGATTCTTATGAGAGAATCCTGGGATCACGAGGTCATGATTTTACACACAATTGATACGTGGTCTTGCCTTATGGACATTTTATTAGAAAATATTGATAAACAATTGACTTATTATTATTTAACCGAAGTGCTGCCATTGCTGCATGGCCAATCGGGGTAGGTGTTTCTGGCAACTAGGGTAGTCTGAAATAAAAAATGAACGATTTACTTTCATTATAACAATAAAACTTTCGTATGACTGGATACTTTTTTTTATTTAGAAAATTAAGAAAATAGCAAGTTCTACAAAAAAGTTCGATTTTTGACAGAGAAAAACATGTTTACTAGGGTGGCACAAATTTGAGCTGTATTTCTTCCCCTTTCTCTCACGATCCAATTGTCAGCTTTAAAGAGGAAAAAAAATTGTCGCGAAATCTGCGAGCGGTCAAAAAATATTCAGAGGTTGCTCAAGCCTCCCAAAAATTCAAATTTTCGTTCAAAAATAATTTTTTTTTCCTTACTTCTCACCCATAAATTGTATTCCGCGCCTCTTCTTCAAGATCATCAGGTGCTATGTACCGAAGTTGTCACATTTTTTCAGTTTATTTTTGTTCTTATATGTTCTTTTTATTTGTGTTTGGATCCGTGGTGATGGCGATCCGCAGCTCATTCTTCTTTGTGCCGATCACATCGCACTAAAGGCTCGAAATAACAATTTGAATGCACGCAGCCTTCTCTTTTGGACATCCTAACAAGAACAATAAACGGTTTTTTGGCCTAACCAATAAATCGTAAATGTATAGCACCGATGTACAACATCGTATGGTTTATAATTTGGTTTTAAAGTTAAAGTTTACACCATAACATGGTGTAAACTTCCATACATTACACATCTCCTAATCGTCCAACGATTACGAGAAATAATTGCAAGAGAGGAAATAATACAACGCGTTATATGGCACAACCGACTATAATGATAAATGATTTTTTGGTCCAACCAATAAATGATAAATGTGTTTCATCGATATCCAACATCGTATGTCGCACATCTCGATACAAAATTCGTACGTGACACATCTCGTATTCGTCCAACGATTACAACAATTATGATTACAACGATTTACCGTGGTGCAACCACAGTGAAGCAAAAAACAACGTCTGCCATAGTCTTCTTCTACGAAACAGATGACGAAAGACACGGGTCAAGAAATCAATCGTCGCCAAGCAGATCGGGTAGTCGATCTCAAAGGGAAGACTACCACAATTACAGTTGTTACAGCTCAGAGGGACCTCGTCATCATCAGCATCGTTACGATTACTACTATAACCTGGAGGAACGATACAAACAGAGATCGCTTGATGAGGACGATTAGTACTCGGACTACAGTATCCATAGGACACGGACACAGAACAAATCACCTGAGAATGTGCGTAACTCACATACAGTGGACTCCAGGTCAACATTTCCATCAAAAAATAGACTAGGAGACAATTCCTTCAGCATGGCCGTCGAACCAAATACTCTGACGCCTTCAGACCTAACGAAAAATAATGAAAATCCTCTCATCACAGCAACAAACAGCGATGACAATACAACGTCGTGTGCAAAAAATATACATTGAGTGACCAATAAACAGAAATAGAAGCGGGAATTCTGGAGGTTTTTGGAGAACGTATCAGACCCGATAGAGTATTAGCACCAGCAATTCACAATCACCTTGCAACTATCTGGGCCGAGATTATCGAGAGAGGCTTGCCGGTCGAGGAATGGAAGACTGCACTAAAAAAGTTTACAGTGGCAGAAGATTGCGTTTTCGTCTTCCCCCAGAAATTAAATTCGGAAATTAAGGCAGCCTTGGACAGTTCAATCTAAAAAAGAGACGAACAAATTGTCGAAAAACAAGAAAAGATTGCTGCTGCATTCGCCGGGCTGGGAAAAACAATAGAAATCCTGCTGAAATCAAATCCTGACGACAAAAAAAAAAGAATATTTGGAACTACTTAATGGGGTAGCAAAGCTTCTTGCTGATCTTCGACACGACGAAACATCCATTCGAAGAAGTTTGACCTTAACAAATTTAAAGCACCCTCCAAAGACACACTGAAATATGTGTCGTCTGACGCGTGGCTCTTTGGAAAAGATTTGAGCGAAAAAATGAAAGCGGCCAACGTTTAGCAACAATCATCGGAAGATCTGAGACCGTTGTTTAAACAATCCCCTGATCAAGGAAAAAATCCAAAAAACTGAAAAGCCCCGCCTCACCAAGGCCGGTACAGGTCGAATGCATATTCGAGGGGAGGTGGGTACAGACAGAGTTACAATCGGATCAACAATTACAACCGAGGCAAAAAACCTACTCTTCGGGGCAGGAATCTACATCAAAAACAGGATCAGAGGGATGAGAAAAAGACACATTAAACGTAAGTAAATTCGCCGGTATATTAACTTGCTTCAAGAAAGACTGGAATGACCGAACTTCAGATGAAACGATACTGAGCTGGTGGGTCACAGGATATAAGATTCCTTTCACATCGGAACTATACCAAAAAACCCCACCTACCGAGCCGTCATGGTCAAGTCACGAGAGATGGTTTATTCACGAACAAATCGACACCTTATTGAAAAAGGGATTGCAATACTCGGCTGTATGCCGAAAACAGAACAATTCGTATAAAAAATGTCTTATTCCAAAAGCTGATGGGTCATATCGTCCTATCCTTAATTTAAAACTGTTGAATGAATTCGTAAAAACAGAACATTTAAAATTAGAAGGTGGAAAAACGTCCATCCCAAGAAAAGTAAAGTAATTCCTTCAACACGATGTAAATTTTTCGGATTTATTTATGATTCGGTACCAATGAGTATCCAGCCTCCCGCGGGAAAGAAGGATAAAATTGAAGAAAAAGTCGAAGAATTTAAGCAAATAAATCATTTTACAATTCGAGATTTTGCGGGGTAAATAGGTACCATAGACTCAAGCTGTACAGCACTAAAATACGGTTAAGTGCAGATGAAGAAATTCGAGAGAGCCGGATTTTTGGCACCAAAAAAGAATAATGGAAATTTTGAAATTTTGAATCGCGAATGATACTTGGTGAGGACTTGCATTCAGATTTTTCGTGGTGGCAAACGCACATCAATCATACTATAAATTCGATTAAACCATTCAAACCAGTTTTAGAATTTTTCTCTGATGCCTCGCGCTACAGATGGGGAGCATGTTGTAACGGTAATCGAATGCATGGCCATTGGAGCAAAGATGAGCAAGCTTATCACAAAAACTATTTGGAATTGTTGTCGGCCTTCTTTGCCCTAAAATGCTTCGTGGAGAATTTAAAAGACTGCGATCAGCTACCCCTTATTGACAATGCAATCGCCATCGCTTACATAAATAAGATGGGCGGAATTCAGTTTCTAGTATTCAGCAATTTTACGAGAGAAATTTGGAAATGATGAGAAAGAAGAAATAATTGGATTCTCGCATCGTATGTTTCTTTTCAAAACAATATTGGTGCCGATTTTGAATCCAGACGCCTCGAACCTGAAGCAGAATTTGCCCTATCACACTCAGCCTTTCAAAATATCAAAGCCAAATTTAGCAAGCCTGACATACAAGGAGACGGCACGACCGTAGGGTCGGGGATTTGGCCGAATTTTTTTGTGTTGAAAGAGGACCCCTAGAACCTCACGTGATTAAAGTAGTAGGACGCACTACTCGGAAAATTCCGCGAAAAATCGATTCAAAGTTTCTTAGGCGCCTTATGAGCTTAAAATGTCAGGCACTTCCCGAGCCGCCGTCTAGTCTAGACCGTTAGAGCTCAGTCTTTTGCGCCGGAGGTCTCGGGTTCGATTCCTCCTGCGGATCCTTTTTTTTATCCCAACAATTATTCAAAACGTTTCTCATCCCCACATTATTTAAAAAAATGTATTTACATTATTTTTTAAATTATTTTCTTTATTTTTTCCAATAAACCAATTCATAACGGTGGTTTTTAAAATTTTTCATTGTAAAGTATATGAGGAACATTGGGTTTTTAATGAGAATAACAAAGTCGATTAGGAAAAATTCAATTTTTATTCATATAATAATTATATACAAAAACCGCAGTGGTAATTATCATAGAAACAAACAAAGCAATAATTTTTGCGACATCTTGCGCAACATATGAAAGCAGATTTCTTACAATCGCAGGGAGTTTGCCATACATCCGTACAAAAACATGTCCCAAAAACATTCATGAAAATGTTTCTAGACAAGACAAATGTTTACAGACAGGTAAACAATTTCATAAAGCGCTTGCAAAATTGCAGCGAATTGTTACAGCAGAATCGTGAAATTAATTCCCGGGAAGATTGTATAAAAATCCATTCAATAATTCACTATTAATTATCGTCACCAATATTCCGAGACATGATTCAATACGTCAGGTTTGCCTCAAAATTATCAGTTACTAGAAATATTTTTATGAATGTTAATGGGACATGTTTTTGTACGGATGTATTGCAAACTCCCTGCGATTGTAAAAAATCCGCTTTTATATGTTGCGAAAGATGTCGCAAAGATTATTGCTTTGTTTGTTTCTACGATAATTACCACTGCGGTTTTTGTATATAGTTATTATAAGAATAAAAATTGAATTTTTCCTAATCGACTTGGTTATTCTCATTAAAAACCCGAGGGCGCAAAGAACCGAGTCCTAACCGTCTAGACTAGACGGCGGCTCGGCAAGTGCTTGACTTTTAAAACTCATAAGGAGCCTAAGAAACTTCGAATCGATTTTTCTCGGAATGTTCCAAATAGTACGTCCTACTACTTTAACCACGTGAGGTGCTAGGGGTCCTCTTTCACCACAAAAAAATTCGGCCAAATCCCCGACTCCACGGTCGTGCCGTCTCCTTGATAGATTTATTCGCAACAAGA
The DNA here is from genome assembly GCA_964007375.1 of Ophion obscuratus. Classification (NCBI taxonomy): domain Eukaryota; kingdom Metazoa; phylum Arthropoda; class Insecta; order Hymenoptera; family Ichneumonidae; genus Ophion; species Ophion obscuratus. The sequence goes on from OZ023315.1 coordinate 46,667,702, forward strand.
ACAAACACGAACTGCGAGCATTATGCTTCTTAGATACAAGACCCTGGCTCAATCGCGATTACGCTTTCACGATAGACTGAAGCTCGGAATATTTTTACGAATATTACGAAAAATGACGGCGTTAGAGGTATTGTTGTGGTACCATATTGGCCAGCTCATGTTTGGTTTCCTGTCTTCACTGCGATGTTGGATTACGAACCGATTTATTTCAAACCGCATGTGAACCTATTACGCTCCTTGAACAGGCAGGCACACCCAATTTAGCAGAGGATTACCCTGGTTGCGGGGGTGCTGTCCGCCAAGCGCCAAAAAAGAGAAACGTGCCATGAGAAGCATTTTCCATAATGCTATCTTCGTTGTCGGAGTCTTCACTCAAACAGTATGATAGCTGCCTAAAAAAAGAAGTGGTCCTTTTGCCGAAAAAAATGACATCGATCCAGTCAAACACGATACACCACAAGTAATAAAGTTCCTAACAGCTGTTTTCGATAACACGGCTTCTCATGACACGCTAAATAGCTGCCGATCAGCGATCGCTCTATTACGCGGACGAGAATGAGGAGAAGATCCTCAGACACGGAGATTGTTCAAAGGCATAACGAAACTCCGACCCAGTAATCCTAAGTACGAATCGACGTGGGACCCGCGAATTATTTTGGATCATATTTCACAATGGGGACTTAACAGCACGATGCTACTGGAAAAACTTACACTCAAGTTGGTGACATTGCTGGCCTTAATCACAGCACAACGCATGCAGACGCTGGAGTTGATTGACATTAGAAATATTCAAAAATCTACTAACTTGATCGAGATTAAGATCCTAGACAGGTTGAAAACGTCTAAGATGCATAAGGCACAACCCACTTTGACTATACCATCCTACAATGAAAACACCATCGTTGGCGTGGCATCAATGTTAGAAACGTATTTAATAAAAACAAAGGAGTTGTGGGAAATAAAAACCCGGCTTCTCGTCACTCTAAAAAAACCTCATAAAGGAGTATCCAGTCAGACACCAAGTAGGTGGATCAAAAAGACTCTTAAAGAATGCGGCATAGATACGGTGATATTTTATGCATATAGTACACGACATGCTTCAACTTCTACAGCAAAAAAAAAGTGGGGTTTGTCTAGATATAATAAAAAAAGCCATTGGATTGCCGGAAAGATCTGGTACCTTCGCCAGATGTTACGATAAAAATGTTATTAAAAGTAAGGGATTATACGCGAAGGCTTAATAGAGTCAAGGACTGAGGCTACGTTCTATAATGGGCTATCTATTGTTCTAAAATTAGAAATAAACTTCCACAAGGAATTTATGAAATACTGAATTTCTGCCGTAATAAACATTCAAGAACTACCTAATGATCTTGAGAAAGAGGTGAGGAATACAATTAAATGATTGAACGAACTTATACCTGTAAGTGAAGTTCGATCATAATTGTATAAAGCGCCTCTTCCGAAGAGATCAGTCCCACCCAATGGATTCCTTTTCCCCTGTTTCTAATGCACACATTAAAAATCCTAGTGGTTACGGCCGCACTTTAAAATAATAAGCTGCGTATCGCCGTGACCACGGATTCAGACACAAACAAAAACATATAAAAAAATTAACTGAGAAAATGTGACAACTTCGGTACATAGCAAGGGTACTAGCTAATGATCTCTTCGGAAGAGGCGCTTCATACAATTATGATCAAACTTCACTTACAGGTAAGTTTGTTTAATGTTTTCATTTTACGCTTTATAATTTTTTAATTAACCTCGCGTAAGCTCTAGCCTGTCAATAAATAGTTAGTGGTCGCTCAAGACTTTCCAGATTTCCAATTTTCGCCAATTTTGTTTTACTCATCTCGCTCATAAATTTGACGCTTTGTAAATTTTTCAAAACAATTAGTGGTTTTTCTTTGGAAACAAATTTTTTAAATGTACCTTACACTACTAACTCAAGAATTATAATCTTTGTTCTCATAAAATAATTCTTTAAAGCTCTTATCCGTAAACAAAATCATAGGTCCCCGTTTTATCGGATTAGAAGTGTGAGATAAATTTAAAAAATCCGTTTCTAAAGAAAGCAGGATTAATTGTTTAGAAAATATTACAAAGTGTTAAATTTATGAGTGAAAAGAGAAAAAAAATTCGCGACAATTGGAATTTTCGAAGCTTTTGAGCGACCACTAAATATTCATTGGCCGGCCAGAGCTTTCGCGAGCTTAATTTTTAAATTATAAAGCGTAAAATTCGCGAGTAAGAAGTGAACAAAAAAATTGATTTTTTAATGAAAATTTGAATTTTTGAAAGGCTTGAGTGACCTCGAAATATTTTTTGATCGCTTGCAGCTTGCCACTTTAATATTCCTCATTGGTGATTAAAAAATACATAAAACAGTTCAAACAATCATCCGGTTATACGATAAAAAAAGTTATGATACAGGAACCTTTCCTATAGAAAACTTTTTTTCTACAATGCATTGTTTCTATACATTCGTCATTTCGACAATTAAATTGTAAGGAAGTGCGTCAGCGTATAGCCTACTAGTTTGGAATCAAATTAAACAACTATAATTTACTTTCGGTATCGTCAGCTTCGTCTTGGGCTGCTCGATGAAGTTCTCGCCCTTTTTTCGATGCATCCAATGGATGCTTGTCTGCCGTCTCTATGCTCTGAGCATCGATTTTGTAGCACTTTGCATAAGCATTGGGTCCAATTGTCAATCCCATCACTTGCTTGATAAAATGCAAGCTACGGTAGACAAACGACGCGTCTACTCATGCATGCAACTCACTTGTTTTCAATTTTTCTGCGGAAGTACTCGTCTCGTGATCATCATTCTCTGATGCTCTACATCTCAATGAAGGCTGCTTTCTTTTTTTTCGTGGCAAGACGTTCAGAACGATCGCTGGAACCGCTGCCTTCAGAATACCCTCGTTCCATTTCCATTGAGTTCTAATATACTTTTGACGCCTCTAATATGCTTTACATCTGTACTGTAGCACTAACTATGAGTACCCATATACTGTAGCACTAACTACGAGTACGAGGCCTGACGATTTTAGAGTCGGGCCAGCCTGGGCGCAACGATGATCGCCTGAGTTAAAACGGCGACCCGACTCTGTTCATCAACGTAGGCTCGGCGTCCAATAAACGCCGGGATGATAACATCGGACCAACGTTACACCCAAGCGTGGGCCCTACGTCGATTTCGCCGTCGACCCAACGTCGATTTCGCCGTCGACCCTACGTTCATTGCAGCATCGGCCTTACGTTGACTGCGACATCGAGCGTACGTCGATACGAATGTCGGCCCTACGTTAATTTCGGCATCGACCCTACGCCGATTGCAGCGTCAGCCTTACCTTGCAATGCGGCATTGGCCCTACGTCACTCGCAGCGTCGGCCTTACGCTGATTGCGGCATCGACCCTACGTCGATTGCGGCATCGGCACTACGTTTAACCCTTTGAAGCATACATTTTTTTTACACACAAATTTTATTGCACTTTCATTATTGATCACACCCGCTACGTGAAAAACAAAAGTTTAATAGGTATGTTTTAGTAGTGATTGAAGTCCTAGAAACCTTGAAACGCATTTACAACCATACTTAATTAAAAAACACTTTTGAATAGACAAAATCTGAATTGAATTAGGTGTAACACCAGTGTAACACCAGTGTTATACTATGCCGCAAAAGGTTAAGGGGTCTTTTCACTTTAGACGCTAAAAAAGGGTATTTTTATGAATTTTTGGTAGGTTTATATTATAGATATTGATATAAAAGTTTTTACACTTAATGGATACACTTACGAAACAAATTGAATTTTTTAAATATATTTATGTAACCCAAACAAACTTTAAACGCCTTTTTCTCGAAACAACTTTTTTCGACGACTTGTTGATTAAATCTTCGAAACTACTGAACGGATTCTTAATCCCTGCAATTATTGAAATTGTTTTCACACCGAAATACTGCAAATATCGAAACTAAACCCTATTCTAAAATGTCAATGCTACCCATGTTGAATGCTACATTGTGCTGTTGAGGCGAAGCTCAAACAAAAATTCACACAACGCATACACGGGCATACGGGACACGGGCATACGGCCGAGTACCAATGGTCTACTGACAAGCTACTGCTGTTTTACGGTCAAGCATCGGCCGAACTCTGCAGCTACAAGCGGTAGTCAACTAGGGCCGGGCGGTGATCAACCGGAGTCAGATGAAACATGGTGGCCAGCGTTGTGCCAACTACCGAGCCTAACGTCGAAGCGACGATTGAACGAGAGTTTCAACAACTCTGGGCCATAGTCGCGTTCGGATCATCGACTGCTGATTCGGCGTCGGCTTACCGCCAAACGTTGACTGTGCTCTGGGTCTGCAACCGGTGGCCAACCACACCCGTGCGACGATTAACCAGTGTAGCATGAAATATGGTGGCCAGCGTTGCGCCAACTACCGAGCATAACGTCGATGCGATAATCGAACGAGAGTTTCGATAACTCTGGGCCATAGTCGCGTTCCAATCGTTGACTGCCGACTCGTTGCCGCTTGGTAGCTAAGCATCGCTCGTACGTTTCGCCGACGCTGGGTTGTCGTAGACCGACGATCGTTGGCAGCCGACGTACAGCTGCCGCAATACAGCCAAGCGTCGGCCGTACTCGGAACGTCGGGTACCCGCACATGGGTAACTAAAGGTACAGACCGATATACATCTGCTTTTATATAGTAGAGCACTGTTTTGCAACCTTCTTGAATGCGCAACCCTTTACACGTAAAAAAATCTTCCGGCCACACCCCCCCCCCCCCTGTCCCCAGAGCTAGCAAGGGAAGCTTTGAAATTATTAGTGCCATTTGCCACTTTCTACCTATGTGAATTAATAGTCCAGTAAAAGAGACGAAAACTCAGCACCTTTAGCGTAGAATTAGAATTTTTGACTGAAGCTAGATGTTTGCATACTGAAAGTAACCCCAATGAAATGTTGCCCCTCAACTCGCCACAGCCCTAAGAAATAGGGGTTGAAAACTTAAAAATCGCCGTATCTCGATAATGAATAGCCTGATCGAAAAATATTTTAAACAAAAGTTGCTTGGAATAATAAAATACGTATAAAGTTATGCAACGTCGAACGTCCTATTTTTCAAAATAGCGGCACAAAGACGATTAGAAAATTTGGTGTTGATGCGTGTGCGAGCTGAGTAGACATATCGCTGCGTCCTTGGCTGGGTCAGTGGTGCTCTCGCGTTTTTTCCGCTATTTTTCGCTATTTTAAAAGACAGTGGATTGGACTCAGATAAATTCATACGTATTTTATTATCCCAAACAACTTTTGTTTGAAACATTTTTTGGTTTTGTCTCTTTTACTGGGTTTTCGTCGCTTTTAGTGGACGATAACGTTCTCTTCAATGGTAAACATAAAAACTAAAAAGAGAAATAGGCTCCAATCAGAAATTGCTTTGGTTATTTGCGTCACAAAAATAGAACCACGACCTTTGCGTCACAAAAATAGAACAGGTACAGCCTCCTTACAGAAATTGTTGTATTTTTATTGTAATGTAAGAGCTACAACCGGTGCTTTTTACCTTTACCCGGCGTGCGACCGCGACCCCCCGAGCAAGATTTTGCCCCCCCCCCCTCCCCGGGTTCGCAACCCACACGTTCAAAAAGACTGTATTAGAGTATACAGCTGCAAAATTTTACCTGCAAGGGATCGTATCATTAGATTCAATATAATGTATACGGTCAGCTATAATTCGAAAAAGGTTACCGCGGTTCGTCGTAGCGTAGCAGGCGATTTGACCCTTCACTAAAATCGTCATAACGTGACCAATTTTTTAAATTTTTACAAAATATTTGTCAATGTCATCAAACTCAGTATCAGCTGCACAGCTTCACAGGCCACATTTGCATGGGCAACTTTTTCAACGAGCACTTGGTGTTCAGAAACTCCCTGAATACTAGGGTAGAGTACTGGGTACTAGAGTAATAGGGGATGTAAAGTGAGATATAGTGGGGATTGTAATAAGGGGAATGTTTAGATTTGGGTTAATCTCGGAATTCTGGTTGGAAGTGAACGAGTGGGAAATGGTTTGAGTTATTCGTGAGAATAGAGGAGCGCGCCGGAAATTCATTGAGGTTGAAATGCGCACGGTTTTAATATAACGAATATAGGTTTATTTACACACTAATTTAAGTAATTAATAATTGTACTAATAAATGACTGGAAGAGTCCCGAGTTGACCGTTGCTGCGGGAGCTAACGCGGGCGTAAGTCGCGTTAGTCCGTTGGCGTTAAGAAGGGGGGAAGAGACCGACGCTGACCCGTTTATCGAAGAGACTTGTGAAGCAGTTGCTAACGAAATGCTTGAAAAGAAGGGCCGATGCGATAATATAACGTTGAAATTAGGGGGAGAAAATCCCTGCGCCCGGACACTGTCCGAGTCAAGCGCGCGACCGGCCAAGGGACGTCGACCTCTGGCGGGGTCTCCCGAAATTAGGGAGTCGTAGATGGAGTTTCCGAAACATTCTCCCCGCCTTCGGCGACAGTCGTCGACGAAGAGTCCACTGGAAGGACGGCCAACTTGGCAGTCGGTCGCTTGAAGGTGGACGTGGCCGTGCGAAGTGTCACCACCCTGGTTAGACCATCCGACCCGGGGTGAAGTTCGACCACTCGTGCTAGTGGCCATCGTGAGGGTGGGAGTCGTTCGTCCGTGATTAGCACGAGTGAGCCGATTTTGATGTCGTGTGAAGGGCGTCGCCATTTGGAAATTGACAAGCTTCGCTGAAGGTACTCCGAAGACCATCTCTGCCAGAAGTGCTGTAATTTTGCCTGAAGGAATTGCCACCGTGAAAGTCGTGGTTCTGGGATTGAAGTGAGAGAGGGTTCTGGCACTGTGGTAAGTGCTTCGCCGATGGTGAAGTGACCCGGTGTGAGGGGGGAAAGTGGCCGGGAATTTAAGACAGCCTCCACTTGCGCAAGAAGAGTCGTAAATTCTTCGTACGCAAGTGAGGCTTCTCCGATTACCCGACGAAGCTGATATTTCGCGGATTTTACCGCAGCCTCCAGTTTTCCACCCATGTGAGGTGCGGCCGGAGGGTTGAAGGACCAGTTCGTCCCAAGGTTGGTCAGCGATATGATCGTAGAACTCATTTCGGCTGATCCAGCCTTGAAGAGAGCACGAAGTGCAGTATCGGCGCCGATGAAGTTGGTCCCGCAGTCACTATAAATAGTGTGACTGATTCCTCGTCGTCCGGAAAACCGCCGATAGGCGGCAACGAAGGCCTCTGAAGTATAATCCGTGACGAGTTCGAGGTGGACCGCGGAAGTAGTGAAGCAAACAAAAACGGCAAGATAAGCCTTGTACGTTTTTGTTCCTCGTCCACGCCAGGTCTTGACGCCGGTGTGGAGGAAGGCCCGTGAAGGTGTGACTCGCGCAGTCGGAAGTTGACCCATAAGTTGTTGTGCTTGAAGTCCTCGAAATCTGGCACACGTGGTGCACCGAAGGATGTACGATCGAATTGGAGCCCGGCCACCCGGAATCCAGTACGATCGACGGAGGAAGTTTAACGTGGATTGGGTACCACCGTGAAGCGTTCGAAAGTGCGAATCAGCGATGATCCATGAAGTGAGCGGAGAGGTCCGGGGCAATATTGACGGATGTTTTCCCTCGGGCTGGAGAAGGGCGTTCGTCAGCCGGCCGCCAACTCGAAGGGTCCCTAGTTGTTCGACAAAGGGGTTGAGGGCGTCAAGGGAGTGGCCCCGATTGAGGGTCGCTCCGCTCGAAATCATCTGAAGTTCAGCCGAGAAGTGTGTGCGTTGAACGAGGCGTATCCAGAAGAACCTTGCCTCTTCCAAATCTCCCGTGTTCAGCGGGTAGGTTATTGAGGCGTGCGGGAGCCGTTTGAATCGGGCCACCGCCCTCTGACACACTGCCGTGATCCGAAGAAGGCGAGTGAGCGAGGAGTACTGTTGTAGAAGGTCCCAAGTTTTAGGACTATTCTCGGAGGTGGTGGTGAAGGCGAGACCTGATCGTTGTTCGAGGTCGCCATCCGGTGGAAGTTCGGCTGAAGAGACTGGCCATGAAGATGGCGGTCGCGCGAGCCACTCAGGCCCGTGCCACCAAAGATGGTGCTTGGACAGTTGTCGGGGAGTCTGCCCCCGCGACGCACAGTCGGCCGGGTTCTCCTTACCCGCAATGAACCGCCATGTTGCGTGGGAAGAGAAATTTTGGATCGAGGTGACCCGATTTCGGATGAAATCTTTCCATCGGGCCGGATTTGAAGTAATCCATGTCAACGCAACTGAAGAGTCCGTCCAAAGAGAGACTGGGACTTGCGTTAAGTCTAGGGTTCTCTGAACGTGAGAGGCCAGCCTTGAAAGAAGTAGAGCCGCCGATAACTCGAGCCGTGGAATTGTGAGTCGTTTGAGGGGGGCTACTTTCGTCTTCGAGCAGACGAGGGTGACCGTTGTAGCCCCGTCGACTGAAGTTATTCGGAGGTGGATCACGGCTGACATGGCGAGTTGGGAGGCGTCCGAGAATCCATATAGCTCGACAGTCGAAGAAGGCGAAAGGTGGAGCGTAGCCATTTTTCCTAAAGTCGTTGAAGTTTGGCCCCGGTATGAAGAATGTCGTTGATCGACACACCGTTCGCAGATTTGAAGGAACCGTTGAAGACAACACGAAGTTTCGTAGTGGCGCTATGGGCCCGAAAGACACCGTGATGTGGGAGAAAAAAACCGTGGTCTCGAAGACGCTGCCGTTGAAGCACGAGCCATGTGAGACAGGTTCTCGTATTCTTGGAGGAAGGCGTTGTAGAGACCGCGATACGACTCATTTGTCAAGAGTCGCCGTAGAAGTTGAAGAAGGCAGCGTTTCGCACACGAATACGAATCTCCGAGTAGCGAAGGAGGATTCTTGAAGCGGAGCCGTACGATATATCGGCCCGTGTTGTCCCTCGTATGAGTGTCCTCGAAGTGTTGTTCGCAAGCGGATTCGTCCGGGTCGGTTGTAGGGGCCGAGTCCGGAGGAATTTCCTCTTGTTCCCAAAACTTCGCTAGTAAAAAAGTGACTTCGTCTTCGATGGAGGCATGTTGAATGCGAACCGAATTTGAGGTGGAACCGTTGACGGGACCGAGTACAATCCAACCGAGAAGCGTGCGCTGAGCGATGGGATTGATGGCCCGAACCTTGACGACGTCTGACTCAACCAGAAGACCGTACGCGTCAGCTCCGTTGATGACGTCGATTGGTCCCGTTTTCAGAGAGTTCGGGTCTGCCAGAGGAAGCCCGTGAAGATGGTCCCATTGCGCCGAAGTAGCGAACGAGGGAAGCGTTGAAGTTAATACGTTTAGAATAAACGCCGTCACGATGAAATTTGAGGTTGAATCGTGTATTGAAGGTACTGTGACGGTGATAGGTCCCGCGTCCGTCCCGCTGGCTGGCTTCCGATTCCGTGGATGTTCATGGACGCGGTCATCCTTTGTGTTCGAAGGAGTTGGACCGTGCGTTCGGAAATGAACGAAAGTTCCGCGCCCGGGTCCATGAGGAGTCTCGCCCGATGCAAGATGCCCGATGAGGAGGTCAGAGTGGCTTGGCTCGTAGCTAGCAGGACTGACGGTCGAATGGCCAGAGCGTTTGAAGAGTCCTTGGAAAAGTGCGGAGGAGTACCCGTGGTGTCGAGGAAGTCCGAGGCGAGCGAAGAAAAGAGGTGAACCGGGCGGGGTCGCAATTCATCTCGAGAAGCGCGACATGTTCCCTTGGAAGCGGTCCCAGTTGGTATTTTGAAGGGGCGCATTCCTCGTCTTCTCAGCGAGGCTCGAGATGCACTGAAAGGTGCTGACGAGGCCGGCAATGCGACGCTCCATTGGCGATATTGCTCGTCATTGTCGAGGTGTCACCGTTCGACACACGAAATCGCTATGATTTAGCGTGAAGCGTCCTGAAGCGAAAAACCGCGAAAACTCGCGAGAAACGAAAATTGGCGCGAGACTTCGACGTTCGAAGCACACGCGATAAAGGGCGCGAAGCGTCCAAACCGAAAATCACGAAAACTCGTGAAATGAGGCGCGACTTGTTAGAGATCGAAAATGGCGCGAAGCGTCCAGACGAACACACGAAAAACTTGCGGAAGACGAAAAGATGGCGCGAGACGTCGACGACCGTAGCACACGCGAGAAATGGCGCGAAGCGTCCAAGCCGAAAATCACGCAAACTCGTGAAAATGTCCGAATGAGATGCTCGAAGCGGCCGAGTCGACGATCGAAGCACACGCGTTAAATGGCGCGAAGCGTCAAAAACGAAAATCACGAAAAACTCGAGAAAAGTTCCGAACGAGTTGCACGAAGCGTCCAAAACGAAAAATCACGAAAAGCTCGTGAAAGACGAAAAGGATGGCGCGAGACGTCGACGATCGTAGCACACGCGAGAAATGGCGCGAAGCGTCCAAGCCGAAAAGCACGAAAAACTCGAGAAAAAGTCCGAACGAGTAGCACGAAGCGTCCAAATCGAAAATCACGAAAACTCGCGAAACGAAAAGATGGCGCGATGCGTCGACGTGCGTAGCACACGCGAGAAATGGCGCGATGCGTCGACGTGCGTAGCACACGCGAGAAATGGCGCGAAGCGTCCAAGCCGAAAAACGAACAACACGAGAAAAAGTCCGAACGAGTTGCACGAAGCGTCCAAAACGAAAATCACAAAGAAAACTCGCGAAAGACGAAAAGGATGGCGCGAGACGTCAACGATCGAAGCACACGCGAGAAAATGGCGCGAAGCGTCCAATGCCGAAAAACCCGAAAACTCGCGAAAGAAAAGATGGCGCGATGCGTCGACGAGCGCAGCACGTGCGAGAAAGGGCGCGAAGCGTCCGAAACGAAAAATCACGTTTTTTCGCGAAAGACGAAAAGATGGCGCGAGACGTCGACGATCGTAGCACACGCGAGAAATGGTGCGAACCGAAAGCTGAAAAACGAACAACTCAAGAAAAGGTCCGAACGAGTTGTACGAAGCGTCCAAAACGAAAACACGAGAAAACTCGCGACTGACGAAAGGATAGCGCGATGCGTCGACGATCTTAGCACAGGCGATTGATGGCGAGAAGCGTCCACAACGAAATCACGAAAACTCGCGAAACGAAAAGATGGCGCGATGCGTCGACGTGCGTAGCACACGCGAGAAATGGCGCGAAGCGTCCAATGTCGAAAATCCCGAAAAACTTGAGAAAAAGTCCGATCGAGTAGCACGAAGCGTCCAAACCGAGAATCACGAAAACTCGCGAAGCGAAAGGATGGCGCGATACGTCGACGATCTTAGCACACGCGAGTGATGGCGAGAAGCGTCCACAACGAAATCACGGAAAACTCGTGAAACGAAAAGATGGCACGATGCGTCGACGATCGATATGCGCGAGGCGTCCGAAATCGACGAGAAAGAAAAACTCGCGAGCGTGGCACGAAGCGTCCAAAAACGAAAACACAAAAAACTCGGGAACGAAAATGGCGCGAAACGTCCAATGCCGAAAAACCCGAAAACTCGTGAAGAAGTCCGAAGGAGAAGCACGAAGCGTCCAAGTCGACGAACTCGCGAAAATGTCTCTCGAAAGGTCCAAAACACAACTCGACGGAGAACTCGCGGAATCCGACCGATATTTGTCGAGGCGTCCAAAATCGACAGAACTCGCGAGATCGTAGCACGCGAGAAAATGCGCGAAGCGTCCGAAACGAAATACACGAGAACTCGCGAAAGACGACAAATTGGCGCGATGCGTCGACGGTCGTAGCACACGCGTTAGAAAGCGGGAAGCGTCCAATGCAAAAAAAAACCGAAAACTTGTGAAGAAGTCCGAAGGAGACGCACGAAGCGTCCAAGTCGACGAACTCGCGGAATCCGACCGATATTTTTCGAGGCGTCCAAAATCGACAGAACTCGCGAGATCGTAGCACGAAGCGTCCAAACCCACAACTCGCGAAATCCGAACGATATTTTTTGAGGCGTTCAAAATCTATGAGAACTCGCGAAAATCGTAGCACGCGAGAAAATGCGCGACGCGTCCGAAATGAAATTCACGCGAACTCGCGAAAGACGATAAATTGGCACGACGCGTCGACGGTCGTAGCACACGCCATTGATGGCGAGAAGCGTCCAAAAACGAAAAAAAGAAACTCCCGAATGCCGAACTGTGGTGTCGCCGATCGACACGCACGAAGTTTTACTGCGCGTGGCGTGAAGCGTCCGAGAAACGAGGCGAAACTTGTGAAGACGGTCTCTTGCACGAGAGCGCACGTGGTCGGAAGAAGATACGAGATCGGTCGGTCGACCGGCACGTGGAGCGTCCGGTAGGCCAGCCACAGGCCGAAGCGCGCATGCGCGCGTGTATAGAGTCCGATGCCTGGCTCGGCCGAAAGTGAGAGAGCGCGATGTATCGGGCGCGGTGCGCGTGCGAGAGAGAGAGAGCGAGGCTTCGCTCGAGCTCGTCTTGCGAGAAGGACGATTAGACTTCGCGGCCGGCGTGTGGTCACGTGACCGCGATGAAAATTACCCGTTTTTCTCGCGCACCGGATAGAATGATTGAGAATTTCCTTTGCCTTTCTCAGCGAATAACTCACTTTTCTTACCACTTCGTTCACTTGAATCCGGCTCGAAGGATCATGTTTAGATTTGGGTTAATCTCGGAATTCTGGTTGGAAGTGAACGAGTGGGAAATGGTTTGAGTTATTCGTGAGAATAGAGGAACGCGCCGGAAATTGATTGAGGTTGAAATGCACACGGTTTTAATATAACGAATATAGGTTTATTTACACACTAATTTAACTAATTAATAATTGTACTAATAAATGACTGGAAGAGTCCCGAGTTGACCGTTGCCGCGGGAGCTAACGCGGGCGTAAATCGTGTTAGTCCGTTAGCGTTAAGAAGGGGGGAAGAGACCGACGCTGACCCGTTTATCGAAGAGACTTGTGAAGCAGTTGCTAACGAAGTGCTTGAAAAGAAGGGCCGATGCGATAATATAACGTTGAAATTAGGGGGAGAAAATCCCTGCGCCCGGACACTGTCCGAGTCAAGCGCGCGACCGGCCAAGAGACGTCGACCTCTGGCGGGGTCTCCCGAAATTAGGGAGTCGTAGATGGAGTTTCCGAAACAGGGAACGATCCTGTACAAATAAAAGCTACAATAAATAAATATATATTTGTTACAACGTTGCGGTTCTAGGCTATAGTACAGTCGTGCTGTCGCTGAAAAAACCCGAAATCGGAGAAAATTAGAAGAAGGCTAATTTTTTGACAGGTGATTTTGTAGGTGCCACGGGTGCTAAATCCAAGTTTGCCTAAAAATCGGGGTGTAGGGTTCTTTTTTAGGGGATGAAAGGAGATGGGGTGGATTAATGCCAAACTACAACCTCTACGAGGTCGGCGCCGTGAGACAAAATGTTCAGAAAAATCCGGGCTCTAGTTTTGTTCACAGCGCTGAAGTCGTGGAAGTTCATTTTGAGGGTGAAAAAGTGGAGTGAAATTTAAAAAAATCAGTTTTAATTCAACAACTCTTTAAAAAAAAAATCGTACACTTTTTGTTCAAATGGGAACATTGTAGCCCTTGAAAAGACGCGTCGATCGAGTATTCGATCATCACTCTCCGATAATATCTTCACCCCCAAAAAATGGTTAAAAAACCAAAAGAAAATAGTTTATTGAATAACTGAAAAACAATCGGTTTTTCGGGTACGGTTCAAATATACGAAATGTAGAGAATAATTTTCTTCATATTTTCGTTGCTATGGACCAACCTTGAATTTTGATTTTCCAACCACTCTTGGGGGTTGAACATTCAAAATGAAATTCTGGGAAAACTATTGACCGCACGAATTCGCCGCCGTGGAAGAATTTGTAGCTCAAACCCTCAGCTACATTTTTGTCCACAGCGCCAAACTCGTATTTCTTTAGTTTCGATCAATAGTTTTCCCAGAATTTCATTTTGAATTTTCAACCCCTGAGAGGGGTTCGAAAAAGCAAACTTCAAGGGTTATCCAGAGGAACGAAAATATAGACAAAATTATTCTCTACATTTCGTACATTTTTAACCATCCCCGAAAAATCGATTGTTTGTGAGTTATTCAATAAACAATTTTTTTGTTAATTCTTCAACAATTCTTTTGGGGGTGAACATATTATTGGAGAGGGTTGATCGAATACTTGATCGACGCGTCTTTTCAAGGGCTATTACGTTTCCATTTAAACAAAAATTGTATGAATTTGTCCTAAAGAGTTATCGAATGAAAACTGATTTTTCAAATTCATCCCACTTTTTCACCCCCAAAATGAACTTCCACGACTTCGGCGCTAGGGACAAAAATAAAACCCGGATTTTTCTGAACATTTTGTCTCCCGGCGCCGACCTCGTGGGGGTTGTAGTTTGGCATTAATCCACCCCCATCCCCTAAAAAAACCCTACCCCCCGATTTTAGGCAAACTTGGTTTTAGCACCCGTGGCACATACAAAATCACCAGTCAAAAAGCTAGGCTTCTTCTAATTTTTTCCGATTCCAATATACAGCACCACTGTACTACTATGAAACGAAGCAATAAAAAAGCGTATTTAAAACATGTCAAGCTTATGCAGACCTGCTAACGTTTTGAGTGAAGGAGTCATTGAATGGGAAATGATAGGAAATCCAAGTTGTCAACAGAGTTAGCGGGGACAGCCCTGTTTGACGGAAAAAATATACCGAAAAATCTAACCTAAAAATAACCCAAACAATCTAATTCACTCCTAAAAGTGGAGTACGAGATGATCGTCAGGGGATCGAAATGATCAGCAAAAATGAGTGCACTGTGAAACCTGGTAGACGATATAGAACTAAAGTGAAAATGGCATGTGATTTGCACTCGCAGGTGGGAGTATCAAGGACTCAGACCTTTTGAATATTCGCTGCAAAGCGCCTGATTAAGTGGCGATCAATCGACTTATTATCGACGCTGCTTACGAAAAGTAGCATGTTTCAGAATTCTTACCAAAAGAAGCAGATTTCGATATTGAGAGCGAAAATTAACACGTTTCAGTAACACTGGAATTGTTTTCGACTTTTCTTCCATGCTTTTTTACGCCTTATCTCTATTTTTTTACTCTAATTCCTTTGACCAAGCTCATTTACTACAATTAACGAAGTATTTTATGTTTCCCATTATGTACCGTCTTATTTTTGTTTGGATATAAATTATACATATTTTATTGTTTGAATTTTCATCTTCTGGACTTATGATAAAATGGCAAGCGGAAAATATCTTGTCACGGATAAAAAATGCATTGTCAAAAAAATTAAGAAAAAAACATCGGAAACAATTCCAATGTACCCAGTTAACAATGACGACTTTTTTGACGATGTTGGGAACTGCTTTCGGTCAAGATGTATAACTCTGAGATGGCACTACTATTTTTCGATGAATATAGGAAGCCTTGTTTACAGTCCAAGAAAGTACAGAGCGTATGTTTTCTTTTTTTCGAGTAAAACAATCTAAATGCTATATGAAATAAGTTTTCACCAAGGGTATCATACTACCATATGTTTACCACTAACACCTTGTCCCTGATTTTTCTACCGTTCTTTTTAAATTCTCCATTGTTAGTCCGTGACAAGCTGCCTGGCGGATATAACGACTACAGTAATTGTAGTTCCAATTTATTTGCGTCAGTTTCTCTTACACCCGAATATTGTGTTTAAGGGCCAGTGTGATATTTTTAAAAAATTGATTTTTTTTTTCCTTTATCGACAGTTTGTACTTTCACGAATATCGATCACTTATATCAATATCATTTTATCTTGCGAAAATCGATAGTTAAATCTTTAAACGCGTTTTTCTCCAAATAAGATTTTTCAAGTTTACTGACACTGTAACTCAGAGATCAATTATCCGATTGACTCGAAATTTGAACTGAATATCTGAAAAATTTAAATGTATTTACTCTACAATGACGTAGGATATTTTTGATTGGATGGAAATTGACGATTTGGCATGGAAAAAAACGAACATTTTATAGGCAAGCAAACAGACTTTTTTCATATCGACGCTATTTAGTTAGATTTTGATATTTTTCGAAAATACTACGTCATTGTACAGGGAATACCTTCCACCTAAACCACATTTTTTTCCTTTTTCGGTTTCAGCTACTCGATCGGCCGGAATCACGTCAGCAATGGAGGAATTTTTTTTGTCGTCTCCGAAAGTAGCGCATAAGTCGCTTGGATCTGAATATTTTTCTATGGAAAAATAATGTAATATAGGCCAAATATAGCCAAATATATCCTTAATTTTCCGAAACATTTAATTAAGTACTTTACTTCCAAAAAATTCCCGAAAATGACTCAAATTTTCAGCGTTCACACTGGTATAGCCCCTTAATGGTGTAGTTAGTAGATAGAATGTTAATAAAAGGAACGAGTATAAAATTAAAATGTCATTACGCAAAAAATGATCGTATTTTAAAAAATACTAATAGTTTATTTTTCCCGATTTCTACATAAACACTCCTTCTACACTAGATTTTACAGTGAAAATCAAACAAGGTAGTTGTCGCGGTGACAGCCGAAACATGCTAGTTTTCGCGGCGAAAGCATAATCATGCTAGTTTTCGAGGTAAAATTAAAAAAGTGTTACTTTTCGTAAGAACTTTGAATCGTGTTAATTTTCGTAAGCAGCGTCTTTATGGACTCTATCCGAACCTTACAAGGGGACCTCACAGGCTGTCACTCACGGATTTTGATAAGTCTCAGATATGTTGTAGAGGGACCTACCCTGAGTACCTGAGTAAAGGAATTTAACACAACGCTCTTTAGTTTTCGAGAAAAAACGTTCGAAAGTTTAGCTCGTAGCTACTAGTAGCTACTATACCGGTACGGTTGCACCTTTGTCGAACCAGCGAGCGTGGCCCAGTGGGCAAGGTTCCCGGTTCTGACGCTTGAAATCCAGGGTTCGAATCCCGTGATGGCGTTTTTTTCACAAAATATAAATTAATTCAATGGATGATGCAAAACCGTCTAATTATTTATTATTATTTTATTTATTTTTTAATTAAACATTTTTTTATTCATTTTTTTTATTTTTTACTCTCCACTTTTTAAAATTATTTATTATTATTTTATTTTTCACGCAGAAAAAAAAGAGAGGAAGAAATCATGACATCTTTCACAAGAAAGTGCAGTTTATTATTTTTCATTACAATATACAGGTTTTTCTTACTCGCTATCACTGTGGTCGCTTGTTACATCAGAACAATATTGCGGGTGGTATTTGTCGTAAAAGCTAGCAAAACACAAGACCAAAAAACAATGTGCACATTGTATAAAAAGCTATGGCCTTGCAGGCGCACGGAGTTTTGAGCAGCTTTATTGGAAAGCATATTTGATTGACATTTAAAAACAGCGGTCTTTCTTCAATTAACTTCGATGCAAACCACACATATTTAATTATCGGCGCTGATCAAACGCTTTACGATCACATCTTTGTAGACGACAAGAAGGCATGTACATGCAGTATTTGCCAACCGTGCGATGTATATTTTTACCGGCAAGTGAAAATTTTCAGAAAACAAATACAAATGCTCCCGATTTGTTAAAAAAAAAAATAACAGAGAAATTGCGTCAAGGGAAGATTCCATACAAATTCATTCTTTGATTCTTCATCAATTAAGCGCACCTGCTTTCGCGCCGATGATTAAAGATGCGTGGTTTGCATCGAAGTTAACTGAGGAAAGACCGCTGTTTTTAAATGTCAATTAAGTATGCGCTCCAATAACGCTGCTCAAAACTCCGTGCGCCTGCGAGGCCATAGTTTTTATACAATCTGCGCGTTGCTCTTTGGTCTTGTGTTTTGCTTGCTTTTACGGCAAATACCACCCGCAATATTGTTCTGATGCAACAAGCGACCACAGTGATAGCGAGTAAGAGAAACCTGTATATTGTAATGAAAAATAATAAACTGCAGTTTCTTGTGAAAGATGTTATAATTTCTTCCTCTCTTTTTTTCTGCGTGAAGAATAAAATGATAATAAATAATTTAAAAAAAATGGGAAGTAAAAAATTTTAAAAATGAATAAAAAAGTAAATAATTAAAATAATAATAAATAATTAGACGATTTTGCATTATCCATCGAATTTATTTATATTTTGTGAAAAAAAACGCCATCACGGGCCTCGAACCCTGGACCTCGAGCGTCAGAGCCGGGAACCTTGCCCACTGGGCCACGCCCGCTGGTTCGACAAAGGTGCAACCGTACCGGTATAGTAGCTACTAGTAGCTACGAGCTAAACTTTCGAACGTTTTTTTCTCGAAAACTAAAGAGCGTTGTACAAAATCCCTTTACTCACGTACTCAGGGTTGGTCCCTTCAACATATCTGAGACATATCACAGTCCGTGAGTGACAGCCTGTAAGGTTCCCCTGTTAAACACCAACAATAATAACATTGGGCTGAGCTTTCACGCTCCGCCTGTATATTATTTTTGGTCCGCTTCGTTCAAAAGGGTACTACTGATCTTGGTTTTTTAGTGCATCGAACAGATACAGTTATAAGCGCTATAAAAGATTGAATGCACTCTCGCAGTATGTATTTTCTGTACAAGGAGGCACACATATATATAACTCTAAATATAAAATCACGTAGCATCGGGGTTGCGCTCAGATATGATGGAGTAGAAAAACACAACAGGACCTAAAAAAAGAAGTGAAAGTACCTCAACTCCACTTTTGACCGATTCCCCTGTCGCCACGCAGAAAGATCCAGGCATGAGAGGAAAGGTAGAAACATTACAAGATGGAGTAAGTTAGATCCAGCCTGAGGGAAAAGTAAAAGAAGGGTTAAAAAGACAAACTTGTAATAATGGAAACCGTCTCGCTCGAGTCCGGTCTATATATATTAATGTATATAGATATTTTTTTTACGTCGCAAATTGCAGTGAGAAATGGTGGGTTTATATAACGGTGACTGTGTGTATCGAGTGTTACATTGTTTCGCTGTGTATTATCGATTATATCCCCATCCTCTTTCCCAATTGCATCTTGGTAAAAAAAAACAACGCCCAAGATTATTTTTCTGAATCCAACTGCTTCGTTTCTCCAGTCCGTCTCCATGCGAATCTTTTCTTACTCCTTTTTTCCATTAATCCACTTAACTATCTTCATTCCATTGAGATGTAGGCTGGTATGTAATTCGGCTCTCTGAAAAGCGCGAGAACCCGGCGCAGTATTTTGCTCTGGTAAACCGTGGCAGGACCAACACGGAATACCGTTTATGGGGGAACATACCTTTAGGCGAGGAAAAAATTGCTGATTTTCATGATTCTTTTTAAGAGCAACTATTTCTTCACCATTTTTCAAACTGGGTATGATTACTACTTGTGGTTGTTACATAGTATTTTTTAATTTCTTTTTTTAAATGACGAAGGTATGGCACGGTCTTCTTGACGTTAACACTCGTATGCAGAATATGAACCAAGAAAAAGTGATAAAGGTTGAAAATTAATGAAAAGGTATGCTCCGCGGTACGAGAAGATTGAATTTTACGAAAGAAAATTATTAGGCTACTAAATTAGGGTATTAAATTAAATTAGGCTACATTTTGCAATCAAAAATACTTTTTCTTGTATTCAAGAACATTTAGGGTAGTACTTTAGACAATAAGGTTCGAAAGATTTATACCAAATTTCATCAGAATCGGTCGATTCGTTTTTCAACTATACGTCACGGTAGTTTTGAAAATGCAGTGTAGAAGACCGTGCCATACCTCCGCCATTTTTAAAGATTAATGAAAATAAAATACCGTGGAACAGACAGAAGTAGTAATAGACCATACCCCCTGTAAAGGAAAGATGTGAGGTCGATCTCTGCGATTTAGATGAAATTTGGCATGCTTGTTAAATGGGTAAAAATAACCGACACCTATTTTTCATACGTGCGGAACCCGATTTTTAAGGGTTGAAACGCACCCTCGAAAATTGGGGTGTTTTTCATCGATAAAGTGTTAACGGTACGAGATATTAAAAAAAAATCAAATTGCAACAATGTTAATTTTTTCGTGTCCTATACATTGGAGATGAGAACGATAACGTTATCGACGAAAAACGAAAAACACCCCTATTTTCGAGGGTGCGTTTTACCCCTTAAAAATCGGGTTCCGCAGATATAAAAAAATACGTGTCGCCTATTTCTACCCATTCTACAAGGATGCCAAATTTTATCGAAATCGGAAAGATAGACCTCGCAACCTTTCCTTGTAAGTCTGCAAATGGGTGTAGAACATTTTCCTCTTAAGAGGGAATGACACCTCATCGCGGTCGGTATGGTAGAACAATTATAGATTCCCAAAAATCTCTGAAACGGCTCTTCAGATCCCGTCAAAACTTTGCCAAACAACGTCAAATAGATAGACGAACAGCTGTCTTCCTCTCAAATTCAGAAAATTTGAGAGGAAGACAGCTGTTCGTCTATCTATTTGACGTTGTTTGGCAAAGTTTCGACGGGATCTGAAGAGCCATTTCAGAGATTTTTGGGAATCTATAATTGTTCTACCATACCGACCGCGATGAAGTATCATTCCCTCTTAAGGCCATGTGCCACACGCCAGAAAATTTCGACGCGGCCTCTCGTTCCGTCGGTAGCGCAGATCTCGTAGTTTTTAGCTACGAGTCGCTACCAGGGCAGCGCAGCGATCACGAATTCGGTCTCGATGCTTCGCACTGGGACGAAGAGTCGAAGCCAAACAGACGGCGATCGCTGAGCGCGCGCGCGCGCGTGTGTGTGTGTGCGTGTGTGTGCGTTTGCTACGCCACCGCGTTGCAGAAAGAACGAATCCGTTCTCGCACGCTCGGTCGTACGCAAGCACCTTACATCTATGTGCGCATCACACCATTCACACAACTATGCGTAGCGACCACGATACGCTTATATTGGAAGCACCCGTGCGGAAAATTTATAGAGGATCCCTCATAAAAATGAAGGCCCTTATATGGCAACAAGAGGGCCAGGTTTGGGCATTATAGAAAACGGACCAGTATACATAGCTTGGACTAAATCGTTTGTGGTATTTTAATTACTACACTCAATTATTCGATAATAGGTAAAAATAGGATAAAAACGTGAGGGCATTTAAAATTATTATATATTACATTTACAAAATCCTTCAAAAAATTACATATTATTCTTAATGCCTTATTCACTGATGGAATGTGATGCTAGCGCGTATGTTTGAACAATCCCATTCGGTTTTTTAAAAATATTTATAGTGACTATTTTCGCCGAATACTTTCCATATGAAAAATTATTTCGCGTTGTGATAATCAATATCACAATGATATTAACTAATTGATATTATTTATGTGATACAGCAAATAATTATACGAATTAATTTGGTCTCTTACGCCATATCTGCGACGAAGATGTTACAAGCACTCGGTAGCATAGGGGCAGGCAGCGTGCCTAGCTATGAGTAGGTAGGTACTAGGTTCAATACCGATATAGGTGAAATATTTTCTTCGAAAAAAAATCATTCCGAAAGGCCAGGGCATGGCGAATTACGACACAAAATTATTGTGGTAAACTCTCAATTAAGTGCTTAATTTCATTTTGGATTTATAAAATATTTTATGCACATAGTACACTTAGATTTACAGTGTACATTTAAGCAAATAAAGATTTATTTGAATCGAATCTTTATTTATTCGATTTGAATATATTTGATATTCAAAAAGAATAGCTGAAACGAATAAAAAAATATCTTTGAAATAAATAAGATCGTAGTAGGCCGTGAGACAAGGAAAAAGCCTCATTTAAATCTCATTTAAATAGATCCTATTGAAAATTTTTTTAAAAATTTGGCACTGATCGTGACCTTACATAAACGGACACATATACGCAGAAACACATACATTTACACACACGTGAGCATATCCATTGACAGGGATAACTTATGGGCACACCATGATTTATATGAGGCGGCGATCAGGCATCCTTGAAGGCCCTCATTATTCTGCCTTTAATGGCCCTCAGTAGCAAAGTGTGACCGGCCACTAAGGGCCCATGTGAGGCTACCCGATTAGGGCCCTATTAAAGTTAGGGAAATTCTATATGGGCCCGAGCAAAGCCCTAGTTCAGTTTCCGCACGGGCATGCGCTCGCTCGGCAGGAGAGCGGTGAAACTTTGTTGCATTTTACATTGTATATGCAGCCATCAAATCGATTTTTTTTTCGACGATGGCCACAACCAAAAGACTCAGGCATTTCCCCATACTTTTTTCATTCATTTAAATAAATAAGTTCGAGTACAATTTGTAACATCGATGCCGCTTATCGTTAACGATTTCGATCCTTGCCAAAATTTCGACCGACCGAAATTGCTCGAAACCCACTCCACAAAAGAATGGTAAAATTTTGCAATGCTCATTATTTAAACAAATGCGTTCAGCATTTTTATCTCTATCAGGGTTTAACTTTCTAGCTAACAGGGTTTGCTAGAGACTCGTATGGTGGAAGGGTGCTAGCATTTCCCCACTCTTTTTTAATTAATTTAAACAAATAAACTCGAAGACTATTTGGCATCTCGATGTCGCTCATCATCGACGAATTCGATCTGTGCTAAAATCTCGAGCCACGACCGAGATCGCTCGAGACGCACTCTACAAAAGAGTTGTAAAATTTTACAATGCTCTTTGTTTAAACAATTGCGATCGGCATTTTTTCTCTGCCATGGCTTATCTTCGGCAGGTTGTCTGCGGCCTGTACGAAAGAGTGGTAAAGTTTTATTATTACTGCAAAAAAAAATACGTTTAACATTTTTTCTCTCTGCCGGAATTCATCTTCGGTAGGTTTCTCCAAGGATCGAATTTTCTAGCAATGACGATCGGAGAAGTCTCGCTCTACAAGAGAGCGGTAAAATTTTACTATTGCGAATTGTTTAGAGGTCATCGGTGTAAAATTTTCGAAAAATCGTTTTGTTGGAAGCACTTTTAAAAAATCCTTGGAAACTTAAAAAATTTTCAATGTTCTTTGTTTAAACAATTGCGATCGGCATTTTTTTCTCTGTCATGGCTTATCTTCAGCAGGTTGTCTGCGGCCGACCAAATTCGCGAGCAAACGAGATCGACCGGGTCTCACTCTACGAAAGAGTAGTAAAATTTTATTATTACTAAATTATTACTAATTATGATACAAAAAAATGCATTTAGCATTTTTTCTCTCTGCCCGAATTCATCTTCGGCAGGTTTCTCCAAAGATCGAATTTTCTAGCAATGATGATCGGAGAAGTCTCGCTCTACAGAAGAACGGTAAAATTGTACTATAGCGAATTGTTTAGAGGTCATCGGTGTAAAATTTTCGACAAATCATTTTGTTGGAAATACTTTTAAGAAATCCTTGGAACCTTAAAAAATATGATGTATATTCCTTTGTAGCTGAAAAAAACCATTATAAAGTGGTTTTCGAGCTATTTTTTAAGGAAGCCTCCGGCGCTGAAAACCGTCTTTGGCGATGTCTCATGCCGGCAGGCGCAGTTCTCAACTCTTGTAAGCCTATTGTGGGGACAAAGTCACCGACTAAAAATAGTTTTATTTTCGACCAATAGGTGGCATTAGATTACGGGAAAAAAAACTTGTTCAGCTGTAGCGTCTTTGAAACCTTTGGCTTCAAACGCGTTTTTTTCAACACCATGTTTTTGATATCGGGACGGAGCAAAACTCAAACAATGTTCGACCAATCAACTTGAAATTTCAACTGTAGTTTCTTAGATTGCTTAAACAGTCAAGGACAAGCGCTTTTTTCGATTGACTGAAAATTGTAAAAAATATATCACTTTTTATACCCAACCCCAATAAATTAAAGAAACAGAAAATTTCTTCACTTTTTAAAGTGTTTTTTGAAAGGCTGTATCAATGTTAAAAATAGTCGTATCAAGATGAAAAAGAAAAACATTATCAAGCTTCAAGTTTCTAGTTTGAGATCTTTTGGCAAAATAATTTTGTGAGCTACGGTTATCGCGCAATCATAAGAGATAGCGAGAAAATTATTTTTCCAATTTTATTTTTTCAAGGGATTTTTTACAGTTAAATCAATGCATAGGTACGTTAGCTTGTTTATTCAGTTCCAATTTGGTGTTCTTGTGGTCTCTCTACGTCAACTTTTTGCTGAGATATCCGACTTATAATAAAAAATGTTCCTTTTGTGTTTGATCAATGATATCACAGCAACCACCGATCAAACAGGAAATTATTGGGCAGCTTTAAAAACTTGAATCAATTTCGTACAAGAAGACCCTTTCGTTGATTTTTGAGAAAAAAAAATCATTTTTTCACCATTAACTAGTAGTTTGAAAAATAGGACAAAAAATGACATTTTATGGTTTTTCAGTAAATCTACAACTCCATGAAAAATATTGGTAGAAAGACTCATGTTGCCCGATTTATTTTTCAGCTTAATGTACCCCCAATATCCGTGTAAATTTTCAAATTGATCCATCGGCCCGTTTTTCCGGACCGATCGATCAAAGTTTTACAAAATAATTAAAGAAACAAGTGTTCCTAAACATCGTCTAATCATGATCAGAATGAAAACACCCATTTTCTTCGACTATTTTTAGAACTTTGGAGTGGTTGCTTGTTAAATTTAAGAAAAAAAATTGAGAAATTAAAAAAAATTCTAATCTGTTTAAATTTGTAACATTTTTCAGGAAACAATGGTGACTCGTTGTTGCCACGCTTCGGCTTTTGCGCACCATAATTTCACTCATTTTTAATTGCATTGATTAAAAGTTGATACCCCTAAGCGGTATTCACTAGTCGATCTGAGAACTTGTATGCCATTAACGGTCGATATTTTCTGCGAAGGTTATTAGAGATACAAAAAACACTTATTCATTCAAAAATGATCTCTTGTTTGGGAAGAAAAACCAATGAACAATTTTTTTCAAAAACTAATCTTTTTTTGATCAATTTTTTCTACGTTTTGGTAAAAAAAATAATAATCTAATGTTTTTGTCAACTCTCATTTTTTTTCAATTTTTGATCATGCCTAGCTTTGAAAAAAAGATTGTTTTCCATAACCCTAATAACCTTCGTCGAAAATATTGAGAATTAATGTCATAAATGTTCTCAGATCGACTATTAAATACAGCTTGGGAGTATCAACTTCAATTGATGCAATTAAAGATGAGTGAAATTAAAGTGCGCAAAGGCCGAATCGTGTAAAAAATGAGTCAGTATTGTTTCCTGAAATATTTTACAAATTAAAAAGAATGTCCATCTCTCGAATTTTTTTCTTATATTTAACAAGCAACTAGTGCTAAGTTGTGAAAAAAGTCGAAGAAAGTTAGTATTTTTATTTTGATGATGATTACAAGATGTTTAGGAATAATACACTTGTTCTTTTAATTGTTTTGTAATACTTCGATTAACTTTTGATGGAAAACAGTTCGATGAATCAATTTGCAGACTAACAGGGGTATTGGGGGTAAATCGAGCTGAAAAAAGCGGCAACATTAGTATTTGCATCAATATTTGTAACGTAGTGGTAGATTTACTGAAAATCCAGAAAAAGTCATTTTTTGTCCTTTACCAAAAAACGATTAAGGGTGAAGAACAAAATCACAAAAATCAACGGGAGGGACTGGCAGGAAATTGATTCGACTTTTCAAAGCTGCTCTCTAATTCCTGTTGCGATAATTGGTTGCTGAGATATCGATAATCAAAGACAAAAGGATCTTTTTGCATTCGAAGTCGGATATCTCAGCAAAAAAGTTGACGTAGAGAGATAAAAACCAATTTAAAGCTGAATAAACAAGCTAACTGACCTATACATTGAATTAACTGAAACAAAATTCCTTAGTCCGATGAACCCTGAAAAAAAAACAAATTTGGAATTTTTTTCTCCCGGTATTTCTTATAATTGCGCGATAGCCGTAGATCTCAATTTTTTGCCAAAAGATCTTGAAACTATCATCTTGAAGCTTCAAAAGGCTTTTTTTCATCTCTATGCGACAATTTTTCACATAGACATAGCGCTTTAAAAAACGGTAAAAAATGAAGAAATTTTGTTCCTCTAATTTTTGGAGTCGTACATAAAAAGTATGGTTCAAAACACGAACTTTTTTTAACTCGTCTCTTTTCTTTAATTATTTTGAAGTTTCCCCTCATTTGACTGCTTAAACTAACGTAATAAACGAAAAAATTTTACTCTTAGTTCCACAATTATATTTACAATAGTTCTACTTCGTTCCACGGAGAGAGTATGAGGTTGAAGTTTGCAACGTTGGAACGCAATAAAAATTAAAATTTGTGAAGTCCTTTTTTATATTTCGGCACCCTTTGCGTACAATAATCCTCTAACCATTTTTCAAGATTGTTGGTCGCGCCTCGTTCAAAGAGACGCGACCAACAATCATCACCGTGTACTCCGATCTAAGGGGTCACACCACTGGAGAATTTAAAAAACATTGGTTTTTTTTTACTTGACTTAAAAGATGCTTTGAACCATCTATAATAAGGGGAAGAAAGTTTGGTACCTGTAAAACAAGGTCCGCAGGCCCGTATGGGTCTGCGGTGGCAGTGGCTGGCCCGTGTGCGAGACATCGACCGTTTTTCTCGAAACACAATTTTTCAAAACGGCACGCAGCATAACTCCAACAATTTCCATCAGTTTCACTCACAATTTTGGGTACATGTTTAAAATAACATTCTGAAGAGAAATAAGTACGGGATTCTCTATGAGTCAGTTATAAAATTAATTATTACCAAATGATTGTCCTTTTTTTCTGTCGAAAATTAAGTTTTTCGTTTATTGCTTGCCAATTACATAAAAATTAATATTTCCACAATTCTCTACGTATTTCTTTAGCTATACTTGTGTAAATAAATAGAATTTTTAAATTTTATTCTAAAATCAAATTTGCGTCAGGTATTCTGCGTGCCGCAGAGCGTCTCAAATTCAACATACCTCGCCAGAATGGCTCCAGCGTCACCTTTTGGCATAATTTTTTAATATATATTTCATTTTTTTCACTTGAAGACATGACTAATAACATCCTTGAATATTAATATTCTCTTATTTGTCCTTCTACAAAAAAAAATCGCGAAATATCACTCATTTTTGGACGTTTACAGCGTGCGCTCTTGATTTTCTATCGATTTTGTTCAAATTGTAACCAGACATTGTTCATATTATTATGCAAGTTTGAGTAAAACTTCAGAACAGTTGACTATTTAGATTGGAAGATAATGGATTTTTGAATAGCAACTTTTAACACTGCAGGGTCTGCATTTGCCGAAAGTCAGGTCACATAATTCGGCGTACTATTCTATTGTGTTTATGAATTTTGAAAAAAAAAAGTGATTTGATAGCAAACTAGTTAGGGAACGAGTGGAAAAGTTTGAATTGTCTTTACTATTCAGTTTTGCTAAAGACGCTCAGTAACGACAGAATAACTCTCGGTAAAAAATATTGATCCCCTATAATAAGAAGACATTATGCAACACCGCAAAACAGCATTGTTCAATATTTTGAGAAAAAAGATAATTATTGTGTTCCTAAAGTTAAACACTTTTACGGCGAAGAAAAAGATTTGCGTTCTAAACATTAATATTTTATATTGTTTATGTTATTGCCTTGTGTCTTTTTATAGAGGACAAATATTTTTCACGGTAAATTACTCTGTCTAAATTTCAGTACAGACCCTACAGTGTTAAAAGTTGCAATTTTAAAATCCATTATCTCCGAATCTAAATAGTCGACTGACCTGACATTTCACTGAAAAATGCTTAATGATACGAATAATGTCTGGTGAAAATTTGAACAAAATCCATAAAAATCAAGAGCGCACGCTTGTTCTACCTTAACGCGTTCAACTGTTGACCCTTCAATTCTGTTGGGCTGGAGGTTTGGACCCGTCGACTCTGAGTATGAGATGATGGTAGCCGTAAACATTGAGATACAAGAAGGCCCTAGCGTCCTCGCCCTTTGTTTTGAAACGCACATACGTAAGCGAAAGGCCTTGCATAGATTGGTGGTGCGATTCATGGTGAGATATTTTTTCTGAGCGAAGCCGAAGGGTTCAACGAGTTCCTTGAGGTCATCCTCGCTGGTGCTCTCGGAGAGATTGGAGACAGCAGTGATATCCTCACGGACTCTGGGACTGTATAATGTGGCCGCAACGATTGATGCGATTTCTCATCCTCGGCAGTACGTATTTGCTGCCCTGGATAAATCGGGATGGTCCATCTAGATGGTAAATCGACGCTACATTACTTCTGTTTTCTACATGATACCCCAGGTATCGTACCTACCATGTGTATGCGTACGCTATCGGCACCAGTTTAGTATGGTGAGGATACGGAACCGGTATATTTTACTATTGCACAGTGTACCAGTACCATACGATTATCGCGTACATTTGCGTGTAGCGCTGTACTACCGTACAGGTACCCCGAGGGTCTTCTATCTTTGTACACCATACCAATAGTACTCTCGGTCATCAGGGTGAAGCTATCGAGGAATCGCCACAGGTCCACAAATCATCTATGTTTGAGACGTGACAGTTTTGCGTTCGTAGGCAAAGGGTGTTGAACTTTCGTGCCTTATTTTGGTCGCACACTGATCAGGAAATCGAGGATTTCGAGGCTTAATGGAAATGGCTACGGATCATCGGAAAATATGCTATCTGCAATTTTTTCACGAATAAATACCGAAGTATTTCTGCGAAAAGCAAATAAGCTTGAGTTTTTTGCACCGGAGCCACTGGCTGATTGACACATCGGCGAGCGAGAAAGCAATGCGAGGGAAGATCGTGGCAAATGACAAAATACGTAAATTGAGGTTATGAGGTTATAGCACGTACGTACCTTGACTTCCGGTGTTTTCTCCTTCGACTTCTCGCCGTCACTGTGTTCCTCGATCTTCTTCATGTAATCGGCCGCAGCGGTTTTCTCGTCGATTATTTCTTTGTCGGGATTTCTCGTCAGTGGTGTGCGGACGGCCTGAGGCGTTCTTCACAACAAAAAAACGCACCAAAATGTGACGAAAACAACTCCACTCTATCACACACTATTCACATTCTATAGCACAGTCTATCACACAGATCGTATGAAATATAATTCGAACGAATGTGCGAGGCTATAGTTCCTGGCTTTCGACCTGTCAAAAATAAATTGTTCCGAAAGAAGGTGAGCCTGGTCGGCAAAAACAGGACGAAGCGAGCTGCGCGCCGCCAGTGATAAGACGGATGAACTGAACGCTCGCTCCGTTACCTGATATTTTGAACTTTGTTGGTAGATTTTTTCTACATTTATATAAAAATTTCTAAATGCTTTTTCTCCGCCATTTGTTCATGAAAACAGGTGAAACAAAGCTCAAAATGTGTGCTTTATCACTGTCGAGAGCATGATTCGCACCAAACCAGTGAAAATGCGATGCGATGGTTAATAATTCACAGTTTTTCGCATGGTAACCACAAACTGCAATTTTTTCTCGAAAAATTGGAAAATTGCGCGAATCATGCTCTCGGAGCAAGTGTCCTGCATGCACACAACAAATTTCATTCCAATTGGTGGTTCCGTTCGGGAGAATTCCCATTTCAAAATTTCGAAGTGGTCGGAGGCGTGTGGCACGAGGCCTAAAAAAATCATGAAAATCAGCAGATTTTTTCTTCGCCTGAAGGTATCTCCTTCCTTAAAGAAAGCTGGAGCAGTGGCGATGATGAGGCAATGGGACGGATAATAATTGGCTGGTCATTTTCTAAATACCATGCAAGGCCGCGAGCCTACATTGTGAAACAAATCAAACTTTATTATCCTTGTTGTTTTCGACTTGTTTCCTTCGTTTAATCGTTCAGAGGATCGCCTAAAAAGTTTTCGCACTTACGATTACCGTAGACGGGTTAAAAAAAAATATGTGTGATATCAGTTACAACCAAGTTCGCTCGATCGTTAACGGCATTGACGGTAACAATGTTAAAAAGTTCTTCACAATTAACGGCGGTAGAAACCGTACCGGTATGCGCCTGCACCTTCTGCTGTACTCGGGTAACTGATCGCTTAGCCGTGCACTGGCTTGCGATGTGACTACTGGCAAAGAACATCACTCTTTGCAAGTGTTCGCCTTCGAGTTTGTGAAAACCGATGCATGTAGTAAAGCATTACAAATATTTGACGTGTATGTTTTATTTATAAAAAAATGGCTTCGGGGTGGACCTTTAATCGAGGAAAAAATTGCTGATTCTCATGATTTTTTTTTATAGAAAAATTTCTTCACCATTTTCGAGACTTAGGGTATGTTTTATTCGCCTTCAAGTTTGTGAAAACCGATGCATGTAGTAAAGCATTACAAATATTTGACGTGTATGTTTTATTTATAAAAAAATGGCTTCGGGGTGGACCTTTAATCGAGGAAAAAATTGCTGATTCTCATGATTTTTTTTAATAGAAAAATTTCTTCACCATCTTCGAGACTTAGGGTGTTTTATTACTACTTTTAGCTGTAACGTGGTATTTTTTTATAGATCTTTGAAAATTGACGTATAGTACGGTTTTCTAAACGGGTTGCGGCGGACGTCATCATACGACGTGACACGTAGCGTCGGTGGGGTTAATCAGAAAAAAAACCAACGACGATTTTTTAAATTTACACTCATATCCAGAATATGAACCAGGAAAAAGGGAGAAAAATTGAAAATGGAATGTGCGCTTTAAGATAAAAAGATTAAATTTTCCGAACACTAATGCAATTTTGCAATAGATTGAGCAATAGAATTGCTCAGAATTGCTCATCTATTGCAATTTTGCAATAGATTGAGCAATAGAAAAAATACTTTTTTTTATTTTCAGAAACATTTAGGGTTACATTTTAGACAATAAAGTTAGAAAGATTTATACCAAACTTCAACTATATCGGTCGATGGTATTTTCAGCTATACGTCGCGCCAGCTTTTAAAATGCAGTTTAGAAGACCTCGCCATACCTGCGCCATTTTAAAAGATTAATAAAAAAAATACCATGTAACAGCCAAAAGTAGTACTAATACATACCTTAAGTCTAAAAAATGGTTAAAAAATCTTTCCTCCCAAAAAAATCGGCAAAATTTTTCCTCTCCTAAAGGTGTCTTCCCCCTTAAAGAGAGCATGGAAATTGCGAGCTGTCAGTCAATCACGCGATACCCGATAACATAGTCATTTAACGCAAACTTTTTATTTTATCTTTGTGGCTTTAATTTTTCCACAAAGATGGAATTGATGGAGAATCGATTTGCAAATCGTCTTTTCGAATATACGTAAAATGGAAGTTGTCGAACATGAAAATATCACACGATGGTTCATTTAAGATTAAATTTTATACATAAAATACGAATACCGAAATTTATTACGCGGATGAAAAGAAATACCTCAAACAAAGTAGAAGGTTGTATACTCGTATACTATTTATATAGTATTAATGGCATTGCTAATATATACTTGGGGTTTTGCTGAAAATGTGCTTCTATATAAAAGTATTAAACCGCGTGGAAGACATTCCGCCACATAAATACGAGCACTGGGAGTTCGAGGTAGGCAGTAAGACGTACCCCTCTAAAGCTCAATGTAAATGTGCAAGTAAACATAAACGGAAAATTTATATTGCCGATGGAATAGAAGTACTTTAAACTGAATACATGGGCGAATGTTTGATGGCGCGAATAAAAAGGACACTGGAGGGGATGATTCAATTCTCTAAAATAAACGTAACAGTTTCGAAATAAGAGAAAATATGAATTTGGAGTTTATATAAATATTTAGATTCCGCAGATACATTTTAAACATAGACAAAACAACTGCGATATGGAAATTCAAGTAAGTAGTGGTTTACCCACTTGAACTTGCTATCCTGCAGAAATGCAAAAACACGTGAAATTTTATTTTATTCCCCCTTCAGTGATCCCTGAAAATTGCAATAAACTCATCTATTTATCTGTGAAATCTGTATGAGTGTAACGCAAGATTTTTGCAATCAAATTAAAAATATTGTCTTATTAAAAATGGGCGACGACAGTTGCTGTATAATAAATTGAAAAAATACCGGAAAGAATATTAAATACAATTTTTTTCGATTCTCTGCGGCCAATGGAAGTTAGAACAACGCAAGAAATAAATAGCTGCAGTTAGAAAAAAAATGAGATTTGTGTTAAGACTCGAGCTTGAATTATTAAATTCGAGTCATGTTTTGTTCTGAACTCTTCGACGCCCCTGACATGTTCACCAGATAGGAATTAGATTGTGTTTAAGGTTGGAAATTAATATTGTGAGTTATACTCGCGACGCCGATCTTTAAAATTATGCTCATGTCTGTCAGAAGAGAACATTTTATTTATCAATAGGGGTGCAGTAACAATTGATGTTTGTTATCATGCAATAAAAACAATCACGGGGTGTCCCATAACCCTTTCGTTTCAGGGAACGCTTACAGTTCTGGGACATCCTATATTGTAACGTATTGTTGATGATTTTTTTTCGGCAGCCTAACTTTTACTTTCGACCTACGGTTACCTTTGGGCCCAATAAGGTCAAAGTCGATTTTGTTACCCAATGGCAATGCCCATTTTTCGTGGCATCGTAGTTTTCGGGAGAGTTTCCCTTTCCGAATATGGGTATTTTATTCTAACCATGGGACTAATTAGGAGCTAACGATACTCAGGTGCAATTTTAAACTGGTATTTTATCTGTTTCCTCGATTGCCTCAAAGTTCTATCCGGTCAATGCAGGAAACTTCAGTAGTGAAGCCAACCAATGATCGGGCAAT
This sequence comes from Ophion obscuratus, assembly GCA_964007375.1. Taxonomy (NCBI): domain Eukaryota; kingdom Metazoa; phylum Arthropoda; class Insecta; order Hymenoptera; family Ichneumonidae; genus Ophion; species Ophion obscuratus. The sequence continues at coordinate 46,700,487 of OZ023315.1, forward strand.
AAAAGGTCAATTGCCCATCGAACTGTGGGCGAGACACGCGATTGATCCTGCCACTAAAGGCAATTGAACGAGAAAAGAAAACTGACTTCGGCGTGACTAGTTCTGAACAGATTCTAAAAACTAAATCCACGAGCTTGGAAAAAATTATAATCTTCAAGAAGATGAGTCCATGATCCTTTCATTGCCCGATCATTGGTTGGATTAACTACTGAAGTTTCCTGCATTGACCGGATAGGACTTCGAGGCAATCGAGGAAACAGGTAAAATACCAGTTTAAAATTTCACCTGAGTCTCGTTATGTCCTAATTAGTCCCAGGGTCAAAATAAAATACCCATATTCAGAAAGGGAAACTCTCCCGAAAGCTACGATGCCACGAAAAATGGCCATTGCCATTGACTATCAAAATCGACTTTAGCCTTATTGGGCGCAACGGTAACCCTCTAGGTCTAACGTTAATCTTACAAGGCCGAAAAAAAATCATCGATAATATGTTAATATGTAGGGTATCCCAGAACTGAACGCGTTCCCTGAAATAAGGGGTTGGATGTGAAATTCTGAGTCGATTGATATAAGCATGTGTGGGTCTCAGATCAACCGCTGAATCATTATTCATTTTTAAAGTCGGGCCAATTAGGTGCGCCTGCCTTTAAAAATGAATAATAATTCTGGGGATGATCTGAGATCCACACATGCTTATATCAATCGACTCAGAATTTCACCCCAACCCTCCATTTCAGGAAATGAATTCAGTTCTGCGACACCCCGTATATATAGTTTCATTTTTCTCGTCTTATAACAAAAGTACAAGTAAACAAAAATCTAAATGTTAAAGAAATTTTACTTACAATTTTTCACTTCACTTAAAGGAGATACTTCTTGCTGTCTTCGGCCAGACAAATTGATTCAATGCGAACTAATTAAATGCAATTAAGGCACGATTCTTATTTTTATAATTTATCACAGTAACATAACCACAATTACAGAGCCTTTGACAGAGCCGACAAAAATACGAACACTACGCGACGCTATTATTGCGCATATTGGCCATAATGCAAAAAACTTGTCAGCGCGGTACCACATATTCGTGCAATAACGATTCAACAGGAATGTCTCAATATGCAAAGTAAAATGCATTTTAATTTTTCGATTCAACATTCGATAAATAAGCCCGTAATTCCTATATTCGCGGTTTGAAATATATGAACTATGGCGAGCTCGAGGCTGCGTACCAATTCAATACGTACGCTGCATATTTATCGTTTCGTTTAACATCATTCAATGTATCGAGCATTCGCGCACCGTTCCCATTGACATGTACGGGCCAATACTTCCTCGTCCTTCACTTTTTCTCGCCCTCTTGCCTCTTTTCATTTACGACGCGCTTTTTTTCGTCCTAATAACGATCGAGTGAAATTGGTTGAATATCGACGAGAATCGCGAAAACGTGAAGAGTAAAACCACAGCGATTCCAATAAACGTTCTTGTATGCTATTGAGAATAATTCACGGAGAAATGTTGTTTTTATGAATTTTTCCTCAGCACTTTTTGTTGTGTCTTTTGTTTCCAGCTTGAAAATAGTTACATAAAAGCAATATTTCTCGTTTTGAGTAAAGGATGCGAAGGCAAATTGAGGGGCTACATCTACCTGGAGGCCCGAACAAAAATGGCCAAATTCCGAATGTTTTTTTTCTGGGAACGGTTGGCGAAAAAAAGGATTTTTTTTGCACAAAGGTATATTGAGGCCCTTAAAAAATACAGGAAAGCAACAAGAGCGTGGTCGGTGAAATTTTTTTTGCGACATTTGGCGATGGACACTCTCTAGCTTAAACGATTCATCTGAAATCTAAAAACTCAACGGGTTATTCGAGTTAACAATAAATACACGTGGTCGACGATCGCCGATTTTTTAAATCATTTTTTTTAACACCGTGCCAATGAATTGAAACTCGAGCATACAAAATCTATTTTATAAAGTCGTCATTTTTACCTCGCTATTTAAAAATGAAGATCGATTTAAAAAAGTAAGATTGTCAACGCCCTTTAAATATGAGGAGCTAGCGAACAAACCCGGACTTTTCCACATCGCGTCAAATTTTGTTTATTTTTCGTGTTTTTGTAACACACCTTGATTAGCTCCCGAAATATTTTTAATCAAATCTGGCTCTAAACGCATCAAAGTTTGTTGAAAACTGCTTTTTTAGCGAAATGGCGGTTTTTAGGCACAAAAATAAATAATTACTAAAAATTTAATCTTTTGTAGTGTAGACAAGTCCGATTTTATTCGCCATCTCCACATATTTCTCATCGTTTCTCCTATAAATTTGGAAACAATCAATCAAGTGGTTCTCGAAATATCATGTCCACCGACTTTAAAAACAGTGTTTCGGGAAAAACGCGTTCAAAAATCGAAGTATGGTGCTGCTATTGCTTCTCACACTTTTTGAAGCTGTAGCTCTTTTAATTTTAAGAACATTTTAATGAAATCTGCAAGGAATATAGCTAAAACGTTGTAAAATCAGATAAAAATATTTTTGGAAAATGCAATTTTTTGCCCCACCTAGGTAGATGTAGCCCGTTAACAAATTAATCAAATCGAAAGTTCGCAGTTAGAGTCGTTACAAAATTCGATAAAACGCAATTTACTCGTATCAACAAGTTATCCGAGTCCGCGAATTCAAGGATCGCCAGGGAGACAAAACCATTCCCTCGATCTTTTCAAGTATAGGTAGGCGAGAGGGGCCATATATTGTTGGAAGTTGAAGAAAAGTAAACATTTGCTACAACCTTCAAATTTTACGATTTTATGATCTACATGTCATTTACAACAAGATGTTTATAATTATTTTACACACTACATGTGAATATTTTGAGTTATACAGTGAAACTTCCGTTATACGTTTTTCAAGGGATACATCAAACATGACGTAGACGTGAAATAAAGTGTGTATCTGAAACTCTTTAACGTTTGGAAATGGCGATTGGTGCATAATTCCTGATGTTTTTCAATAGCAGTATCTCTATTTTGTTAGTATTTGGTTTTCCAATTGAAAATTTTAATGGTAATAATTGAGTAATGAGCCAACTCAAGTTGTCGAATTTCAGTTTTGAACTTGTATTTAAGGCGTTATACGCAGTTGCAAGGCCAAAAAAAGTCGTTTTATCGCGATTTTTTTCTGGCAACGGATTTCATTTGGGCAAAGCGAAAAGTATTAGGCCAGTGTAGTGGCACTTTTAGCTTTAGAGTGGCATTTTTTAATTTTCAAAAATATTCATTAACATTGCTCCTGTAGGAAGTCTCCTGGAGGTCCCGGAAAAAAAGTGTCCGACAGTGAGCAAAGTTTGTAACACTAAGCTTTGACGTTTTACAGTACTAAACAACAGATAGTTTCGTATCGGTAAGAGATATGTAATCACAGAATATGGATACATAGTCGAGGTCAGAAACATCAAAACACCGAAACATCAAACAAAATATCAAAACGCAGTCATATGAAATTTTCTCCGTCGAGAGAATATCGAGTGTATAACTGAGGAAAAACGAACCTCGAAACCAACGCTGGGGAATAAAATGCATAACTTATAAGCGCGAAAAACGTACAAGTGAAAAACGTAGAAATGAAACTTGTTACCACCGTTATGAACGTGATCTGCCGGGGCTAGAGAAATTTGACGTATAAACGATACAAACGTATAAGTGCAAAACGTATAAATGAGGTTTCAGTGTATGATGTTTTGCAAAAACTGACAGAAATCATGGTTTTCGAACAGATTGCTCATAATAGGATATCCAATACGACCCAAACTCCATTTTTTATATCTGATATTAGGAAACTCTTGTTATATAAAATAAAACAAAATGTTTATCGTTTTAACTGTGTACCTATTATCGAACAATCAGTCTTCATGAGTTAATCTTTAATTAGGTAGGAAATTTTGGCACCAACGGATATCCAATATTAGGCTCGAATAAGTATCCGATATTAAAATTGGACATGGCCGAATGTGAGCAGTAATATTCGTGTACACATTCCTATTTTTGTAAAAATTATATATTTATTAAGTAAAATAAATTCTATAGTTCATCAAAAATAACAAAAACTTAAATCATTTGGACTTACGTCAATGGAAACAACACTTTTTAACGCAATAATAACGTTCACGCCCTCAAAAAGGAACATCAGTTCACTATTGTGTCATTTTTGTTGCTCGACAACCAAAAGTTGTGCAGTGGCGTCATCTTACGACTAGTTATTAGTGTATAAAATCAAAAACAGATGTCGCTATGGGAAAACTCGAGAGTCCAGTAAAAGAGACGAAAACCGAGCACTTTCAGCGTAGAATTAAAAATTTTACTGACGCTAGATGGCTGCATACTGAATGTAACCGCAATAAAATTTTGCCTCTCAACTCGCCCCAACCGTAAGAAATAAGGGTTGAAAACTTAAAGATCGCTGTATCTCGATAATTAATAGACCGATCAAAAAATGTTTCAAACCAAAGTTGTTTGGAATAATAAAATACGTATAAAGTTATCTGACTCCCAGCCCCCTATCACTGAAAATAGCGGCACAAAACTGATTAGAAAATTCGAAGTTGATTTTTAAGTTTTCAACCCCTGTTTCTTGGGGTTGGGGCGCGTTGAGAGGTAAAATTTCATTGGGGTTACTTTCAGTATGCAACCATCTAGCTTCAGTTAAAAAATCCAATTCTACGCTAAAAGTGCTGAGTTTTCGTCTCTTTTACTGGACTATAAGCAACTATCCAACACGTGGTGCCTCTCCCCTATCGTGGTGACGGAAAAAAAACCTTTTTTTGCGTTCTACTGAAAACTCTGCGATACAATTACAAAAAATTATTAATTCCATACACTTGGACGTTTTTGTGCAGTATTTCTTTTCATCGCACATCACATTCACATCACATTTCACATGTCTTTGCGACATCAACGAGTTACACAGGTTCGCGAACGTTTTTTTCCCTTCATCCGAGGTTTTCCAATGGTTGCCCAGGAGAAAGGAATTTTGTGCCTCAGGCGCGGCAACAACCTTCGTCTGCTCGGAAAAACAAGCTCGAGCGCGAGAGAGTGAACAAATACGAGGCGAAAGGACAAAGAAAATATATTTTTAAAGAAAAAAAAGCATTAAGAGAAGGAAATTGAGGATGGGAAGGAAAAGCGAGCACATTTTGGCGTTATCGTTTAATTCGCTTCACCCGTGTGACGAAATTGAATACGACCGGGCCGCGGAAAACAGCGACTTTTCGCGGGGGAGGTTCTTGCGTTTGCCGTCGCCGAACTCACGGCCACTGAACACTTGTCCGCCTCCCTTAACCTCGCTAACTTCGTCCCTCCCTCCCTGCCTGTACCCAACACGACGACCGAGAAGTAATATTCCTCGAGGCTAAACCGACGAAATACAATTTACATATTCATGACAATTCATTTGTACGAGCCGAGAGGTACAACCAAATTTTATCCTGGCGAGCATGAGCGAGAGGATAAAAGCTTCGATAACTCTTCAGCATTCAGCCACGAGCACAAATATACTCGTATATGCGCTCAAATCCACCAAATACAAAAAAGCCCCTCGCTAACAATTTGCCTAAAATGTTTTTTTTTCTACATAAATCACAGTGAACTTGATACTTTTCGACGTTTGACGTTGTTCACTTTAGCATTTTGACTTTATCCAAAACAGAAAATATCGTTCGCGCTGGTCCATGTAAAATAAACTATTTTAATGTTGCGCCAAAATATTCTGTTTAATTGTCCAAAAAAATCTGTCGATTTAGGAGAGTTGTGCTCAAGATGACATAGTCAGATAAGACGATACACCCTCAATGTCTTTCCAAAATATTCGCGCTGTACGAGTAACAATGACGTTGTCTGGTCGGCCCATACGGATTGCTAGCAGCGAAATCTAGTATAGCCATTGGCAACCGCAGCCTTTACGTAGTCAATATTTTCGTGATTTTGAAATGCAAAACAAATAAGCACGTTATTATTTGGTGCTAATAATACCCGCCGGGTAAGATTTTTTCTTGTTGAACTAATTCATAATCTAGGGTCATTGTACTTCACAAATACTGCACAACGGATATTATAGCTACAAGGTTTCTGTCACAACATTTAATGTGACATAAGTTGTGACATAACTTACCCATAAGTGAATAAGTGCGTGGGTGTTATTCACTCTAACTACAATGTTTTTGTCACAACATTTGTTGTAACATAATAAGTGACATAACTTATGCATAAGTAAATAAGTGAGTAAGTGTTATTCACTTACCCAAATGTAAATAACTTGTGACATAAGTTGTGACATAACTTACCCATAAGTGAATGCAGATTTTGTTTAAATAAACAAAATCTGGTTTCACTTATGGGTAAGTTGACATACCAGACGTCGGTGTAAAATGACGCACTACGCCATCTTACCCTGTTGCGTATAAAACCGGATACAAAATCAGATTTTTTGGCTTATCGTTGTAGGATGTCTGGCTATTATTAACGAACCTCGACACGTAAGAGCTAGTCACAAGAACACATGGCCAAAACCATTGAAGCGGTAAAGAAGTATAGAATGGGTTGGCTTTTAGTATCCAAACACTTTAACGTGCGGCAGGCAACACTTCATCGTCACTATGATAACGTTCCAGTAAATATTTGTTGCTATAAACTAACCTTTAACCCAGAAATTAACGTGTCTGAGCATAATTCGGTCAACGTATGTAAGATTACACACATATGTCATCTTACATACGCCGACCTACATGTGATTTTTAATTGTTTTTTATTTGAGTAACTAATGTGCTGAAACTAATTCTATTTCATTATAATAAGAAACCATTATGGATATACATTTGGCTATGAATTCATATGATGCCATTTATTTAAATATTTATCGTAAAAGAAAACGTGTCATCTTAAGCACAATTCCCGTATGTGTGTTATTGATCATTTTTATTGCTTCCAGGATTTTTCTATAGAGTTGAGTATGTTAAACGTAATTCCGAGGAATGTATGAACCAATTGGTCAATTGGTCACTCTAATTTTCCGTAACACGCACATAGACATGAAACCTCTGTTCGCAATACTGTAAACAAGTCCCGAACCATTGCCAAACGTCAGGTTCATCGATTCGACCAGGCTCGTACATTCTTTGCAACTATATTCAACGAATTCAGCATCATTGCCGAATGAAAATTTTCCCGATACGAACAATTCGGCTTACTCATTACTCTCTCGCGTTGCAGAAACGGTACGGCGAAAAAAAAACATCGCGCAATACATTCGTACTTGAATAATATTCTTTATAGCTTCTGCAATTATTCCATTTTTAAGCGACACATCCAATATGATTTCAAGCTCATATGATAGATATTCCATCGCGCAATTGCAACGCAGTATCCATGGAGCAAGGATCGGCATACTCGAATACTTTTAGTATTCGAGTATGCCCATCTCTGCAACACTGCGTTGCAATTTCGCGATGAATACCTTTAGTATTCGAGTAGGAAAATGATACCGAACACATGTCAGATGAATATTCATTTTTTTTTTGATAATGAATCCACCTCGATTCAGTATTCGTTCTGAGAATAAATAATGAATCCAACTGAATTCAGTATTATTTCAACATAAGTAATGAATCCAATTCGGTTCAGTCTTCATTCCGTATTCGGATATCATCAAATTGAATAATCTTAAAAAAATGACAGAAAACATGTTTCATTATATTTATACAAGGAATTTCGAATAAGTTTTTTTTATGGTTCATGAATTTAAAAAAATCGAATATGCCCAACCCTGCCGTGGAGTAGGCAGTATTTCGTCATAATGATATTTCTGCTTCAAGGAATTGATTTGGTAGCACAGTATGTAAAAAACGTCATTGCGTGATACAGATTAATCGCAATGAACCTGTATCGTTTATTAAAATTAATTTTTGAATATTTGCATGATATTTAAATTTATCGTATGAATCACGCATCATTTTTTAATAATATTTAAATTGATTAAATAAGATTTAAAGCATATTAAAAAAAAAATAATCGGAAAAAGGGAAAGACAAAAGAAACTTTGATCGCATCGGCGTTTCGGTAGAGTACCGTATCGAAAATAATTCAATACTGCTAAAGATGATGTACAGCCAAAATGAGTAACGATGACATATTTCTATATATACAGCCTTGGCCAAAAGTATTAGGCACCCTATAACTTTTCTATCCAGACAAAAAATCGATATATCGGCAAAAAAATATCGTAAGCCAATTTACCAATTAGTTTTATTGTTTTACTTTTAGTAATAGTTTTATGTAGTTTTTAAATTATTAATATTTTATAGGGGTGTCTACTACTTTTGGTCAAGGCTTTATGTACCTTTTCTCCTCTTGATATTTTCATTAATACAGCTTTGTTTCAAACTAAGGGCAATCAATTAAACAGAAAAATTATCAACTATCCATTAAAAATAGCGCTACAAGGAAGTTTGAAAAAAAAAACCTTTACAAACTTCTAGTGACTCCCAAGTATCAAAATACAACTTTTTACGCCTTGGACTAAATATTCCAAACCTCATAGTTTTCAAGTTACGCTGCACGATGCCGGCTTTTCCAAACCCCGCCGTTTTTTTTTCAAGACAAAACTAAAAACGCTGCGGAAAAAAATCGCAATTTTTGTTTTCAACGAAATTGAAGCTAACGGTGTCCTTTTCGAAGATCTTACCGCTAAATGTGGAGATTACTATTTTTCAAAGTCCAGCACGCTATATTGCAAAGTACGAAAATCACGAAAAACCGGTATTTTAAAAATGACGTACCAGATACAACAAGAATCGCAAAAATGAAAAAATGAAAATGTAGTTGGCTTTGTCCGCTTCAAAACCCTGTTTGGTAAATTGGTTTACGATTTTTTTCACCGAGATATTCGATTTTTTGTCCGGACAGAAAATTTACAGGGTGCCTAATACTGTTGGCCAAGGCTGCATATCGCGTTTGAATAGAGCTAATGATTTTGCGTCGCTCATCAATGAAAATAAAGCTCAAAGGTTGGAAGTTTACAGACGCGAATGAATCCATCTTTGAGGTTTACTGCAGCAACCAGATTTCATCTCGTTCCGTATTGATAACCACGCTACGTAGACTCCTATGCATACTCATGCTGTAAACCCACTTTTGGAACATGCGTGAAATGTTAACCCTCGCCCCTTTCCACGTGCAGTTTCACTCGCAATGCCAGTTGCGGGTGTGTTACAAGCTCGCGTTTCAATTTTTTTTCTCCTTTCGTTCTCGTTCCCATTTTTTAGTTTTCCCTCCCTAACAGGGCGGAGAACAGTGAGCAAGCAGAGAGATGCGGTGCTGCGCTTCTTTGGCGAATGTAGTGCCGAGTAGCCCCCGCATTCTTTCAATTTGCATAGATAAATATTAAAGGAAAACGCGACTGAGGGCTTCAAGGAGAAAATACATGTAGCTCAGGTTGATTAAAACATGATATCACCAGTCGGAATTCAGCCGTATGTACATGCTCACTCATTCCACATACAGCTATTGTACATCCGGTTAATCAGAGAATACGCGAAGGCTTGCATTTTGGATTTAGAACGGTAACAAACTCTACAAAGACGGATAATACTTACGGAGGCGGTATGATGGATTTACCGCAAAGGAGATAAACGTATTCACACCGACAGTAGTAGGTGGCCACCGACCATGGCTGCAGCCACGATGCTGTTGAAGTTTACATCGTTGCAACGAACTAGGGTATTTCACTCTATGGAAGAAGAATACTACGAATATATAAATAAGGAATTTTCGCAACCAGCAATCGAATAATGCTGGTTTTAATTTATGAAAACACAAAACAAATTTTAATATTAATTTTTTTAAAATACTATTTCTATCTGTTCAACGAATATGCGAAACGGTAGCCGCCATAATGGATACCGACGTGATGTCATTGACATAGTAAACAAAGAAAGCGGTAGACGTATTACTCTCTAATCTGTGAAAGAAAGCGTCAACAACTATATATTCTCGTTTGTCATAGTTAATTGCAAATTGTCAAATAGTTATCTGTACTTCAAAAAAAGAACAAATGAGTTTTTTTCAGACTATGACTTTCGATTTCTTCTTGCAACTTTTACCCAAGTCTTCCTCTTATTTATGTGAATTGGCATTTTAATCCACAACTTTCCCGGTGTTTTTACACTGGTATTCTTACATTTAGAAACACACCAATGATAGGGATTGTAACTCACCTTAAACCAAAAAAATATACGTATTCACAATTGGCGCATCGGCGGTGTTTACTATGCAAGTGACGTCACGGACCGAAGCAGCAGGGCGCCGAGCGTTTACGCGCGGCATTTGAAATGTAATATTTAAATGCATCTTTATGGCACTTGTTGATTTCATAAAATATAGATAAAAATTCTAGTAGTTTATTATCATCAAATGATTAAATTGAGACATCTTTTTAAAAAAGGATGTAATACCCTATTCTTTTTCTTTTCCCTTAACTCTATTTTTATTATTACCCAACATTTTTTTGATAGAGTTTGGTTATAGGTCTCTAATGAGGATCTCTAAAAAGCTTTTCGTAAAAAATATTTCTTTGCATTCAAACGATGCGAACATAAATGTCGTGCGGCCGCGAGGATCCCCCATGTCCAGCAACATTTGCTTGACCCAATACTGGGATCGGTGAGCACGTCAACGTGCGCATTGGCTTGGACACCAAGTACTGTGCGAAAGGTAGTTTTACCGAGATTCCCATGATAATCCAACCGAAGGCTTATCAATGATCGACTTGCCTTGCCATTGCGACTCATAAGGAGCATCACCTAAGTGTCCACGCCTTTATTTGGTTAGAACTCACATATGTGATAACGACTTGAAAAGTTATTAGACAGGTATTTTTTTCGACAGAAAAACGTTTCCACGGGGGGAAACCAGCCCTCAAAGAAAGATGTGTCACCTCAACATTTTTTTTCAAGATATCTACAGTTGATTTTTCATCGCTTTACATTAGAAGAATTTTGGTTTTTGTTCCATTCAGATTGGTGGACTGCATGCGGGTGAAACCGCAAAATCAACCCTCGACACGCCTTTCTTTGAGGGGTGGTTTACCCCCTTAAACCCATTTTTCCGGCGATGAAAAAACGTGTCTAATAGTTTTCAACACTTTATCATATATGAAAGTTGCAACAAAATCGAAGGCGGACACTTAACGTGGTCATCCCATGTACCATCTATTTTTTTCGCCTTTTTGGGGATTTTTTTATGAACCATTAAAACACACTATCTTTGAATTATGACCACACATTTATTAACATTTTACAGCCCTTGGAATTTCGTCAAACAAAAATAACCCGTTGAATCGACTTTACACTGTTCGGAAGACACTCGTGTGGAAAAAAAGTTGGTTGCCGGCTGCCATCATTCCGGAGCTTTTGTTAATCTGGAATCGAAAAATCAAACGGCATATTGATTTGTAGACCTGAGGTTATCGCCGAAACTAGAGTAACGTAAAAATATCGAAAATTGGATTTTTGGCACGATTTTAAAAGTAGAATTCCAAGTTTCATCATTTTTTCCCGACTTTTTCAGCTTTAGAAAAACTATGGTAGATATCGGGAACATTCTAGTTCGGGTGAGAACCATAGATGTGCTTAAAATGATCTGATATCATGTCATGCGATAGCTGTGATGTGATAGACGTGCTTAAAAAATGTCATTATACCATAAAAATTTGAGGGAAATACGTTCAATAGTTTCTTCCATATCATAGAAGCCAATTTGAAAAATACAGTTTAGAGAAATGCGTTTCAAAGTTCAAGTACCAATCACACCGAGAAAATCTTGACTCACCATTAGTCTACTATGCCGGGTCCATAGAACACACATATTTTTTGCGATGTGCGCATAAAGAAATCGATTATTTGGATTTGTCACATGGGATGACTGCCTTAAGTGATGTTCCTTGTGAGCTATTGTACGATACGAATGTCATAGCTGTAACATCTAGTATGGCTTTTAAATGGTATCAGGAGTTACAGCACACTATTTCGTGTGTACAGCTGGAAAAGTGTCAAGGGTAAACGTAGCCAGCGCACATGAAAACTAATTGTGGAAAAAGTTAGACCCCAATCACTGGGGTGGTGAGTATATTACGGATAAAATAGTTCGCTCTCTTCAAACATTCATCCGTCTATCCCGTCTACAGGAAAAAACGGCTAACTGACATGAAGAGAGAAAGAGAAATGTCACCCTTGCAAAATTGCCTACTCACAATTCAGCCCGGAAAGCCAAGATAAAAGTAGCTTTGTTTCAAAATTAATGAACGTACGATCAAAGGATTTGATTTCCGGAATTCTCGAGTCGAATACCTGTACAGGATCTGCAATTGGCCTGGAATTTTTACGCTTCTCCTGGCACAATTCACGGGAAGATTGTTGAGTACGTAACTCTACATGCGCAATCTTTCTCCCACGGGTATGCTTCTCCCCCCTTTTGCTGCCATAAATATTACCCGCAAAAATTCTTCACAGGGCAATGAATTTTTCAGATTTTGCATGCGCCTTGCACTAGGGCCGAATAAATTTTTCCTCTCGGAGAATTCGAAGCGAAATTCTGCTCGTTTCTCTCGATGTTTGAGGGTCGATTGAAACACGGTGCAAAGGGATCATGTGTCGTAAAGCGGCGAATGTAGTTGAAAGGCGAAAGTAACAATTGTCTTTTATTGAGAGTGATCCGTCTCATCACCTGGACGAGGAATCGCGGGGAGAGCCAATCTTTTCTCAATGGAGCAAAGCTGCCTTTTTCATTCCTCTTCAATCAGGCACCAGGGAAATATAAGATTACTATACTCGGGAGAGTGAATTATTCAAAGAGCTCGGTACTCAGGGATGGGTGGTATGCGCCTCATTTTTTCTCTTCCTTTCTTTCTCTTGTGGACCACGCTCGTTTCTCGCTTTCAGGCAACGGAGACGGAGAAATGAAAACACAGGCTATTCTTCATTCTTGGCAATGTCCAATAGGTCGAGCGCAAATTTAAAGATCCGAAGACGGATGGTTTACTCGCAGCTTGACATAATAACGTTCACGCAACCGAGAGACCCGGATAAAAGAGACGAGAAAGGTTCTTTTAATTCCAATTCGTTTGCTCAGTCATATGGTTCGCACGTATATTCTGTACAAAAACTCTTCCTGAATAAGTTTCTCGGAAAATTCGAGTACATACATGTGAAAAGTGACGAAGTATTTGTCACTTTTGAATATTTATCTGCCTCGATTTTTTTTGCCATTGAGTCGAAAATCGGAAAAAAGTCTTATCGATATTTTTTAGATGATTAAGGACGTAGTCTGTATTAGGTGGTCCGAAAAAAAAACGTTTTTTTATTGGTTAAATCGATAGATAAACTATTCAAGAATATATTTACAAAGTTACTGAGGCCAAGTATAAATATTTTCGCGGACACAAGGCCAAAAGCAGAGAAGTAATCGATATTTGATATTGATATTTCTTTCTATTGAGAACTTTGAAGCGCGTTTTCTCCAGTTTTCAGTTTCACGATTTTTCCAAATTGGCGGGCGTGATAGCCAAAAAACTAAACGACTTATTGAATGAAACCGAAGTTTTTTTTCAGTATGAAAATCTTTTCGAAGTGAATTAAAAAAAGTCGTTGAATGTCTTTATAAATAATTTTTATAGCACGTCAAAGTGTTTTTAACACATTTTTTTAAACCTGAGAAAAGCTATAACTTCAGGATTTTTTTAGCTTTTTCTTAATTCACCCAGAGGAAAAATATTTGACTATTGAACATTTTATTGGGGTTTTTTTCCGTCAAGAATTGGGAGCTGCATCTTTCTCGCCGATTGGGGACTGCAGCTGATTATTTGCAGTCATTTATTGTTTCACGTTGCAACATTTTTTTATACATTTCTAATATACATGAAAAGATACCTCAATGTTTACTGGGCTCACTTATTTTTTTCCCTTCTAAAAAAATTCTCGATAAAGCACTTTTTTGGGCCTTCTAATTCAGGCTCCCGCCTTAATTAGATTCGGGAAATAAGGCTTTTTTGGAATTTAAAAAAGAAAATAGCAATAAACTAATCAAAATCAGGTTTGGAGGGTTTTTTTACACATCGGTAGGTGCTCAAATCAATTTTGCATTTTCCAAAAAGATACAAAATGGCGGCCCAGTGGCACAGTAGAAAGGAAACCCCGTTTTTAGGTCCTTTTTAGGGTCCACGGGCGGGCTCATTGGAGACGCACTTTATTTAGGGGACCTACTTATTTTTTGACCGCTCGCAGCTTTCGTGACAATTTTTTTTCTTTCTTTAAAGTAGATAATTGGATGATGGGACAAAGGGGGAACAAATAGAGCTCAAATGTGTGCCACCCTAATATGCGTATACCATGTATCCAAGTTTAATTTCCAATTGCCAGATGTAACTGAAGAGCAGAACCCTGATTCGAATCAGATTCCAGAACTAATAGATTCTATTTCTCGACTTGATGAAATGCCGATATGTTTCACATTTCAGGCAAAATTTGATCTCATAGTACAGAAAATCGGATCTCGCACTATAGAAAAGTGTGGGATATCAGGTTCACCAGATGGCAAAGGTAATCCTTGCGCCAAGTACCTCTAACATCGCCTGCTCTAAGCTGTCGAACCGCCGCTCTATCTTATAACACACGTAGATGTACAGATCTGCCGTCTCCTTTATTCAACTTATGCGTTTCAACCGTCTGTCTGGATAGGTCATACTGAATATTTGAGGGGATGCATGGCGGATATCATGTACAACGGAGCCAAGGTCGTGGAATATGCAAAGTCAAGGAGAAGCAAGTCCGAAGCTGTCGGCGTTACGTGGGGATGTTCAGCTGAATTTGATGCCTCGAGAGACGTCGAAGTGAGCTTTGTCGAAGATGGCGCCTTCACTTCGATACCACGTCCTATACCGAGACACGGCTCTAGGTAAATATACACACACATATTTATATACAATGTATATACAATGCACATATGCAATGTTCTACAAGGAAAGGTTGCGAGGTCGATCTCTCCGATTTGGATGGAATTTGTCATGCGTGTAGAATGGTTAAAAATAGGCGACACATATTTTTTTATATCTGTGGAACCCAATTTTAAGGGTTAAAACACACCCTCGAAAATTGGGATGTTTTTCGTTTTTCGTCGATAACGTTTTAACCATTAAAAATCGGGTTCCGCAGATATAAAAAAATACGTGTCGCCTATTTTTACCCATTCTACAAGCATGCCAAATTTCATCTAAATCGGAGAGATCGACCTCGCAACCTTTCCTTGTTAGTAGTTCAACAATGGAAAAAAGTCTTTGCACTCACATGGAACATCATTAAGAGGCCGCCTTCGGTTTTGTTGAAACTCATATATGTGATGAAGAATTGGAACCTTTTAGACACGTATTTTTTTGTATCGGTGGAAAAATCCTTGTAAGGGGGGAAACCACCACTCGAAGAAAGGCGTCTCGAGGACTTGATCTTCGAGGACACCGATCCGTATGAAACAAAAACAAAAATTCGTGTAATGTAAAGGGATGGAAAAAACACTATGGAAGTATCGAAAGAAATTAAATTAAGGGCACTTCGAAATTAAATTAAGGGCTTTTCTTTGAGGGGTGGTCTTTACCGTTGAAACCGTTTTCTCTCAGATAAAAAAAATACGTGTATTATTTTTCAATGCTTTATCACATATATTAGTTTCAACAAAATCGAAGACGGACATTTACGGGATGTTCCTTGTTATTCGCAACAAGATTCGTCTTGCTGTTAGCATAACGCCCGAAAAAAATCGCGCACTTTGCGTTTCTTTATTCTGTATTCTGATATCTTTCTTTTTTAATTCTTTATTCTTATATATATTTTTTCGAACGCTTCTCAATTTTTATAGCTATAGTCTACTATGACCGTAAAAGTTGAAAAGTTATTGAATAACTATTCACTTCCGAATGGTTATTACTAAAAGATCCTCGTAAAACTAATTAATAAGTGGATTTTGCAAATAATTTGTCAAATAGTAAAGTTAAATAAAAATACTGACGCAAAGTTTTCAAAAACAATTCAAAGAATCGTACCAACCCCTAGAGCAAAGATGGGGTGATCGCATACTAGCGATTTTTAAACTCTACACATTTTTCGGTCTTCAGCCCTATCGAATCAACCGAATATTGAACGAATTAACCTTAAGGGATACTCCTGGTCGGGGCGTGGAAAAAGGGTGAATGGCGACCATTATTCATGGGTACGCATTTGATGAAATGGAAATTCCGTTTAGTGGCCTCTATTCTACATATCTTCGAGTATCTTTTCACATTTTTGACAAGTTTTTGTGACAAAATGGCGCCGCTGAAGCTCAGTCAAGCCAGTCACCTTCGTCTGATAGTGTCCTGCATACGGCAAGAGTTTTCTGCAAATTTTTTTACCCGGAACGAAAATTCAAAATATATTGAGATCTGAATCAGATTTGCCTTTAAAGTATGTAGAGAAATCAATGAATTTTTTATAAAATAGTGCATATTTGAAGAAAAAAAAATTGTTTCTGGTAAAAACAAATCGCCAAAAACTAGAGCTACCACTATTTCGCCTGTCCGGACTACCCGAACTATCCGGTCTTGACGAATTCGATACGTCAAACCCGTCCAGCCGGATTATTCAAATAGTTCGAGTACTCGAATACTAATAATATCCGAACTACCCGAACAATTCGAATAGTCCGAGTACTCGGATACCCATTTATTCGAACTGACCAGACTGTTCGGATAGTTCAACTATTCGGGTAGTTCGAGTATTCGGGTAGTTTCGGAGATCCGAACTATCCGGACTATCCGAATGATACGAATAGTCCAAGTAATTTGAAAATGGGATATTTTCCTTTAATCAAAAATTGCGTTCGATTTTATCATACACCACACAGCACACCAAAAAAACCGAATTGAAAATTAGTGAATCAAACAAGATGCATCACAATGCCAAATTATTAATTTTCATTAAATTATAAACTATTATTAAATTAAAAATCCTAAAATTGCTTAACATTTTTCTGTGAATGTTTTGAGGAAAATAAAAAATGTCAGAATTCGTGGAATCCACGATTTTTTGCTTTAACCTGCAGAAACATTGGGACAACCCTCACTGATATTTTTTTTTAAATACCACCAAAAAGTACGGAAAAAATATTCACATAAAAAAAATAAAAAGCTCAATAGCTTCATTTTTCGCCAAATTATTAGGTTATTGAAAAAAAAAAAGAAATTTCTAAAAAAATCACATCTTATTATTGGCTGTCTGCTTCCTGAAAATGTCAACCTCCTGATTTTTCTCTACCAGAATCGCGCACTTTTATAATGCTGATCGCATTGTAAATGTAGCTACTGCACTCTACATTGACACATTTTTTTCTCCGAAGAGATAAAGATGTTACGAACACTGCCATATTATTTTAATAACACTACACCATCAATGTCAGTGGATGCTGCAAAAAGTGTCATTCGAAAAATTCATCACAGCATGAATTGAGCGACTAAATATCAATGGAAATAGTATTTTTTTTTAATTCTCGAAATTTGTTCGGATTAAAATCCGAACACATTTTCCTAACTTTATTACACGTAAGTTTTTTGTTGTTATTTGTTTAATATTTTTTCTGACAACTGTGATCAGAGTGCTGTACGGAGGTTCTCATGTACGTAAAAATATTTTATTTCAATGGTGTTGGAATAGGGCTATGAATTTTGTGATTATTTCTTATTTAAGTAACGTGTATGTCCGCTATTGCGAGTTATTATTGAATTAAATTTGCTGACCAAGCAACTAATGATGAAACAGAAGTTCGCACCATTGGAAATCAACGAAAAATCTTCTTTTTATTTCTCAATTTTATATTGATTTCAATACTAATATTTTTTTACAAATTCGTTTTCACATTCCACGAAAGGCACAAAAAAATTATTTGTATAGCTCTAGATCTATTATGGAGTTAAGAGATAAATATATGAAATCGAAGAAATTTCATTACATTCCCAACAAAGCGAACTTTATCGTTGAACAAAAATGAATGACTACGCTGTAAGCGAGCCTCGTTATTTTCTTGAACGAGATAGCGAGAGAAAAAAATGACTGAAATTTAAAAAGCAATTTTGTG
Organism: Ophion obscuratus; assembly: GCA_964007375.1. Taxonomy (NCBI): domain Eukaryota; kingdom Metazoa; phylum Arthropoda; class Insecta; order Hymenoptera; family Ichneumonidae; genus Ophion; species Ophion obscuratus. The sequence continues at coordinate 46,718,681 of OZ023315.1, forward strand.
AAAGACTGTGAAATCTCTGTCCATTTAAGAATGCGATAAGGCGTATCTTTAATTTGCTCTCGTTAGCGCCAAAAACAAAACAAAAACGGAAATCAAAGTATTAATGTAAAGAATAAAATAATGAAAATGAGCACAGCTGAGCATGTCGCTTCTGCCCTCTTGTTCGTTTTTTTTTCGGTCCTTTTGATTCCGCATTGTGCACGGAACTTTTTGGATTTTTGAAAAACATTTATAAGACCGAACCCACTATTGTTTTTACTCATTTTGCAGCATTTGATAACAGCAGTTTTTTTAAAACATTTTGACGCTTCCTATCGTTACGCACCAATGAGAAGTAATCTGTAACTTTTGTGATTTCTTAATGGCCCGGAAGCTTCTTTATTTGTTATAAGTTCAAGGAAAATTCCTTAAGATTATGGATCATTTTCGAAGAAACTGATAATTTATCACATGATCTTCACAATTTTAGAATTGGCAAATTTAAAAAAATACATATTTTTCTAGCAATATCACTTATTTCTGAAAAAAAATATAAGAAAATTTCTTGAATCTACGGAATAGATCCTTGAATAATCTAAATCTTGGATTTTCCGGAAATTATTATTTCTTATTTTTTTGTTTGATTTTGATCTCTGGAAATTTATTATAATTTCCGAAATTATATCTCAGATTGTATCAAGTAAGACTTTAAATTTGATTTTTTTTATTAAGTAAGATTGATTTCCACCCGCCTCTAATAATTTTCGTTGTCAATTGTTTGTACGCAATGTGCTGATCCAGAAAATTGATTAATCTTTGGATCATCTATATCGTATTCGAACAGTCCGGATACTCGAACCACTTCAATCCTCGAACTACGCAGATACTGGAACTATCCGGATATCTGAATATCTTAGCTATCCGAATATTCGAATTACCCGGATACCCGAACTGTTCGAATTCTCGAACTACCCGGATGCCCGAACTGTCCGAATACTCGAACTACCCGGATGCCCAAACTGTACGAATACTCGAACTACCCGGATGCCCGAACTGTCCGAATACTCGAACTACCCGAATGCCCGAACTGTCCGAATTTGAAGTATCAGATTTCACGAAATCGGATATCACGGATATCCGAATAGTTGAGTAGTTCGGAACAATATGCAAGCCCTAGTCATCTCTCTGAATCTGGCGTTGAGCCCATCGGCAGAATTCAGTGCGATTCATGAAATCCGTACCAGTTAATTCCTGGTGGACACTGATGTGGTAAGGATGATATTTATGACGATGTAGAACACATAGAATACTTCTATGGCTTACACCAGATTCCCTCGCAATTTGACGAGAACTCGCACAAGGGTTTCGATGAACGGCGGCAAGAACACGAATTTCCGTTTCTTCGTTAGTAACTCGCTTTTGTCGGTTATTTTCCCGACGGGTTAAGGATCCAGTTGTCCTCAGTTTAGTGTACAACATTTGAAATGTACGGCGTGAAGGATAAGAACGTTCAGGAAATCTTTCAGCGTATAAGTCTCTAGCTCTCACTGCATTTTTCTGACATTCTCCGTAAATTAGAAGCATATCAGTTTGCTCTTCAAAAGAATACATCATTTACATTCGCTTGATTCATTAATACTAGCCTCACCATTCTTACTATCGTTATCTTCGATTTGTTCGGGCGAAACATTGTGCAATGTTCCGTGTAAATTGTAGGTTTGGTGTCGTTGTTTACATATGACAATGGCAAGACTTCGGTGATAAGTGCTGAAGTGATGAGAAATTCGTGATGAGGAAATTACAATACTGCATTGATTCCAATGGCAATCACTTTGAACATCTACTGTGAATAAATGTAATTTCACATAAAAATAAAATTCATGTCACTTTTTTATCTTAAATGACCTTGAACGCCTTTGACCCCTAAATGTTTTTTATGCAGTATTTTTCGATGCTCTACAAGATAGATGAAAAAATGTACCGTCCCATTTAAAAAAGTGGAGGTGACCTTTACTGTGCGAAAGCGCCTCCTGTGAGATAAAAAAAATGGTCCCATCTGATGACCCCTTTCGTACGGTACAACTTTTGTTTCAAACATTTTTTTGAGACGTCGATAACTACAGAGATATTCAAGGTCGCAACAGTTAGTGCCTCACCCTGTATACTTTTCGAGACAAAGTGCACAGTTTACACTACGCTAAGATGGATGAAACCCCGCATGCACTTCTTGCCGCAAGACCGAAATATGTACTCTAAGGGTTAAATATTCCGAATAACACCGAACCAATTCCGAATACAATTATGTTGATGATAACCTGAGCTTTCTATGAAGGGAGCAGTACATTTTGGCGCCGCCGTTTTGGCGCGGCCGTTTTGGCACGAGACATATAGGCGCGGGGACATTTGGCGCGAGGACGTTTAGGCGCAAGGACGTTTTAACGTAAGGATGTTTTGGTGCGGGGACGTTTTGATGTCAGGGTGTTCCGGCGCTAGTACAAGTTGGTTTAGCACCCCGAATTGTGTGTCGATGATAAACCATATGTCATAGGCCTAAGGCTTGAGCTGTTTGAGGAACACATTTGAAAAAAGGATGAATACTCCTTTCAATTAATACAAATTGAATACAAATATCACCCAAATAAAAAAAATCATCAACAAAATCTTTTTTTTGTTCGTTTTGTTTTTTTTGTCGGGCTTGTTGGGATTTGTTTTTGGGTTTGTTGTTTGGGTTCGCTAGGGTTCGTTTGTTCGGGTTAGTTTGAATATATCAGCCGAATAAAAAAATCATCAAAAAAATCATTTTTTGTTTGGTCTGGTTGTTTTTTTTGTTCGGGCTTGTTGGGGCTTGTTTAGGTTTCCTATTTATGAAATTATATTACGTGGCTTCCCTGTATAAGTACAAATCGCGTGTGTGTGAATTGTGTGTTGTTATGGTTTATTCCACTTCATTCGGATTTGCTTGTGCGCCAGTACATTCCTGCAAAAGCGTCCCCACGCCAAAACGTCCCCGCGCCAAAACATCCCTGCGCCAAAATGTCCCCACGCCGAAACATCCTCGCGCCAAAACGTCTCGTGCCAAAACGGCCGCACCAAAACGGTCGCGCCAAAACATAATGTACCCTTCTATGCAGGGGGAAATACCTTTAGTTGAGGAAAAATTTGCTGCTTTTCATGTTTTTTCGTCAAAAGGAAATATTTTTACACTATTTTACGAGACTTAGTATATGTTTTATTAGTAATTTTGGCTGTTACATGGTATTTTTTATTAATCTTTGAAAATGCCGGTGCTATGGCACGGTCTTCAAAACAGGTGTAGTCCAGGCAATAAGCATGAATGTAAGAACTTTTTAGATATAGATACGCAAAATTAATCCAAAAGTAATTTAAGTAAAAACAACATAAGTAATTGGATGTCGCTGAATCCAATGGCGATAATAATTTTGCGATCACCCCCCGAGAAAATGTTGTAAAATGTTACAAAATGTTGAAAAACTGTTTAACCCGGAACCTAATAATTTTATCGAAAAATAGGCCAAACAAAAGTTGTTTCGGACATAAAAGTACGTAAAAAAGTATTGAACGTTCATCTGCGTATCTTCAAAAATAAGGGGAAAAAAAAGACAAACCATTCAGTTGGGGGAGGAAAACCTCGAAGTTTCAAAGAGTGAACAAATATCAAATTCGTAAATAGCTCGGGTTTCTTTGTTACATATTGCTTCAATCTCCGACTACAAGAAAGTTGTAAATAACATGAATTAAAAATAAGATGTTAAATAACATGAGGAATATATTTCCTACTACGCATAAATTATACGTATTTGCATATTACATATATATTTACTCAAAGTAAAAAATATAAATTGCTCATTCTGAAATACTCTATTAAAATGGTTTTAGCATTTTACTTGCTTCTTATTGTTGAAAAAAAAACGAGAGCAGAAAGGGAGGTGGGCTCCATGTCACCTAATTTCCAGGAGCAACAGGGGGGCGGACCAGCACCCGTCACGAAATGTCACAGAGGGGTGAGGGGGGTCGAATATTTATAAAATTTGTGTCACGTGTTTTATGAATGGCCCATACCTCCGCCATTTGTGAAGATTAATTAAAAAATACCATGTTAAAGCCGAAAGTAGTAATAAAACATACCCTAAGTCGCCAGGGTAGTGGTACACTCGTTAAAAAAAAAGAAAATCAGCAACTGTTTTCCTCGCCTTAAGGTATCTCCCCCCTTAATTCGATATTCCCCCGTCATAGTGATGCAGTAAATGATTTTCCAGCTCGGACAAGCTTCTTTGTTGTTTAAAACAAGCGATGAAGATTGTCCCGACCACTGTATACACAATACAAATCTGTTTGTCGTCGATGATGCCATCTAAGTTCCATTGGGCAGGGTGTTGTCGCAGTTTGCTCGCGCAGAATATGAATGTTTAAAGTAAATAAAATCACTTCAACGCTTTCGTGTACCGAATTTGCCTCGGTTGTTCGAGTTCTGCAGCTTAACGGTAAAATCTGTCGGGTCTGCTGCTGCCATGGTGATTAATTCAGCGAGAAGGAAACTTCAAAGGGACTCAACGTGCCGACGAGCAAAATCAATTAGCGCTGCATAATGTAAATCGAATCGAAATTTCCATTATGAATATAGATAGTGTTGAAGTTTACAACGAAAATTCACTTGAATTTTTTTCTTGCAATATTTTTTATGTTGTCCACAACGTTTAATGCCTAATTCAGACTTTAAGGATCTTGTGCCTAATTAAGTATTCAAAGATTTTGTGCCTAATTCAGGATCTTGAACAAGGATCCTAAAAAAACCGGTTGGATGAGTTTCATCCGATAAATCAGCCGGACCAACAACAAAATTAGACATATATTATCAGGTTAGAACATTGTTCCAATCAGGGCCCAAATTTAACAGTAGGTTCATTCGAAACGATCAACGTAGTTGTCAATTAACTTTAAATACATTCCCATATTTTTTAGAGAAGCCCATACAATTTGGTTTTTCCGCCAAATACGTTGAAATTAGATATCTGTGGCGAACATCCTATAATCGTAGTGTGAGACACTTCTTTGTGCCAAACACTTTTTTCCCTAGTTTCACTATTGTTATGCATATAATACGTGAAAAATCTATACTTTGCGCACTTCCTGATAAAAAGAAGTAGCACATTATTCATAATTTCGAATAACAAATGCACTCGAAGAATGAAATATTTTTGCCATTTGAAATTTGTTCGTATTTCGTTCTGATTAAAATTGATTATTAAGAAAAGGAAGAACAAAAAAAACATTTTTAAATGCCCGTTTCACCCCTTAATAATCAGGTTATGACTATAAAAAAAATACCCGTCGAGTATTTAGACCCATATTACAACATGCCAAATTCCATCAAAATCGGAGAGGGAGCCTTGACATAGTTTTTTTTTGTAACGCTGTTCCGGCTGCGCTCGGATGGTACACTTCGGATGCTTAGAACTTCGTCAATTTTTATCGAATCAACTTAAAATTTTAAAAGTCGATTTTCAAAATACCTCCCTTTAAGAAAATTAATTTAAAAAATCGCTTTTTCGAAACTTACAACAACTTACAACTCGTGACTAGTCGTGACCTCTCTATGAATTCGTATCGGAATATACTCCACATCTATGGTTGAAGAAATAGGTATAGTTCCATTTGTAAAAACCAAGATGATCTCGAAATCTAGAAAGTGCCTTGACCCGGACAATATTCATACGCGCTACCAGATGCTCCCTCATAAGTTTTATTGGGAACGTTTTTCTGACCAACGCATAGTTTGGGAAATATTTACGTGGAAAGAATAAAATGTACATGAGATTTTCATTGACCTATAAAACAAGTCGGATAAGGTTCCGAACCCCCACTCCGATCGAGCTGAAATTTGGAACAAACCTTCCTTTTAATATTTTAACACAACCCCTAAAAGGATTTCTGGCGACTCGCAAAAGTTTGCGAGATATTGAAATTTTTAGTTTTTTTTTCAACGCGCGATGACTATATCTATATCTGCTACGTCTCCGTGCATACCTATATACGTTATCGCGCTCTCCGTTTTGCCCAAAACAAACAAACCCAAACGCACCTGAACCCAAAAAGTATTGCGCGTCGCCAAAAATTCCTTTAGGAGTTGTATTAAAATATTAAAAGGAAGGTTTGTGCAAAATTTCAGCTCTATCGGAGGGTGGGTACGGAACCTTACCCAAAGATCCCAAGTTCTGCCCAATAATATTCCATTTTCCATCACTTAAAAAAAACACATGGGGATGTGAAGTGGAATATGGTGGGAAATGTAATAAGGGGAAGGACCCTGTACAAATGGAAGCTACAATTTTCTTTAACATACAAAAAAATTCGTATTTTTTTCATTTTTGATGCAAGGGATGTATACATGATTTTAAACAATGGAGTACCGAGAATGTATACGGAGTAAAATTATAACCAGAATGCTAGAGAGGGAACTCCAAGGATGGTAAAAGCCATTAAAGACACAAGATGCTCGACAATAGAGGCTATAGGATACAAAGGGTATATCTAATAGTAGCAGCAACCGCATGAACCGCACAGAAACCCAATGCAAATTAAAGAAACCTTATACATATATACGCATACCGGACATTCCACGTCATTCGAACGATTCTAAACTAATTACGGGCCCGAACATGTCCAATGTTGATGTTACACGAGTTGCATGCCGATTCCTGTAAATCCATGTCGTTTTGAATGAGAAAACAATGGTTGCTTCATTTATACGTTTAACCCCTTCGCAGTCAGGCGAAAATTAGATTTTCGTCCCACTTTTGTGTTGGAAAAAAATCTTCACAGATTTACCCTAAAATTTCAGTGTAAAGGTTTTTAGGGTCGCTGAATCTGAATTTAAAAACGGATTTCAAAAATAAAACATGGCGGATCCAATATGGCGGACGCAAATTTAAAAAATGATTTGATTCCGACGAAAGTTCATACCTAAGGGTTTTCGAGGTCGCTGAATCCGAATCTGAAATCGGATTTCCAAAATAAAAAATGGCGGATCCAATATGGCGGACGGATATTTGAAAAATGGTTTCATTCCGACGAAAGTGAGTACCTCAGGGTTTTCGAGGTCACTGAATCCAAATCTGAAATCGAATTTGAAAATTCAAAATGGTGGCTCCAATATGACAGGAAAGGGTTTCAGTTTTACTATGAAAAAATTTATTTGAATTCGAGCGAACAAGTGGGAGAAATCATTTAACATAATATTAATAATAATATGAACAATGTAAATGTCTAGTGAGAATGTTGATCTGGACTAAAGAGTAAGCTCACCAAGAAACAGATCATGAAGCCAAATATTGTTATTTCTTATAATAACAATATGGGAGGTGTAGACAAAACAGATCAGTCTATTTCTTCTTACAAAACAATTCACACGCCCGTCAAGTGACATCACAAATTATACTTTCAATTATTCGATACTGCAATTCACAATGCTTTCATCGTCTATAATCAACTCCAAACTGACTCGAAAAAATGACTTCTTTACAGTTTTCTCGTGCACTGGCAACAGAGCTGATCAACACACATCATCTAAAGAGTATCATTGTAAACCCAAAAATCCTCTGCGCTCGTCACGAAGACACTATCCATTCTATATTTCAGACGATAAGAAGATAAGAAAGCCTTGCACTGAATGTTATTCCAAAAAACAAAGAAAGGAAACATTTTTTATGAGCGAAGATTGTGGTAACGTTTCACTGTGCGCGGTACCTTAGTAGATGTACTAGAGCGGTTCTAACGCTGGGATCTCAGGGGGGAGCGGGGCGGCGGGGTCCAGCGCGGGGAAGCCACGTGCCTGGTGGCGGGGGGGGGGGTCCAGCGCGGGGACGTGACTTCATGCCATGGGTCTCTGTGGAGGGGGTAGCCATGTGGTCCGAAGAGCGACTGTCGGGAGGGGGGAAGCCGTCGTCGACGAGTGTTTTCTGGGGGCGGGGGTCAGGTAGTGGTGAGTGAACGTTGAAAAGCCATAATTCTCCTAATTTATTATAGACATAAAAAGATTAGCATCCATGCAGTGTTTCTCTTTCTACACTATTTAGTCCGTGTGAAAATAACACACACACACACACACACACACACACACACACACACACACACACACACACACACACACACACACACACACACACACGCACGCACGCACGCACGCACGCACGCACACACACACACACACACACACTATGTGTGCATGTAATGGTTGTATATGGGTAGGAAAATTTCGTTAATTTGAAGCGATACATGAAGGGGACGGCTTTTCAAAGCTGTTTATTTATGTGATGCAGGTGTGATGCGCTTGGTTTCGTTTCCGAAATCTTTAAAATATTTGTATGCGTGTCCACTCCTGCCACGACTCTCGCCGACACCCGAGACAGGTCCTGACAAGTCGGGATTTCTCGGAAAAACTATAAACTTTAGAGATCTATCGTCAAAGGGTTTTTGACCCCAGATGGGCCACCAGAGCACAGCTGCACTCGGGAAAAAAATGTTTCGATGTATCGAGAACTCGTTTTCATTACGAAATATAACGTCGAGATGTTCAGATGTGCGAGTATGTACGCAGTGCATCCGGCCAAGCACCCCCTGGACTTGACCAAAAACGAGCTCGAACAGGTTCCAAAGGTTTTGCTCCTAAAATATCGGGGTGAATATGTTGGCTTATTGTGGGATCGTTTGCCAGAATATCATCGGAACGATAGTGAAGTGATATCTTATATTCCATGCATGGAGCACTATAATACACCACAGATGGAAGATCACATCGATGGCCCCCCACCTCAACGTCGGGAATGTGAAAAATGCTGTGGAAATTCTCCACGTACGGGGTTCTTCAAACGTGTTTGAACCCGTTTTTGTGGGAGTTTGAAGAAATGTCGTGGGGGAAATTCTCCACGTACGAGGTTCTTCGAAAGTGTTTGAACCTGTTTTTCATGATTGGAAAAGTGGGGAGAAGTTTGAAAATTTAAGTGGGAGGGTTATGAGGGAGCTTATAATTTCGTAGTCCAAGCTCGAACTGCAGTATTCCACCGTGACATCCACATCTCTCCAAAAAGAACTTTGAAAGTGCGGGGAAAATGGATCTCTCGAGTATCAACAAAGTCAGCGTGATGGCGGAATTCCTTCCAACAAAGAAGCTGTCAGAACTCCGCGTTCACTCCGATCATCGAATCTCCGACATGAGGGCCGTACAAACCAAGTTTGGAAAACGCTACCTCGCGGACATCGCGGATGAGTTCACTGTCTTCTTACCAGCGCGACTGGTGAAGGCCTTCGACGAAGATTTGGAAACGTTCGAGCAAATGCGGCAAGCGGCACGTGATCATCGTCTCTGGATGACGTACAAAGGTGGAAAATACAATAGCATAGACTTTTTCCAAGTCTGAGTACACATGGTGGAAAAATACGAAATTCGTTGGAACACCATCGTCGAACGGCTGTCTACATCATAGAGAGTATGCTGCAACTGACGCGTAATTGTCAATTCTACATCCAGTTGTGGAAAATACGTCAGCGTCAAGTTCCATCGTCTTGGAGTATGGTGGAGAAGAGCAAATTCGTTGGTGCAGCATCGTTGAGTGCAACAGCCGTCTGGATCACAGCCGTCTCACCATCGTTTTCGACGTTTTAAGTGTTTGACTATGTAAAAATGTATTTAAAAGAACTGTTTTATCGAAATGTATAAGAAGGAGAAATGCAAAACAATTTTCGTCGTAGAATAAATGAAGAATACAAATAGTATATATTTTCATCGAAATGTTTTTATTCATTTAAAAAAAATCCCTCTCTCACACAACGCTTCGTATACACTCAACCAGCTTTTCAGCGATTTTACATTCTCATGGGCGCAGTTGTATTTCGTGTTGAAGGAATGATGGGGGCATTTCGAGTTTGTGATTTTCGGCAACTTCTTCAGCGATGGACAGTCTAGAGTCTCCAAGTCGATGACGTTTGTCGCAGGATCCACGAATCTTGATAGCCAAGCGCATTTCTCGAATCCCTTCGCATAGATGGTGGGGGCTCCTTGCAAGAGTTCTCGAATTGTCTTTCTAGCTGCTTCGTATGGTATGCCGCTGTCATTCCATCGTATTCCATGGAAATTTCGTTCCAGCCACTTGTTTGTCATTTTGTACTTGGCCGGTAAAGAGTCCCATGCAAATGGCGCGTCGAAGGCGAGCGTCAGCGGTTCAGCATCCTTGTCATGGAGTTTGATGATGGACATCTCCTTGAGGACAAATTTGTTGATGGGGCTCTTGAAGCCCTGTACATCGACGATAAGCTCCATGTTTACTGACGTGGACGCGAATTATCGGCATGATTTTATACCAATTTTCTAACCCCACCGCTGATTGGATTGTACTCGATAACACGATCATGGAGGATAATGGAGTATGCTGAAGTTTGTGGTGGAATATTATTTTTCAATTCGAACTCAAGGCGCACGTCAACAGGGCCGGACTTGAGAGAATCGTTTTGCTTTGAGCAGTCAATGACAACGAGGGGCGCTTTTTCTAAAAATTCAATCCTGCTCAACCATGGTTTGGCCTCTTTGTTGTAATAGGTCGGTTGAAAGTTTGCGTACATCTCATAGAGTAGAGCATATTGATTTTGATCAATGTTCAAATTCAAATTTCCATATGGATAACATTGTGAGTTGAGGTAAAGTTTAACATCGCTCAGGTTACAATGATCAAAGTGGCTCGCATTTTGTTGTTTCTTATTTTTCCGTCCCGTCTGCAGCGCGAGTATGACATATCGTGGCTTCTCCAGCTGATTCGAGGTTTTCACAGACCACACGTGTTTAGAGGTCGCAGGCAGCAATGGATATTCATGCAGTTCCCATGTTCGGAAACTCATGGAGATTGGTGCGTCTTTGGCGAGAAACTTTAATAGTTGAATTTTTCGCTGATCGGAGACTGTCACATACGGTACGAGCCATTCTATTTTATGCAATACGAGTTTGTAGTCTTCGGGCGCTGTTTGTACAATGGCATTGTCGTCGGTCTTTGATCTCGTGAGGATCAACTCGTGCTTGGCATTTACGACAATTTTACGATAATCTTCAGCAACCCGAGGAGCATGCTGAGCGGAATGCACACATCAAAGTTTCCCGATACATCTACAATTTGCTTCGTCTCTTCGACATCGAGCCATCCAGTGTTCTCGAGCATAGAACTTTTGGCCGGTGAGAGAGATGAATATCCCTTAATTACACTCGTAATGCCAACATTCTTATTACGATCGATTTCTATGGCATTCAATTCATATCGCACTTCCTCAAATAAATGACCAATGGCATTGTTGACGAGACTTGTAGCAGCGGTCGGCGTCCCATCACGCTTGGATAATTTCCCACATATGTGTAGGGAACTCTTGCTTGGCAGGATGGAGAGGTTTGATGTTGGATGGCAATACGGATTTCATCGCTATTATTGAAGGTTGAAGATGCATATGGCTGATGAGCGTGAATCTCACAATGGATGATGGATTCATCAAAGACCACGGGCGCCTGAATGTTTACAATTTCTTCCTCCATTTCACGCAACAGATGCACAGAGTACAGACTAAATATTTTTTTACACGCTCTCGCCACGCACTTTGAGACCCAAACTCTTCAAGAGTAACACGTTTTGAGGTGTTAGCACTTTGGGCGCTGGCCGACGACTGATTGTTTTGATCCATGATCGTTTATTGTTATTGGAAGATCTATTGAAAACTATATCCATCACGACTTAATATGCAGGCGTATGGTGATCACTTCACCGCGGAAATTTACCAAATCACCGTCCTGATCCACTATGCGAAGCTGTATCGCATCAATCGTTCGGCTCGTAATTGGCAGATAAATTACGTGGGAGGGGACTTCAATGATCTTGTAGCCCGGTGGCACAGATGGAAAGAATTCGTGAATTGTGTGTACTTTTTGTCCATTAATATAGGCGCCAGCGGTAATGTTGCACTCAACGCGTAAGGCGTTCACTTTGAGAATGGCTACAGGAAAGTCCGATTCGTGTCTTTTATTGGCTTCCAATTTGCGTGCGGTGAAGCCTAGTAGATGCCCAATAGAATCTTTCGGTTCAAAATTTACATCACGATCACACTCGATCTCACTGCGTAGCGTATTATTATTGGGTTTAATGCTGATTTTGATGTTTTTACGTGAGAGCTCTGCTTGTACGAACGTCTCAATATCCTCTATTTCATAACTGCCCGTAGGTATCGTCAACACCTCATCTCCCACGTAAAGTTTATCGTGGTCAACATCGATATTGGGAATCGAGTTGAAGGTTAACAATTCCACGAGACCGAGAGTATAATTTTTGTGTGGCGAGAGTTCGATGGGGGGGAAGTATTGCGCCTCGAGTATGGACGATGAGCCAGATATGGTCAATGTTAAACTTTCGTCCATGATGCTGGTAAATTAACAACTGAATTCCCCACATCATTTCCTCCCTATATATAGTGTATATTTGTCTTTGTGCTGCAATTGTCGACAAAGAAATTTGAGACACAAATGTCCACATTCAATCGTATCATATTCCTGATATCCCTTATAATTATAATTTACGCTACCAACACGAAAATATCTGATGAGTTCGGATGGTGGTGGAAGATTGCCGAAACTATCAAAGTACATGACTTTCCATCCAGTCTTCTTGTAAGCAACCCAGTGCGTTCCAGGACCGGCATTTTCATCCAAATTTACAATTGCTGCTTCACATTTGAGAGGTCCGCTCGCTGGCAATGTGTCGCGCATGTAAACTCCACGAAAATGTGGAATCTTTAGGATTTTTGCATATTTAAGTAGGTCGCGGTCGGTGAGGGGTCGGTAAGGTAGCGTAACTTCTAGTTTTTTGGCTTGATATGAAGGCCCAATCCCTGCTTATATGGTTTCAGATGTAGACCCCGACCTAATGCAATTGCTTCAATTGTCCGATTATGACGCTTACTTTCATCCAATTCACGTTTAGCTGCTTGAGCAGCATTTACGGCTTTAGCTATACTAGCCGCACCACCCGACAAAGCACCCGCCGCGCTAAGACCAGCAAAAATGGGCACGAGGAACGGTAATAAACCACCAATTTTATGGGGTACAGGTAGAACCCGAGGTGTGCGTACTTTGCCACCTTGCATCTTTACAGCTGCACGAGCACCCTTTAGAGCTGAATTAATAACCTTATGCGGATCATTACTTTGAATCATTGTATTCTTTGCAGCGCCAATTATCTTTTTCAAACAAACGCCACCCTTACGGACCTTCATTCCCATACCAAATTTTCTCTTTGTCTTCATAATATTTGCCACACCCCAAGCACTGGCTTTTTCACCGATACTAGCGTCTCTCGCGGTAACACGTTGCCAAGCCTGTTCAGCCAACACTTTATCCGCCAAATGTCTCGCCTCAAGATTATCCGGATTTTTGGAATACGCAATATCGTGTTGTTTGCAAGCCGTATCCAATGGGTTAATGCCCGGATCACCACGAGCAAGGCGCTTGACCAACTTTGTGCCTGGTCCACAATACTGATACCCAGGCAGATGTAGTTCAACGGGGAGTTTGTTGATTAGGCGGTTGACTAAACCTTTACCACTCTTGCCATGCACGATCATGTCTAAAAACAATATGCGACTGATTGATAATCCCTATAAGAATCCTATTTATATGATTTCATCGTTAGTCGTGTGTGAGATGACGTCCAAGAAGCAAACGATTGGAGGGGGACTCCCCGTGATAAATTTCGACGAGTTTGTCGGAGACGGAGGGAGGAAGAAGAAACAAAAACGTCATGGGAATTTATTGCCGGATAGCATACGTGCACTATTTTGCGGTCCATCGAATTGTGGGAAAACCAACGCTTTGCTGACTCTCATCATCCATCCGAATGGTTTGAGATTTGAGAACATTTACTTGTATTCCAAATCGTTGAAGCAGCCAAAGTATAAGTTGCTCGAACAATTACTCAAACCTGTGAATGGAGTTGAATACCATCCATTCGAGGCGCATGAACAAGTGATAGCACCAAGTGATGCACGATCCAACTCTATATTCATCTTTGATGATATAGCATGCGAAAAGCAGGATAATGTTCGAGCCTTCTTTTCCATGGGAAGACACGAGATTGTTGACAGTTTTTATCTTTGTCAGACGTACACTCGTATCCCAAAACATCTCGTGAGAGATAATTCAAATTTCGTGGTGCTTTTCAAGCAGGACGATATGAATCTCAAACACGTCTACAACGATCATGTTAATACGGATATGACTTATACGTGCTTTAAAAACATGTGCGTAAAATGCTGGAATTCCGACAAGTATGCATTTGTCACGATTGATAAGGATAGCGATATTAACGAAGGTCGATATAGACCGGGTTTTGATTATTTTCTAACCATTGATAAATGACTCATCGCTGGTAGTTGAAGAGACAGTATTGTGCATGCCGTGGCAGTGACAACATGAAGAGCGAACAACTGTTGCGCGAAAAAGATGTATTGCATGAAATTGCCAAGGCGAGCGATGCAATCAGACGAAAGCATCGGATGATGAAAATTGGAAAAGATAGCGATGAGCAGAGAATGCAAGATGTCTTTAAGCCTATCGTGAGACCATTGGAGAAATTGGTGTCATATAAAAACGGTGAGGTGGTGAAGGAGGAAATTAAGGATGAAAAAGTGAGTGATGTTGTTGAAGAAGGAGATGCGTTAAATAGTGCGAAACATCAATTGAAGAACGAGGCACAAGATTCCTTCAAGAGTGAAACCCAAGATTCATTTAAATTAATATATGAGGATGACGATGATGATGACTCGCAAAATGTCGATGAATTGATCCGTGAATATATCCTGCTATTACAAACAAACAGAAAGGCAAGCTTGGATGTATTATATGGTGTACGAAATCTCGCAAGCAACAAATTAATGATTGGTAATTCTCCGATAATTTTCGACTCTCAACATATTCGCGTGGGAGATGCGAGTTATGCGAAAATTGTTGGATTAACAGAGCTGTTGTTCAAAAAAGTGCCCAATGTCGAAACTCTCACACCGGACGATTTGAAAAACTATGAAAAGATTGTAATCTCGACAAATGCGCACAAAAAATTGTATAAGCCTAGTGAGGCTATACGACGTAATACCAGCCACAAATTTAACACATATATTGCAAATATAGTTAATCATCATGTGGGACAGGGTATGCCAAAGTATAAGCTAGCTAGAAAAAACACGCAATCGGACTATATTTATTGGGACAATCCAAAGGAGCTAGTAGATCGTCTTCGCTTACTTCTGGCATCACAAGCAGCCGGAAATTCAGCCCATGCGAATGAAATTATATCGATTATCGAGGAATTGCGTGAAGCTGAAATTATTTATTAACTCAACATCGGAGAATTTAGGCATTCTCATCATGAGTGTCGATGTGTTTGGACGTCATTCAAGTAGGAGTGTACTCCACGGTAAGCAAGGTCCTCCAGGTCGACCTGGGATTGGCTTCAGAATTACCGCAGACGGTCATTATGACTTGGGGCAGAAACGATTGTGTAACATTGCAAATCCGGAAGGAGAAGATGACGCTATCACTCTAAGTGCGTTACAAAAGAGATTCCGAACTATCATTAAGAACATCCGCAAAGAAATGAATGAGAGTAGTCAGTTATTGGTTAACGGGCTTGAAGCTACGATAAGAGACATTGCAAAGACACTCGAGGCTAATGTCAAAACTCTACAAGATTTGGTGATACGTAATTCACACGTCATTGCTGAATTGGATGCGCGACTGCGTGGACTGGAAAATGAACGAGAAAAGGAGCGCTCTCGTGCTAGAGCTACATAAGCCTGCTGGACGAAACTATCCGCGTCGGCATGTGGACATCCGTGGCTTGGACGAAACCTGGCAAGCCGATCTCGTCGATATGTCATCATACGCGCGCTGCAATTCCAAACACAAATTTCTTCTCACCGTCATCGAGACATTCTCAAAATTCGCCTAGGCCATGCCAATGCTGAGTAAGAATGGCAAAAATGCAGCAGCCGCAATGAAGTCGATACTCGTTAAGGAACGCATACCGCAGAACTTACACGTTGATCGGGGAAAAGAATTCTACAATTGTGACTTTAAGGCCCTCATGAAAAAGTATAATATTCACATGTATTCAACATATAGCAACTTGAAGGCATCCATTTGCGAGCGTTTTAATCGTACATTGAAAAATAAGATGTGGATGCAATTTAGTCTTCGCGGTAATTATAAGTGGATCGATATTCTTGATAAGCTAGTAGCCGAATATAATGATTCTGTACACCGTACCATTAAGATGAAGCCGAGAAATGTCAACGCGGAAAATGAGAAGCAACTGCAGCAAGTTTTCAAAAAGACTCCAATGAAAACATCACCAAAATTCGCCGTTGGTGATAAAGTGAGAATCAGCAAATTCAAGACTATTTTCGAAAAGGGTTACACCCCAAACTGGACAACAGAAATATTTACAATATATCGTGTGAAAAAAACTCATCCCGTGACGTACCACTTGAAGGACCACAAAGATGAACCGATCGCCGGTGGCTTCTACGAACAAGAGCTTCTCAGGGTCAAGCACCCCGATATCTATCCCATTGAAGCAGTGTTGAAGAAGCGTGGTAATCGGATGTTTGTAAAATGGTTAGGTTTCGACAATAGCCACAATAGTTGGATAAGTAAATCCGATTTGTAGCCGATAATAAAGAAAATGGAAAAAATAAATATGTTTTATGACTCTTGACCTAAACTACTGGTCGCCTCCGCATGTATCCCCTCCAAGGCCTCTGACCGACTCCACAGCAGGCTTGCTTTTTTTTCCCTTCTGGCCGTCGATAACCCTTTTTCGTGGAACATGGGTACGAGGAGATGGATAGAATGAATAAACATATGGCATTATAAAAAGTCCGTTTCTTATTTACAGAAAAATAATAAATCAATTCTTATATAATTAAATATTTACAATAACAAACATAATTTTAACATGTTTTACATCGAGTGAACAAAATATATACACAATTTTCACGAGTTTTATACATCAATATTCATAAAATGTACACAATTTGACAAAAAAATCAACGTTGTAGAAAAAAAATTACATAATTTTTTACGATGGTATTCTATAATGCCCCCATGGTAGGGTATCGGAGGTCCCAGGTATGATATACCGCTTATCGTCATGTGGGCTCAGAGCGATTTTTGTCTCACGGATGGTGTAGACCCTATGCAACTTTGATCGAATGCACGTTTGACTACGCTCCATTTCAACTTCTTCATTCAAGCATCGAGCATAGTCGTCAAACGTGATTGTCCTAGCCACAACGCTACTCTTGACACCTTTAACTTTTTTCGTGTCCTTCTTACCCTCTACACGTGTTGCATACATTTTCGATCGAAGTCCAATAAATTCGGTCATAATTGCTCCATTACATTCATCCTTCATGAGACCGGGTACCTTCTTGTTGACGAGCGGTATACCATACCTATTGTCCGCTGAATAATCGCTCGTATCAAATTTTGAAATGTCGCGCTTCATGTCGGCATATATATCGTCGCTTTCAATGTCATATATGAGACTATCCGTATCGGTATACATGACTTTACATTTATCTCGATACAGAGGTACCATATACTCATGATGAAATCCATACAAGCACGTTTTGGATATGTCGAGTATGCACATACCCACATATATTGGCTTGTTGAATTTCACCTCGAGATTGCGCAATTCCACGGCAACGAGGTTTTCCGAAAAAACACTTCGGCTGTGGAAGTTTGGCTTCGCAATCATTGCCTCTGCGCCATACCTGCCCTCCCATTTTGTTAAAAGCTTTACATCTACATGATTGCGCACATTCTCCATCGTTTTGCCAAAGACCGCATTATTCATTAATTTGAATAAGTTCTTTTCGAAATCGTTTTTGGCAAGCGTTCGAAACTGGGTATTCAACTCAATATACGAACGCAGCCATGGGGATTGTGTAAACTGTAAGACCCTATGGATTTTCGTGAGGCAAAGTCCATGGCGTAAGCACTGCTGTAAATTTCGATAGTGAATGATGTAGCGTTTTTTATCACAGACGGTTGCTAACAGCTTTTCCCCCTGCTTACCCGGCGGTTTTTCATGGTTTGGACAAAATGGCAGGTCCTTGTGCGCATCATGTAGAGATTGGGGATATTCCAAATCGACTTCAAGGATGTAGCCTGTCGGTGAATCTAACGCGATGGAAGATGGATCAAAATTGGACACGTCGTTGACCCATCGAAAATCTGCATATGGCAAGGGTTGACACATTGCCCATCCATACAAATTGTTGACGTCAAAATACATCAAGAATGATGATGCTTTCGATGGATCAAACGACTCCATGTACTTATTATTAGCGTGTGCATATCGGTTTGAGCATTGACTGAGACCACCGCGTATACCCCGCTCAACGAATAAAACCATGTCGATGTCAGTTAGTAATTCAAACTTGACATTCGAGTGTTTTAACATTGCATCCCAGGTATACCCCGGCAATGTGTAGTAATACGCGGGATCTAGGCCATAGCTCTCAATGCACGTATTCCGAAAGTTTTCGAAAATATCAGCTAATAACAAGACATCTGTCTTCAAGTATAAATCGCTATAGTCACCCAGCGTTCGAATGGAGAACCGCTCCCAAACTGGGATGGGAATTGCATGCGTAAAATTTTGAGTTTGTCCTCGGTCAAAAATGAGGCTAATTTGTCGGGACTGGTGTTGAGAAATTTGTACGAATCGATGAAGCGCAATTGAATCCTATGTTTTGAATCGTCTTTAATTTCAACATGTTTCGTGAAGGAGATGTATTTCTCCTTTGTAATTGGAAGCACATTGGTTCTTCCTTCGAACGCTGTGGCTACTTCCTTGATTATAAAATGCGCATCATAGCCGGATAAATTGTGGAAAACTACAGGAATGAAAAATGACTGTTTGTAATTTAAGTTACAGTTGGAATGGGCAGGGCCTCTATAGCGTCCAGTCAGATGGCAATGATCTCGAACGCGTACATCTTCTTGCGCAAATGGTTTCTTACATATGTGACATTGAGTCGCTGCTCGAAAACTAGCCCGCTCACTCGGTGTTAAATATACCATTGGCACGTTGTCGCAGAAAATTTCTTTTATCCGTAGTGCTAGATTTTTTAGTTCTTCGACAAACCACGATACACAATCAGCACTGCGACGCGAGTGATATGAAGATAGTGAATCGTCATACGAACAACGCACATAGTATCCGATGCTAAATACTTCGTGATGTTGATACATATCTTTCGCCAGGTTCTCCCCATCGGTCTTTGCCAGCACACACTCCAAATCAGCATACACGATGAAAGGATGTCGCTCTTTCCGGCTAAAGTTGCTGAACTGGAGCCACTTATTGGTGTCGTTTGGTAGTCGAATTGCACAGTCGTTTATCGCCCCACAATCGACCTCGTGCGATTGCAATTTTTCCTCGGAACCGTAGTAGTGCAAACACCTGCAAAAGAAAAATATTGTCTTGTTTAATTCGGCAAGCATATATAATTACATATATATATATTATGGTAACTACATACCGATCACAGATATCTTTTTTATGCTCCATTTTGGTTAGTTGTGCCCTCACGAGTCTCGACAGATTCTTAATCCATAGGAAGTGCCCCACATTGTTGTCCTCAGTATCATGCATGTACAGCAAATTGATGTGCTTTTCCTTCTTGTGTTGAGTGACTCGTATTGAAACAATGTCCTTTTTGGTAGTGGTGGTGTATACGTTGATCGATACATTGTTATTAAATTCAAATTTTTTAATTTGATGTATCTTCACCGGGAATCGATATCCTGGAGATTCAGTACAGTCGAATAATGCGGATAAGAAGGTGGACAGGCACTGTCTCGTTCGGCTGGGTATAGAGCAGCGACAACTGCCCACGCGAAACATGCGTTATCATTGGATTTGATGTTAACCACAGCCCTCTTCAACATTATTTCCCGCGGTAATGATATGGAGCACCCAGCACGCATCGGATTATACTTATTCACATTTATCGTGAGGTTAAGTATTTTCCGTAAAGCCCAGCCACTGTCTCGTTCTTGAAATTCGTCGAGTGAGGTTAAAGTGGGCTCGATAACACGCTGTTCATACCACTCATTCAAATCGCTCGTGTTAAAGAGTTCACAGTTTCGCGTGTTGACACTTTTATTAGCATGTTTATCTCCACTCGCGAATTCACCACTGAACACCGTATTAACTTTGATACTGTTGTGCTTGCAGATAATATTTTGTACATGTTGAAGCACTAGGTCCCGAGCATCATTAAGAAATTGTTTTGGCTCGATGTGACTGCGATTGATTACACAACCAGTCAATATTCGACGCTTGAATGATGTGTCAATCTCACGCCAGATTAATCCATGATCACCATGCCCTGCGCCCGTGTGTATAAAACGGCTGCATACAGAATTCTTCAATCCTTCCAGACGCGCTATTTGGGCTATCAGTGACTGTTGATGTCCAATTACCAAGCGCGGGCGCTTAATTCGGCTTTGCGTTTCTAACACTTCGATGAACTCGATGCACCGTTGCTCCCACGCAGTAAAATCTTCGAACGAACTTAAAAGCACGGCTTGATCATGCAAGCTTTGTTCAATGTTGTTATCCATAGTAGTAAGTTGCAGACGACTTCGGCGATGTTAGTTGACTGACTGCTTCGTTCAAAGTGTGGCCAGTTTGGAGCGCAGCATATAATAAAAAAAAAAAAAAATGGCTCGGCGTTCGGAAGAATGAAAAATTTCAGCTTTCCCCACATCTCGGGGAAAAACCGGACTTTTTTCCGATATTGTGTTGGTATAGATTGCCCGAGGAAGAAACGACATGGAAAATAAATCGGGATGCATCGGGTTAAAAGATGTATTTTATGGATCCTGCAGCTGTGATCAAGTGGTCCATTGGCATCAAAAGCTTTCGACGACAGACCCCTAGAGTTAATCGTTTTTTTTTCCACGAAAATACGTCGTATTCATCTCTGTTTCGGAGATAAGTTGCGCATACGTGGTAATCCGAAAATGTGTGAAGATCATAAAAATCAATGCTTGATGAGTCTGGCTAGATTTCACCTCGACCATGGAATACCCCTTTTCTGGACAGCAGACCCCTACAGATTTTCCGATAACGCGCTACAGGAGTGGACACACATACAAACATTTTAAAGATTTCGGAAACGAAACAAAGCGCATCACACCTGCATCTCATAAATAAACAGCTTTGAAAAGCCGTCCCCTTTATGTATCGCTTCAAATTAACGAAATTTTCCTACCCATATATGGCCATTACATACACATATCGTGTGTATGTGTGTGTGTGTGTGTGTGTGTGTGTGTGTGTGTGTGTGTGTGTGTGTGTGTGCGTGCGTGTGTGTGTGTGTGTGTGTGTGTGTGTGTGTGTGTGTGTGTGTGTGTGTGTGTGTGTGTGTGTGTGTGTGTGTGTGTGTGTGTGTGTGTGTGTGTGTGTGTGTGTGTGTGTGTGTGTGTGTGTGTGTGTGTGAATTCTATTTTCACACGGACTAAATTAGTCCAGTCAAATTACGGCTTTTTTTGCGGCTTAGTTTGGGGATTATGAAGGATCGATAGGGGGGTGTATTCTGAGCATACATTCCAATTTGAGGGGTTCTCCGGAGGTCAGCTCAATGTCATTTCGATGAAAACGCGTTTGATTCGATATCTCGAGAACGGTTAGTGTTCGGCCAAACATTGTTGAGGCCTTTTCTCTTCTAAATTAAATTTACCAACTTTTTTATCTGAAACTTTTTTTTGTATCATCAATACTTTTCAATTTATTACTTCCGAAAGGCAAAAATTTTACTTTTTTTTCTCCCTATTTTTCATTTTTCGCCATTTTCTCCCCAACCGATCAATTTTATGAAATTTTACCGCTTATCAAAGTTGTAGATCCTTTAATTATGAACAACTTTTTCCCATAACTTTTTTTTCTAATACCAATATCTTCGGAGTTATATATTACTTTACCGAGCGATATCCGAGCGTTGAGGATATCATTTTCACCTGACAATATGATCGTCACCACAACTCAAGATAAGTTTTTAGGCAACGAGAACAATAAGGCCAGATTCATCTCACTACTGAAAACTGTTCTCATCAAATCAGACATAGTGGTGGAGCAAGCCGTAGAGGATGCGGATGGTCTAATTATCAGTACGGCTAAGAGAATTTCGGAGGAATACAGTGCTGCGGTTGTTGTTGGTGAGGACGTGGATTTACTAGTTTTGCTGACTGCGACAGCTGGCGCGTGCAACAACATGTACTTGAGAAAACCTGGCCGAGGCAAATCGACGGACGCTACATATAGCCCATACTGCCTCAAACCGATATATGGGCCGAATGCCGCAAAAAACCTGTTATTTTTGCACGCGATTGGTGGTTGCGACACAACTTCGGCACCATTCAACTTAGGCAAGATCAAACCAATGACCACATTGAAAAATACTCCGGATTTGGTTTCTCTAACTGAAGTTTTTCTACAAGATAAAGCAGATAAAACAACTCTCGCTTCAAACGGCGAACAATTCATTTTGAATTTGTATCGCAAGGCTTCAGGTGACACGAATTGTACGAATCTCAACGAGCTCCGTTATAAGGGATACAAAAAAATGGCAGGCAGTGGGAGGGTTGAGTTAGAATCCCTTCCTCCTACCTCTGATGCCGCATTTTTTCACTCGTTGAGGTGTTACTACCAAGTGCAATACTGGCTCGAAAATTATCTGGAACCCGAGGAGTGGGGCTGGCGTCGCACCCCCCGTGGATTGGAGCCGATACCAATGTCACTGAAACCAGCTCCGGAAGAATTACTCAGATCGATTTCGTGCAAATGCCAAACCAACTGCGGCAAAGCGTGCGGATGTAGAAAGGCCGGCCTGTTTTGCTCAGTAATTTGCACTAGAGAATTATTGCACAAGAGAACTATTGTTCTAATATCGCCAATGTTATCGACGATAATATTTTTGACGCAATGGACGATGACGACGTATGCCCCGATACCGTCAGTGCCTTTAATATTAACGAATCACTTCCATCGACCTCGGGTGCTTAATTTTACGAATTTTATGATCTATTTTTTTTCATTTACTTCTTTTTGTAATACTTATTCACATTATTATCCCATTGAATGGAATAAAAAATACCCAAATTGAAGAAGTACAATATTTAAATGATATTTGAATGATTACAATATTTAATATTTAAATGAAGTACAATTTTTAAATAATTTAATCGATTCACCTTTTGATACAGGTAAGTTGGCTAATAAATTATCATGGAATACTTTAATATTTCTTTCAAGTACTGAATACCCACTGATATCGATGATATTACGACATTGGCGCGGATTTCGCTCGGTAAAGTAATATATAACTCCGAAGATATTGGTATTAGAAAAAAAAAGTTATAGGAAAAAGTTGTTCATAATTAAAGGATCTACAACTTTGATGAACGGTAAAATTTCATAAAATTGAACGGTTGGGGAGAAAATGGCGAAAAATGAAAAATAGGGAGAAAAAAAAGTAAAATTTTTGCCTTTCGGAAGTAATAAATTGAAAAGTATTGATGATACAAAAAAAAGTTTCAGATAAAAAAGTTAGTAAATTTAATTTAGAAGAGAAAAGGTCTCCTCAATTTTTGGCCTAACACTAACCGTTTTCGAGATATCGAATTAAACGCGTTTTCATCGAAATGACCTTGAGCTGACCTCCGGAGAACCCCTCAAATTGGAAGGTATGCTCAGAATACACCCCCCTATCGATCCTTCATAATCTACAAACTACATAATTTTATGTTTATTTATTTCGGTAATTTGACTGGACTAAATAGTGTAGAAAGAAAAACACTGCATCGATGCTAATCTTTTTATGTCTATAATAAATTAGGAGATTTATGGCTTTTCAACGTTCACTCACCACTACCTGACCCCCGCCCCCACAAAACACTCGTCGACGACGGCATCCCCCTCCCGACAGTCGCTCTTCGGACCACATGGCTACCCCCTCCACAGAGACCCATGGCATGACGTCACGTCCCCGCGCTGGACCCCCCCCCCCCCGCCACCAGGCACGTGGCTTCCCCGCGCCGGACCCCGCCGCCCCACTCCCCCCTGAGATCCCCGCGTTAGAACCGCTCTAGTACATCTACTTACCTTGCTTCCAAAAGTACCACCAATAACGGTATGACCAGGTGAAATACCGAAATTCGTTTTTATTTATTGTCCAAACATAAGATGAAAGACATAAATTAATTTTCCATCAGAGAATAAAAAAACAATAGATACAGACAACAAAAAAAACAAAAATTTGAAGTCGAAAAAAAATTAAAAATACAAAAAAATACAAATGTTTGAAGTTGCACAAATACAAAAAAAAAAAAAATACGAGAATTAACCGATGTGTTGGTCTAGTGGTTAGCGTGCTTGCCTCTGAAATCAACACATCGGGAGGTCGCGGGTTCGAATCACCGTCTCGTAGTTTCGTCGAGAAATAAAAACAGAGGCGTGACGTAGCTCCAGTTGTACACAACCGACCGGTACGTGTGTGTGTGTCGGATGTGTATAGCTGTAGCCTGTGAGCTATTTCTCGACGAAACGCGACTAGCTCCGAGGCTGGGAAGCGAACTCGTGACCGGCTGTATTGGTATAGGTTTTCCGCAGTTTCCCTATACCCATGACAAAAAAAAAGTCATGGTGAATGCGATACAGAGGGGGAAGTCGGCTGCGGTCGCAATGGGGAGGGGGGATGATGGAGAGAAAGAACAAGTGTAGAGCGGTGGACATATAAGTAGGGGAGCCTTGTAAAAAGCCGAAAAAAGGCTGTGCAAGTAAAACTTGAAACAATAAATACGAGAAATACGAGAAAAAAAAGGAAATATGAATAGTAACATAACAAATTTTAAATACAAAAAACACAAAAAAAAATGAAAATACAAACAGTACAAAAAAATACAAAATCGAAGTCAATGACCGCCACGTCTTCGATTCGTGAATCTAGGTTCGGCAGAGAGCGGAATATACAACCTAAAAAGTATTTTTTTTTTTACATTTGTTACTATGGATAGATTGTCATACATCATTTGCTAAATTTTAATTCATCATATTGTATCCGAGCGTCGAATACTTGAATTAGGATTAGGACTCAAATTCGAAATTCCCGACCATAAACATTCTAAAGATACAAATTTTTGTCGAAATCCAACTACTTGTCGAATTTGCATCTGCCATATTGGATCCGCCATTTTGAGCTTTGGAAATTCGATTTCAAATTCGGTTTCAGCGACCTCAAACACCATACGGTATCTACTTTTGTCGGAATCGAACCATTTTTCGATTTTGCGTCCGCCATATTGGATCCGCCATTTCGAATTTTGAAAATCTGATTTCAAATCCGGATTCAGCGACCTCAAAACCTATGATTTACCAAATTATAGTCAAATCGCTGTAGTAGAAATTTTTTTTTTTCAGGTGCCCACATGTGTGTCATGACACAAAAATGGCACAACTTTTTTTTGCCCATATGTGTGTCACTGACAGTCAAAGAGTTAACGCAGCCACATGTTCGTGACTAATTCGTTCCATTGTCGCGTCAAAAAAAATATAAATGCCCTATTACTTGTATCTTCTGAAAAGGCTATATTAACGATTGAAGTTAATTATTCGCGAGGAAAAAAGAGACTAAGCATAAGTTTCTAAGAATTTCGGGATAGAGAGTAAGAGTTTTAGAATTGAGGACGAGAGTTGATTTTCGAGAATATCATTTAGAATTGAATTGTCAATCTCATTTTAAAGGCGAGATATACATTTAGACATGAAAAAAATAAGCAATATTTAGCGATTTTTTAAACTAAGAAATAATTATACTACAATTATCAAACTTTAGGTATACTTTTATAGTATATTTGAGTATAAGAAAGCATTTTTTTTAAATTATTAATCATCAAAATGGCGGAGCTGTGGCAGAGTGTTACAGGAAGGTCGCTGCGGGAGTAGCGAATCGGCGTGCAGTCTAGCTTCCCGTAGACTTTGATTTGCAAAAAAGTTGAACATTTTTTCAGTAAGAAAATATATAGTTTCTATGTGACGGTAATTAAAATGAAGAAAATGGAAATTTAAGAAAATGGCACGCATTTACAAAAAAATCAACATTCCACTCAACATTTCTGTAAAATGTGGATTAAAAAAGTAGTTTTTTTTTCCGATTTTTCAAAAACAGTTTTCGTCAAGTAGACGGTGACGATATTATCAATATTTCTACCAAGTTTCAACTCAGTCGGCTTAATAGTTTTTGAATAATCCTGCACGCCAATTTCGATAATGCAGTTTTGAGAAGAACGCATTTTGTAGTTGAAGTTTACGCCCGCTCCGAATCCAAGCGGTGAGACACAGCGATGACGGGCTGTAACGTTTAAAGCTTTTCGAATTTCGATTTGAAACTTTGGGAAAATATTCTACATATATTGTTCTATCGTTTAAAGAAAAAAAAAAGAAATCGATTTATTTATCGTTGTAAACGTATATCCCGCCTTAAGGTATTCCGCGACAATTAACAAAATGTTACCATTTGATTCAAATTTATACGGTAAATTCTTTGTCATATGCTGAATATACTCTCTAATTTTTTTATCGCTCGTCTACACCGTTTCTATCAAAGTTGCAATTGAAAAAAAAGACTTTTTAAGATTGGGAGATGCCTATGACGAGATAACAAAGGGAGTACATTATGACACTGATGACGAAATTGTCATAATTGTCATACCTAAGTGATTTGACGGTTTTCCATAAATTTTAACAAAAGGTTCACATTATTTTATGCGTAAAACTGCCATTCAGCGATGAGCCTAGGCATCTCCCGATTAAAAGGTGTTCTTCCAATTGAAAAATTTTATAGAAAAGGTGTAGACGATCGATCTAAAATTTGGAGGGTGCATTCAGTATATGACAAAGAATTTACTGCATAAATTTGAATAAAATCGTAACATTTCGTCAATTGTCCCGAAACTTAAACCATCTTTGCCTCTTCTTCAGCCAATAAGTTGCACTCATTTTTACGGGCCTCTATTTTTTTCGGAGGAGTGTGAACATCCAAAAAACAGAACGGACAAAGTTATAATATTAAGGAGGTTGGCGCGCTAGCCACAATTCAAGATTATTATTTTTTAAATATATGGTATTGTCTAGACTATACTGAGTCTTGACCACCACAAAACACCAGACATACAAAATAGTTTAATGTATGTAACTTTCTGTGCGGTTAAATGGGCAAGATATTCAGACTACGGGTGGTGTAATTCTTTTGGCTATTTAGCACCAAGCTAAACCATT
Source organism: Ophion obscuratus (assembly GCA_964007375.1). NCBI lineage: Eukaryota > Metazoa > Arthropoda > Insecta > Hymenoptera > Ichneumonidae > Ophion > Ophion obscuratus. The sequence continues at coordinate 46,746,106 of OZ023315.1, forward strand.
TCTAACAATGGATTAATGCAAACCAATCCCTTGTAAATATTTCAAAAAAACCCCATCTTGCCCATTTAAAACAATATGCAGGGTATCCAAGAACTACATGCGTTCCCTGAAATGGGGTGCTGGGGGTGAAATTCTGAGTCGATTGATATAAGCATGTGGGGTCTTAGATCAACCCCTGAATTATTATCAATTATTAAAGTCGGGCGCACCTGATTGGCCCGCCTTTAAAAAATAATAATAATTCAGGGATTGATATGAGACCCACACATGCTTATATCAATCGACTCAGAATTTGATCGACTGAGAATTTCCCAACCTCCCATTTCAGGGAACGCATTCAGTTCTGGGACACCCTGTATATTCAACATTAACCATCAAAGTTCGATGAAAGATTGCGGATCTTGACTGGCGAATGAAGAGCATTGCTGTCAACCTCAATGTCCGCGAAGTTGCCATATTTCAGCAACACTTGATTTTAATTAATGGTAATAATAAATAATCTCGTGACATAAATATAAATACACATAATTATAAATGACCCAAAATTTCATTCTGAGTTATATAAAACATTCGCTGACGCAGTGTTTTCACAATAATCATCAATGTTATACTTTTTGAAATTAGTAGTAACACAAAAGTTTTTCTTATTAACGTAATAACAATATAAAAATGCATAATTCTACCCTTTAATTATATATTTTATGAAAAATTATCATCAACAGAATAAATTTCTACCACGTATACATTTTTTTAAGGTCTATTGAAAAAAAAAAGTATAAACCGTCATTAGACTCAACTCGACCGCTCCAACCTCCCTAAATAACAGAAGTACGAGTATTATTTTAAGATGAGGTGTGAAACGGTGAAGCGAATGCCACGGAAGGTGAAAAGCTGAACCGGACGACCTGACCTAAAATGCTCCAAATATGATCACCAGTAACAATGCCTAGTACCAAACGCAACCGCGTTTCCTCCTACCTCCAACATTTTCCTATCGTTTATTTCATTGAAGCGGTCTCTCCAGTAGCGCACTGGCTTTTTCTCTCTCTCTGACTCTCTCTCTCTCTCTCTCTCTCTCTCTCTCTCTCTCTCTCTCTCTTTCTCTCTCTCTTTCCATCTCACTCTGACACTCTGGGTTCGTCGCGTCTTGGGCTGGCGCATTGCAGATGGGAATTCGAATTGAAAACGGGATCGGACAGTGGGATGTTGCTGTACAACGCGGGCCATGCCTCTTACGCCGATTACTTGGGTATCGAGCTTCACAACGGCAACGTACGAGTACTGATGAACAAAGGAAACGGACCGACCGAGCTGACACATACGAGAAACGTGACAGATGGAAAGTGGCACCGTGTGAACATCGATTTCAATCCAAACGTGATTGCTATCAAGATCGACGAGCAGGAGAAACGAATGACTCTACCATCCGGTGGGAATCGTTATCTCGATCTTGCCGAGACAATCTACATCGGTGGTACGGAACTCAACAAAAGAGCGAGAGCCATCGCAAAAGGATTGAATTCGGGTCACAAGAGTTACAAGGGCTGCCTCAGGAATATGATACTCGATGGACGACCTCTCGGTCTACCGGACGTCAAAGTCAGCCAAGGCATAGTCGCTGGATGTGTCTGGGCTTATCCTTGTTTAATGGACAAAGTGCCCTGTCGTCCTGATGTCATCTGTGAACAAATCGGCGTATCATCCTTCGCCTGCAAATGTGAAGAACGACAGTCCTGCCTCAACAGCGAGTACGTCGATGTGGATCACCCGGTGAGTATTTTTATCTACTCTTGTATTTACAGAAAAATGTTCCCATACATGCCATTTTCGGATAAGGTTCCGAATCCCCGCCGATCGAGATGAAATAGGCTATTAAACCCTTTATTGAAGGGTGTCTCAATTTGATACTTTGGTAGTAATGAACTACTACAACTTTCATTTCTATTTTATGGAATCGATAACTGCCATAAAAGTGCATTTCAATTTTACATTTCAAATTTCCGCGCGAAAACGCTAGCCGCCATGCTGCTTCGATTCGTGACGTCACTTGCATAGCAAACATCGACGCTGTGGCAATTGTGAATACGTAAATTTTTTTAGTTAAAAGTGAGTTACAATCCCTATAATTGGTGAGTTGTTTCTAAATGTAAGAATACTAGTGTAAAAACACCGGAAAAGTTGTGGATTAAAATGCCAATTGATATAAATATGAGGACGACTTGGTTAAAACTTGCGAGAAAAGATCCAAAGTCATATTCTGAAAAAAAACTCATTCGTTCTTTTTTGAAGGACAGATAACTATTTGAAAATTTGCAATTAACTAGGACAAACGAGAATATATAGTTGTTGACGCTTTCTTGCACAGATCAGACAGTAATACATCTACCACTTTCTTTGTTTACTATGTCAATGACGTCACGTCGGAATTCCTTTTAATATTTTAACACAACCCCTAGAGATATTTTTGGCGACTCGCAATAGTTTTCGAAATATTGAGTTTTTAGTTTTTCTTAACGCGCCCCGACTATATCTATATCTGCTGCGTCTCCGTTCATACCTATACAGGACACCCCGTATGCAGGACTGAATGTATTCCCTGAAATAAGCATGTGTGGGATTCAGATCAACCCCTGAATTATTGTTCATTTTTAAAGGCGGGCCAAACCTGATTGGCCTATCGGGCACACCTGATTAGCCCGCCTTTAAAAATTAATAATAATTTAGGGGTTGATCTGAGACCCACACATGCTTATTTCAATCAATTCGGAATTTCACCCCCAACCCCCCATTTCCAGGGCCGCATTCGGTTCTGGAACACCCTGTATATTAACACATTGTCGACGATTTTTTTCCCCAGCGTAAGTTTGACGCTCGACCTAGGGTTACCTTGGGGCCCAAAAATGCCTCCTTAGCGGCCATTCATCGGATATTGTGTTCCACACATAACCTCCATGGTTGTACCTTATATTGAAATAAAAATATTCGTACTTTTTAAATAAATAATACGTTTCATTAATCAATTGAAATATCAGGTAATTTTGAGACACCCTATACAAATGGACGTGGGGTCCTGGGACGAAAAGAACAAAAATTCGATCGGGTCGCTCCTTTCAAATCTAGCAACATCCGTTGAAAATATCCGTCGAAAATTCGATCCCTTCAAGATGATTTGGTATCCGGTTACTTATTTTACAACCTACCTACGTACCAAATTTCCACATGCACGAGTGGGCGTACATGCACACCCATGTAGGTTTCGCCAATTGAACCGTAACGGCCAATACTTGGACCAATGTTGGCAGGACGATGATCGATTAACCAATTGTACGCCAATGCTCGGCTGAGTATTGACTAGCCAACATTGGTTTGCTGATACGAGGTCAATGTTCGGCCAAATATAGACTCGCTAATCATTGGCTTGTCGATACGAGGCCGATGTTTGGCGAAGTATAGACTCGCCAATCATTGGTTTGCCGATACGCGGCCAATGTTCGGCCAAACGTAGACTCGCTAATCATTGGCTTGTCGATACGAGGCCGATGTTTGGCGAAGTATAGAATGGCCAATCATTGGTTTGCCAATACGAGGCTAATGTTCGGCCAAGTATAGATTTGTTTATTATTGGTTTATCGATATGAGGCCGATGTTTGGTGAAGTATAGACTCGCCAATCATTGGTTTGCCGATACGAGGACAATGTTCGGCCAAATATAGGCTCTCTAATCATTGGCTTATCGATACGAGGTCGATGTTTGGTGAAGTATAGACTCGCCAATCATGTTTTTGCCGATACGAGGCCAATATTCGGGAGAGTAACGCATGATCGAACCGCAATTCGTATATTGACGATTCGTTGTTTCGCGTTGAAGTAATTGAAAGACGAGATAAATACTTTTTACGAGTCCATTGGACACTATTCTTAACAAATATACTACGAAAAGAATGCACTTATTGTTGGCCGATTCTCGAACGAGCTCATACGCGATATTCTGCCGATTTTTATGAACCATCCTACACTGACAGAAAAATTCTATTAATATTAACTAACCGCGTCTATTTATTTATTTTTTATTTGAATTAACTAGATTTTTCGTGAAATCAAATTTTTCTTATTGCATTCCATTATTGGAATTATGCATTTTAAATATATTTATTTATTCAAATTAAACTTGAACTAATGAACTAACGGTCTGTCTTTATTGCAACATACATATTAACGGGTTGTGGGGGTAGAGAAGGTGGAGAGAGAGGAATTATATATATAGGTTAGGTTTGAAAATTTTATAACATATCATTCGATAACACTCTCTAATTATCACAATGATATTAACTAATTGATATAGTTTATGTGATACAAATAATGACGAGAATCCATTTGGTATCTTATGCCATATCTGCGATTCAAATGTTACAAGCACTCGGTAGCATAGGGGCAGCGTGTTTGGCTATGAGTAGGGAAGTTCAAGGTTCGATCCCCATATGGGTGAAATATTTTCTTCGAACTAATCATTTCGAAAGACCAGGTAATGACGAATTACAATACAAAAATAATTTTTTTTTTTTTTTGGCAGTACAGGACCAATTTTGGTGATCTATATTGGGTCACAATTATCCGCCAAGACTCGGTCGATAATCGGGCCAAGCTCGAGTGCCAATGATGGCAATCTTGAGGGGGCTTATTGTTGGCCGATTCTCGAATGAACTCCTACGCGATGCTCGGCCAATTCCCATAAGCCATTCTAGGGCCAATATTGATTGCGAATATCAGGCCACTCTTATCATCCAAGGCTCGGTCGATGATCGGGCCAAGCTCGAGTGCCAATGTTGGCAAGCTTGGCGTCGAGCATCGGCCAATCATTGGCCACTACTGATCACCCTACATGGGCATACACCGATTTCACATTTCCATGCAAAAATATAATTTATATATAATTATTATTAATAAAATAATAATTAAATATAATTATTATTAATAAAATAATAATTAAATATAATTATTATTAATAAAATAATAATTAAATATAATTATTATTATATATATACTGCCGTATATGGAAGAAGGCTGCATCTACAAAAAAAATCGAAAATGCGTTTAACTATACAGAACGATGGGAAATTTTGTACTGATTCCAACGGTACGAAAAACGCATTTTCGATTTTTTGTAGATGCCGCCTTCTTCCTCGTGACGGCAATATTATCCGGGCGCCTTCTGAAATACTAAAATAACACAAAACATGTATGCAATCAAAGCAAGAGGTATTCAGCTACACAGTTGTACTTTTAGAAAGCATAATTCGCATAATCTATTTCACACACCCACACGAAAACAATTGATTCAAGCCACACGATCATAATAAATAGACAGCGGAACACTATATCAGACAATAATATATCTAATTTGTTGGTTGAAACGACCGCGGACCTCTGTAAGTACTTTCTCTCATGATTTCGGAAGATAGAACCTTGAAATAATATTGATGGCGTATCAAAAGAGGATGAACTCAAAATCTCTCGAGAATACATCAACCCTCGACTATCGGCCTTCTTGTATTTTCTAAGGCCAAAGACTTTGGTGACTTTACGCATACGAGGACAGTCTTCCATGGAAGTAAAACTCCATTCATTATTTTTATTCGGGCTTACACTCTGAGACGGAGTTGTTTTTTTATGTTTTATTTATTGAGGCATACTTATTGATCTGTTTTCGAGACAGTTCGACCCAAAGCAGCTGTTTGAACAACGGGCCTCTGAACCCTCGTATCAGATAAGACATTGGCCATCTTCATAATAGCTTTCTGGCACTTTTCAATCAACGGGCCATCATTTCTGCTGCCCTTTTAAATTGCATTACGACTGGCCAATAAAACAAATATAAAAAATGATCAGTACTCATTTGTTTTTCATTAAAACGATTTGGCGTGCTTTTTACTCTCGTTTTAATTAAGGAGTTTCGGAGGCATCACGTATTTTTTTTATATCTGCATAGCCGGATTTTAAGGGATAAAACGCACAAAACCGTTACCTTTAAGGGGTAAAAAACAAAACCTCTAAAATAGGGGTGTTTTTCGTTTTTCGTCGATAACGTTATCGTTCTCATCTCCAATGTATAGTACACGAAAAAAAATAAACATTGTTGCAATTCGAAATTTATTCATATCTCGTACCGTTAAAACGTTATCGACGAAAAACGAGAAACACTCCAATCTTCGAGGGTGCGTTGCAACCCGCAAAAATCGGGTTCCGCAGATATAAAAAAATACGTGTCGCCTATTTTTACCCACTCTACAAGCATGCCAAATTTCATCGAAATCGGAGAGTTCGATCTCGCGACTTTTAGTTGTCAGTACATTATGACAATTTCATCTCCCTTTACATGATGATAATTGGGCAGCTACCTATGTTAAAAAGTGTTGCTTTAATTGTAAATTTTACAGAAAAGGTGTAGACGATCGATTTAAAATTTGGAGGATGCATTCAGTATATGATAAAGAATTTAGTGTGCACATTTGAATCAAATGGTAACATGTCATCAATTGTTCCGAAACCGTTTTCTGCACGGTAAAATTATTCGATGAGTTTCAAATATATTTTTCTCATGAACGAATATATTTGTATTACTGCAGATAGTCAACATACTTACAATTTTTGTTTAATTTCCGGACTCGACCGATGATGTGCAATATTCAACTGCGTGTAGCTGCAAAATGATCGAAAATAAAAATTGAAGTTTGCTTTTGGTGAAATCTTGGGAACATAAATAAAATACATTACACCCACATAATTCACAGTTTTCGCGGATTTTGAGAGTTCGCATAAAAATACTCGCTTTTGAGTGCAAGATCATTATTAATTATTTTTCCAACTTTACGTCAAAATGTGGGGGGTGGATGTTCTTATCGGTGTTAATTTCAAATCCTGAAGGTTAAAAAGCAGGCCCCAGTCGACCACCACATTGACAGGCTCCGAATGATACACAACAAGATATGAATGAAATATATACGGAAAATTGAAAAGTATCGTTGGGCCTTGTCAAATCTAACCTCTCATGGATTCAAGAGAACAGGATAACAGTAAATCTTTGAACGTTGTAAACAATTAATGATGGACATTTTTGACGATACTTATTAGGTTGACAAGAAAGCATTTGCGTTTTATCACCAAAAGTAAAATAAAGTAAAAACTTTTACAGCTAAAATAAAATAAAATGCAGTCTTGAAATACATAGAATAAAATTAATCATTGAGAATAAAATTAATCATCAATAATACATGGAATAAAATTAATCATTTGTTTCAAGACTGCCTGTTTATTTTATTTTGGTGATAAAACGCAAAGAGTTTCTTGCCAACCTATTTAATACTATCCATAAGTCCCAATTGTGTATGGAAGTATATCTCCAGGGTTCGTGTGCTTGTCAAATAAGTCCATGTGGCTAGTATATCGGGAAGCATTTACCTCCGTGCAATAGAAGGCAACTCAGCCTTCTATTCACACGAACATTTGTATATCGATTTCTCTCGAAGTATGGGAATTTCCACCTACTTATATTTCAGTGTTATCATCCCATAGTACAACCGATACGTATGATCGAAAATTCCGACTATTGTATAAAAAAACTCAATCCCTTAGTTATGCTTTATAAACCAGATTTACAATGGCCTCGAGACACCGGCTGTTTTTCTAACTAATCGAATATGTTCGGAAATCGGCTTATGTAAAATACTGCTACATGTACTGCTCTCGATATCGTTAGTAAAACGATCGAGTATGCGTATAGTTGGCTCAACTACTTTCCGTGTCTCCATACTGTATAGAAATTTTATCTACGTGCTCTCGGATTATAATATATAATAAACAATGGAAAGCAAATTCTCGGATAATAATATATATGAATAATAATAATCAAATATTTACCAAAGTCATGTATTTATTGAAACATTTGAACGCATCATTGTGGTTTTTGAGAATGGCATAGCAGTTAAATTTTTTGGTAATTCTTTAGATAAGTGACTTTTCCGAAAAATGAGCCTAAAATTATTTGTTGCTGTTTTCTCATTTATTGGGTTATAAATGATGATATTTAGTCGGCGGAAACTGAAATCCCCCCCCCCCCGCTCCCCCTCCCCCATAAAAAGTTATGGGGTTTTGAAGTTCGCGGAAACACGTAATAAAAGAGGGCATTTTGAAAATCTCAATGCCCATACTAGGTTTGTTTGGTTTTTTGAAAAATTTGAAGTCCTTTTCAACGATTTTTACTCGTACAAAATTTATGAACAAAAAATGTCGGCTTCCCCCACCTAATATTATCATTTATAACCCAATAAATGAGAAAATCGTAAAAAAAATGAGGCTAATTTTCCGGAAAAGTCACTTAGTAGTCGGCCCAGTGGCCGTCAGCGTTCTAGTGATTGTCATGTTTGCGCATTAAATAAGTATTTTAAGATAAAAATCAGTCCTTCATGCAGATCTGTGGTATATTAGCTGCCAGGAGGTATTTACTATGTTGTATTACATTTTTACACTCGTAAGTATACGTATAAAAGAATAATCAAATTAAATATATTCCGCTACGAAGTCTAGCTGTCATTTCGGCCGAATCCTTCATTAGGAGGTTAACGTGAACCATGTCAAATTTCGGGTGATTTGAGAATGCCTGTGGACTTGCGTGAAGTAAGGTTTCCTTCACGTAATTAACAAGGATTTTAGTTTTGCGTTCAGCATAGAATATTATAATTTTATGTCAATTTCAACGAATTTTCATATATGACGATTACCGATTCAGCAACATAAACACTCTGCCGATTAATCGCCACGGCTGTCGATAACTGGGACAATGTTAGCAAAAAAAGAGTCTTACGAATCGAATATTAGTTTATAGAAAATCAGAAAAGAAATATTGGGTCCGTAATTAGCATTGTCTGAAGAATCCACGGACCAGTAATCGTCATACACATATTCGCTATAGTAGAAAGATATACATATAAATAAATGTTGTCGATTACTGGGTCGTGACCATGTCGGCACGATTACGATATCTTTGGCGCCTTTATTTGACCCTGGTTTATTGATATTTGGCCCAAAATGGGACTTTTTTCAAGAGTGACAAAAATTGAAATTCGACGTTTAAGGGGGTGAAACAGGGGGCTGAAAGTCGAAGCATTATTATGTTTGTGGCTCCCAATTTTGACCATGCAGCGTCCATGTTCGATAGAAAATGCGACTTTTGTGTGTGTGGAATCGTTGGGTGGGTCTGGAGCACCTTCGATGTGTGTGTGGAATCATTGGGTGGGTCTGAAGCACCTTCGATGTGTATGTGGAATCGTTCGGTGGGTCTGGAGCACCTTCGATATGAGTGTGGAATCGTTAGGTGGGGCTGGAGCACCTTCAATGTGTGTGTGGAATCGTTGGGTGGGTCTGGAGCGCTTTCGATATGTGTACGATACCGTTCAACGTTGATTAGTCTTACGTGCTCTTAATTTCATTTTTCCGGAATATGCTTGGCCTCGATTACGATATCTCTGGCGCCTTAATTTGATCGTGGATTATTCATATTTGGCGCAAAAGAAACACTTTTTTGAGAATAAAAAAATCGCGATTTTGGCTTCCTTTAGAAGATACAGGACATTTTACGAATTATTCGTTATTAACCCATTAACGCCCAAGAATGGCGATTTTTTCCTTCATTTTCAAGCCAGATTTTTATTATATAAAAAAAATCATAAAAAATGAAGAGATACGTTCCCTAGTATTTTCGGGGGTGCTCTTTCAGAATCTGGGGTCAAAATCGGGTTCTGTCCATTAGGAAAAAAAATATGGCGGCTTTTAAACAAAAAAAAACAGGAAAAATCGATGACACTTTTTTTTTCAAAATTTTTTTCACCTCGAAGCCGTTGAAAAGTCCGGTTTTTTTTCAACCATGGGTGCATAGAATAGTGACGATTGAACAATCAATTTTTTAAATTCGTCGTTGTCAACATTTTCACCCCCAAAATGGCGCTTTTCACCCCCTGAGTGACACGAAAAATTTCACGCTCGGTGTCCCAAATGAAAAGCAGTTGGATTTGGACGAAAATTGGTACTCGGAGGTTTTTGACGTCGCTGATTACGATTCTGTTCTCAAAATTCCGAAATTCAAAATGGCCGATCCAATATGGCGGACACAAATGCAAAAGTTCACTTGAATTGGATAAAACGTGGCACTCGGGGGTTTTCGAGGTCGCTGATTATAATTCTGCTCTCACAATACCGAAATTCAAAATGGCGGATCCAATATGGCGGACACAAATGCAAAAGTTCATTTGGATTGGATAAAACATGGCACTCGGGGGTTTTCGAGGTCGCTGATTATGATTCTGCTCTCCAAATTTCGAAATTCAAAATGGCGGATCCAATATGGCGGACACAAATGCAAAAGTTCATTTGAATTGGATAAAACGTGGCACTCGGGGGTTTTCAAGGTCGCTGATTATGATTTTGCTCTCAAAATTCTGAAATTCAAAATGGCGGATCCAATATGGCGGACACAAATGCAAAAGTTCATTTGAATTGGATAAAACGTGACACTCGGGGGTTTTCGAGATCGCTGATTATGATTCTGCTCTCAAAATTCCGAAATTAAAAATAGCGGATCCAATATGGCGGACACAAATGCAAAAGTTCATTTGAATTGGATAAAACGTGGCACTCGAGGGTTTTCTAAGTCGCTTATTATATTTCCGCTCTCAAAATTCGAAAGCCTTTGGGTATTTAAATACCTGGTATTTTCAGGTATTTGAATACCCAAAGGCTTTCAAATTTTGAGAGCAGAATCATAATCAGCGACCTCGAAAACCCCCGAGTGCCACGTTTTATCCAATTCAAATGAACTTTTGCAGTTGCGTCCGCCATATTGGATCCGCCATTTTTAATTTCGGAATTTTGAGAGCAGAATTATAATCAGCGACCTCGCAAATCCCCGAGTGCCACATTCCATCCGATACAAAGAAACTTTTGCATTTTTGTCCGCCATATTGGATCCGCCATTTTTAATTTCGGAACTTTGGGAGCAGAATCATAATCAGCGACCTCGAAAACCCCCGAGTGCCACGTTTTATCCAATTCAAATGAACTTTTACATTTGTGTCCGCCACATTACATCCGCCGTTTTGAATTTCGGAATTTTGAGAGCAGAATCACAATCAGCGACCTCGAAAACCCCCGAGTGCCACGTTTTATCCAATTCAAATGAACTTTTGCATTTGTGTCCGCCATATTGGATCCGCCATTTTGAATTTCGGAATTTTGAGAGCAGAATCATAATCAGGAACCTCGAAAACCCCTGAGTGCCACGTTTTATCCAATTCAAATGAACTTTTGCATTTGTGTCCGCCATTTTTAATGTCGGAATTTTGAGAGCAGAATCATAATCAGCAACCTCGAAAACCCCCGAGTGCCACGTTTTATCCAATTCAAATGAACTTTTGCATTTGTATCCGCCATATTGGATCCGCCATTTTTAATTTCGGAATTTTGAGAGCAGAATCATAATCAGCGACCTCGAAAACCCCCGAGTGCCATGTTTTATCCAATCCAAATGAACTTTTGCATTTGTGTCCGCTATATTGGATCCGCCATTTTGAATTTCGGAATTTTGAGAGCAGAATCATAATCAGCGACCTCGCAAATCCCCGAGTGCCACATTCCATCCGATACAAATTAACTTTTGAATTTTTGTCCGCCATATTGGATCCGCCATTTTTAATTTCGGAACTTTGGGAGCAGAATCATAATCAGCGACCTCGAAAACCCCCGAGTGCCACGTTTTATCCAATTCAAATGAACTTTTACATTTGTGTCCGCCACATTGCATCCGCCATTTTGAATTTCGGAATTTTGAGAGCAGAATCACAATCAGCGACCTCGAAAACCCCCGAGTGCCACGTTTTATCCAATTCAAATAAACTTTTGCATTTTTGTCCGCAATATTGGATCCGCCATTTTGAATTTCGGAATTTTGAGAGCAGAATCATAATCAGCGACCTCGAAAACCCCTGAGTGCCACGTTTTATCCAATTCAAATGAACTTTTGCATTTGTGTCCGCCATATTGGGTCCGCCATTTTTAATTTCGGAATTTTGAGAGCAGAATCATAATCAGCAACCTCGAAAACCCCCGAGTGCCACGTTTTATCCAATTCAAATGAACTTTTGCATTTGTGTCCGCCATATTGGATCCGCCATTTTTTATTTCGGAATTTTGAGAGCAAAATCATAATCAGCGACCTCGAAAACCCCCGAGTGCCATGTTTTATCCAATCCAAATGAACTTTTGCATTTGTGTCCGCCATATTGGATCCGCCATTTTGAATTTCGGAATTTTGAGAGCAGAATCATAATCAGCGACCTCGAAAACCCCCGAGTGCCACGTTTTATCCAATTCAAATGAACTTTGCATTTGTGTCCGCCATATTGGATCGGCCATTTTGAATTTCGGAATTTTGAGAACAGAATCGGAATCAGCGACCTCAAAAACCTCCGAGTACCAATTTTCGTCCAAATCCAACTACTTTTCATTTGGGACACCGAGCGTGAAATTTTTCGTGTCACTCAGGGGGTGAAAAGCGCCATTTTGGGGGTGAAAATGTTGACAACGACGAATTTAAAAAATTAATTGTTCAATCGTCACTATTCTATGCACCCATGGTTGAAAAAAAAACCGGACTTTTCAACGGCTTCGAGGTGAACAAAAATTTTGAAAAAAAAGTGTCATCGATTTTTCCTGTTTTTTTTTTAAATTTAAAAACTGCCATATTTTTTTTCCTAATGGACGAAATCCGATTTTGACCCCAGATTCTGAAAGAGCACCCCAGAAAAAAATGGGGAACGTACCTCTTCATTTTTTATGATTTTTTTTATATAATAAAAATCTGGCTTGAAATTGAAGGAAAAAATCGCGATTCTTGGGCGTTAATGGGTTAAGCGATTTAGCTGGTTTGCGTTAATGTAGCTTTCTTCGGAATGCGCTATTTTGAGAAAATAAACAAGAACAAACCCAAACAAAGTACGACGTAACAATGTAAAACACGTGGAAAATTCGATTTACATAGAAAATCGGAAAAATACACTTTTTCTCTTCGAAGCGCTATAAATCCAAAATTAAGGCTTAAAACGAAAAAAGTTATTCTTGTTTTTCGTATTTTTTTCGGCCATATTTCATAATCCAATGGTCAAATTTAGGCGCCAAAGATATCGTAATCTCCCCACCATGTCGATAACTGGGTGTGTCTCGAACACGGGTGAACAGCACTCGATCGAAATAATATTAAAAGTTATTTCATAAAAAAATAGTTGTTTATAATGACTACAAATGAATAAAAATTAGAATTCCCGACGTAATAGGCAATAATTTGTTTTATTTTTGAAATTAATAAAGTTCCATGGAAGAGAAATTTATGTTTCAAACTCTTTATCAAATGTTTTAATAAAAATCATAAAGTTTGTGACAGAGTGCGTAAAAATTATTCTGCCGTTCTATATGCAGATATAATCGAGTCAACATAGTCCAACGAACCTTTACATAATTAGTGAAGGCCTTATATACCTTTGGATGGTCGGAAAACAAGGCTTTTTAGGATTTTTAAAAAATACTTATAATGCAATCAAAACGAGGTTTAGAGGGTTTGTTCCACATATCTGTAGGTACCTCCAACGAGCGAACTCGTGCCAGTCGCACATGTGCACTCAGAAGAATGTTCTTTTCCGCGTAATCTACATGAGTTTTGTTACCGAAGTACACACGATTATTGTAAAATATTTATTTTTGTACATCTAGCCCGATTTTTAAGGAAGTCGCATTTTTGACTGAAACAACGGCCTTTGTTCGTTTCCAAAAATCGCAATTGTTAAACTATAGTAAAAATCGTGTGTACTTCGCTATAAAATGTATGTAAGTAGTTATAGTTGAAATTTCAAGTCAATCAGTCAAAAAATGCAGGACCTACGAGTCCGCCCAATTTTGAAAACATCTCTTAATGAAAAACACGTTTAAAGTTTTAAAACCATTTTTCTACATCTCTTAAAAAAATGGCCACCTAAAATAACTTTTGCATATTATTTTCGACATCTTTATACATAATTGAAATCAATAAAAAAAAACATTTTTTGTTTCAAAGGTATCTAAAGCCTCAAAGCAGTTTGAACGCATGTGATGATTAGTGGGACGTTGCTATGGCGATTACCAGACCAACTGTCGTGGTGGCATGACGATGACTCGTACAATAGCATCTTACAACCTTTACGAAATATTTCCTCGAAAACTGTACTAGGCACGGGAATTTCACACCGACCTTCTTCTTCGTAATAAAAAACTGATTAAGAATGACTTAAAATAACTTTTGCTCACTTTCTTAGTTGAGCTATATAAATTTGCAAAGTCAAGCGATCTGCTTAAGGTAACGATTACTGGGCCATTTACCTTATATAAAGTTTTACCAATTTTTAAAAAGTTTTACGTATATGTTTGCATGTTTTTTTCGGCTCCTATCGCAACTTACGTATAACACATCTGCATTCTACGTTGAAATAATGCAATATCCAAAATAACTGGACAATATGCCATATTGCGACAAAAGACGCATGAAAAACTAGAGCATTCGTATTTAACTGTCAGCGCATTGAAACATGGCACATGAAAGAAAATAGAGGGTTCAAATTGGGGGACTTACAAGGAAGGTTGCGAGGTCGAACTCTCCAATTTCGATTAAATTTGGCATGCTTGTAGGATGGGTAAAAATAGGCAACACGTATTTTTTTATATCTGCGGAACCCGATTTTTAAGGGTTGAAATGCACCCTCGAAAATTGGGGTGCTTTTCGTTTTTCGACGATAACGTTTTAACGGCACGAGATATGAAAAAATGTCAAACCGCAGCAACGTTTATTTTTTGGTATACTATACATTGGAGATGAGAACGATAAAGTTATCGACGAAAAACGAAAAACACCCCCATATTCAACGGTGCGTTTCACCCCTTAAAAATCGGGTTCCGCAGATATAATAAAATACGTGTCGCCTATCTTTACCCATTCTACAAGCATGCTAAATTTCATCGAAATCGGAGAGATCGAGCTCGCAACTCTTCCTTGTTAGTTGGCTTGTTGATAGTCGGGCTATGAAGTTAAAGCATCCTTAGCTAGACGTTCGCAAAACGATTAATGACGCAACGTGAATGCACCCCATATCCTTGCAACGTACCATGAGCACCGTCAATTAACAGTGTACATTGTTCACGTCGAAAAGAGAGAAAATATTGTATAAAAATCAAACAGAAAAGTGGGTCCTTTAGAGAAAAAAAAGGATTAAAAGATACGAAATAACGAAACAGAACGAACGTGAGTTGGACCATCGACACAACAACAGAGGTATTCCATGAATTCTAAAAATGTCGTCGAACCAATAGCCACATCGAGCTACATGCACACATTCTCACCTAGATATAGTGAAAATGCGAAAGGTCCGGCAAAATCCGACAGTAAAGAGATGAAATGCATGAAAAGAACGAGAGGAATGAATTGCAAATGAGTGAGCGAGATAAAAAGTTGATTGCGAGCTGAGAAATATTCTGGACGTCCCTCGCTCAACATTCGAAAAACCATCCAACAAAATCGGAACGAAATTTTTTTTATAGAGAATAATTTGTTTTCGATAAATTCAGGACAGATTAAAAATAAACCGTCTCAAGACTGTCGAAACCAGTTGCGAATCCCAAAATCATTAATAGCATTATTAGAGATTAAAATTATACAAATCTTCCCAAAAAAAAAAATTAATTCGAAAAAAATAGAAGGAAAAGTGGGCCCACAATGAGACTACTCTTAAAAATCATAGAATGGGTCACTTTATTTTAGATAATTTTTTTAAATAAATAAAAAAAAGACAATAATCTTAAAAAATAAAAATAGTTTTCACTTTAAAAGCAAAAAAAACGTTGACATTGATAATTGATCATTTGTTCATATTTTTTAACGAAAGTAGACTTTAAAATGAAAAAAAATATATATAGTAACATTTGTCGATATCTCAATTCGTTCAGGAGTTACCAGCGTTTGAACGTTTTCAAAACTTCCGAAATCGGATTTTTTTGGAAAATTATAACTCCTAAAAGAGAAGAGATACATATCTAAAAATTGGTGTGGATATTCCTTTCATGGAGTGTAATTTTATTTAAAAAATCAGGAAAACTAATATTTCACGGGCTAGGTGAAATGGCGTGGAATGTCTCATATAAAAGGCTATTTTTATAATGGTGTTACAAGCTTACATCTCAAATACGAATTGTAATAAACAAGAATTGCAAATATAAGTTGTTCTGTTCGAAGAGAGCAAAAAGATGGGTTTAAAGCGGTATTACCGTCTAGAAGCTTGTTTTTCACTTTATTTTTAGGAATTAATTTTGCGCAATCTATCAAACCTACAGTACCAAGGTTTTTGACGCATATCAAGACGTGTTTCAACTAGCAAAACAAATTTTTATGCAATCCTTTATTGAAATCTATACAGATTATGCGCTGTTATGCAGGTCGTGACATGAGACCGTCGGCCAATCGGGCGCACGGGTTGCGGCAATCCTAGTCGTCTAAAATAGAAGAACAATTTTTTTGGAATCTATATGAATGTAGTTATCGTCTGAACTAGATCTAAGTAAGTACGAAATCGATTATCGGAATCGAAACTGTTTGAAAATTAGGTTTAATTTTCCCGGAAAATTGTCAACTTAAACATGAGAGTGAGGCTAAAATATTCCAGCTATCGGTATCATTTTAGTTCAGACTATAGGTGAAAGTCAGCTCGCAATGTGTGCGAAACTCGAAGTTAATAGGTCTAATAGTTTTCGAGAAAAACGTGCGCCCGACGCGAAAAATGTCGTTTTGAGAAAAATGCCTTTAAAGTTTGTCACACATTTAGCACTGATACGGCTGAACTTACGATCCATTACAACTGATTCGAATAACTCACCCTTAATCAGCTATACCAGCAACATACGGACCACCTTCCTCAGCTTAAAAAAAAAGAACATTGAGCCGCATTCGCTTCTCTTATGACTGTCCGCGCCTCTTTAGATGCGGTGGACGCCCATCTGTGGGACCGTTGCATACGCTCGTTGTCGCAACACTCTGCGTATTGTTTTGCGTAAAGGCCGAATTTGATTCCCAATACATCCATAATTTTTAGGTTTTGCTTAAATCCTTCGTTAAAAATTTCGACAGCTAAACAATTAGCAATGTCTATGGTGTTTTCGCCACAGTGCAAATGTATACTGACACAGCTTTGCAGATCTCGAAAGTATACTGACTATTTGTAAGGGTACCTTGGGTATTGGACTGCAAGGGGCGCAAGGGATAGGAAAATTCCCCAAGTCGGTAAACAATGGAACAACGGTCGCGGTACAACGGTCGAGGGGATGACTACCTGCAGCGCCCCAACGCACCGCAGCCTAAAAGCTTCTGTAACTATGGGAGTTCTACGAATTTCAAATTAATATTTTCGAGACACATTCTCAGAATCCCAAATTATAAGGAAATGCAAAAAATTGAATTTTTGAAGTTTTTAGATGGGAATACCGCCTTAATTAGTGGTTCTATGTACACGATACCAAGTACAAATACCAAGATACTAAATATAAGTACTTTACTAAATATAAATATAAGTACAAATACCAAGATACTAAATACCAAGTACACATGTAGATATGCGACAACGAATCGTTGCAGCATGTGTTTCAATAAGTTCCCAAGTTATAAGACTTGCGGCTGTATCACCAACAATGGCATGCTTCTGAGTAAACGTCAAACTACCAGTGTGTCGAATTCGGCGATGGCTGAACACATCGAACAAAGGATTTGCATTCAATGGTACCATATGATATGGTTGACCATAATGGTCAACCATGTGATTCGTAAAGTGTATGAGGGTGAATCTATGAGTGAAGGGAGTAACTCATCTATGTGAATCTATGAGTGTAACTCATCTAGGGTGAATCTATGAGTGAAGGGATCTATGAGTAACACTGATTAAAGAGTGGTTTAGGCAATTTGGCAAAAGATTAACAGAATTGTCGAGTGAAAGTCGGACAGGATAATTTGGAAACGATTAGAAAGAAGCCAAAAATGTCTAAAAAAATCCTTCCTGAGAATGAGTCATGAGTTTATGGTTATAATCTTGGGATGAAAGCCCAATGTTCGCAGTGGAAGCCACCCATAAGGCACTGGCCTGGAAAGGCGCATGAGATTCCGTGTACCATCATAGCAATGCTCCCTGTTTTTTTCTGACAGGAAGGATTTATTGACCATGCATACACACCAAAAAGTCATGCAGCGAGCAAACAGTATTACCAAAAACTTTTTGGAAGATACATGACGCAGTAAAAAGAAAGCGGCTAGATACTCCTATACGGAAAGGTGGCGACTAAATGTTTTGCCACGGTAACGCACATATCCATTCAGTGGAACTTATCACATACGGTGACGTGACGGAAATGAAAAGTTAATCGACAAAGCAGATTTTAGTTATTCTGACAGTTGAATACTAACAAGGAAAGGTCGCGAGGTCGAACTCCTCGATTTCGATTAAATTTGGCATGTTTGTAGAATGGGTAAAAATAGGCGACACGTATTTTTTTTATAACTGCGGAACCCGATTTTTAAGGGTTGAAACGCACTCTCAAAAATTGGGGCGTTTTGCGTTTTTCGTCGAGAACGTTTTAACGGTCCGAGATATAAAAAAAATTCAAATTGCAACTATGTTTATTTTTTCGTGTACTATGCATTGGAGATGAGAACGATAACGTTATCGACGAAAAACGAAAACCACCCCAATTTTCGAGGGTGCGTTTCAACCCTCAAAAATCGGGTTCCACAGATATAAAAAAAATACGTGTCGCCGATTTTTACCCGTTCTACAACCCTGCCAAATTTAATCGAAATCGTAGAGATTGACCTCGCAACCTTTCCTTGAGAGTGAAAAACTGTACAATCACTTACAACTAATATCCCTCAGGTGTCCGCCTCCGATTTTGTTGAAACTCGTATATGTGATAGAGCACCGAAAACTTTGAGACACGTATTTTTTTTTATCGGCGGAAAAACGGATTTAAGGGGGGAAACCGCCCCTCAAAGAAAGGCATGTCGAGGGGTGATTTTGCAGTTTCACCCAGAAGCAATCCACCGATCTGAATGAAACGAAAATGAAAATTCTTCTAATGAAAAGCGATCAAAAATCCACTATGAAAATGTTAAGAAAAACTTAAATCAGGAGGTAAACCAACCCTCAATTTGCCTTATTTACCCCACACTTAAGAGGGTTGTATGGAAATTAATAAAACAGGTATCATTTTGAAGGAGAATTAAAATTAAAGTTGACGGGTTTTTGGGTTTTGGCGGCATAGCAAATTTAAGGGGGTAAACCACCCCTGACATAAATTTATTTATCATGGTCGTTTTTTCTGTGTTTAAAGCTGATTTTAAATATTTCTATAAGCTACAATTTAATGTTTTATCATATTTCAAAATTATTACATCCGTCTTAAGGTGTAACTACTGACGAGGGAGAACTCTGACGAGAAACATCATTGAAGTATCCGCTTTCGATTTCGTTGAAACTCATATATTCGGTAAAGCATTGTATACTATTAAACATGTTTTTTTTTTATCGGCAGAAAAACGGTGTTAGAGGAGTAAACCACCCCTCAAAGATTCTCCCACAAGCAGTCCACCGATCTGAATGAAACAAAATCGAAAATTCCTTTAATATTAAGCGATGAAAAATCCACTACAAGAGTGTTGATTAGAAATATAATTAAGGGGTAAACCACCCCTCCATTTGCCGTTTTTCACCCCACGCTTAAGAGGGTTGTATGGAAATTAATAAAACAGGTATCATTTTGAAAGGGAATCACAATTCAAGTTGACGCGTTTTTGCGTTTCAGCGGGACAGCAAATTTAAGGGGGTAAACCACCCCTAACATAAATTTGTTCATCACCGTCGTGTTTTCTGTGTTTAACATGTATCCGCAGATTCAAAATATTCTCCCGCGTTTTTAAATTATTGCGTTTTTAAATTTTTACATTTTAAGGGTAAACTACCCCCTCTAATTGCTTTTCTTTTGAAGTTTCGCGAAATGTTTCTCGAATTTCGTTAAAACTGTTTTCATTTCATTGGTAATATCAATTTTATGTTTGTGTGTGCAGGCATATTCGTCTTGAGTTTTAGGAGCGGTACTTTGGGAGTGGGGACTTGGGGCTACTCCTTACTCATAAGACTCATATTTTCGTGTCGAAACGCTTCCGATTTTAATATGCACGTCCATTAAGCATCTCCATAGGAATAAACATACACTTCTACTACACCATTAATTATAATAATTTCCAGAATAAGTTATAATGCTCACTTCGTATATTTCGGAAAAATGATGCGCCTGGATCAAGCGATAATATAGCCAGCGTCGTAGTTTTGTCGAGGAATGTATA
Organism: Ophion obscuratus; assembly: GCA_964007375.1. Taxonomy (NCBI): domain Eukaryota; kingdom Metazoa; phylum Arthropoda; class Insecta; order Hymenoptera; family Ichneumonidae; genus Ophion; species Ophion obscuratus. The sequence continues at coordinate 46,766,606 of OZ023315.1, forward strand.
TTTTTATTATTTTACCGTTTATTTAATTAAACATATTAATGAAACTGAGGGTTTTACAGTAGGTTAACGAACATGTTTTTAATATATTTTGACATATTTCACTTGGGAATCATATCAGCTGATTTAATTAATAGTACTTGTGAAAGGTATCGCAGTCATATGCCGTCAAATCATTTTCTCGTGACATATTTTTTTTCATATGATAACTATCAACAATCACGGCTCGTAATTTCTGCAATAATGATAGTCGTCAAAAAAAATACTTTAAACACAACGACTTTTTGCACCATGCACATCTGATAATGGCTAAATTATTGCAACCGAGTATTTCACAATATGTGTTCGATTCACCAAAACCAAAGGTAACAGGATTTTCAAAATCCTCTGGTTTTTTAGATATATAATTACTTCTATACCATGAATATGTTAAAAGATTAGAATACTGCAGTGATGAGAGTTGATTGTGTGTAAGTGATTGCAGTTTAAGTATATTATTCCTCAAGTGCAAATTCATACTCGTTGTGACTTTGTCGAGTATGTCCTATAGATAATGCACGAATCGTCGTCCGAATTGATTTCGTCTCCTATCGCGATCGGCAACGAGATGAATTTATCTCGTTTCAATATCATCGGAAAGGAGATGAAATCAATTGCGAACTCTTCGTGACGGCTTCGAGTATGTCCTACGGACACTAGAAGAATCATTGACAGAATTGATTTCATCTCCGTTCGCGATCGGGAACGAGATGAAATCATCTCTTTGCGATATTATCGGACTGAAGATGCAATCAACCGCGAACTCATTGTGACGTTGTCGAGTATGTCCTATGGATAATGCACGAATCGTTGTCCGAATTGATTTCATCTCCTATCGCGATCGGGAACGAGATGAATTCAACTCGTCGCGATATTATCGAAAAGGAGATGAAATCAATGGCGAATTCGTCGTAACGTTGTCGAGTGTTTCCTATGGATACTCCACGAATCACTGACAGAATTGATTTTATCTCCGTTCGCGATCGGGAACTAGATGGATTCATCTCGTTCCTTTATAATCGGAAACGAGATGAAATCAAAGGCAAACTCGTCTTGACTGCTTCGAGTATGTCCTACGGACACTAGAAGAATCATTGACAGAATTGATTTCATATCCGTTCGCGATTGGGAACAAGATGAATTTATCTCGTTTCAATATCATCGGAAAGGAGATGAAATCAATGGCGAACTCGTCGTAATAGCTTCGAGTATGTCCTACGGACGCTAGAAGAATCATTGACAGAATTGATTTCATCTCCGTTCGCGATCGGTAACGAGATTAATTCATCTCGTCGCGATATTATCGAAAAGGAGATGAAATCAATGGCGAACTCGTCGTGACGTTGTCGAGTGTATCCTATGGATACTCTGCGAAAACGACGGAAGGAGCATTGTTTACTTAAATAAGATGAAATCGGTGTTCGCAATGGTTCTTGGGGCATCGATCGGACATTTCCGATATTACTGCCCCGAATTCGTCTCCGATTTTATCCTACTTCTCGACCCAATCTGACCGGAAGTAAAATAAAATCGGAGACAAATTCGGGGCAGTAATATCGGGAATGTCCGATCGAGGCCCCGGGAACGATTCCGAGCACCGATTTTATCATTGTTAAATAAACAAAGCTCCTACCGTCGTTCGTGCGGCCATTCCGATAATATCGCAAAGAGATGATTTTATCTCGTTCTAGATCGCGAACGGAGATGAAATCAATTCTGTCAATGATTCTTCTAGTGTCCGTAGGACATACTTGAAACCGTCACGACGAGTTTGCCTTTGATTTCATCTCGTTTCCGATTATATCGGAACGAGATGAATCCATCTAGTTTCCGATCGCGAACGGAGATAAAATCGATTCTGTCAGTAATTCGTGGAGTATCCATAGGATACACTCGACAACGGCACGACGACTTCGCCATTGATTTCATCTCCTTTTCGATAATATCGCGACGAGATGAATTCATCTCGTTCCCGATCGCGAACGGAGATGAAATAAATTCTGTCAGTTATTCGTGAAGTATCCATAGGATACACTCTACAACGTCACGACGAGTTCGTCATTGATTTCATCTTCTTTCCGATGATATTGAAACGAGATAAATTCATCTCGTTCCCGATCGCGATGGGAGATGAAATCAATTCGGACAACGATTCGTGCATTATCCATAGGACATACTCGACAACGTCACACCGAGTTCGCAGTTGATTTCATCTCCATTCCGATAATATCGCAAAGAGATGATTTCATCTCGTTCCCGATTGCGAACGGAGATGAAATCAATTCTGTCAATGATTCTTCTAGTGTCCGTAAGACATACTCGAAGCCGTCACGACGAGTTTGCCTTTGATTTCATCTCGTTTCCCATTATATCGGAACGTTGATTTCATCTCCATTCCGTTGGTGACACTTCTGCCTCCATTCGGGGCAGTAGTGTCAGGAATGTCCGATCGGTGCTCCGAGAACCGTTGCGAGCACCGATTTTATCTTCGTTAAATAAATAATGCTCCTTCCGTCGTTGTCGCAGCATCGTCAGATTTCTCGACTCAATCTGACCGGAAACAAGATAAAATCGGAGACGAATTCAGGGCAGTAGTGTCAGGAATGTCCGATCGGTGCTCCAAGAACCGTTGCGAGTACCGATTTTATCTTTGTTAAATAAATAATGCTCCTTCCGTCGTTGTCGCAGCATCGTCAGACTTCTCGACTCAATCTGCCCCATTGCGTAGCAGCAAATGCTAACCCGCGATTCGCAAACCTGGGTCGTTTTCGTCCCGCCCAAGATCATTTTCTTCACTTAATATTTATTTTAAAAAAAATTGAAAATAAGGAAGAAAACAACCTTATTATTCCTGTGGACGTACGGTCTAAAGATCGACCATGATTTTTTTTCATATTTTTTCCACCGACAATTGTTGGTTTGGCAGTGCAAAAACGAAAACGACCCAGTTTCACAGGATTAATGTGCCTGAAACAACTTTATAGATTGAGGATGAAGATAATCGATTGAACTTGATCGATAGATTGGGAACTTTATCGAAAATAATGTCAATTTCGAAAATGTTTGCGGATTTCATATTCTGCAAACAATCTTCCTCATCATTTGCGATTCGCTTATAACTTTCGCAATAAATAATTCTATCAATACATTTTAAAGTAATTTCGCGTGAAATTATTATTTTTTGCCAAATTATATGAGCATTTTTATTTTTGACTTCTTCATAAAATATTCAAAAATGCTGTAACTACAACATGTGAAAATGATTTATGCAACATTAAAAAACAAAAATCTCGTAGTATTTGATAAAAAGTAAAAATTCCACGTCAAATTACTTTAAAATGTATTGCTAGAATCATTTATTCCAAAAGTTGTTAGCGAATCGCAAATGATTGAAAATCGTATTTGCAGTGCATGGAATCCTCGAACATTTTATAAATTGACATTATTTTGAATCAAGTTCTCAGATAGGGACACATTCAGATCCCTCGGCTCGCCCGGGTATCATCGGACTCTGAAGCAACTTCCTGTGACAGCCGACCATTCGGAAGTTGCAGCTGTGATGACAGACTAACAATTCCTATAGCACTGTCGTGCCTGACTTGGCTCGTTTGTTCCACTGATTAAATTCCGATTTATCCACTTTAAATCGTATGTTTGATAATTTTTTCTCCATGACGGGGAGCACAAATAAAGTTTTTCGGGAGTGTTCCGTATTCGGAATTTTATAAACTTCATTCTCCTGTACGCAAAATGGATTTTTTATTTTTTCCCAGAATACGCTATTTTCTCTGGCAAATGCTATTCATGTCAAAAGTACGATATATTTTTTTTTTAATAAAGCGTGAATAACCATTAAAAATCAAATTTTTTCAGTCGCAAAATCACCACGCAAGACCCTCAAAAAATACCTGTCCACCTTATAAAAGTATCCCTTACACAGAGATAAAAGATTTCCGAACGGGAGCATTCTGGATAAATGCGCATTTAAGAATCGAAGCGTAAACATTTATCTGCATATGATTTTTTTTACGCGGAATAAAAAAAACGAACAAACCAATATATGTTATTTATATGTACATTTATATGTATATATATTTATATTTATATGTACCATTTGAATTTTATTAATAGTATCGTTAATATATTTTTGTTACTGCATTGCATCTTTGCATGGGAGATGCTTTTATCAAAACTTTTGAATTAGAGGAAGAAATATTTCGGCACGAAAATATAATTATGACAATATGAAAATATGAGTCTTATGAGTAAGGGATAGCCCCAGGTCTCCACTCCCAAAGTACTGCTCCTAAAACTCAAAACGAATATGCCTGCACACACAAACATAAAATTGATATTACCGATGAAATGAAAACAGTTTTAACGACATTCGTCAAACCTTTCGCGAAACTTCAAAAAAAAAGCAATTAGAGGGGTTAGTTTACCCTCAAAATGTAAAAATTTAAAAACGTTATAATTTAAAAACGCGGGAGAATATTTTGAATCCGCGGATACATGTTAAACACAGAAAACACGACGGTGGTGAACAAATTTATGTTAGGGGTGGTTTACCCCCTTAAATTTGCTGTCCCGCTGAAACGCGTCAACTTGAATTTTAATTCCCCTTCCAAATGATACCTGTTTTATTAATTTTCATACAACCCTCTTAAGCGTGGGGTGAAAAACGGAAAATGGAGGGGTGGTTTACCCCTTAATTATATTTCTAATCAACACTCTTATAGTGGATTTTTCATAGCTTAATATTAGAGGAATTTTCGATTTTGTTTCATTCAGATCGGTGGACTGCTTGTGGGAGAATCTTTGAGGGGTGGTTTCATCCCCTAACACCGTTTTTCTGCCGATACAAAAAAAAACATGTTTAATAGTTTGCAATGCTTTACCTCATATATAAGTTTCAACGAAATCGAAAGCGGATACTTCAATGATGTTTCTCGTCAGAGGGGTAGTTACCCCTTAAGACGAATGTAATAATATTGAAATATGATAAAAAATTAAATTATAGCTTATAGAAATATTTAAAATCAGCGGATATACTTTAAACACAGAAAAAACGACCATGATAAATAAATTTATGTTAGGGATGGTGTACCCCCTTAAATTTGCTATGCCGCCAAAACGCAAAAACCCGTCAACTTTAATTTCAATTCCCCTTCAAAATGATACCTGTTTTATTAATTTGCATACAACCCTCTTAAGTGTGGGTCGAAGAAAAGGCAAATTGAGGGGTGTTTTACCCCCTAATTTAATTTTTGCTTAAGGGAGACTGTGTCCTTGGAGTGCCATATTTCAGGTGTTTACATTTTTTTTTTTTTAAGGAAACGAGTAAAGCTTTTTGATTGCGGTTTTTTTCTTGCTTTTATTCATGATATACAGAACATTAAAAAAATTTAAAAAAAAAACCAAATGGCGGCCGTTGCAGCTCCGCGAAAACAGGTCCTCAAATCGCGGGAGGTAAACGGCTGACATCACTGTTAATCTGTTCTCTTTGTTAATCTGAAACACAAATTCAAAGCATATTATCAATCTGTGACGCTTTGGTCATGGAATGACGGATGGGTTTTTCGTTTAGTACAAATTTCGGAAAATGGCGGCAATTTAAAAAAAAATCGAATTTTCGCGTTTTTTCGCATAATAAGATAAATAATAAATGCAAAAATGTATTGTTACGTCCTAACCGGCGGATATCCATCTCGGTCAAGAAGAGCGATCTCTCCCTTTACTCGTTATTCGGACAATTCACGTTATATTAGGACAAGTTGCCCTGTTTCGAGCCTAACCTTGCGGAAAATTGCTCAGGATGGGCTTGAGAGTGCGATTCGCGATTCTAAATCAGTCCTCGTTATTAAGAGAAAAAAAATAATACAAACGTGAAATATTTAGTTAAAATGAAGAGAAATGATTCCAAGTTGAAAAAGACGGTGAATTCTATTACGAACTATTTGAAAAGCAAAAATTCTCGGGTTTCCAAACATTATTACCAATTATACGATTAGAATGTTGTCAGGGTGAAAAGAGCGAGGTTGCATAAATTCTAAGCTATTGGGCGTCTAATGGAGGAGACTTGCGAGATCGCTGAGATGGGAGAACATCCCCCTCTCTTCGCTTACGTGTGTGGAAAATATTCATGATTACTTACTCGTTTGACGCAAATAAAATGGGATAGATGAAATCCAATTACCTCTGCTGCGTGAATCAGTGTAGGAATTCGTGATGGCCAGGTAGTTAGATGTAGAAATGCAGTCTTAGACTCTTGATCCTTTTTCTTTTATTTTACTCTTTTTTCACAGTTTTCACGGTTTTCACATTAAACCGACTTTTACTACGACTGCGATTACACTAATTATATAAAGATGAACGACGACTAATTTCTTGCTTCAAATAAAAATCGACGAAGACTCGAAGTAATGAACGAAGTAACTTGATTAAAAAAATGTTAGGAGACTTTCCTCCAATTACGGTTATAGAAGACTCAACAGGAACTGACTACTCGGGATTCGGTTGGCAGACTTCCTTAAAGATTTTTCTTTTTCACGACGTAAGAATTAGACGATACAGATTTTGAGAGAGTAGGGGCACACACTGTTGGTGATGCGTCTTTTGTGGATTGGAGAATAGTGCATAAAACATAGGTCGTCTCACATGATTGGTTAAATTACAGAAGGGGACTAATTTGGGAGATTTCTGATTGGGAAAGGGCTACGATCGATGCTGCATTACTAAGAATTGGGTCTATGTTCTTGATCTCGAAAATACTGGGAAGGGAAAATAGAGAGGTATTGTGCGCAGCGAAGTGCACGTGGTTCGGGCCTTGTCGATTATACGACCGGATATTTTGTTTATCAACCGCTGGAGTTTTCGTGCTGTCGTTTCGAATCGCCATGTAGGCTCATATTTATCATTTAATAAATCTTACAGTAAGGTAAATACATGAACGCTTTTTGGTGAGCAACTACGCGTGGTCTTTCTACGTAATTAGACGATAGTCCAACTCGGAACCGTGGTTCTCAAAGCCCTGAGTGTCGTTCACAAATTTTCGTCATATTATTTAAAAGTATTTGCACTATAACAGTATGCATACAAATAATTTTCTTCGGAACATTTTATATAAATATAATTGAATGCGTACGTAATAAAAAAAAAATTTTAAAAAGAATTGATCGTTACGATTAAATAATCACGAGTGAACTGACCCCTGCGGATATTCGTCTCAAATTCCTTTGTTTTCAACGCACTCGATAATACGTTTGATTAAATCAGACTTCCGAGATCTACAACATCTTTTCATTTCCTTTCAATAAAAAAGGGAACAACTGACCACGAGGAAATTCTTAACGCCGTCACTTGGAGTACTTTTCCCCCTTGCACGCTCTGTCCTTTCCTTCGGCTGGCGTGTGTCATTCGATCCCGCTCTAAATTTTGTTGAGGGGCCACACTCTTGATGACAGACGCCGGTCATATTAACTCGGCCGTCTGCGTACGCCAGCCTGGCAGAGAATTTTCAGCAAAGGTTTCTTTTATTAGTGACAAAGATCGTATTGTCTAGCGATGATTTCATCTGCTTCGACATATCGCCTCCCCAGCCGAAATCCATTAACGACCAACGAAGCGTGATGGTCTATCCTCAAATTGGTCTCTTTTCCTTCTATTTGTCGGGAAACTTGTAAAACATTGCGAATTCGAAAGTCGACCTGAATCCCAAAAACCGCGGGACATTACAGTATCTATCGAAAAAACGATCCGTCATTCCGTGAAGACATATTTTCTGAGTATGCTTTCCAAATTTCCGGTCAATATGTTAATTACAGCGGTCAGGAGAATGTCAGCCATTTTTAAAAACGTGTTTTCGAGAAAAACGCGTTTAAATTTTTGTAATGTGTTTACACAAATGTGTTTATAATTACCGCTAATCGGCAATGCCTGGTCCATAGAGGCATCCCTCCTCTTCTTCTAGCTGCTCATGTTGAGCCGCTAACATCTCCCACTAAATTTCGAGGAGAAAGTCTCCATTAACATTTTCATAGTGGATTTCTCATCGCTTTTCATCAGAAGAATTTTCGTTTATGTTTCATTCAGATCGGTGGATTGCTTCTGGGTGAAACTGCAAAATCACCCCTCGACACGCCTTTCTTTGAAGGGCGGTTTCCCGCCTAAATCCGTTTTTCCGGCGATAAAAAAAAATACGTGTCTCAAAGTTTTCGATGCTCTATCATATATATGAGTTTCAACTAAATCGGAAGCGGACACCTGAGGGACGTTCCTTATCAGTGAAAAAACTGTCAATCACTCACAAGGAAAGGTCGCGAGGTCGAACTCTCCGATTTCGATTAAATTTGACATGTTTGTAGAATTGGTGAAAATAGGCGACACGTATTTTTTTATATCTGCGGAACCCGGTTTTTAAGGGGTGAAACGTACCCTCGAGAATAGTGGTGGTTTTTAGTTTTTCGTCGATAACGTTTTAACGGTACGAGATTTGAAAACATTTCAAATTGCAACGACGTTTATTTTTCCGTGTACTGATGGAGATGAGAACGATGCAGATAACAACAAATTTCAAACGCAAAACGAAAAACACCCATAATTTAGAGAATGCGTGCCATCCCTTAAAAATCGGGTTCCGCAGATATAAAAATACGTGTCGACTATTTTTACCCATGCTACAAACATGCCAAATTTCGTAAAAATCGGTGACTTTAACCTTTGGATTGATTCAAATCAGACATTTACAGACGCTTCAGGCACTATATTCACGAAAATAACAACATGCAGGCATATTGGATTGAACGTGAAAACTGTCTTGTATGGAAGAATCTTCTGTCGCCACCGAAAGCAATAACTTTTAATTGGACGGATTTGCCGATAGCGGCGTTTATCATTACCAGATGTCATTTCTAAGCCTTTGAACCCACTGTAATGCAGCAGCATAACATTCTCGGAAAATTGTTTATTATTCTTGTTCCACGCTTTTCGTCGAGCGACAAAATGTAAATATTTTAAAACTTCACTTACGAAGGCCTTTTTTTCGTTACCACATTGATTACTTCTTTGTATTATTATTTCCTTCTCATTTCTCATTATTAAGTCAGATTTTCCGTTCTTCAAATGATACGAAAAGTGAAATCAGGTTCTATGAACTTTATACTTATTTAATTACGCACGCATTCTGACTTCAATGGTTTCGTATAAACATAAAATCGCGATACTGCAAACTTTTTACAAATATGAAAAAAACTCAGGCCTGTTTGCAACTTACCCTTGCACCGACCCTCCCCTTCCCTAATTGATTAAACCGGTAATTGTTTGAAAAATAAAAGAGCGTGGAAAGTAATGGCACGTGTTTGCTTCAATGTTATATGGGACATTCCACGCCATTTCACCTAGCCCGTGACCCCGACGATTTTTTATTTTCCTGTTTTTTTTTGCAATATTGTACCCCATAAAAGGAATGTCCACACCAACTTTTAGATTTTGATCACTTCTCTTCTAGGAGTTATAATTTTCCAAAAAGTGTCGATTTTGGAAATTTTGGAAACGTTTAAACGCTACTAACTCCGGAACTAATTGAAATATCGGCAAATGTCGATACATAACTTTTTTCATTTTAAAGCATACTTTTACAATAAAAAGTTGCGATAAAATCGTGTTCCCATATGGCTTCTTATTAGAGGGGACAAATATTTTTTACGGAGAATTATTCTGTCTTTACTGAACGTTTTTGGCATAACTGGCAATCCAAACTTTTTTCACTCTTTCCCTAACTAGTTTGCTATCCAATCATAATTTTTTTTCTTCATAATTTGTAAACACAATACTTGGAATGGTACGACGAATTATGTGGCCTGACTTTCGGTCAATGAAGACCCTGCAGTGTTAAAAGATGAATTTTGAAAACCCATTATCTCCCAATCTAAATAGTCGACTGTTCTGAAATTTCACTCAAACATGCATAATGATATGAACAATGGCTGATTGAAATTTAAACAAAATCTATAGAAATCAAGGGCGCGGGCTCGTTCTACCTTGAGAGTGTGATTGCAATGAGAAAAAATGAAAAATGCCGAACCAATGAGTCGTAAAAGCGATCACACGGTACGAATTATTTCAATACATAAAACTTGAATGATACAAAGCAGACTTTTTTTATTTAAATGAGTATCAACCGGGCATAAAAATGCTAATTTCGCGATGAATTACGAGAGAATTCAATTTGATTATAAGGCATTAGGCGGAAGTGCAACATAATATACATTCCGTGTACCTCTTATCGGAGCGCGATCTTTAAAAAATGGTAGGTGTGCGCGGGTTTCTGTTTATGGGAGAGACATTTTCTCGAAAATAAATACATACAGCCATATAGAAAAAGTCTTGTATGGCGTTTAACGTCAGTTCCCGTTGATTCAATACAAAAATGATCTGGTCGTTGTTCCAAACCAATGATAATGCTCTGTGAAAGGTCTCAACGGAATGCATGGGCATTCGCCCTTTCCTCTCGTATACATCAAAAGATATCATGAATAAAGAGACTTCGTATAGTTCAGGAAAAGAAGGTATCCATGGTGTACTTTCCACGCTACCTCGGGCCCGCGAAAATGCACTGCCAAGACCGTTCAGCGAAGCTCAAAAAGAAAACAGTAAGAATATTCATATCTGAAAATTTTCTTTGCGCGTTCAGCCATCTCCGAAATTCATTAGCCTTGTGCACCACAAGAAAAAAGCTTTTAACGCTGAGCTTACATCTATGTTATTTTATTATATACAAATGCACAAGCAAGAACGTGAAAGTTCTTATTTTATTTTTCGTGTACCACGTGGAAACGAGATGTGTATACATGTATCGCGGGTTGAGTGGCATATACTTTAGCTCAAGGGGAAGAGATACCTCTAGGCGAGGAAAATTTTTCTCATCTTCATGATTTTTTTAAAGGAAACATTTCTTTACCATTTTTTAGACTTGGATGTGTGTTTTATTGCTACTTCTGACTGTTACATGGTATTTTTTTATTAATCTTTACAAATGGCAGTATAGCACGGTCTTCTAAACGGGCTTTCATTAACAGTCATACGCAAAATATGAACCAAGAAAAAGTGATAAATGTTGAAAATCGATGAAATGGTGCGCTTTGAAACAAAAAGATTAAATCATTCGGAAAAAGGGCTACATTGGGCAGTAAAAAAAAAACTTTTTTTATTTTCGAAATGATTTAGGGTGATGTTTTAGACAATAAGGTTAGAAAGATTGATACCTAATTTCATCAGAACCAGTATATTCGTTTTTTTAGCTATACGTCACGCCAGTTTTGGAAATACAGATGATAAAAGCGTGCCATACGTCGGCCATTTTTAAAGATTAATTTAAAAAGCCCTGTAAAATAGCAATAAAACGTAGTAATAGTAATAGTAATAAGTCTGAACAATGGTGAAGCAATCTCGCGCTTTAAAAAAAATCATAAAAATCAGTACATTTTTCCTCGCCTAAAGGTTCAGAAGGTTTCACCTGAATTAGAAGGTCTGGAAAATCGTTTTTTCATTGCTCAAATCGATAGATAAAATATCCAAGAATATATTTACAAAGTTATAGAGGCCAATTGTAAATATTTTCAAAGATACAAGGCCAAAAGCAGAGAACCGATTGATATTCAATATTGATATTTCCTCCTATTGAAAACTTTGAAGCGCGTTTTCTCCAGTTTTCATTTCCACTATTTTTCCAAATGGGCGGGCGTGATAGCAAAAAAACTAAACGACCTATGGAATCAAATCAAAGTTTATTTTCTTCAATATGAAAATCTCTTCTAAGTGAATTAAAAAAGCCGTTGAAAAAGTATTTTTAGATCATTTTTATAGCACGTTAAAGTGTTTTTCACGCATTTTCTTTTAAAACTGAGAAAAGTTATATTTCCACGATTTTTTCAGCTTTTTCTTAATTCACCGTGGAGAAAAATATATAACAACTGAAAACTTTATTGGTTTATTTGGTCCAGTCAAGAATTACGAGCTGCATCTTTCCCGCCAATTGGGGACTGCAGTGGCAAGACGCACATGGAATAGTCTGATAAACCTGCAGACATTTATTGTGCCATACTGAATTTTTTTATACATTTAAAATATACATGAAAAAATACCTCAATGTTTACTGGGCTCACTTGTTTTTTCCCTTCTAAAAAAGAACCGAAAAAATGCTTTTTTCGGGCCTACTAATTCAGCCTCCTGTCTTAACAGAGGATACGAACGAAAAATAAGCTCTCTTGTCAAATTAAAATATAAAAATATATAGCCAATAAAGTTGATTCCCATCTTGAACGGTTCGTAAAAGTTCGTGCCAGCGTGAGGGATGGTCCAGTAATATGCTGCTTGTAAAAGATGGACGCTGGATCGCCTTAATTATGACCAAAATCATAATCATCTCCTCAGTGTTATACTTTTGAGCGGCTGAAGAGGCGTGGATATTCGCGTACAGGTATATGGATAAAAAATATACAGGATGTCACAGAAATGAATGCGTTCGCTGAAATGGAAGGTTGGGGGTGAAATTCTGAGTTGATTGATATAAGAATGTATGGGTTGCAAATCAACCCCTGAATTATTATTAATTTATAAAAGCGGGCCAATTAGGTGCGCCCGCATTTAAAAATTAATAATAATTCAGGGGTTGATCTGCGACCCACACATGCTTCCGTCAATCGACTCAGAATTTGAGCCCCAACCCCCCATTTAAGGGGACGCATTCCGTTCCGGGACACCCTGTATATGTGTAACATGTAACATAGGCTAGTGCGTCTGGAGGAGAAAAAGGAGATATGTGTACGTGAAAAAGGCAAACGGGCGACGCTGCGTCGGATATTCCGTTTTCAACGACACTTCAGGCCGTTTACACATATTCCCTAGGACTTCCGCTATCCCTCCCTTTTGTCCCCTACTACCCACTATTCCGTCGAACTCCGACCCTTCCATCTGCCATGAATGTTGTCCTATATCCGATATACATGTATAATCGCTTTATATCTATCTTCTGCATTCAGCAATGGCAGTTTGCAATTTGCCCATTCCAGTTTTGCTCCACGAAGAAGACGTTGCAACCCCAAACACACCCACACACACACGTACACGCGCATGTATGTATACACAGACAGGTTTCTTCAGTGAGTGCATGAATATCGTATTCAATGTCGACAACGCCATTCCTTGCCGAAGAATTCGGGGAAAACGAGCGATCTGTACACATGTACATATAACGATGACGTATAACACGCTTGGGATACCATCGATGTCGCTGACAGTCAAAAGGGCGTGAGCTTTCGTTGAGAAGAATACGTTTTAGGTCTTTGATGGACTTGCGGCGCGTAGCATGTACCGTAAGGGTAGCACGAGGCGGAGAGAAAATTCGTGTATGAAGGGAGGACAGTGAGTGGAATGGTGAAAGAAGGGAGAGTAGAAATAACTTGGCGTTCTTTTATACTTGGCATTCCTCATTTTAAATATCGTTCTCGAGGACTGAAATTGCTCGTTCGTTCTGCCAACTCGTGATAAAATATCGAGAAAGAATGTATATATGTATATATGTATGTATAACTCCCATGCAGTCCTTCGTTTTCTCTTATTTTCTCTCGTACTTCTTCCTCTTAGTGGCTTTTTTACGATTATCCAGCTATATATTCACTCCAATGACCCAGCCTTAACCCTTCGTATGATAACATGATCGGTAAAAGCTGGAGCTTCTGGCTCTCTTATCCCTCTCCATCCTCTCCTTTTACCGAACTATTTTTCCTGTACGGTAATTCCCCGATCCTCTACACGTCTACATCGTTAATTATAAACACCTGGATTAACTTCTCTTTTCACCTGAAAACGTTGCTTACCGAATTCCCGTCGCGTTTTCGAATTCAACTTTTGCTCTCTATATGTGTCTTTTTTCCCTTCTCCGAGTTTGGTCTGTATATATACTACAATTTAGTCACGATCGCAACGTAGCCTCCATATGTCGAAGCCTCAGCTTTACTTAGTCGTTTCCGCAAATTCATTAATCTGGCTTCGTAGCGTGTACTGTCGTATTGCTCCATTCGTGATTGAATGAGGCCAAAGGTAGAACATGTGTTTTATCCACCGAATTAGCATTTAAAAGAATTATGCAGCTGGGAATTCGCTTATTGTTTGGAAAAATGGATTAACTTTATGTCGCCAACGAACGCGGGAAAAAGAGAAAACGCTGGCGAGATGCACCGTTTACCGGCCATTCCAATGTGTACATACTAGCGTAGTCAGTAACGAGGCAAAGTAAATATACCTCAGTATAGGAAAAAGAGAGAAACGAAAGAGCGGCAACCCCAAGGCAATTCGAGCAGTATGATATGGCCCGGTGCAGCAGCATGGTAAACGAGAAATATCCTGGAAATAATGCCTTCACTGATTTGCAGACACCTCGATGTTTTACCAAAAGTACAATTTCCCTGTATGCGCAATTTTGTTTTAATAGTATACGATACATGCGTTCGGTTATCTGACTACAAATATCACAGTGAAAGTTCAATGGAGGGGAATCGATGAATTTGTACATCCCAATCGAGCCCGTATCACCCAAATATCTCGCCCTCTCAGACTTGCTTTTAATAACACTTCATAACAAAATTCATCGAACTCCGGAACCAAAAAGTACCCGACAAAAAAGTAGGCCTGCGACTTGTGTTTTTATTTCCTGACCAATTCCGCCAACGGAATACGACATCCCCATTTTGAAAAAAGACTCAAATGAAACAACTCCCACATGGCCATATTCTAAAATTGCATTGCTGTACGTGGAAAACACCAGGCACAGCGTGTGTACATACGTTGCCATATTTCAATTTGAATAGCAAAATATATCCAAAACGGCTGGCCTAGTGAAAAAAATGTTTAGGCAGAAGTTGTAATACTTTAAGAAGAAAATATGATGACTATATTCTCAAATTGTCGGCCGGAGGCCACCCCTAAGATGTCAATAAGAGTGTCACGAGGGATGATTCCGCGGGCATTGATAATGCGGTTCATCATATCTATTCATGTCATTGGCTGCTCGCGTACAACCAGGTCTTTCAGAATGCTGCGAAAAAAGCAGGAAAGATCGAATCGTGAGACCGTAGGAGTCACGAAACTGGACCGTGTTAGCCAATCCACCGATTTGAAAACACGAGAATTAGGTGGGTTCTAAGGGCTACAATAAAATGTGGTGGTAGCCCATCGTGTTGGAACCATATCCTACACCGAGTATGCAAGTCCACACCTTTCGGCAGCTGCGGCTATTTATTCTGGACACATTCCAAATTTCTCCGACCTTTTAAACATAGGACCAATAAGCAACCCATAAGAACTGCCATACACCACATATTTAAAGTCCACCGATTCTGGTGATCGAATTTATGTACCCGTCGTGTTTTTTTTCTGATTAATACGACAAATCATGGCGATTGACGGTTCGATTATTATTATGGCATGTTGTTTCGCTGCCAATCGGGAGATGATCAGAAGATCTAGGCTGAATGCGAATCTGTTGAATCATCCAGCAGCAAAGTGCAGATCTTAGTTCCTACTTATTATCTACTTAAAGGCTGTACAGGCGTGATATGATATGGATGGTATCGAGTAGCCTACAGAATTGAACTCGCGAATTGTTTCACGACCAATAAGGAGATGACCAAAAGATCTAGGCTGGACGCAAATCTGCTGAATCATCCACCAGCAAAGTGCATCTGCATCTGAAAGGCCTGAATGTAACCTGCATATCATCCGACACCTCCACCAGCGAAGTTTTGATTATGGCCTTCATACGTCTCCTCCAAAATACCACAACTTTTATGTAAACGTTTGTTGGCTCCAGCTGGCTGTTTTCGAGATATTCCGCCGTTGTACTTCATACAGCATGTATAGAATGTGATGAAGCTTGAGCATATATCGTAATAAACTAACCGATTCTTATCGGGTTGATTGGAAAACCTTCCCCAAGGCACGATGTTCACATTCTTCTCCTGCTCTTGTGCTTGATATCTCCATCTCTCTTTCATGCTTGATTTCTCTCTCTCCCTTGACATATATCGGAAGAAAATCGGTTTTACGCTCTTCATGGATGAGGTGGTAAACGTTAACAGCGCACCGTCTCCCAGGAAATCAAGTGACTATTGAAAAAGCCCAACGGGCATTTCTCCACCCCTATGAAGACGAAATTTCATACCTTGAATGGCTGTGGTAAAAAAAACACATGTAATTTTAGTACCGAGAACTCGACTCCTTCGCGTTATTGGCTACAATCATAGCAATGCTGCAGATGCATATTGGTGTGTGTGCGTGTGTGTGCGCGTGCGTGTGTGTGTGTGTGTGTGTGTGTGTGCGTGTGCGCGCGCGCGCTTCCATACCAAACATGCATTTCTGTATGCTGTTTTTCAAATTTTACGACTTGAAGGGCTAATACAAAATCTCATACAATTTGTTTCGAGCCCCAAAGAAACATGGTAAACCTATCGGAAAAATCTAATCGTAAGTTAGCTCGACAGGTACTATCACTATATGAGGCTTCGGAAGACATCGAGCCGGAGCTGTCTGCTTCGATCCGTAAAAGCGATTTTACGGATCTCGCGAACACAAATGTCCGCGCGTCTGCAAAGTGAATACCGGTGAAACATCAAACTTACCTCGAAGGCATTTATTTTCTTGATTCGATTGAAATACCTTTCTCTTCTCGTTTCGCAACATAAACTTACGACGAAGAAAGGATCTTCAAGGGACAATTCGATCGATAACCACGCAAAGGAGGGTGAAAGAGTTCGCCAGATAAAGCGGTGTGGCAAAAGGACATTGCACTCCGCATGAATAGAACAGAGTTCCGTTTTGCATAACAGCACTTTACTTTCAACATCGCTCACAAGGAACATTCCTCAGGTGTAGTCCTTCGATTTTGTTGAAACATATATGTTATGAATGTTATTTTTTTATCGGCGAAAAAACACTTTTAAAGGATGAAATCAGCCCTCGAATATTCGGGGGTGATTCACTCCTTAATTCTTTTTTTTTACGATAAGTCCCTAGTGGATTTTTCATTGCTTCGGATTAAAAGAATTTTCGTTTTCGTTTCATTGCGATCGGCCGACTGTTTGTGGGTGAAACTGCATTATTACCCGTTGATATGCCTTTCTTCGAGAGCTGGTTTCACCCCTTAAAACGGTTTTTCCGCCGATCAAAAAAAATACACGTCGCCTAGTTTTCAATGCTTCGTAATATATATACTGTAACGGGTCGGAATATCGTCACAATATTTTTTGTTTGTTCGAGACTCGATCAGGGAATAAATTAATTGAGACTCAGGTATTTTGGTGGTAATTTACAATAAAAAAATGGTTTATTCAATTTTATGGATGCGATACAATATTATTCAGCGCCGTGTATGGGTGTAATGTGTTGTTTGTATTGTTTTCGTGTAATTCGTCCCTTAATTAAAGCATCGGTCGGTAAAGATTCGCGGAGTTACCCGAGTGGTAATGTTTTCGAGCGCGGCCGGTATCGATTATCATACGTCGGTGACCGTGACCCCTTCCTTACCGACGCTCGAGGCGCGATGGATCGTGACGCGGTAGATCGCGGCGCGCTGACTCGTCACGGTCGCTGCCCGCCCTTTGTTTACAATGCGGCGTACGCGTGCCTTCTGACGTCGCTCGCCCGAGTCCGTTTTTTTTGTTTATTTCTTGCCTTTTATAATTGGTTTATAATAATTGTAATATCGGTGTGTTCGGGTGTGCGTGTGTGCGTGTGTGTGTGTGTGTATGATTTCGCACCTCCTGTTACCTCCTGTCCCTTTATTTTCTCCTGATACTATTTGTCGATTAAACTTTCAATAAATCGCTCCCTTTTGCCACTAATTAATTATACAATAATTCTTTTTAGCTTACTTCGTTTTTCTTGATCCGCGGGTCGGTATTCGCGAGAGGTTCCCTCATTTTACCTAACTAATGATCTTTTTGTATGTTTTTCCCTACTATCCCTCTCGTGCTCCCTCTCCCTTAAACCAATAATCATGTGAAGTTTTATAAATGAATTATTTCTTTTCTTTTTAGCGCTTCCTCTGATTTGATAATTTTGGCTCCTTTCAGATTCCCTTTCTTTTTCTTTCCCTTGGTACCGCTTTCCTTTACCCCCTTTCAGGAGTTAGTATTTACGTTCCAAAGTACTCGTCCAATCCTCGGAATCTGAGAGTGCTCAGGTGAGCGGGTGCCTCCACTCTTTCCTTTCTTTCGGTTTCCACGGTCACTTTCCTTTACCCCCTTTCAGGAGTTAGTATTCGTGTCCAGTACTTCTCGATTTGCCAGAAAAAGCAGGAGTGCCTTCCTTTCAAAATTCCCGTCCTTATATACCCATATTTTCCCGCCTTTTCATACCCCTTCTCTCACTTATTCCCTTAATTTAATTAGTAGGCTTATCCGGTTTTGGCCGGTTTTCTTTTCCCTTCTCTTCCGTCTTCCCTTAATTCCATTGGTGGGTTTGTCCGGGTTTTACCGGTTATTCTGTTCACTTATAGTTTTTTTTGTTTTTCTGTTTCGGTAGTCCGTTATTCCCCCCTCCTCTTCTCCTATCATGAAGTCGGTTGGCTTCTGACTGCATGGTGGGGGCTATTTATTTGTGAGACGGACGTGTACGTCTCAATACGTTTCAACAAAATCGAAGGACGACACCTGAGGGATGTTTTTTGTCACAAAAATTGACCAACAGTGGCATTTGTGTACCGGATGGGCAGAAATTTCCCCTTGGTGGCATCGTTTTAAATTCAGAATTTGCAATGTTGCCAACAAATGCCAGATTAACTTTCAAACGCTTCGTATACCGCAATTTTGAATCGCAATTGATAAAAATCATCGAAACGAAACCCTGTATAAACCGGGATTTATCGGGATTCAAATCTTCACTCCAAAACCAGGGAATTTCGAAGTCGATGATAAAAACTGCGAGCACCGATTCATATCAAGCTACTGGTATCCAATTTCCATTGTGCATAGATCTCGCACTCCGGGAAAATAAAATAATCATATATTTTCCTCCCCGGCGAATAGCCCCTAGTTTTGAAGCAGCTTTGAATAACATCCTGATTCGCACATTATTGTTTCAGGTACCATTATCTTCGCTTTCTAGTCGTATCACGTACATCCAAGTATTAACGAAGTGTACGACGTACTTGCGCGCATTGTGTCGCGGTAGCATTTCTAAATAATTCACTTCGCTCTATTAATTAATATCGACGATAATAAATGTCGGGAAATTAATATATTGCCGGGTGGATCATCACGTTTGGCTGCCAGGAATCCCTGCTCGGGAGATAGAAGTTCTATAGTTCCTTGATCGCATTCAAATATATATGTGTGTGTGTGTGTTCATATATATATATATATATATATACATATATATATATATATATATATATATATATATATACATATATATATATATATACATTCTCCTCTGCCTGCACTCTCGTGTCCCATGTGATTACCCATGTGGTACGAGTCTGTGGTTTATCGATTAAGCTCACAAACCTAAACCCCACAGTACGGTTATACATATACGCGATTGTATAATACTGCAAGGCCTCACGGTGTAATATGACCGGAATATCTTGTGTCGATTTCAGGAAAACGGAAGCTCAAATTTGCCCGTAAATTTGAATATCTTGTCGCTGACGCAATTATCCGTTTTCGAGGGTGAAAAAGTAACCGTGGGTCGCGCCAACATCGAAATTATAATGGACATCGCGAGATATGGCATTGACGATAACGGGATCAAAATTATCGTCGTATCGCCGCCGGAGCATGGCACGATTCACCAGGAAACACATGTCCTGGAGACGAGCAGCTCGTTCACGTTGCGGGACGTCAATATGGAAAAGGTAAAATGCTTTACATTACGCATGCGAGTTAGCGAGTTCAAAACTGTGATTACAAAGTTTTCGCATAAGATTCAAGAATGATTGAGCAACATCAAGAAGGCATGACGCGAATTTTTGTGTTTCGTTACGTTTAACGTATTTTTTTTTTACATAGATTTAGGATACGACACCCACTTGTACGGTTTTTACGATCCACGTTTGAGATGTACAAGTTAAATCTGTGTAAACGGATTCTTGATAATGACGGAAATTAAACAAACAAAAAATTTGTTTCCTTCCAACAATGCAAACTTCCGTGCCATAGTCGACGCCTGAACATGGCCTGATTAAGGTGGAGGGAAAGCATATAGCCTCAGGCCGCGCACAGTCCAGGGCCTCCGAGAACTGATCGCATTTTTCAACAGGGTTTTCAAAGTCTTTTTCCCAACGTTTTATTGGATAACAGCAAAATACTGAAAAGCTTTTTAAAGAATGCATTTTTCGCATTTTGCGAAATGTGGAAATGCGAAAAATGTCGTTATATACTTCTGAATATATCAATATAAAAAATATTAATATTAATACTTTTTTCGCATTTCAGAAGGATATATCGATATACAAAGTATTAATGTTAATATTCGAAATATCAATATTAATATTTGAAACATTAATATTAATATTTATTACAAGTCTTCTGATACTTCTAATATCCATTTGTTTGGTGCGACGAACTGGAAAGAGAAAAAAGAACTAAAACATTATATAACATGAAATGTATCGCGAATTCGGAGATTGATAGGTATGAATAAGTGCGCGCAGGTATAAAAATATATTCGTTATTAAAAATTTAATTAATTTAACTACTTTGTCTTGACGTAGACGAAAGTACTACTGAATACGCTTATCCTATGATAACGCCAAAGCTTAGTCGAAGTTTCTGTTATCTATACATTTTTTTTTAAGTTTTCAGTAATGATATGATTTGCGATATACAGTCTTTGGATTTTTTACGGACACACAATCTTTACAAACTAAACGCGTCTTATTTTTTTACACTTGTTAAACTTTAAGCTGTGTTATGTCAGCAGCTCTGAGTTTAATCGTTTTCTTCGATAGAGTGTCATAAAATATTAGGACGTTGAACAAGTTCTCACTGTTTTTCAAGACATGGCGGTACCAGCACTGGCTGCGTGTGGTTTAAAATGGCCACGCATCTGTAAATAATTACTATAAGCAAGCTTGAAATTCCATGTCTGTCATTTTGCCGAAATGTAAATAACTTTTTTTTTCATAGTGTTGAATATGTCACATTTCGTGCAAAAAACAGTACTTGCGGGGAATTTAAACGCACAATATTTCATTTTTAAAAAAATTGCCGCTCAAGCCCACAGAAATCTTGTTGAGACTGACATGCTCTGTCGCGAACAACATTCAGAGATTGGTTAAGACGCTTCAAGAATAATGATTTTGATGTGTACAATGGAGGTATCACTTCATGAAGACTCGTGTCAGACGCTAGCTGACCTTGCAGGATCATTAACAGATGATCACACAACACCTTCGAAACGTTTGCGTGCCCTAGGAAAGTTTTGTTTTTAATTTTACATATTGCTATTTTGGCGAATATTATATATTTATTAAGTAAAATAAATGCTATAGTTCATAAAAAAATACAACAACATAAATCGATTGGACTTAGCTCGATGAAAACACTTTTTCACACAAAATATATTTTTTTACGTCAGTGAAAAGTAACATCAGTTCGGAGCCGGGTTGAAATTCCGAACTTTGAATGATCAGAACGCACAAAACTTCGAAAGAATACTTCCCCGAAAGATCAAAACTCCGAAAATCGGAATGAGGCCGGGTTGAAATTCCAAGCTCTGAATGATCAGAACGCTCAAAACTCCGAAAGTATACTACCCCGAAAGATCAAAACTCCGAAAGAATTTTATGCGAAAGACCAAAACTCCGAAAATCTGAACACCGTCAAAATAATTCGACTATGGAAGTTTTAAAAGTTTCGAAATTTTCAATAATTTGACGAATTATTTCAAGAATTTTTTTATAAAGAAGTGATTCTACGTCAATTTGAAATTTATCTAGACAATGTTACACGTTCTGCATCCTTTACACTCAACTGTGTAGACTTTCGCTGGCATGATCTTGACGAACCTTGTCATTTCGGAACATTAAAATTAGGACAACCCAGCCCCCATGTCAAGATCATACTCGCGAAAGTCTACACAGTTGACTGTAAATGATGTAGAACGTATAACATTGTCTAGACAAATTTCAAAATTGACGCAAAATCACTTCTTAAGTAAAAGCCTTCTCAGTTTAAACGCTGAAAAAGGATATTTTTCATGATTTTTTTGATAGGTTTATATTATAGATATTGATATAAAAGTTGTTACACTTAATAAATACACTTTCGAAATACGTAAAGAATTTTTTTTATTTATTATATCACTATTTATAGACTAAAAAAATTGTAGGTCCGCGCTGTTGATGAAATCTCGGAGATGATCAACTGTGGATCATCTCCGAGATTTGAAACGGAGATGGATCATCTCCGGAAATGAAACTGTTTTAGATTCAGTATGTTAATGGCTATAGCGATACCATACGGTTTCTTATGTATGCAAAAATAACAAAATAGCGGACATTTTTAGAAAAACAAAAACAAAAAACGTGTTTTTTCACCGTTTTTGGAAATCATTTGTAAATATCAAAATTTAAAAGAATCCTTTATATGCGCCATAGATATAGTTGTAAAGAATATGTGGTTAAAATTTCTTAAGAATCGGTTCAGTAGTTTAGAAGATTTTATCAACAAGCCGTCGAAAAACGGTGTTCCGAGAAAAACGCGTTTAAAGTTTGTTTGGGTTACATAAATACATAAAAATATTTTTTTAACGTATTTCGAAAGTGTATTTATTAAGTGTAACAACTTTTATATCAAAATCTATTATATAAACCTATCAAAAAATTCATGAAAATAGCATTTTTAGCGTCTAAAGTGAGAAGACCCCTTAATTTTAAAAAATCTTGAAATAATTCGTCAATATTGAAAATGTTGAAACTTCAAAAACTTCCATAGCCAATTTATTTTAGCGGTATTCAGATTTTCGGAGTTTTGGTCTTTCGTGTAAAATTCTTTCGGACTTTTGGTCTTTCGCAATAGTAGTCTTTCGGAGTTTTGAGCGTTCTCATCATTCAAAGTTCGGAATTTTAAACCGGTCCCACCTTGCAATTTGGGAATATTAAAATTCGAATCTTTAAACCGTCGGAGCATTCAAAGTTCGGAATTTCAACCCGGCCCCATGACTTCGCTGCTGTGTCATTTGTTTTGCTTGGCAACCAAAAGTTTTGCAGTGGCAACATCTTACGACTAGTTATCAGTATATAAAATCAAAACAGATGTCGCTATGGGAAAACTCGAGACAGTCCACTATCCGATATTAAACTACAATCCGATGAATGGTGCTTCTCCCCTATCAGACAAGGGTGACTTGCGGCCGTTTTCTTACAAAATGTTGTCAAAAAATGAGTACAGATACTTAAAGATATGTATAAATACAGTACATAATAGAGTACAGATACTTAAAGATATAGTATAAATGCCACCGAACGAAATTCTCATTCCATCTACTGGGTATCCACAAAAAATTGTCAAATTTCACAGTTTTTTCTGGGCTCTAGACTAGTAGTCTCCCTCATCCTCATTCCTTTACCTCGGTATCGTTGTAATTCTTCGATTATATCGGTTAACCCATATACATAATGTAGCGATCAAGAGAACATATATTGGGGGACAACACATTTGCTCGATCCCCTTTGTAAAATTATTGCTCATTCCCCATTCCCCCTAGCCATAAAAGAGAGAAAACGAGGACAAAATTCAGCTCTCCCCCGATCACACTACCTCAGCATTATCGCAATTTCCCCAAGTTATAGAAAACGTTGATATGTACCCAAAACCAAAAGACCTACCCGTGCAGAAATTCGTTAGAAAAGTGCCCTGATCCTATCACATCCCTATAGGAACATAACCGGCGCGCTTCGTGAGCATGTCCGTGTGTGATGATATGTCAAAGTACAGTAGAATAAATAACAAACGATAATTATGGTGGATTTTTAGTAACGCGATTTAAATCGATTTTCAAGATATACTTTACCAAGGGGGTGGATACCTTTAGGCGAGGAAAAAATTACTGATTTTCATGATTTTTTGAATAGGAAAGATGTCCTCACCAGTTTTTAGACATAGGGTATGTTTTATTACTAATTTTGGCTGTTACATGGTATTTTTTTAATCATTTTTATACATGGCGAAGGTATGGCACGGTCTTCTGAACGGATTGCGGCGGATGTTGTCAGACGGCGTGACACGTAGCGCCGGCTGGATTAATCTGAAAAAAACCAACGAAGGTTTTTTGCAACTTCGAAATGGTACGCTATGAAACGAAAAGATTGATTTTTTTTAAATGGCTATATTTTGCAATTAAATAAAACTTTTATGTATTGTCAAAAACATCTGGGGTCAAAGTTTAGACAATAAGGTTAGAAAGATTTATACCAAGTTTCATCAACATCGATCGATTAGTTTTTTTTAACTATACATCAAGCTTGTTTTCAAAATGCAGTTTAGAAAACCGTGCCATACCTCCGCCATTTTTAAAGATTAATTTTTAAAAATACCACGAAACAGTTCAAAGTAGTGATAAAACATACCCTAACAAGGAATGGTTGCGAGGTCGATCGCGCCGATTTCGATGAAATTCGGCATGCTTGTAGAATGGGTAAAAATAGGAGACACGTATTTTTTTATACCTGCAGAACCCGATCATTCAGGGTTAAAACGCACCCTCGAAAATTGGGGTG
Source organism: Ophion obscuratus (assembly GCA_964007375.1). Lineage (NCBI taxonomy): Eukaryota > Metazoa > Arthropoda > Insecta > Hymenoptera > Ichneumonidae > Ophion > Ophion obscuratus. The sequence goes on from OZ023315.1 coordinate 46,791,417, forward strand.
TTTTTCGTTTTTCGACGATACGTACCACAAATTAAAAAAATGATGACTATTTAGCGGCGAAATTTCGGGTAATAAAAAAAAGAACGAAAAACATAATATCTCAATTACACTGAAAAAACAGATTATTTATAGTAAAGAAATACATTTAGTTGGCACTTTTATTTAAATATGTATTAACTGTTACAATATTCGTTAGTCGTTAAGAAATATTCGTGTTTTCATGATAGAATTGTATAGCCACATTGTTTCTTTGAAAAGAATGATTTATTTTATTACTTTTATTTCTCTTAACTCAGTAGATGTTTATGGTCATCTAATAACAAGTTGAAATTGTGATATGATAATACAGTTAAAGGAGTAAAGATTTGTTGACAATGAATATATTTAGATTTAGAGTCGTTAACGTATAGTTGTCGCGACTATCCTGTATTTAATGCAAACGGACATGTAACAACGATTAACTGATCTTCATTCAAAACGACTATCGCGGCCACGTTTGCACCACGAGTCACACAGTTGACACGACAAGTTCTCTATTTAACGCAAATAAGGATTTATTAACTATTCATAAATCTGTATTTAAGATGTTTGCCCAGTAGTTCTTTGAGATAACAGTCGTACATTTATTACAAAATGAATATTTGGTAAGAATTAAACAATCTTCAGTTGAATCAAATATAGCCCTGTCAATAGTTAACAAATAACTGTTAAAAAATTGAAGACTTGTCTCAAATAATGATATGTAAATAGTAAACAAATCTGTACTTGTGAGTACTTGGCTGTTGAGAACGGATATGTTCCATTAAAGTACCCATTTCTCAACTATTACCAAATTTTTATTTGTGACCATTCAGAGGCTCAAATAAATTATTCATTAACTGTAAGAAGATATTTATTTCGCCATATCCAACTGTGCCATTTTTTAATAGTTAACAAATCCTGGTAGATAGAAAAATATTGTCCTCTCAGTGTACCGTGATACTTAGGCCATACTGTTTAAGGGTGTACCGTGACAGTGTACCGTGACACTTAGGACATACTGTTTAAGGGTAAAAAAATTAGCAAATGACCCCCCCCCCCCCGATCCGCCCTAAAAAGGTGTCGTTCCATGCGCCAAACACCCTGTACAAGGTCTTGATATCCGACGGCACAGAATTTTAAAAAAAGCAACCTTTATAAATGCGGTTTCCTGGCGACGGGTCGGATCGATTCCTTTCGAAATCCGCGTCAGAAAGACCGACGGCAGGTTCGTCAACCTCCAGTGTGAGGAACTAGCGATGTGCACATGTTTGTGTTTCCCGTGCACGTTCGACTGAATTCCCGAACCCTCGTACCCACTTTTTGCCATTTTTTGGCGGGAACAGCATAGGAAGGAGCTTTCCTTTTTTGTCTTCAAACGAGGAAGGAGCGTAGAGGTGCGCGGAAAGCTGCCTCGTTTACCAGCACACCCTGGAACTGTACCGAGACTATTTCCTCAACGATAGTGATGGAAATATATCCGGGAGTGCGGGATGACGTGGAATTTCGGGGATGAGCACTTTCAGGAGGGGGATGAATGAGAGAACGAGAACAGAGATAGAGGGAAAGAGCGATAGTCTAGTAAAAGAGACGAAAAGCCAGCACTTTTAGCGTAGAATATGAATTTTTGACTGAAGCTAGATGGTTACATTCTGAAAGTAACCCCAATAAAATGTTGCCCCGCAACTCGCCCGAACCCTAAGAAATAGGGGTTGGAAACTTAAAAATCGGCGTATCTCGATAATCAATAGCCCGATCAAAAAAGGTTTTGAAACACAAGTTGTTTGGAATAATAAAATTCGTATAAAGTTATCTATCGCCCAACGCCCTATCTTTGAAAATAGCGGCACAAAGACGATTCGAAAATTCGGGGTTGATGCGTGTGCGAGCGGAGTAGACATATCGCTGCGTCCTTTTGGGTCAGTAGTGCTCTCGTGTTTTGTGCCACTATTTTCAAAGATAGGGGATTGGACGTCAGTTAACTTTATACGTATTTTATTATTCCAAACAACTTTTGTTTGAAACATTTTTCGATCGGGCTATTCATTATCGAGATACGGCGATGGTTAAGTTTTCAACCCCTATTTCTTAGGGTTCGGGCGAGTTGATGGGCAAAATTTTATCGAGGTTACTTTCAGTAAGCAACCATCTAGCTTCAGTCAAAAATTCATATTCTACGCTGAAAAGTGCTGGTTTTCGTCTCTTTTACTGGACTAGAGAGGAACACGGGAAAGTGGTAAGCTTTACGAAAAGCGGCTGGCTTACCGATGGATTCACCGATCCTCGCTCTTTCAACACTTCTTTTTTTTCTCTCCACCTTTTTTTTTCCTCTCGACTTTTTTTTCTCGAAAATCCTTTCGCCGTGCCGCGCGGCTAACTCACGTTCTCTGGCCGTGTGTGTGGGATCCGTGCATTCGCCCGAGTGTGCGCGTCGATGTCTGTCGCTTCACCAGATTTTCCGGGCTAGCTACTACGAGCCGAGGAAAGCTTCGATGTTGACTACCGCCCGAGTCAATCTACCGGATCGATTCGCCGGTGTAAAAACAGGATGGATTCGTGACGAGGATACGAACGCCATAACAACTCAATATTTTACGTAAGCGTTAAAAAATACGTGACGCCAACCGTGCAGAAAACGACGCAGGGTTCCAATTGGTTTCTTATACCTACTTGTCCCCACTTCCTGATAGGGATCCAATGGTGTCGTCGCATTGGATCCTGATTTTTTTTAAAGGAAAGATTCGTTCGCTATTTTTGAGACTTGAGGTGTTTTATTACTACTTTTAGCTGTTAGGGGTATTTAAAAAAAATGTTATTAATCTTTGGAAATGGCGGAGGTTTGGCGCGGTCTTTTAAGGAAACATCACAGTGTGATCGCCCGAAAAATAGCCGATTTTCGCGATTTTTTTCGGTGGATAGGATAAACTAATCGGTCTAATTTTTTGTACAAATTGAAGCACCGATAAAGAATACAAAATGTTTTTTTAACTTTTTGATTTATTGCTTAAGATTGTTTCTATTTGCGGAAAATTGCGTGGAATAAATGGTGTCCCATGGTGGCCAGGATTGCGGCCGCGAATTTTATCTGAAACAAAATTTTTTTAATAATTATTAATCTAAATGTAGACTTTTTCGACAGTTTTTCGTAAAAAAAATAGTAAGATTTAAAAAAACAAGCTTCCACAGCAACATAAAGAAGGACGTGGATGTTCTGTTAAAATTTCAAACGGATAGCTTGAAAACTCTTCCTTTGAGAATGGCCACCGTTTTGACAAACACTAATCCGAGAAAAACACGTTTAAAGTTATAAGAAAGACTGTTGAGGAAGGCTTAACTGCGGGGTAAAGTTAATTCGGCGAAAAAAAGGCATGTTTTTAAGTTTTTTTTTTTTGGCGTAACGAATAGTGTTCATTTATTGAAAAATTTACATATAATAAAGTAACATTTGAACAACATTCTCCTAAATTTGCATTGCAAAATATTCAAAATTGAGCGAGTGAAAATTAAACCCCGGAGGCGCCTCGAAAAAAAGTTGGCTTGCGATGTGCACCATAACTCGCAACAGAATCATTTGAAACAAAAAAATCAAAATGCATTTGTTGAAGGAGATGTTTCTCGAAGCAATGACGGGAGGATTTTTTTTTTTCGATTTTTCGTAGCATTTAGGAGCCAAAAAACCGATTTTCGCTAAAAAATCGGCTAATTTGTTGTTGAAAAATTAGTAATTATTAAAAAAAACAAAAAAGCTCTCGACAATACCTGGTGGATTATGTGAAGAAGTACTGTGCAAAATTTCAAAGCGATTGATCCAGTAGATTTTGAGTTATCGTGCACACGGACTTCAAATATGACAAGTCTCAGAAAAACGGTTTGAAAAACGCATAAGAGAAGAGAACGGCATGGAGCAATAGACGCTCAAATACTCATAACTTCGTCAATTTTACTCCGATCGACTTGAAATTTCAACACAATATTCTTGATATATTATGCATTCATTCAAAAAATGAAAAAAAAATGAAAAAAAATTTAAATACTTTACCCCGCCCTTAACTTTTTCTAAGAAAGGCCGTAGCGGCCGAAATTATCCGAATTTCGATTTAAAAAAATTTAATTTAATTTAATTTAATTTAAAAAAAAATTGCCTTCGGAAGCGCAAAAAAAAAGTTCTCCCACTGCTGACATGATTTCGTCCGATTGAGTAGCTGAAACCGAAAAAGGAAAAAACATCGTTAAACTGGAAGGTATTTCCTATACAATGACGTAGGATTTTCGAAAAATATAAAAATATAACAAAATGGCATAGTTATGAAAAAAAGTCTGTTTTCTTACTTATAAAATAGGCGTTTTTTCACTGCCAAATCGTCAATTTCCATCCAATCAAAAATATTCTACGTTATTGTAGAGTAAATATATTCAAGAGTACTTAGTTCAAATTTCAAGTCAATCGGATAATTGCTCATTGAGTTACAATTTCAGCATATTTGAAAAATCTCATTTCGAGAAAAACGCGTTTAAAGATTTAACTATCGATTTTTGCAAGAGAGAATGATATTGATATAAATGATAATGATATTTTTGAAAGTATAAACTGTCGAAAAGGCAAAAAAATCGATTTTTTTTAAGTGTCACACTGGTATAGCCCCTTAACGCTCCGTCGACTACCTATGACGATACCGTCGTATTTGACTATGGTATTAACATAGGTAGCCGACGGAGGGTTAAGGGGGTACCCCTCTCGGGAAAGTTCAAAAATTCGTTTTTTTTTTTAAATATTGTTACAGTGTAAACTTTCAAGAATATTTTGAGACCAACTGGACCCTGAAATTCTAAAAATTGACGAAGTTACACCTATTTCGGTAGAACATTGTGAGTCAGGTTCACCGCGATGTGTCGAGTTTGAACGCGATTATCCCGAAACTACGTATCTTGACACGACGGGATTGATATCTTAAGTAACTTTCACACAATAGACTTGAATTTGCATAGTTAGCGTGCAAACAGTAGTAATTTTTGATTCGCGATCGCATTTTTTTAATTGGATGAACCATTTATTAATAACAATTACTTCAGCATGCTGTTTTTCATGAGAAAAATGACGTTTTCTTTGGAGAAGTTGTCATTTTTCGTATTTTTTTTTATATTTTGAAAAGTCGATCGTGTTTTCCTTGCCTAAAGGTATCTCCTCCATTAATAAAAGTAAGTCGCAATCAGTTATTATACCGAACGATAAACTGGAATAAAAATTCTCGCGCAAATTTCGTAGTTTGACATCTTTACATTTTCTCAGAACCGTCGCGACTACGAAAATTCTTCTGCTAGTCGCTTTTTTCTAAGTTTTATCATTAATATTTTCTTCAAACATTTAGTAAGCCCCGGTTTTTATTGCCGTTACGGAATCTTTGAAAAAAAATTACACCCGTTGAGGCGTTTATATCAGACATCTAGAGTCATTAGTCCCGGGAAAAAAAGTTCATGCCTGAGTGGATATCTTCATATATGTTTCAGATATTGTCATATATGTTTCAGATATCGTCATATATGATTCAGATATTGTCATATATGTATCACATATATTTATATCTGACATTTTACAGTATCATATATGATTAGGTCTGATCATATTCCACATCACATATGCTTAAAGAAGATCATATCTGATCACATATCCCGGGGAAAATTGTCATATCTAAGCAGATATGCTCATGTAGGTGTTTATCTGCAACATAAATGAATCTGATCTGATCATGCATGGTCAAAGATGAACATACATGTATTTTTATGCGCTCAGGGGTAGCTCTATATCTGGTCAGATATGATCGCGAATAAGTAAATATGTGCAGATATGAATTTGTAGCTGAACATGTCTGCCCATATGTGGTCATGTCTAACCAGATATAGTACAATTCACGACTACATTCGAGCTCATGAGCTCACGACTACATTCGAGCTCATGAGCTCGAATCGAGATATGATCTCGAAGCGAGATATGATCAAATCTAATCATGCATGATTAGACAAGATCCAGATATGATCAATCATATCTGGATCATATATAACCCAGATATAATCAGATGTGATTTGGTCTGATAATTTTTTCTCGGGATGATCATACATGCTGAGATATAAGCATACATGATCTGTCATGACACTATGAACAGATATAGCCAATTCTCTTGTCTGATCATATCTGATTCTACAGATATGCTCAGATATAAGCATACATGATCTGTCATGACACTATATGAACAGATATGACCAAATCTCTTGTCTGATCATATCTGATTCTACAGATATGCTCAGATATAAGCATACATGATCTGTCATGACACTATATGAACAGATATGACCAAATCTCTTGTCTGATCATATCTGATTCTACAGATATGATTCAGATATGTTCAGATATGATCTTTTTTTCCCGGGGTGTATACATTATTAGATAGAAATGTGACCAGACTCCCTATGTGCTGTGTCCCTAAGAAATCCAGATAGAGATCCGAATGCATATTGGGGCTCCCCAACAAATTAGTGCACGGAATCACGAAAGGATTCTTTTTTTGGGAGATCCGACAAATTCCGTTTGAGAATTTTGAATAAAACATTCTCAAACGACGTCGATCGGGAAATAGCCCGTCATCCAATTGGATTCCAATGTGGACTTCCTACGCACGGCGTCCCTATCAAATCCCAATAGGAACGTGATAGGATCTCGGAACTCCCTAACAAATTTCTGCTCGGGCAGAACATCCTGCACATATTTTGATCGAATCAGTTTCGAAATCGAATTAGCCGCTGCGAGAGTTCCAGCCTCTAGTTAGAGCTTTTGACCTTCTTCCGTGCCTTAAGGGGTCTTCTCACTTTAAACGCTAAAAAAGGCTATTTTCATGATTTTTTTCGAAAGGTTTATATTAAAGATATTGATATAAAAGTTGTTACACTTAATAAATACACTCTTGAGATACATTTTTTTAAATCTCATTTATTTAAGTCACTATTTATAGACGACAATGGTAGTTAAAAAAATGTCCTAAAAAAATTTTAGGTCTGCGCTGTTGATGAAATCTCAGAGATGGATCATCCGACACAAAAAAAACAAACGGTTTTAGATTCAGTATGTTAATGGCTATAGCGAAAATCATATGATTTTTATATAGGATAAGTCCGGGGTAGCTGGCCACAGTTTTTTCAAGGATCTGGCAAAGTAAAAGTACAGACGTTTCTCAACCTATCTTCATATCTAATTAAACTTTGAACATTTAACTTTAAGATAATTTGAGAAATTAAAACAAGCTCCTATCAGATCGAACTGAAAATTACTATTTTTTGAAAATCACGATTGGCTACCTCTCCCGGAGTATCCGGGTGTGATGGTCATAGGAGTAGAGGTGAGATGGCCAGTTACCCAGCATTATGCTCTCGGTTTTCTCTTTGATTTTATATTTTGATTCTTAATTTTTTTTCTTTTGGTCACATCTAGAACACATATAATCGAAATCAGTATAATTCTTGTGTACCCAAAGTTGCCACATTATTCACTGAGGTCAGTCTTCGATGCGACGAGTTTCAAAATAATTTTCTCCGCAACATTTTTTGTCGTTGTTCTTATATCGTCTTTTTAAGGTTTTCCTAGGTATTTCGTAGATCCTAGCGACCGCATGAACAGTCAATTTATCATTTCTTACAGCACTAATAGCTGCTTTTGATGATTCTTGAGTCCAGTTCTCTCGTAGAGCAATTACTTTTCTCTTGTACTGCATCTAAAACAAATGTAGAAAAAATGAATTACTTGAACAGGTTACAACTAATACTATGGCTATTATACACCGACTGTACGTGGCCAACTCTCCTAATCTCCCGGAAGAGATGGCCACATCTAAAGTGTAAAAAAAGTAGAAACAATCCATGCGAAATCTTGAGGTATAACACAGCACCGTTCGTGTACTATTCAAGGAATACGAAAGTAACCATTTCTTTAACAAAATAACATCACCACAATCTACATCAAACCTTCCAAAAAAAATAGCCGTAGACAGAATAATTTAAAAAGATTCTACTTACTTAAGATTTTTTTGCCAAACTTTTGCACGTACACTTGCACCTGCGAATCAAACAGTAACAGCTGAAATCTAGTGCACGGTTCTATGAAATATTTCTACTGGCCATCTCTCCCTTATCGCCAACTCCCCCGGAATTACCCTATGCAAAAATAACAAAATGGCGAACGTTTTTGAAAAAACAAAAACAAAACAAAAACTTGTTTTTTCGCCGGTTTAGGGGAAAAATAGTAATAATCAAAATTTAAAAAAATCCTTGATATGCGCTATAGCTATAGTTGTAAATAATATGTGATTCAAATTTCACAAGGATCGGTTCAGTAGTTTCGAAGATTTTATCAACAAGCCGTCGAGAAACGTTGCTTCCGAGAAAAACGCGTTTGAAGTTTGTCTGGGTTACACAAATATATTCTTTTAAAAATGTAATGCCTTTCGAAAATGTATTTATTAAGTGTAACAACTTATATATCAATATCTATAATACAAACCTATCAAAAAAATCATGAAAATATCCTTTTTTAGCGTCTAAAGTGTGAAAACCCCTTAACAAGTTATGCCTAGATGTAACAGCTCATTGTTGGGAATTTAGGATTTAAAAAAATCCTAAATTCAAAATCCCCTTTAACAAATCGCATTTATACATTTCTACTAAAATTAGGTATTCGAAGCAGTATCATTTGAAGAACGCTCTCTAATTTTTCGTGTAAAAATATTGAATTATAATTGATATACCGGCGGTCGGGAATCACCTCTCGAAAACGGCTTTTGCGGTGGGCAATGCCCTTCTGAACCAGGATATCTATTATCAAAAAATCAATCGAATTTCGTTAGTATATTAGTTTATCATGTGATGAACATCATCCATTTCCAACCTCAAACTCAATCTAAGGGAAAAGTGTTGGTATCTTCGGAACACGTCGGGGACGTAGAAGAGTTCAGGCAAAACATGACCCAAGTTTAATAACTCAAGCTCCCGTCCTAAGGCAAACCTCTTTATTCTTCTATATAACTGCAGCTATCCATTTGTCGCATTGTTCTAACTTCTACTTCGCTGTAGGGAATTGATAAAATTTGCATTTACTATTTCCGCCGGCATTTTTTCAATTCATCACACAGCAACTGTCGTAGCCCATTTTTGATAAAACAATATTTTTTATTTGATTTCAGAAATCTGGTACTACGCTCATACAGATGAAAAGGCAATTTTATTGCAATTTTTGTCGGGTAAGGTTCCGAACCCCCCCCCCCCCCCCCCCTCGCCCTCCCGCTGATCGAGCGAAAATTGCGCACAAATCTTCCTTGTAATATTTTAAGACAAACCGTAAAAGGATTTTCAGCGGCGCAATATTTTTTTGGATTTAGGTTTAAGTTCGTTTGAGGTTGAGTTTAGGTTTGTTTGCGTTTGGGTTTAAATTTGTTTGGGTTTGGGTTTGGGTTTGTCAGAGATTGCGTTTAGGTTTGTTTGTTTGGGTTTATTTAGGTTTGTTTGTTTGGATTTGTTTTGGATTATTTAGGTTTGTTTGGGGTTCTTTGTTTGGACATAACGGCGAGTGCGATAACATATATAGGTACGAACGGAAACTTTAAAATTCAATATCTCGAAAACTTTTACGAGTCGCCAAAAATCCCTTGAAGGGTCGTCTTAAAATATAAAAAGGAAGGTTTATGCAATATTTCAAGTCAGTACGAGGGGTATGGGGCGGGGGGGGGGGCGTTCGGAACCTTATCCTTTTTATCCACTGCGAGCGCTGCGTTCGATTTCATTATCCCCACCCAATACTCTGCGTGGAGCCAATAGGCTCTGGTTGCAAAGATTGCGATTCTTTTGTTCGCTTCTCGGCACGTGGACGTACAGTGACGTGCGCAGGTAATGCAAAGACTCTCACGTGTGTGATAAATTAAATTTTGCTTTCCGCCAGTCGAGCGAGAATTGTTGGCGCAAAATAAAAAGTGTCTGTCCCTGGGGAATGCCGAAGATGGAGAGCGTTGAACACGAGACGGTGAAAAATAGTTTGAAGCACGAGGTTAACCCCTCACCTACTCTGAACGCACGTACGTTGTAAGTACATTATCCGAGAAGCTTATTCCCGAGTAAGTGTTGCCCCGAGGAAATCTTGTCGAATCTATACATAGTACCGAACGACGCGGACCTAACTTTAGAAGAGGACATTTTGGGAAGGGGCAGTCGCGAACAGTACCCGGAGAGAAAGCTCTTATGGGTCGAGGCGACTAACGGCGGCGTTGATCCAGCCAGGTGGAGCGGGGTAACGAGGGTCTGCGTGCAAATCGCCGTTTCCTCGTGAAACCAAATTACACGGGTCAAATCGGTACATTTTCATCTTCACGGCGCTACGGCCCGACCTAGAATTGGTCATTTTCACTACAGCTTTGTACATCCCGCGTGAAATTTGTTTCTCAATCATATTTTTTCCTTTCCTTTCCTTTTTTTCTTCTTTAAACCATAAAACTATATATGTAGAATATTTTCCTAAACTTTCAAAGCGACATTCGAAATACTTCAAACGTTACAGCCCGTCAACGCTGTGCCTCACCGCTCGAATTCGGGGCGGGCGTGAACTTCAAACGCGTTTTTCTCAAAACTGCTTTATCGAAACTGGCGTGCAGGATGACTCAAAAACTATTAAGCCGATTGAGTTGAAACTTGATAGCAATATTGATAATATTGGTACCCACTACTTGACGAAAATTGTTTTTGAAAAATTGGAAAAAAAAACTATTTTTTAATCCACATTTGACAGAAATGTTGCGTGAAATGTTCATTTTTTTTACATGCGTGCCATTTTCTTAAATTTGCTTTTTATTCATTTTAATTACTGTCAAACAGAAACTATACATTTTTGCAAATCAAAGTCTATGGGAAGCTAGACTGCACGCCGATTCGCAACTCCCGCAGAGACATTGCTGTAACACTCTGCCAGAGCTCCGCCATTTTGATGATGAATTAGTTTAAAAAAATTGTTTCGTATATTTAAATATACTATTAAAGTATACATAAAGTTTGATAATTGTAGACCAATTATTTCTTAGTTTCAAAAATCCCTCAATACTGCTTATTCTTTTCCTGACTACATGACTATCCCGACTTAAGGCGGCAGCCTCAATTAGAAGGTCCAAAAAAAGTTTTTTTTTTCGAAGGAAAAAAAACAAGTGAGCCCAGTAAACATTGAGGTATCTTTTCATGTATATTTGAAATGTATAAAAAAAATTGCATCATGAAATAATAAATGAGTGCCGATTCATTAGCCTATTCCATGTGCGTCTTGCCACTGGCAGTCCCCAATCGGCGGGAAAGATGCAGCTCGTAATTCTTGACCCAGACAAAAAAAGCCAATAAAATGTTCAATTGTCATATATTTTTCTTCTGGGTGGATTAAGAAAAAGCTGGAAAAATCGTGAAATTATAACATTTCTCAGGTTTGAAAAAAAATGTGCTAAAAATCCTTTTACGTGCTTAAAAGTTATTTAAAAATACTTTTTCAACGACTTTTTTAATTCACTTTGAAGCGATTTTCATACTGAACAAAATAAATTTTGGTTTGATTCTATAGGTCGTTTAGTTTTTTTGCTATCACACCCGCCAATTTGAAAAAATCGTGAAAAAGAAAACTGGAGAAAACGCTCTTCAAAATTTTCAATAGGAGGAAATATCAATATCAAATATCAATCGCATCTCTGCTATTGGCGTTGTATCTTCCAGAATTTTTACAATTGGCCTCTGTAACTTTGTAAATATATTCTTGGATAGTTTATCGATCGATTTAAGCAATTTAAAAAAAAAACGTTTTTTCGGACCTTCCAATTCAGACTCCCTTAATATCGGATAGTGGACTACCTCGAGTTTTCCTATAGCGGCATCTGTTTTTCGTTTTTTACCCTAATAACTAGTCGTAAGATGTCGCCACTGTAAAAGCTTTGGTTGCCTAGCAACAAAAAAAAACATGATAAAATATTTTTTGATAAAAAGTGTTGTTTTCATTGAGGTGAGTCAAAATGATTTATGTTTTTGTTATTTTTTATGAACTATAGCATTTATTTTACTCAATGAATATATCATGTTCGCAAAAGTGTGAATATGTACAAAAATATTACTGTTTATATTCGGCCATGTCAAACCTTAAGGGGCAACACTAGTGTGATTGCCCAAAAAAGGTGATTCTCGGGAATTTATTGAGAGAAAAGTATTGCGTCGAATGTTTTGAAATTTCGAGGATATATTTGTGTATAAATTATGTATATGCAGGAATGTTTTTGTATGAAAATATTCAATTTTCAGCGACTGATGCGCCGTCTCCCGAGTCTAAAAAAAAAGTTCTCCCACTGCTGCAGTGATAGCGGCCTTCAGAGTGCCAGAAATAAAAAAATAAAAAAGTCCGTTAAACTAGAAGGTATTGCCCGTACAATGACGCAAGATTGTGAAAAAAATCTACCAAAATGGCGGAGTTCTGAAGAAAGAAAATCCAGATTACGCTTGAAAATCTGATGGTTTTTTGCATAGCAACTTGACATCTTTTATCCAATAAAAAAACTGGAGAGTTATTGTATGAAGAAACAAATACTAAATACGCTAAAACAAGATTCAAGTCGATCGGATGACTTGCATTCGAGTTAGAACTACAGCAAATTTGAAAAATGTCGTTTTGAGAAAAACGCCTTGAAAGATAAAAGAGCAGCTGCGCCTTCTAAAGAGCAGTTGCTGTTTAGAAGGCTGTAGTTCAGACACTATTTGAGATCCGCACTCGAAATTTTAGTATGTTATTCTTGAAGATATAGACTGTCGAAAAATGCAACAAAAAAATCTTTTTTTTTTTTGAAAATATCACACTAGTGGTGCCCCTTAATATCGGATACTTAGTCGAGACTAATATTGGATGTCCGTTTGTGCCAAAATGTTCCTGCCTCATCAATGATTAACCCATGAAGACTGATTTATGGATAATAATTACAAATTTTAAACAATAAATATTTTGTTTTATTGTATATTAGAAATGGTCCCCTAATATCCGATATAAGAAAATTGGAGTTTGGGCCCTCACATCGGATATCTAATTATAGGCAACCTTTTCGAAAACCATGATTTCTGTCATTTTTTGTAAAGCGTCAAATAACTCAAAACATTCAAATGTAATGTGTTAAATGACTAGTAGCATCTTATTATATGTGACATGTAGATAATGAAATCGTAAAATTTGAAGCTCGTAGCGATTATTGACTTTTTTTCCATGTCAAAGAAAAGTATCCCATACATAGGCCTAACTTCCCTACTCCCTCGTGATCCCCACCTTGTGGCCGTAGTTAACCTCCGACCGTGTATCGCATTCGCCGGGGCATTTCTCCTGCGGGCATGGGGGAGCTGCGAAAAACTCTTGTCGATACGGCCGGTCTTGGGTTCGCTGCGCGGCCTCGAAGTAACACGAGCTATAGATGCACCCAAGCGTTAAACAGGTAACCTCCTGTATGCACAGTACCTGCGTTTATCCGGCTGCAACATCAATCAACAATTCCAACATGACCACTAAAGCTGAGAACCGGTTTTGTTATAATGATATTAGGACGTTGAATAAGTTCTCGTTGTTTTTCAACAGATGACGTTACCAGAACTGCGCGCATGTACTTTAAGATGGTAACCCATCTATTAAAGAGGACTATAAGCAGGCTTGGAATTCAGTGTATGTCGTATCGCCGAATTGTAAACAACCTTTTTTCATAGTACTCAACATGTAAAATTTCGTGCCAAAAGAAGAGTATTTGCGAGAAATTTTACTGAACTACTTTATTTTTGAAAATCTGCGTCTGAAGCACACAGAATTCTTGTTAAGACTTACGGAGACCATGTTCTGTCGGAAACAACATGCACAGATTGGTTTACACCCTTTTTGAAAGATGTCTCAATATGATCCTTTGGTGGTAATAAACTACTAGAATTTTTATTTCTATTTTATAAAATTGATAAGCGCCATAAAAATGCAATTGAATTTTACTTTTCAAATTTCCGCGCGAAATCACTAGCCGCCATGCTGCTTCGCTTCGTGACGTCACTTGCATAGTAAACATCGACGCTGCGCCAATTGTGAATACGTACATTTTATGGTCAAAAATGAGTTGCATTCCCTATCATTGGCGTTGTTCATAAATGTAAGAATATTAGTGTCAAAATACCGGAAAAGTTGTGGATCAAAATGCCAATTGATGTCAATATGTGGAAGACTTGGTTAAAAGTCACGAAAAGAGACACAAAGTCATAGTCCGAAAAAAAACTCATTTGTTCTTTTTTGAAGTACAGATAACCATTTGAAAATTTGCAATTAACTATGACAAACGAGAATATATAGTTGTTGACGCTTTCTTTCACAGGTTAGAGAGTAATATGTTTACCGCTTTCTTTGTTTACTATGTGAATGACATCACGTCGGAATCCCATATCGAAGAAAAACGAAAAACACCCCAATTTGCGAGGGTGCGTTTCAACCCTTAATAATCGGGTTCCGCAGATATAAGAAAATACATGTTGCCTATTTTCACCCATTCTACAAGCATGGCAAATTTCATCCGAATCGGAGAGATCGACTTCGCAATCTCTCTTTGTATATATATGACAAAGAATTTACTGTAGACATTTATCAAATGGTATGATTTCGTCACTTGTCCCAAAACACCTTAAATTATTTAAAATAATTATCTGTTCGATATTTCTCGCGTATGTTTTTCGAAAACAATGTTTGCGTTTATCATCGACCTTTCCAAGTTCAGGAATAGAAAGATATCTTTAAAAAAAAACGTTTACATACATTTGCCGATGGTAAGTAACAAAAGGCAACTCTCTCCATCCATCGGCATAAAAAGAACCCTCGACCGAATGGAAATCTTTTTATATTGACAAAAATACTCGAATTGATCGTTAGCTGACCCATTCTACCCTGGAAACCCCGTGAAAAAGAGCGAGGTCAACAGCAGAGAGTCAACACGCGCCAGCAGTTTCAGCGTCATCTTTCGCTCCTTTGCATCTACGCGGGAGAAGATTCTTGACTTATCTCGCCATGGAAGTCGTACCCGTTTGAGCGAGAGAGGGACGATTGGTTGGTGGGATCGAGAGCGCTATTCTATTTATAGTATGCATCTCCGGCCCTCATTAATTTCACTTCGTTCTTTTTTCTTTTCTCTTTTTATGCTTGCCCGAACTTCTCGAGGGAACGGGGCACGTGTAACGTGCACAGCAAGTCGAAGAAAACGCCACTCATCGCTCGCGTTTACTCGCTTGCCAAACTCGAAGCCATAGTTTGACTCGCACTTTGGAACTTCATTTTTCCATGATGTCTTCATTATTCTCCCAACAAGCCTCATCTCAGAGGTCTACCCACCTGGAGGAAGCCTGTCTTGTGCTAGTCATTATTGACCCAGAACCTACCATTTTTTGCCCCCTAGGGATACCTCTAGTGTAAAATACTTTCTATAAACAATAACAGAATTTGTATATCGATGAATCTCTTCTATAGGCGTCTTGTCACTTTAGACGCTAAAAAAGGCTATTTTCATGCATTTTTTCATAGGTTTATATTGTAGATATTGAAATAAAAGTTGTTACACTTAATAAATACACTTCCGAAAAACATTTTAAAAAAATATTTATTTAAGTCACTATTTATAGACGAAAATGGTAGTTAAAAAATGTCCTGAAAAAAATGTAGGTCTGCGCTGTTGATGAAATCTCTGAGATGGATCATCGGGAACAAAAAAAATAAACGGTTTTAGATTCAGGATGTTAATGGCTATAGCGCATATCATAAGATGTTTTATATATGCAAAAATAACAAAATGGCGGACATTTTTCGAAAAAACAAAAAAAAACGTTTTTTTACCGTTTTTGACAAAAAAAGTAATTATCAAAATTTGAAAAAAAAATCCTTGATATGCGCTATACCTATAGTTGTAAAGAATATATGGTTAAAATTTCATAAGGATCAGTTCAGTAGTTTCGAAGATTTTATCAACAAGCTGTCGAAAAACGTTGTTTCGAGAAAAACGCGTTTAAAGTTTTTAACGAGCAGATGTACGTGCTCAGGTAGTAAAGTAAACGTCACACAAAAATACAGTAAAACTCTCCCGATCTTCATAAAATTTTACAATAGTATGATACTTTTAGATACGTATACTTTCGAAAAACGTAATTAAAAAAATCGATTTTCTGAAATTTCAAAGTGAGAAGACGCCTTAATTTTACATACCGGACATTAGGAAACAAAGACTGTACCGTAGATTCGGGTTACTTTAATCAATTTTCAAATTAAAATCAATGTATTTCTTCAAATAAAATCACAAAAAAAGATAAAAAATGGGAACATCAACTTTTTTTAGTCTTTTTATCATCCAAACTACAATTTTAAATATTTAAAAATAAATGAGAAAAAAATAGTCGTGATCAAAGTTATATTGAGCTTGGGGTTACTTTGATACCCCAAGCTCTTTTTCTTCGTGAGAATCGGAAGTAACCCCGTAAAGGAACATTTTTCCTAAAGAAGAAAAAAACGGTCAACGGGATGGAATGTTACAACGATTTTTATTATTTTGGGGTTACATAGATGGAATAAATATTACACCTTTACTATTCAAAATCAACTTTATTTATAAACAACTGATATTATGTATTTATTTATTACATCCTTAAACTTCGAAACATTAAAAAACTCGCAAAAACAAGTTGTAATACTTATGTCTGCCTAGACATCTAAATCACAAAACGAGATCACATTGGTTCCATTAGGAACATGTTTCACTTAAGGCCTTAGGCCACTCTAGGGGCCGAAAAAATAGGCATTTTGGGAATTTTTTTCAGAAAAACTACAAAATAAATCGTGATTACAAAAAGGGTGTTCATCATGCATATCAGTGACTGTATACAATAATTTTTTTGAAGCGATTAATTTTAAAATAGCTGCTGTGCAGCGTTGATCTCAAAACTGCATTTTTTAAGTTGGCCGGAAACATAACTCAGACAATTTTCAACCGATTAACTTGAAATGTTAAATGTATCTTGAAAAATACATTGTCTATGGAAGTATGTAGGATTTTTTTATATTGCATAGTTCATTTGTTATTAACAATTATCTGACGATTTTTTAGGCAAATTTTTGGTAAGTAAAAAATTTCGTCAGATCATTGTTAATAACAAATTAACTATGCAGTATAAAAAAAATTCTACGTACATCCATAGACAATGTATTTTTCAAGATATATTCAACATTTCAAGTGAATCGGTTGAAAATTGTCTGAGATATGTTCCTGGCCAACTTAAAAAATGCAGTTTTGAGATAAACGCTGCACCGCCGCCATTTCGAAGCGAATCGCTTCAAAATAATTATTGTATACAGTCACTGATATAGATAAACACCCTTTTCGTAATCTCGATTTATTTTGTAGTTTTTCTGAAGAAAAAAATCCCCATAAAGCCTATTTTTTCGGCCTCCAGAGTGGCCTTAACTCCTAGCCCTAGTTTAAGGCCTAAACTAGGCCTTAAACTAGGTCACGTACCAAGTTTAAGGTCACCAAGTTTAAGGTCACTTAAACTAGGTCACGTACCAAGTCACACTAATTGTAAGACGAAAAATATCAAATAACAATTTGATATTTTTTGTCTCACAATTAGTGTGACTTGGTACAGAATTGCAGAATTGCCGCTTGAGAAATGTTCCTACCGAACACATTAAAAGTATTTCTTAACCTACAATTAAAAAAATTATCATAAGACGAAAATCTCTGACAATTCTCCGAGACTAGCAATAAAGATAATAAACGGGGTGACATTGATCAATGATCAATGTTACCCCGTTGAAGTGATCAGAGACACCCCAACGAAATAACTATCGCCCAAAAAAAAATATGTTTTTGAGGTTATACCACACAACAAATTATACCACGCTATAGTTTAATAAACACCTGACAAGGTGAGCGTTACCAAAAACATGTCAATGCAAACTCAGCTTGTTTTTTTTTTTAATTATGCGAGCATAAAGCATAGTTTCAATACATTACTTGCGTTGTTTATGTTTTTACGGTCACTTAAACCCGTTCGTTCGTGCTGCGTCTGAGTGATGACATAAAGAGACATTCAGGCTTGCCAAGCGGGAAAAAAAACTTTCGGTCGCGTTCAGGAACTTCGTAATTTGAATTGAAAAACAAAACAAAGATTTTATCAAAGTAACCCTAATCCACGGTACACGTAAAAAAAACTATCAAAGACATGAAAAAAATGACAGCCAACTCAAACTTGTTTTTTAATAACCGTATGATAACAAGTTCAACTGTGGAGCAAAAAAATTAAGGAAAAAAAATTCTTTCGTTCTTCTGCGAAAATATAATTACTCGAGCTATTTTTATAATATTGCCAATTTTTTTAATGCCGAGACAAGGGAAGATATTTTAGTGGGTACAGCCCACGATCGAAAATAAAATTTCCGGTAAAAAATAATAAGAAATACGTGGTCCCTTGCTTAAGCGTGCCTGGATTAAAAGTATTATGCCTAGTCATAACAGACGACAACGGCTCATTTTCGGCCTTTTTAAATCGTAATGATACTTTTCTACACAAATTAGGTTTTTGGAAAAGTATCATCTGTAAAACCCTCCGTATTTTTCTTATAAAAATATTTAATTATAATCGATTTACGAAATAGAGTTTGATTTACGAAAAATCGAACAGATTCCGTTAGTATATTGGTTACCTTATGAGTAATCGAAAGAATTTCCGAAATATCAACTTTGAAAAAAAATGGCGCGTGTTCAAAGTGAGTTTGAATTTTTGCGAAAAAATTGGCAGTTTTCTTTAAGGGCGGGGTAAAGTATTTAAATTTTTTTTTTTTTCATTTTTTTAAATGAATGCATAATATATCAAGAATATTGTGTTAAAATTTCAAGTCGATCGGAGTAAAATTGACGAAGTTATGAGTATTTGAGCGTCTGTTGCTCCATGCCGTTCTCTTCTCTTCTGCGTTTTTCAAACCGTCTTTCTGAGACTTGTCATATTTGAAGTCCGTGCGCACGATAACTCAAAATCTACTGGACCAATCGCTTTGAAATTTTGCACAGTACTTCTTCACATAATTCACCAGGTATTGTCGAGAGCTTTTTTGTTTTTTTTTAATAATTACTAATTTTTCAACAACAAATTAGCCGATTTTTTAGCGAAAATCGGGTTTTTGGGTCCCAAGTGCTACGAAAAATCGAAAAATCGAGAAAAAAAAATCCTCCCGTCATTACGTCGAGAAACATCTCCTTTAACAAATGCATTTTGATTTTTTTGTTTCAAATGATTCTGTTGCGAGTTATGGTGCACACCGCAAACCAACTTTTTTTCGAAGCGCCTCCGGGGTTTAATTTTCACTCGCTCAATTTTGAATATTTTGCAATGCAAATTTAGGAGAATGTTGTTCAAATGTTACTTTATTATATGTAAATTTTTTAATAAACGAACACTATTCGTTACGCCAAAAAAAATCTTAAAAACATGCCTTTTTTCGCCGAATTAACTTTACCCCGCCGTTAATCAAATCGAAAGTATACAGGGGGGAAAAATCCTTCGATCAAATGCTATATTTTGCATACTATATTTTTACTAGAGTACAAAAATACTATATTTTTGCATCTGGAAAAGGCTTTGATAATTTTAGAAATATCAATGCAATATTTTTTGTGATATTTTGTTTGCCGACTTTGAAAACGTACTTTTAAGAAAAAGCGTTGAAAGTTTCGAACGTCTCTGTGCCGATAATAGAGGTCGCAGTCTATTAATATATCCGTGACAAAAAAGTAGTTAAGAATGATACGTGACAGTGTTCTTATACTGACTCAGTCATTCTAAAACGTAGAAGGAAAAACTCAAAAGATTTTTTTTAGCCAACGTACCAAACCAAGTGTCCAACAGATGTGCCACGTAATCAAACATTTTTATCTTACTTTGAAAATCGAGTTCTAGTATAGAACCAGTTTGAATTTCAATTAATCCGTCTCTTATTTATTTTACACGATTAGTCTTGATAAGTCAACTCGTCAAGATGAATCATGTAGAATAAAGATCTTATTTACTTATTCATTCTTAATTATTTTTTATAAGTTTCTTTGTATCTTATTTATTTTACATGATTAATCTTGATGAGTTGATTCATCAAGATAAACTTCTATTTCTTCCTAGAGAAGCCAATCTGATAATTGAAATTGCTAAATAGGTTTCCCAGACACGAAGACCTATCCTACTTACTCCGCACATCCGAAAATCCTTAAGCCTATTTTCAAATCAAAATTGACAAATATGCACCCATTCCTAGTTTGTTTGGGTTTATTTGGGCTATTTTCATGATTTTTGTAGGTTTATATTAGGGGTGTGCGGGTACCCGATTCACTCGATGTCCGGGTCGGGTCGCGTACGCGACGGGTTACGTTTTTGCATTACCCGCCACTATCGGGTACCCGAATTTGGTAATCGGGTGCTCTCAAATTTTTGGTACTCATAAACGTCGAGTACTCTTAAACTTCGAATATTCGTCAACGACTCGGAGATCCGTATCTATTATTTATATTTTTTTTTTATTTAGGTGTATCGACAAAATAATGGGAAAAAACGAAAACTCGAAAAAGTGTGTGTGTGTGTGTGTGTGTGTGTGTGTGTGTGTGTGTGTGTGTGTGTGTGTGTGTGTGTGTGTGTGTGTGTGTGTGTGTGTGTGTGTGTGTGTGTGTGTGTGTGTGTGTGTGTCTGTGTGTGCGTGCGTGCGTGTGTGTGTGTGCGCGTGTGTGTAGGGTGCAGTGAAAAACGGTCACTTTTGGCGGATCGTATCGTAATAGCGCGGAAAAGTTGCGTTTTGGCATCACTAAAAAGTGTACGAACGGAAAAAATGTACAATAAATATCTTCTGTTCCGGCGAACGCCTAAAAGTTTTAAAGTTTTCAACGTGGGTTTTAAATGAAAAAAAAGACCAAGATTCAACGCCTTGCGTTTATTCGAAGCGGGAAGAATGTAACGTTCATTTGACATTTTTAAATTAAAAATATCTTGATGAGTTACAGAGATATAAGCGTTTGAAGAACAAGTTTTACCTGAAACAAAATAAAAAATGACAAAAAATTAAATTAAGAAGAATGAATCGCCGAAATTACTAGTTAGCACTAGACAGAAATAATGAAAATTCGACGAAGACTCTTGCTTCTATTCAGTTTTTCGACATTCAAATATGTCGATATTTCCTGAAATGCGAGTGTCTTAAAAGAAGTTTGGCTGAAAAAAATTGTAAATATCTACATAACAAAAACACTAAAATTATTAAATAAATTATTTGTATTTCTTATGAACTCCAACCTATCGACAAAGGGCAGAGAACATAAAGCTGGAGTCTATTTCGTCTGCTGTGGTACGTTTCCGTGGCGCTATCTATATTATAAAACGAAATTTTATTCCAGCAACACGACTTATCGAGTACCCGATGTGAGACGAGTAGTCGAAAAACTCAGGTACTTGATGAAGTTCGAGTATACCCGTCCGATCACGGGTACCCGAAAAACTCGGATCATAGTCTAAGTACCCGACTCGACCCGACCCGGCCCGACCCGGCCCGACCCGACCAATTCTGCTACCCGCACACCCCTAGTTTATATTATGGATATTGATATAAAAGTTGTTACACTTAATAAATACACTTTCGAAATACATTAACATTTTTTATTTATTTTTGTGTAACTGAAACCAACTTTGAACACGTTTTTATCGAAACAACGTTTTTCGACGGCTTGTTGATAAAATCTTCGAAACTACCGAACCGATCCTTATAAAAATTTAACCACATATTCTTTACTACTATATCTATAGCGCATGTCAAGGATTTTTTTTTAATTTTGACATTTTCTTTTTTTGCCAAAATCGGTGAAAAAACACGTTTTTGGTGTTGGTTTTCCGAAAAATGTAGGCCATTTTATTATTTTGGCACACATAAAAAATCTTACGATATGCGCTATAGCCATTGGCATACTGAATCTAAAACCGTTTGATTTTTTTGTTCCGGATGATCCATCTCCAAAATTTCATCAACAGCGCAGACCTACAATTTTTTAGGACTTTTTTTTACCTACCAGTTGCGTCAATAAGTAGAGACTTAAATAAATCAATAAAAATTTTTTATGTATTTTGAAAGTGTATTTGTCAAGTGTAACTTTTATATCAATATCTTTAATATAAACATATCAAAAAAATCATGAAAATAGCAGTTTTTAGCGTCTAAAGTGAGAAGACCCCTTAAGAGGGAATGACACCTTATCGCGGTCGGTATGGTAGAACAATTATAGATTCCCAAAAATCTCTGAAACGGTTCTTCAGATCCCGTCGAAACTTTGCCAAACGACGTCAAATAGATAGACGCATACCTGTCTGCCCTTCAAATTTTCTGAATTTGAGAAAAAAAAAAACTAAATTGGCTTATGATAAGCCAATCTACATTTTTTTCTCAAATTCAGAAAATTTGAGGGGTTGACAGCTATTCGTCTATGTATTTGACGTCGTTTGGCAAAGTTTCGACGGGATCTGAAGAGCCGTTTCAGAGATTTTTGGGAATCTATAATTGTTCTACCATACCGACCGCGATAAGGTGTCATTCCCTCTTAATAGTATAAGAACAGACTTTTTCTTCCACTGACCGATTTCTAGCCGATGTTCTGAACCATTATTTGAATAACGCTCATAATAAATGATGATGAAAATACGGAAAATAATTCTCAAGACGTACTGCAATTAAAAATTAAACAAGAACGCTTTTACTTTCAGTACTTCTCCCTAATATGTATATCACTATATGCAACGATGAAACGTTCATTTGCGCATGAGAAGTACAGGAGGAGGTGAATAAAAGAAATTGTTGCAGATTTGGTACGTTCATGACGGCAGCGAGAGCAGGGTGGACCGGATGATTATGGAATTGAGGCTGACAAGCGGTTCAGACTTCAAGCTTCCTAGTTATCTCGAAGGCGGCCTGAGATTTCCACTTCACGTGAACATCACGCCGGTTAACGACCCGCCCGTACTCGAAATACCCACAACGAAGGTCCTCAGGCTTGCTCAAGTAAGCTTTATGTATAAAGAAAGCCCAAGAAAAACACGCGTGCATAGCCCATATAGCTCTGAACGCGAACTATGTTTATTCGCAATTAAAGAACCTAAACGCACACAATGTTATTTAAATACTAATAGTACAATGTAAAAGTTTAATAGTCGTGCGGTGATTTATACAGCCGTGTATCTACAACTCATAATACTTCCATATTATTATTATTTTTATTATTTCTTCTAATATATTTTATTGCTCCGGGCAACGCACCAAATAATAATAATTATTTGACCATGTATATTAGTATAATCTATAATATAATATTATGTATAATAGTTAATAATATTATTAAACTCATTATAAAAATAAATAAATAATAATATTATTAAACCATTAAATATTATTAATATTCTTATTATTATTAATAATAATATTATTGTGGGAATCGAAGTTGTTGACGTCATAGAATTTATTTCAATTACTCGGCGTCTTATTACTGGTGTCATCATTACGTTTCTGATTTTCTGAAAATTTGTAGAATATTTTCTGTGCACACTGACACAAAAATATTCAATGTCAACAGAATCTGTAAATCAAATAGGTTTTTCCTTGTCACACGGCCTACTACGATCCTATTCGTTTTAGTTTTGTTTTCTTCAAATTTGTTCTCGCCATTCTTGTTAAAAATGAAATATATTCAAATGAAATAAATAAACATTAGATTCAAGCAGATTCTTTCTTTGAACGTATGGGAGATATTTGTGAACAAGAAATATCTTTGTCAGCGTCATTAAACATGTATTTTATTCAAATATATATTTCTGTTAATATCTGGCAAGATCTTTTGGAATTAAAGAAATCTTTATTTGCTTGCAATATATATTTTCACATCGAACGTACGAAAAATATATTTGAACCGTCGATATTTCGACTTGCATATAGCAAATATGCAAGTCAAATAGCTTTTGACTTGCATATTTGCTATACAAATACAAATACAAATATTTACAATACAATTGAGGTAAATACAAATATTTACCTCAAATAGCTTTTTGTGGCCATCATATGAAAGGTGTGTGTGAATCTAAAGAATTCTGATTTTATATTTTTGTGTAGCATGCATACATGTATAATACGTGTGGTAACAATATGAAAACAAGTGAATGAATTTGTAGGATCAAATAAAAAATTTCATGGGCAAACCTTGGTCAATAGCTTTATTCAAATAAGTATTTTTTGCAATAAAGACTGACCATCAATTCAATCAAATAGAAAAATGTTTAACTACGAAACTTCTATTTAATTTAGATTTTTTCAAATGAAATAAATATCCTTAGTGGATTCAATTAAATTCTAACCCAATACCTAAAAATGAATTATTTAGTTATTAGACGATATTAAAGAAATCTCCTTTTGAATAAATAAATATATTCAATATAAATAATTCCAGAAATGGAAGTCACTAGGAAAAGTTTGATTTCACGAAAAAAAAACTAGTTCATTCAAATAGACGCATCTTGTTAATATCAATCGAATTTTTCTGTCAGTGCACTCTGAACTTTTTAATATTCGACTTTTCAAAACTAATTTTGCTATTTTGTACTTATTTTTTCCCCAGATTACGTAGTCTCACAATGTTGCAGTTTGCACATTGGAATGCAATAAAGATGATTATTTTGCATTGCTTTTTTTTGCACATTTGGGCCGCAATAAACACAAAAACGTTTTTCTAGGATTATCATTGAGATCCAATATCTGAAACTGCAATTTTTTTAAAAATTACAATGGAAAATAAAGTAACTTTTTTTTCGTTGCATACAATGGTGGAAACACACGGGTGATACAAATTTGAGCTCTTTTTTTTCCTTTTTCTCACTATCCAATTATCTACTTCGAAGAAAGAAAGAAAATTATGGGGAAAGCTGCGAGCAGTCAAAAAATGTTGAAAGGTCGCTCAAGCCCCCCAAAAATGCAAATTTTCATTTAAAAATCGATTTTTTTCCGTTCACTTTCCACTCGTGAATTTTACGCTTTATAATTTTTAAATTAAGCTCGCAAAAGCTCTTCCCGGGGTCAGGTTGAAATTCCGAACTTTGAATGCTCCGACGGTTTAAAATTTCGAATTTCAATGTTCCGAAAGTCAAGATGAGGCTGGGTTGAAATTTCAAACTTAGAATGGTTAGAACGCTCAAAACTCGGAAAGAATAGTACCCCGAAAGATCAAAACTCCGAAAGAATTTTCCACGAAAGACCAAAACTCCGAAAATCTTAACACCGTCAAAATAATTCGGCTATGGAAGTTTTAAAAGTTACATTTTTTTCAATAAATCGACGAATTATTTCAAGAATTTTTATTTATTAAAAAGTAATTTTGCGTCAATTTTGAAATTTGCCTAGACAATGTTATATATTCTACATAATTTACAGTCAACTGTGTAGACTTTCGCTGGCATGATCTGGACATGAGGGCCGGGTAGAAATTCCGGACTTTGAATGCGCCGACGGTTTGAAATTCCTAATTTCAATGTTTCGGAATTCCAAGGTTCGTCAAGATTATGCCAGCGAAAGTCTACACAGTTCACTGCAAATTATGTGGAACGTGTAACATTGTATAGACAAATTTCAAATTTGACGTAAAATCACTTCTTAATAAAAAAAATTCTTGAAATAATTCGTCGATTTATTGAAAATTTTGAAACTTTAAAAAATTCCATAGCCGAATTATTTTGACGGTGTTCAAATTTTCGGAGTTTTGGTCTTTCGTGTAAAATTCTTTCGGAATTTTGATCTTTCGGGGTAGTATATTTTCGGAGTTTTGAGCGTTCTGATCATTTAACGTTGGGAATTTCAACCCGGCCTCTCACTCATAAATTTGACGTTTTAGAAAATTTTCAAAACAATGGATCGTTTTTCTTTAGAAACAGATTTTTCAAATTTACCTCACATTACTAACCCAAAAGTTATAATCTTTATTCTCATAAAATAATTCTTCAAAGCTCTTGTCCGTAAACAAAATTATAGGTCCCCCGTTTTATCGGGCTAGAAGTGTGAGGTAAATTAAAAACTTCCTTTTCTAAAGAAAAAAGGGATTAATTGTTTTGAAAATTTTGCAAAGTGCTGAATTCATGGGTGAAAAGAGAAAAAAACCGCGACAATTGGAAATTTCGAAGCTCTTAAGCGACCACTAAATATTAATTGGATGGCTAGAGCTTTTGCAAGCTCAATTTGAAAATGATAAAGCGTCAAATTCATGGGTGTGAAGAAAAAGAAAAAAAATCGTTTTTTTAAATAAAAGTGTGAATTGTTGGGTGGCTTGAGCGACCTCTAAATATTTTTTGACCGCTCGCAGCTTTCGCGACAATTTTCTTTCCTTCATTAAAGTAGATAATTGGATGGTGAAAAAAGGAGAAAAAAATAGTGCTGAAATGTGTGCCATTCTAACATACAATATACAATGACTCCTTCCCCTGATTGCACGTACATCGTACACAGTAACGAGACGTTCTTTCCTCGCTTTCCTCCGATACACTCGATAGAGATACTTCAACGACACATGTTCCTTTCGCGATTAGGTAGATGAGAGAAACCTCGACGGTATTTTCACTCGAGAGTGTTTTTGTGCTCCGCCGACGTTGAAACACGAATTTGCCGAGAATAATCCGATGATTGGAAACGACCTCTCGGAGCGAGTCTCCGAGCGCCTTCAACATTCACCATGTACAAATATAGGATGAGGTTCACAAATTGATAGATTCGTTCCCGAGCGTACATAACCCAATTAGTGCTTATCGTGCGTGAATCGTCAAGATTCCGTTTATACAAGCAAAGGGCTAATTGATGATACGTAGAACAAACTCAAATAATTCGTGTGTTAATTGGATAATTCTTAAAAATAGCACGACGAGCAACGTTCCAGTCATAGCAATGAAAACATATTTCGTTTCAATTTTTTTTCAAATATTTCATCGAAAAATAATGTTCGTAAAGAAAACCGCCCGATTTTTGTAAAAGCTGTATTCTAGTGTGAACACTAGGGTGGCACAAAGTTAAGCACTTTCTTCTTTTATCTCACCATCCAATAATCTTCTTTAACAAAAAAAAAAATTGTCGCGAAATCTATGAGCGGTCAAAAAATACTTCAAGGTCGCTCACGCCTTCCAAAAATTCAAATTTTCATTAAAAAATCGATTTTTTTTTCTTTCACTTCTCACCCATGATTTGCACGCTTCATAATTTTTAAATTAACCCCGCGAAAGCTCTAGCCGGCAATGAATATTTAGTGGTCGCTTAAGAACATCGAAATTTCTAATTTTCGCCAATTTAAAAAAATATTCTCACTCGTAAATTCGACGCTTTCTAAAATGTTCGACACAATTCATCGTTTATCTATAGAAACAAATTTTCCAAATTTACCTTACACTACTTACTCAAGAATTGTAATCTTTTTTCTCATAAAATAATTCTTTAAAGCTCTTTTCCGTAAACCAAATTATAGGTCCCCCTTTTTATCGGATTAGAAGTGTGAAGTAAAATTAAAAAATCCGTTTCTAAAGAAAAAAAGGATTAATTGTTCTAAAAATTTTACAAAGTGTTAAATTTATGAGTGAGAAAAGAAAATAAATCGCGAGAATTGGAAATTTCGAAGCTCTTGAGCGACCACTAAATATTCATTGGCCGGCTAAAGCTTTTGCGAGCTTAATTTAAAAATTATAGAGCGTAAATTTCACGGGTGAAAAGTGAACGAAAAAATACAATCGATTTTTTAATGAAAACTTGAATTTTTGGGAAGCTTGGACGACCTCTGAATATTTTTTGACCGGTCGCAGCTTTTGCGACAACTTTTTTCCTTTAAAGTAGATAATTGGATGGTGAGAAAGAAGAGAAAAACTAGAGCCCAAATTTGTGCCACCCTAGCGTACCATGTATAATTTCGAATGAAATGCTTCGAAAACATTTAGGATGTTAGTTCAAACATGTAACAATGTAACTGTGAAATACTAACAATGTAGATTTAACCGTTTCCCTAAATTTGATTTCGAACATTTTTTTTTTTTTGAAAATGGGTGTTCACACTCGTATCTGTGCTGAAACGAAAAAGAATCGTTCTAATCGAACCAAATACAACCACGGTGATGTACGAATCTTTTTAACGATGGAGGATGTATTCTGGGGAAAACTTTGTCCATCACTCTTCAACAAGCCGTCTCAGAGATTACCGCTATTAAAAACTTGAAGTTTACAAGCAAGACCAGGAACCAGTCTAATAAGTTTACTGCCTCTTCGATATTCTCCAAACTTTAAGACAGCTCTTATCGATAATACTTTATTAAACTTCTTATCACAGAGTTGGACTTTCACCCTGTATTTTCATCAACGGAAACTTTCGCGACTTCGACAAGGTTTAAGTCACTAACTTATAGAGTATCATTTTTGACATTTGAACAAATTTCATGTCAATGTTGCAATTCTAAATATTACCTGCGTGAGTCACAGGGTCGACCAACCTTTTTTGATCAGCTAAAAGTACCGGACATTTTGCTTAATATTATTTTGCGACGCTTTCACTAGTCTGGTGTGAAAATAAAGAGGCTTCGGCCGCGAGGAACTGTTGTAATTTCGTTATTCCCGTCCTTTCGTTTTTCTTGTAACCCTTTCGTTTAAAAAAATGAAATAATTTATGAAAATACCGTTTAGACCATTCCGGCAAATACTACTATTGCGATTACGTTAATACGATTAATCTGGGGAAAAAAGTGGTACACATTTTTTAATTCGACAAGTCAGATTTTTCGACACTGTTTGAAAAACTTGACAGATGAAATATTGATAATTTTCCTCGGAAAATAAAATTCTGTTTAATAAACAGCAGATTGAGAAGTTTCGGGACAATTGACAAAATGATACCATTTGATTCAAATTTATACAGTGAATTCTTCGTCATATACTGAATGAACCCGCCAAATTTTTAATCGATCGTCTACACCGTTTCTATATAATTCATTAATTTATGAAAAAAAAATCACTTTTTAATATAGGGAGAGGCCGATGTTTATCACTGAGTGGTAGTTTTACGCACGAAATAGTATGAAAAGGTTTAAAATATTATGAAAAACTATCAAATCACTCAATACATTATGACAATTTCGTCATCAGTGTCACAATGTCAAATTCCCTGTGTTAAGGTAGGACGAGCACGCGCACTTCATTTCTACAGATGTTGTTCAAATTTTAACCAGACTTTGTTCATATCATTATGCATGTTTGAGTGCAATTTGAGAACAGTCGAGTATTTATATTGGGAGATAATTTGTCCTGAAAATGCAACTTTTAACACTGCAGGGTCTGCTTGACCGAAAGTCAGATCACATAATTCGTCGTACCATTCTATTGCATTTATGAATTTTGAGAAAAAAATGCAATTCAGATAGCAAACTAGTTGGGCAACGAGTGAAAATAAGTTATGATTGCCTTTACTATTCAGTTTCGCTAAAAACGTTCAGTAAAGACAGAATAATTCTCGTCAAAAATATTTGTCCCCTATAATAAGAAGACATATGGCAACACCGCAGAACAGTATTGTTCAATATTTCGAGAAAAATAAATAATTATCGTTTTCCTAAAGTTAAAAACACTATCGTTTAAAAAATATTTGCGTTATAAATATTAATACTTTATATTGTTTATGTTATCTTCATTAACAAATAAAAGTGTTGGTTAATTCATAAATAATCAAAAACTTTGTTCGATTAAAAATTACTCCCAAAGAAAAATTTGTATTGCAGTATCATTTTAAATATGCCACTTACGTCATTGGTTACGTGGAACGATGCGATGTTGCAATATGTCTTCTTCTTATTATAGGGGACAAATATTTTTCACGGAAAATTACTCGGTCTAAATTTCAATGCAGACCCTGCAGTGTTAAAAGTTGCAATTTTAAAACCCATTATCTCCCAATCTAAATAGTCTACTATTCTGAAATTTCACTCAAACATGCATAATGATATGAACAATGTCTGGTTTAAATTTGAACAAAATGTATAAAAATGAAGAGCGTGCTTGTTTTACCTTACAAAGTGTTTTTTTTTCAATTGCAAATTTTATAGAAACAGTGTAGACGATCGATTCCAAATTTGGAGGATGCATTCAGTATGACAAATAATAAACTGTATAAATCTGAATCAAATGGTAACGTTTCGTCAATTGTCACGAAACGATACCTTTAGGAGACGAAAAAATGGCTGATTTTCATGATTTTTTTTAAAGGAAAGATTTCATCACCCTTTTTAAGTCTTAGGGTATGTTTTATTACTACTTTGTCGTTACTATTTTATTATTACTATTGTCAGATGGCGTGACACGTAGTGTTGGAGGGATAATCTGAAGAAAAAAACCACCGAAGATTTTTCTTTCATTGACACTCACACGCAGAATATGAACCAAGAAAATGTGAGAAACGTTAAAAATCGATGAAATAGTACGCTTTGAAACAAACTATTGAATTTTCCGATAAAAATGTCTACAATTGGCAATAAAAAAATACCTTTTGTTTTAATTTTCCAAAACATCTAGGGTCATGTTTTAGACACTAAAATTAGAAAGATTTATACCAAATTTCATAAAAATCGGTCGATTAGTCTTTCAGCTATACGTCACGCCAGTTTTGAAAATTTAGTTTTAAAGACCGTGGAAAATCTCCGATTTTTCCAAAGATTAATCAAAAATATTATGTAACAGCCAAACGTAGTCATAAAACATACCCAAAAAATCCCAAAATGATGTAGAAATCTATCATTAAAAATCATGCAAATCGAGATTTTTTTTTCCTCGCCTAAAAGTATATCCACCCTTAATTTCGCGAGCTTGTTATTTTATTATATTATTTGACTTTTGATTCGATTATGTGCGTGCCTAATGAGTTACGCTCTTTTATGGGAATCAATTTTTTTCTACGCGACAGCAGAAACAACTGTAAACAATGAATTTCAACTTGATAGGGAACTAGGCGAACGTTGAGCAAAGAACTTGTCTGGACCGCGGATGCTGACACACCTTCAGAGATGCTCACCTACACCGTTCTAAGGGCAGACACGGACGCAGGACATGTCGAAAGATTGAACGAACCCGGAAAACCCATAGTGACCTTTACTCAGGCCGAATTGCTGCGCGGTAACATCGCGTACGTCCATCGAGGAAACGGTAAAGCGACCATTACAAATGTCAATAAAAATGAACTATAGTAAATCGCTCTCAATCTACCACCATTACGAATTACGACGTTTTTACATCAAATTCCAAAGCGTCGACTCCGAAAACCGCAAAGGATCATTCTCATTGGCGTAGCCTGCATTTTTTATGGGGGCGGGGGGGGGGGGGTGATAGGAAGTGATTTTGTTCACAATCATCTTTTCTCAAAATAAAATTCGCCTAATTTTTCCATAATAGTCAATAATCATGTAACACACATAAAGTATGAAATTTCGAAAGGATTGACGATATATTTCACTCAAATGTATGCAGTAAATTCTTTGTCATATACATATAATCGCTGAATGGCAGCTTTAAGCACGAAATAGCGTAAAAAAAATGTTTAAAATGTTATGAGCACTTGTCAAATCATTCAGTACATTATATGACATTGAAGTTTGCATTGTTGGACTGCAACGAGAGTTCCGTGGTCGAATTTGTGTTTGGCAAATTGAGGCCTCTAAAATCGCTTAAACTTTTTTCGGGATCGTTTTTACAGATCTTCAGCCTAAATGTGTGAGGTACTTTTTCGGATGATGATAAATATGAGGCTATAAAAAAATTAAACTGAACTTTCGTTGCATTCCAAACTTCAATATCGATATATAATGACAATTTCGCCGCCCTTTACATGACGCCAATTAGGCATCTCCTATGTTTAAAAGTGTTTCTTCAATTGTAAATGATATAGAACCGGTGTAGCCGATTGATTTTAATTGTAAGGGCTTCCAGTATACGACAAAGAATTGATTGCATAAATTTGAATCAAATGGTAAAAATCGCCAATTGACCGGAAACTGCTTAAGGTCGGAGCCTGAATTAGAAGGTCCCAAAAAAGCGTTTTTTTCGGGAATTTTTTTCGAAGGGAACTAAACAATCGAGCCCAGTAAAGATTGAGGTATCTTTTTATGTATATTTGATATGTATAAAAACATTTTTTTCAAAAAGAAACTATAAATGACTGCAGATTTATCAGCCTATTCCATATGCGTCTTGCCACTGCAGTTCCCAATCGGCGGGAAAGACGCAGCTCGTAATTGTTGACTGAAACAAAAAAAACAATAAAATGTTTGATTATCATATATTTTTCTTCCGGATGAATTAAGAAAAAGGTGAAATAATTGTGAAACTATAACTGCTATAAAAACTATTTCAAAAGACTTTTTCAACGACTCCTTTAATTCACTTAGGAGAGATTATCATAGCGAAGAAAATAAAGTTTGGTTTGATTCAATAGGTCGTTAAGTTTTTTTTCAGGAAAAATCCTGAAAATGAAAACTGGAGAAAACGCGCTTCAAAGTTTTCAATGGGAGGAAATATCAATGTCAAATATAAATCGCTTGTCTGCTTTCGGCCTTGTGTTTTCAAAAATATTTACAATTGGCCTCCGTAAATTTGTAAATATATTCTCGGATAGTTTATCTATCGATTTAAGCAATTAAAAAAAACCATTTTTCGAACCTTCTAATTTAGGCTCCGGCCTTAAAAGAAGATACAAAAAAAAGACAATTTTCAATGCGCAAGTCAATCCGCGCGCAATATCACAAACGAACCGACGTTATTGCAGCAAAATCGAACGCGCTGCTGGGGCTTCAAGCGAGCGACGGTGTGGCAAACAGTCTATCAGGATTTCTTCGCATTTCGGCATATCCCCTTCAAATAAAGCTGATACACAACACGGGCCTTGTAGTCGTGCATCGTTCATTCACCCACCTAAGATCTTCGAACCTCTCGTTCGCGACGAACTCCGATGACCCGAGCATCGAGATACTCTATCAAATCGTGACGCTTCCGGTGTTCGGTTCGTTGCAAAAATTCAACAACTCGACGGGTTTGTGGACGAATGTCGACCGTTTCACCAGCCGCGACATCGACAACGAGAATATACGTTATCTGCACAATACGGACAGCCCGACGAGTGACGAATTCAAGTTCCAAGCAAGTGTAAGGGAAGTCAAGACCCAGCAAACCTTTGATTTCCACATAAACTTCATCGACCTCGAACTGCGGGAGATGAAGAGATCGAACGTGAACTTTGTTAACGTTATCGAGAGTCCAGTGAGCTCAGAAAACTTGAAGTTCCAAACGAACCCGTTGCCCACCTATCCGAGTAAGATCAAATACGTCATAGTGAGAGCGAGCAAGTACGGCAACGTGATGCTGGCTGACGCTGCTCTCGTCGAGGGTGACACGTTTGCCCAGGAAGACATTGACGCGGGCCGATTGAGGTACCGTCTCTTCAAGAGCGCATACTCGCCGATCCACGACGACTTTACTTTCCGAGTGACGGCCCCCCAGTGTCAACCAATCGTGTCCAATCTCAGTATGATACATCGATCGGGGAGAGCAACAAAGAATTCGGAGCATCGGGAGAGCCTGAGCCTCGACGAGGGCTCCAGGATCGTCCTGGACATCAGCTTCGCCGAAGCTAAAACCTACGGCGTCGACGGGATGCTCTACAACGTGACTCTCCCGCCGCGGTACGGTTGGCTGAGCGTTGACTCGGGAGCCGACGCGAATAACGGCCGCGACAACGCGACTTACTTCACGTCCGACGAGCTCAACGGCAAACGCGTTCACTATAACCACGATGACAGCGAAACGGATCGCGACAACTTCAAGTACGTGGCCGTAGCGAGCGACGATACGGACTTCATGTACGCTGGGCAATTCGACCTACGGATCAACCTCCTCAACGACAATCCGCCGATCAGGAGGAACCTCAAAGACGTCCACGTGGTGATTAACGGCGAACGGCCGTTGACGAGCGATCACCTCTCCTACGGCGACATCGACACCGGCACCCAACCGAACGATCTCGTTTATCACAAGAGAAACGCGGCTAACATCGATGTTTACCGAATCGGCGACGGCATCCGTAGCATCGAAGAATTCACGCAACGGGACGTCAACGATCGCAAAATCGTGCTCAGGCACGACGGCGAGGAGAGAGGCATCTTCGAGTTTACCGTCACCGACGGCCACTGGCGCGTCGACGATCAACTTCTCGTCATAGCCAGCCAACCTTACGTTCATTTTCTCACAGGCAACGCTTCCGTCGTACGTTTCAACGGCTCCGTTCCACTGACGCTCAGGGAAATTGATATAGAGACCAACGTCAACGCGGACGATCGGCAAATTATTTTCAACGTCATTGCGAAACCGAAACACGGCGCTATTTATCACAACGGCCATGAAACGCAAAGTTTCACGCGCGAAGTGGTGATCAGGGAGATGATATTTTATCGGCACTACGGTAATTCGTTGTCCAAAGACGATTTCAAAGTTCGCGTGCAGGTGCGCAACGTCAGCTCGGAGACGCGAATGGCCGTTAGGGTTTACGGGAAATCCTATTGGGAGCCGTTAATCGTGAGGAACAATCGTACCATACTTGTGGAAGAAACGACGAGCGTCGTTCTCACCAGGAAAAACCTGGAAATTCAGCATCCCAACATAACCCCGTCGGAGATAGTTTATTTCGTTCGGGAAAGACCCAAGTACGGTTACTTGGAGGTGCAGAACAACGACGAGGCTCATGCCGATGAAACGACACGAGATGACGACGACCCGAGCCTCGTTAGACATTTCGATCAGAGCATGATCAACGAGGGCCGACTCTATTACGTACAGTCGACCATCAATCGCACATACGATACTTTCGTTGTTGACGTCACGAACGGTGTGACTTGGACGCGCGATTTGGTCATCCGGTTCGTCATCATACCCGACAAGATTTACGTCGAGGCAGCCCGCAATCTGACCGTCGTCGAAGGCAAAAGTTTCGTCATTGAGCCAACCGATTTTCACGTCCTGACGTCTTATTATTCGGGCAAAATAACCGATTACAGGATTATCGGAAAACCCAAACACGGCATGGTCGTTGACGCAACGAGAGGAAACCAGATAAAAAAATTTGCACAGAAACATCTTAACGCAAGTGTCGTTATCTACAAGCACAACGGCGACGAATTCCCGTACGACGATTTGAGAGTCATCGCGATCGCTAACGAAAAAACTAGCGGGCCGATCGATCTCAGGATAAACGTCTTACCAATCAACGATGAAGTGCCCGTACTCGTCAATCGCACCGTCATCGAAGTCTGGCAAGGCGGCAGCGTCGTTATCAACCCTGAACAGTTGGCCTCCGTCGACAACGACACCGGACCTAACGAACTTGTTTACAATTTGACTACCGTCAAAAACGGCTATCTCTGGCACCACGATCGGCCCCATACACACATCTACAATTTCACCCAGGCGCAAATCAACCAACGCAAAATTGTTTTCAGCCACACGAGTGAGTATATTGCGAGCTTTTCCAATCCGAACTATTTGATGCCAGATCGATGAAGAAAAGAACGGCTTCATGACCGACAATTGCGGGGGAATTATTCGGCCTCTCGCTGCTACTTCTTAATATACCGGCTGACTATTATAAGGTGGCCGTGTCTTTTTTTAGGGGAGAGATAACTTTATTCGACGGAAAAAGCTGGTGTTCGTGATTTTTTAAAGGGATTACGCCACAGTAACGGGTATAAAATCATGTGCGAATTTAACCATTTTTTTCGTATGAAAAAGTAATTCACTCATCAAATGAATTACACATCTATTTAATATGAATATCAAGCTGCTGGAAAATATATATATTTTTCAATGTCCAAAATGGCCGACTACTAATATTTTCTTTCGTTATCTTTTTTTAGGCGCTCCGCGGCGTGACATTTCGCATCGACAATTTTTTACCTAGACAAAAAAGCAAAAATTCTCGTCAATCTACATTAGGATACCTAGAGAAGTACGTACGGAATTTTAAAAATATTGTTTTATCCAAAAGTTGTAGGCATTTGAACTTTAGAAATATATTTTCAGTGAAAAATTTCGTTACAACTGCTCATAAAATGAAAAGTTTTCGATTAATCAGAAATTCCGTATGTACTTCTCTGCGAAATGCAATTAGGAACATAACTTTTTAATTTGAAGTAAATCGATTGAAAATTGTTGAAGTTATTTGTCACGCCAATTGGAAAAAAGCTGTTTCGAGAAGTTTCGAGTAGTCGGCCATTTGCACATCGAAAAAAAAGATATATTTTCTAATAGCTTGATATTCATACTAAATAAATGTGTAATTAATTTTATAAGTGAATTACAATTTCTTATGAAAAAAATGGTTACATTTGCACATGATTTTATACCCGTTACTGTGGCCTAACCCCTTAAAGGAAAGATTTCTTCACCATTTTTGACACTTACAAGGAAAGGTTGCGTAAAAATTGGCGACAAGTATTTTTTATACTTGCGGAACCCGATTTTTAAGGGGTGAGACGTACCCTCGAAAATAGGAAAATTCTCTAGAGTTTTTCCATTTTCGTCGATAACGTTATCGTTCTCGTCGCCAATGTATAGTACACGAAAAAATAAACATTGTTGCAATTTGACATTTTTTCGTTCCTCGTACCCTTAGAACGTTATCGACGAAAAACGAAAACACCCCAATTTGCGAGGGTGCGTTTCAACCCTTAAAAATCGGGTTCCGCAGATATAAAAAAATACGTGTCACCTATTTTTACCCATTCTACAAGCATGCCAAATTTCATCGAAATCGGAGAGATCGCCATTTTTCCTTGTTAGGATATGCTTTATTACTACTTTTGGCTGCTATATGGTGTTTAAAAAAAATCATCGTTAAAAATGGCGGAGGTATGACATGTCACGTCCGGAAGGGACGTGGGCATATATTTGTTGATTCCCTCCTTTTTTGCCTACGACAAGCGCAATAGCACGGGATGAGGGTAAAAAGGGGTAGTGCTTGGAATGAGTTAGAAATTAGGAACTCATGCAGTGATTGGTATTTAGAAATAATCCGACGAATTTGCACAAACTTAACTAAAGGTTTATTACAAATAAGTGATCGGATGAATAAAGTTGCTTTAACAGAAAAATTGACAATAAAAATAACTGTGAAGCCGGGGGAACAATCGGATTAACATAAAATGAAATTTGTCGCTTACATTGGTTGCTGTGTTTGTGAGTGTAGCAGTGTGAAGGTACGCTCGCTCGCAAGAGTATCGGTTGTCGCTCGCAGATAAGGGTCTCGTTGACGGACGACACGCTTAGCGTTCGCATACCGGTCACCAGCACCAGACTTTCGAGGCGTTGAGAGTGTTTATGTATACACGCGTAGTAAACAGCACTTGAACTATTTTATAGACTCGAGGCCGCGAGAGTCGACTAAACTTTTATTCGACGCTTCGGTTCAAACCCGAAGATGTATAATTGTCCGATCGTAATTATATGAGTCGCCTCGTTCGAAGAGATTACAGTTTGTAGTTTGTAGTACCCCCGAGTCCGCTAGGTGTCACAACGCTTCAGAGTTTAGAATAGAACATTTTTGGAGGGGGGCGCACGTCCGGTGCGCGCCCATCGTCGTCATATTTTTTAGAGTATCTCGGATTATTGTTTGTACCAGGGTTGGGTTATAATAAACTAATTGGGTGGGCTGTAATCTCTTCGAATGAGGCGACTCATATAATTACGATCGAACTTCGTCCTTCGGGCTCGTTCGATCGGACAATTATATTTCGCGCCTCGTTCTCGAGATTACAGTTTGTAGTTGTTTAGAGAAAACAACAATCCTTTTTTTTTTTTTTTTTTTTTTATAAAACTCTATTCTTTACATCAGGTTTCTTTGTGAAATATCTTATTTATTTTATCATACATTCTTTTTTTTTACATGATCTTACGTCTATGAATATTTATTTATATGATTAATGAGAAATTAAAACATTGTTCGCGAAGGTTGGCTCTACATTTTCTATCGGTTGTTTATAAATTCTCGGAAACATTTGAGATCTTTCAGACCACCCTGCTGTTTTTCTGATTGTCTCGAGACAAACTCCTGTTTCAAAGGCCGCTGAGGTGGCCGCGTGTCGCGTAGAGTGAGCCGAGAAAATCGAAGTGTCTACGCCACTGTTCTTCATAACCTCTTTTATGCATCTACTAAGCGTTTGGGCCCCCACCTTTTTATGTGGTTTCTTAAAACTTAAAAAGAAGCTATTTTCTTCTCCCCGGTAAGGTTTCGTTCTTTCCAAATATTTTTGCACATATGTGGCCACGCATAATTCTGTCCTTTGGTCAAATTTTGGAATGACTAGAACGGGTTGAGATCTTCCTGGCCCAGACGTTTTCAACAGCTTGGAGATCGGTATTTCTATGCCATTTGAAGAACTTTTTATATTTCTTATATCAACATTCGCCAGCGTTTGAGCTCTACTGGCCGTACTTAAGGCTAATACCATGATAGTCTTTTTGGTGATCGCTTCGATGGATAAATTTTCCGCCAGATGTAGGGCTGCCAGATGGTCTAACACTAGTCCTACGTCCCATGTCGAGGTGTATTTAGGTAAGCATGGCCTGATTTTAAATACTCCCTTTAAAAATCTTGTATTCATTGGGTCTTCGCCGATTTTATTTTCCGAGATCAACGAGATGGCAGATCGCAGGCAATTTATTGTGTTGTACGGTGCCCCTTCTTTAAACTGGTGTGCCAAAAAGCTCAGTACCATGCTTGTCTCTGGCTTTAAAAAATCCATTTCCTTTTCCTTGCAAAAAATTTCCCATTTTTTCAGAGCCGATTTGTATTGTTTGGCTGTTGAAGGGGCTATAGATGATAACATTATTTCCATCGCCCCCGAAGGGACTTGTTTTCTCAAAAAGGCCTCGCGGAGACCCTGGCCGCCACTAAGACTAGGTCCTGCGCTCTCGGATGTTTCGCTCCTCTGTATGGGGACAATAGTAAATTGTCGTTAGGTCCAAATCTTAAAGCTTTTCCCACAGTCATGCTCGTAAACAGTGGGAACCATGGCTGACTAGGCCAGTCAGGTACTATTAAGATTCCTTCTGCCTGTTCTCTTTTTATTTTTGTCAGAGTTCGCAAAATTAAAGAGAAAGGGGGGAAAGCGTAAAAATCAAGATCAGACCAGTTTATCGTGAAGGCATCGATCGCCATAGCACCTGCCTCTGGATACCACGAACAAAACTGTTTACATTTAGCGTTTATACTCGACGCAAAAATATCTATTTTCGGTGTCCCTAACGAAAGGCTAATTTCTTCAAACACTTGGCTGGCTAACTCCCATTCTGTATCTACATTCTTTATCCTCGATAGTTGGTCCGCCTCTCTATTTTCTGCCGATGCAATGTAAGACGCAAGGAGGAAAATCTTTCTTTTCTCCGCCCATTACCAAATCGCCCTTGCGAGTGAATTGTATTTGGGAAACCTTGTGCCTCCCATTTTGTTTATATATGCAATGGCAGTCGTATTGCCTATACGTAGTAATATTTGGCAATTTTCAAAATCTCCGGCCAATTCTTTTAACGCTAATTTTACTGCGTATAATTCTTTGAAATTAATATGCCATCTACTCTGTTCTTTTGACCAAAATCCGAAAATCTTTTTGTTTACTCTGACTGCCCCCCAGCCTGAATTCGAAGCGTCTGTAAATATTGTTGTTTTGAATTCTCCTGTTTTTATTTTGTTAGAGCCTATTTTTACATTGTTTTCCCACCAGAGTAAATCTGATATGATACATTGTGGAATTACCATTTTCGCATTATAATTTGAATTATTTGACAGCAGAGCCTTTATCTTTTCTTTTTCCATAATTTTGGTCTATAAGCAGCCGTATTCTACGGCTAAACAGGCTGACACTAAACTCCCTATGAGTTCTGCAAATTCTCTAATCCTGCACTCGCTCTTACTTCTGAATTTCTCAATCAAGTTACGCAGTTTACTCTTCCTTTCTTCCGGTAGCTCTAATGTGAATTTTTTCGAATCTGTAATAAATCCCAAAAACCGACATCTTGTTTTCGGTATCAATTCGCTCTTCTCTTCATTAACTAAAAAGCCTAAGAATTCTAGTAATCTTTTCGACTCCGAGACATTTCTCGCACACTTCTTCAAACTGTTTTCTACACATAAGAGATCATCTAAATAGACTACCGATAAACAGCCTTTCAATCTCAAACACCTCACTACTGGTTTCAAGATCTTAGTGAATTCACGCGGTGCTGTTGCCAAACCAAAAGGTAAATACGTAAACTGATATAGTTGGTTCATAAAAGAGAATCGTAGATATTTTCTATACTTTTCATAGATTGGAATCAAATAATACGCATCGCGTAAATCAATCTTTGCCATGAAATCTCCCGGACAAACTAATCTTGTCGCTGTTCGAATGTCTTCCATCTTAAAGTGTTCTGTTTCTATAAATTCGTTTAATTTTTTCAAATTCAAAATAAACCTGTAAGTACCGTCAGCTTTTGGTATTAAAAATACGATGAAATAAACTGGTCATCACTCTCATTACATCTTTCAATTGCCCCTTTCTCCAGCAGTTTTTCTATCGCTTTCTAATAGTCCCTTGATTGACTGTTCGATATAACAACTTAAGGCCTCTTTCTCTGAAAGACTTTAGACTTGAAAGGTATTTTATATCCATCAATACAGTTCAAAATAAATCTATCGTTTGTAATCGAACACCAATTCTCTTTGAAACTTTTTAATCTGCCTGCTAGTTTACCTACATGCTCGTTTATCGTCTTCGCTTCGGTCTGGACCTGGTGCTCTGCCCTCGCGGGCTGAAAGGTTGTCTGCCCCTGAATGTTAGTCTCGGCCGGCCCTGATTGTTTGATTGCGCATTGCCCGCATAACTCTGGAAAGGTCTTCTTCCTTGCGGGCCCCTGAAGTTTAAATTTGCCTGTTGACTCTGACTGCGGTTGCTCACTTTTCGCAAGAATACATTTTTTGTTCCTATTTTTTCCAGGGCTTTAAACTCCTTTATCTTTTCGCTCAAGTCTTTGCCAAATATCAGAGCGTCCGACTTTGTATTTTGTAGCAACTCCCTCACTTGCTTGGTGACTGTTGGTAAAATAAAGGCCTTCCTCGACTCATTTTGCCTATAGTGAATCTCTGCAACTAATTTCGCAGCATCACTTAGGGTCCCCAGGAAAGATAACTTATCAATACTTTCTTCCTCATCTAAAAGGGCCGATATCGCCATCCCTAACGACATCAACGTTGAGCCAGCTAGCTTTTGCACGGCGGTTAAAAAACCATCTCTTTTTTGCCCTGCTTCAGTCAACACTGCTGAAATCTCTTGGTTCAGCCCTGGAGCCTCGAAACCATCTTTTCGGGCATATTTTTCGAGAAGTTCTTCTTTCTCTTCCGCAGGGATTCCATGTGTTACAAAGTGTTTCCACCGACTGGCTACTGAGGTGTGAAGGTCAAAATCGAGTGCTTTAGTCTCTGATGGGTCTTCGCCCAGCACCTCGAGGACCGCTTGATCGAGTTCTTTCCCGCTCTGTGGCTGAACTAACAATTCCTCTTCTGCTTTGTCGTCGTCCGTTGGACTGACGTTTTCTTTGTCCTCTGTGACTAATAAGTCTGAATGGGAAAGCAAAAAACAAAAACACAATCTAAGCAAAAAAGATTGAAGCGATAAATTGCTAAATTTTTTTTTTTCAATTTTTCTCTACCTCGTTTTTTTTTTAATACAATTTTCCTTTATCTCATATTTTTCGATCATTTCTATTTATTCTGTAAACAAGCGTCTTGTCTCGGTCGCCATTTTTCATTGTTATGCTCGGGGATCAGCCATCGTCTTATGAGATTGGCTGTCCCATCGTCTGATATGTCAGGCCTCTCGTGCCAGCTCATCAGCGAGATCTCTGGTATGTTTCATATCTCGTAAGAGCTCACCAGGATAATTCTATGAAAACATCGAGCTTTTCTTGTGATCGTCATGAACTGTGTACGAATATATATATGTCTATCTTTACCGTCTATGTCGATCTGTCGGCCATCTTCTTCGTCGCCATCCTCCGACGTAACCTCGTCCTGTTTAGATGCTCGTAAAGCCTCTAAAGATTCTTGCATCCATTTCATCTTCTTCTTCATTTCCTCTAATTCCTGTTTGCACTTCCTTTTCGACATCTTTAATTTTTCTCACTTCACAAAAGACAAACCTGGACAAAAACTCTCTTACGATGTTGTTCCTAGCGCACAACGAAAGAATATGACGACGATGGGCGCGCACCGGACGTGCGCCCCCCTCCAGAAATTTTCTATTCTAAACTCTGAAGCGTTGTGACACCTAGCGGACTCGGGGGTACTACAAACTACAAACTGTAATCTCGAGAACGAGGCGCGAAATATAATATTCAAATCTCTATGATATCGGTACTACCGTTCGAATTCTGCCAGAACAAGATTAAAAAGTGAAGTCAATTTGATGGAAGATTTTGCGAGACTGAGATCTGAACGCGATGCAAACTGTTGGAAGACTTGATCTTGACGCGATGGAATTTGTTGGAAGACTTGATCTGAACGCGATGGAAACTATTGGAAGACTCGATCTGAACGCGATGGAAACTGTTGGAAGACTTACTTGCGGAAGGAAGTCTTTCTTGATATGAAAATTAGGAGGGGATAAATTGTGGGAGGAGGAACTTTAAGGTTTAGCGTGATTGGTCGCGATATTCATGATTCGCAGAATTGATCTCAATCATTCCTTACATAGAATTTGCACTTGTCGAAGCTAGGGGACCTTTGTCCCGTGTTTCGGCGAAAAAGCGCATGGGATATAGAGTTCGGTATCTGAGATCTAAGCATGCGCATGGTTTGTGTTGTGTCAATTTATGGCTCTGGTGACTTCTCGTATCGAGATATTTGTTTATCGGACTACACTGCGACACCTGATGTCTTATTATTTAGTCGGAATTATAAGTTCGTCGGAGCCGTCTAGTCTGTGTTA
Organism: Ophion obscuratus; assembly: GCA_964007375.1. Taxonomy (NCBI): domain Eukaryota; kingdom Metazoa; phylum Arthropoda; class Insecta; order Hymenoptera; family Ichneumonidae; genus Ophion; species Ophion obscuratus. The sequence goes on from OZ023315.1 coordinate 46,834,638, forward strand.
TATTTAAATAATCTAGGGTCGAGGCTTCTCTTGGTCACCATGCGGATGGGACGGCGTAGGATTTTTGGAGTCTTTTGATCGAGCTGATGGTTGATTTTTCGTTCGACAGCTCCTCTTGGAATATGCGCCTGAGAACGTGTTCTTGTTGACAGTCAATGGGATAGGAAAAGTCGATGACTGTGGCGATGCGGCTATCGTGTATATATCGCTGTTATTTGAATATGCGTGCGGAACGTACGCACGTTCCTTTTTACGCTGTTATTCGTCTTATTCTTAGATTTATACATTTAATAATAAGCTTATAAGGGCGAATGAGGATATTGGGAATAACCGAGAGAAGGCACATTCGCTAGGATGTAACAGACACTTTGTTACAGAATTAATCTGAAAAAAACCAAAGATGTTTTTTCATTTATTAGCACTCATGCACAGAATGTGAATTAAGCAAAAGTGAGAAATTTAAAAAATCGATGAACTGGTATTCTATAAATAAAAAAGATTGAGTTTCCCGAAAAAATTGTTACATTATGCAATAAAAAGACTTTTTTTTTTGTTTTCAAGAACGTTTAACATGTTTGGACATGTTAAACATGTGGTCATGTTTAGACAATAAGGTTAGGACGATTTATACAAAATTCCATCAGAATCAATAGATTAGTTTTTCAGCTTTACGTCCGTCAGTTTTGAAAATGCAGTTTATAAGACCGTGCCATAACTCCGCCATTTTTACAGATGAATAAAAAAAATACCACGTGACAGCTAAAAGTAGTAATAAAACATACATTAAGTTTCAAAAATGGTGAAGAAATCATTCCTTAAAAAGAAAATCATAAAAATCAGAATTTGTTCCTTGCCTAGAGGTATCTCCTGCCTTAAGGATCTTTCGCGGAGATTTTTGCGACCGAGAACAATAAGATTCTCTAGAGTTTTTCGAGAAAAAATATAGCGTATTTTTGTGATGAGTCGTATTTGCTAGAAAAAATTGAGCGTTCTGGAAATAAATTAAAATTCCACTTTGAGTACGGCAGAATAAAGATAATTATGTTCCGAATACGAAATACTGCTACAAAACTTTTTTGTGTATCTCATCGTCGAGACAAAAAATTATTAGAGATGCATTTCAAAGTGGATATTTAATTCCATTTTAAAAGAGTTTGTCTAGCAGTGTTTCGTTTTCCGAATTGAATTACCTTCAATCTACTGAACGAAAAATGGATTTCTTTTTTCCATAATACTCCATTTTTTTCAAAACATACTACTCATCAGAAAAGACGTATTTTTAAAAAATAGCTGTTAAAAAACATATCGCCACCGTATAGTTGTCATCCTGCATGCAAAGTCCGTTAAATTTTAAGCAACTAAAAATTGACATACTGCATTAAAACTCGAAAAAAATGTCCTCATTCTCCCACGGAAAAGGCTAATGGAGCTTTTCTTCACCGAATATTAACTTTGTGCTCACTTTTTTCTAACTTTACATGCAGTTCTTTCGTAGTCGATCTTACTCAATAAAAACAATGCGCGATTTTCCAGACGGAACTTCAGCATCCTTTTCTTTCGTCCTATTCGACGGCGCGCACTCAACGAATAATCATGAAATTTCGATTGCGACAAGGCCAGTTCACCTTACAATCATAGCCAACAATCCACTGAACATATTTCCACTCACGAGAAAGTCGATCTCAACCGCGTTGCTCGTAACAACGTGCTCGGACCCAAAACGCAATGTCAGATACATCGTGCGCAAAAGGCCGAACTTGGGAAAAATCATAATGGAGACGAACGAGGGAACGTGGCAGGAGGTTGATCAGTTTACCCAGAACGACGTTAATGCGAGCAGAGTCACGTACGAGCATACTAAACAATTTATGGATCTATCAACCAACGATTCCTTCGTATTCGACGTGGAAACGCATTTTGCCGAGATAATATCGAATCAGGTAAGTTTGTTCGACTTTGTATCGAGGTAATCCTATCGCCAGGCTTCAATCCATAGGACTTTCATTTTTTTTTGAGCTTCACTCAATATATTAATAATCGTCTTTGTAAAACTTCGTTACCGACCTAATTACAGAGAAAAAAAATTATTTGCGTGAAGGAATTCCGAGACGATACGCAAAAACTCAATTTCCGGTTGCTACAAAAGTGCATATAATAGTGGGAATCCGTCAGATTCTTAAAAATAAACAGATTTACATACTTAACACATGTGGTAATCCAATGCTCGTAGAAAAAATTAGGCTTATGACCCAATTTTTATGTAATATCAAATTTTATTTGAACTTCCGGTATTGGATTTATTACCGCTTGCTAGGACAAAGAGATGTGACAGCAAGGCAACAGCGCACTGTAGTCCTAACCTCATCTCACTCGTTCGAATTTCCACACATATTTCATTTTTAACCGACATATTTCGCCGAAACATATTTTCCACGCTTTTTGCCAGTCGTGACCGGAATTCAATGCTTTACTTATACTACCCGCACCTCACATTATTTTGACAGATCGACGTTCAAAAGCATGGAGGTCAAACTTGCCTGGTTGAGTAAAAAGAGACGGAGATAAAACCAATTTTTCCAAATATGAAGGCTAGAAATACTGCGCCAATCGTTGGGATAACTATGTTTTAATTGTTCTAATTAAATGTGAACGTTCATTAAACAGTTTACACATGGAAAATTGAGTTAATGAAAATTATTTTTTTTGCATATGTTAAAAATATAAATTGTACAAGTCTCAAGTATGACCAGTAAGTAACGACTTAAGGGCCACTGTAATTTACTAATTAATTAAAAGAGCCCTCCCAATTCCCCCACAAAATACGGCCCTTCGCGTAAGGAATACCTTAAGCCACTATCCGATATTCGGTGCTTCTCCTGTATTTGCGTGCAGCGGAGGAAACTCGAGAGCATAAAGAATATCGAACTGCGTAAGATCGAAACGTACAGTTGTCGCGCAAAATTGAATGTTGCAGGTATTTCGAATGGACGTTTCTGTATCGAGCGGGGGTCTCGACAGGTACATAACAGCAAGAACGGTACGTGTTGAGGAGGGTGGTTCGGCAAGCGTGGTTATGAATATCACAGGCATCGTGAAATATCTACGGACAAAAGCCGGCATCGATTCGCCGATCGTGCTCTCGCGATTGACTCGCCAGCCGAGTCACGGTCACGTGATGCTGTTGCCTGACTTGAACATAACGACCTTCGACCAGCAACAAATCGAGAATGAAAGGATCGCGTACTATCACGACCATTCGGACACTCTGGAGGATCGCATATCCTTCTCTCTTTACTTGTCACCGGGTCACGTGATGCTGTGCAACGCGAGTGTGCCGGTGGTAGTGAGTCCGATAAACGACGAGCCCTTTAAGCTCATTACGAACGAGCCTTTCATAACGGTAGTCCAGAATCAGACGCGCACGATAAAGCGAGAAAACTTACTGACAACCGACCCTGACACGCGACCGGAAGGCCTCGTTTACGATCTGATATCGGGGCCAACCTGCGGCAGACTGTTGCTCGTCCCCTACGAGCAAAACACTTCGGACGTGCAACCGGTGACCCGATGGACGCAACAGGATGTCGACGCTAATCGGCTGGTCTACGAGCACAACGGTACGACCCAAGCGGCATCCTTCTACTTCCGGGTCTCCGATCAGAGCTTTAATCCCGTTTACAAGCTCTTCAACGTTCAAGTCTTGCCGATACGATTGAACGTGACCGTGACCGAACCCGTTGGTTTGCCCCAGGGTTCCAATATGGCAGACATCTCCGAAAACAACATCAAGTTGGACACGAACGCCAGACAGGAACAAGTCACCTACGAGATAACTAAATCCCCGAAACACGGTATGCTCTACGTGCGTGACATCGCGGCCGTCAAGTTCCGACACACCGATTTGCTCTCGAGGAACGTCATATTCGTCCAAACCGACATGAACGTGTCCAACGACAGTTTCTCGATGATCGCGAGACTCAGCAATCACCGTACGAACGAGGTCAGAGTGGACATAACGGTCGTGCCGCTTATGATCGTACAATCGATGAACGCCGTTGCCGGTGACAAGACGCAAATCACCCGCAAACACATGGACGCCACACCGCTCGCGGAATTGACCCGAAGCACACCGCGGTATCGCGTCACGAGGAAACCCAAGTACTGCAGGATCAAGCGCATCATAAGGAGCTACGGCGACAAGAGAATCTCACGAGAGCGTGAAGTCTCCCGTTTCGCCCATACGGAAATACTATCCGAGGTAATTTACGTCGTATGCCGAAGATTGCCGTCAACGGAGACGGACGGCTTGACCGACGGTTTCGAGTTCACCCTCACGGCGGCAAGTTATCAACCTGCAACGGGAACTTTCGTCATAAGGGTGAAAAACAGTTCGGGCGAGACGAACACTACCCTCAGCGGACCCATGGACCCCGTCGGCCACGAGGGTGAAATGGCCGTAGCGCCGAATACGAGTAACGACTACATTCTCATAATCGGCATGTTGCTGGGTGTCTTTTTGCTCGGTGTCATCGTTATAATAATCATAAGATGTCGACACAATCGGTACAAGCACAATGACGAGGATAAACAAGCCGATCCCAGTCCGGCAACCGTAGGTGTCATACCGCTGCCCAGACCACCCGATCACCTTATGCCCTCTACGAGCTCATCCCGGCACAATCTCAAACGCTTCGGCGATCATCCGAGCGGTCTAGCCTCAAGTACACCACTGCCCGTACAACCGAACACGACAACCTCGACATTGCCGCAGTGCAAGGTCATACCGCTCAGCGCTCTCGACAGCGTGACCGGCTCCGACGCCGATGTATCTTCGAGATATCCCTACGGCGTCGCGGACGGTGACGACTGGAGTAGCTTCGAGACCGGCGAACTACCATACCAAACGGCCACAACCCGGAGACCCAATCCCCTACTGCGGCGCAATCAGTACTGGGTCTAGCAGGAAGCAAAGGCCTAATTGAGGCCCAGATCCCAAGAGGCGGACGAGATAACTAGATTAACGAAGGAGACTCCACCGTGACCCGCCTAAGAAGACTCTACGCGATTTATAACCTAAATTGTTCTTATGTCTATGTATGTGGGGCTATTTAGGATTGGGTGATCGGCAAACTGATCCGAAGGTCATGTCATCAAAGACGCGAAAGGCGAATATCTTTCATCGCTCTTCCATGCGATGATGGCCACATGACGGCTAGGAAATTCCGCCACCTTCCATGTGGCAGTGGTGCGCCACTTGATAAAGAAGATGTCAATAGTTTCGTACAATATCTTCATTACCACAGACGTGATGCTTACTTTTTGAACATTATGGTAACGACGATGTCTTTGCTTTGTTGGCCTCACCCGATGCTCATTGACCATTCATATTTGTCATTGCGAATTCCCTTCAAATCATGTAACGATACAAACAGTTATGCAGGGCCTAGTGACATCGTTTTCCTTATGGGGACTAGACAGCGAAAATCGGCCGACAATGGGATAAAATTCAAATGTCGTTTGTGAAGAACCGAAACAATATTCATACATTTTCTTTTTTGCAGTGTTTTTATTGGAGTTTTGGCTATTAAATTTAGTGGTTAAGGTTTCAATGATATAAATACTTAAGGGAGACATGGATAAAGAAGACCACGCGTCTCATCCACTGCTCCCTCAATGCCACGATTCCGAGTGGCCGGTTGAAGTTTTCGGCAATTCCCAAACGCCATTCGTTTCAGAGGATATTCCTCCACAGGCTGAACCTAACAATTTTGAAAAAACAGGAATTTTTTTTACATGTCGGCTACAATTTAAAAGATCGAAAAGCGGAAGACATTTGTCGTAATAACAATAATAAGTTATTTATTTTTTACATAGACGTCGGTTCATTTTGTAGAGAAAGTTGATATCTTCATTTTTTTTAAATCAAGGCGATATCTTCATTCGTTCTTGAGTTATCGCGGCAAACCTAGTACAAAATGCTGTTACGTAAACTAGTACAATTTACGTACATTAAAAATTGCCGGCGCTGTATAGGGACGTCTTGAGTTCAGCTTTTTTGTAGCAGCAATCGCGGAACGTCGGTTTTTTCCACCCTTGCTTCTTTTGTTGATGCCTACGATATCTTGTCTGCATCCAACCGTTAACCGATAGCGGAGGATTTTGCGAATTTTTCAGTTTTCATTGCGCCGAAATGTTTGGAAGAGATTGTAGTAACAGAATACAAAAAAAAGGGAAAAATCGATCGATGCCTAGTCCCCTTAAGAGTTTCATTCTACGTTCTTGTGCTTACGACTATTGTATTACAATAGTAATTATTGCTGTGAGGATTATTTTAATATTGCGGTTCTATGAACAAGAAGTAGGTTGAAATTTTGAAATGAACGTGATTGACATCGGTTACGCCCAAAATCGACACAACATCAAGCTTCACCTAATCTGAATTACCCTGCATATATGCATAAATACGTACCTTATATATATATATAAAACGCTAAACGCGTATGGGAAACGACATGAGCAGATACGGCGCAAGACTGTTTTTTTGTTAATTCGTCACGGCATGACGGGAATACCAAAAACATCGATCACGTCCTATGGCGCGGTCTTCACCAGGCGAAATGATTGACCGACTTTCTGCACTTTTTTGCGCAATGTAATTCTGTACATATACTTGATAGGATAATAAAAAACGGCCTCTGTCTTAAGACCGATAAATTTTTTTCGGGATTGAATCAGTCGAAACAAATGACGAAGACTTACTGGGAGTCGACAATCTGACGAAAATTTTTCGATGAATGACCATGAACGACGTCCGCGGCTCGTCACCTTGAGATCGTAATCGCTGGTCTTAATCAGTGTATCTATTCGTTAACACGTTATTCACCATTGGTCAAATCAAAATTATTGCAATCATAGGGGAAAAAATGCTTTCTTTGTGTACTGCTCAAATTATGAAAGCTGAACCACAAAACTCATCGATTGAATTCGCAGCCGAAAGCTCGTTGAATGAAATTTGACAGATTTTTTTGTAGCCCCGATTATATTCACGGTACCGTAGACATTTGGAGAATTAATTGTAATTATATATACATGACGAAGGAAATTCGCGGAGTCGATGTCATATTAAACGATGGCCTATATGCTTGATGAGCCTTTGAAACGGCCATAAAGCCCAAGGGTAAATGAAATAACAAATTTATTATAACGTAAACGGTCCTGGATTAAAAAGATAACTATGGAAGAAAGTTACGTATACATGCACCGGTTAACTCGGCCTAAAAAATATTTAATCGAAAATACATACGTATATCAAATAAACCGTACTGTCTGTGTACCGCGAGAAACATGAAGTATAATTTTTTTACTTTTACACACTTATCATTTGGCGTGGTAGTGAATAGCTATATCGGATACTTTTCAATCGCGATGTACAAATATGTATGTGCGTGTGCACTTTTTCCCCATGATGGTATACACACACCCACACATTCTCACACCCACAAACACACATGTATGCATGTATACAGGGTGTCCCAGAACTGAATGCGTTCCCGGAAATGGGCGGTTGGTGGTGAAATTCTAAGTCGATTTATGTGTAAGCATGTGTGGGTGTCAGATCAACTCCTGAATTATTATTAATTTTTCAAGGCGGGCGCACCTGATTGGCCCACCTCTAAAAATTAATAATAATTGAAGGATTGATCTGAGATCCACACATGCTTATATAAATCGACTTAGAATTTCACCCCCAACCCCTCATTCCAGGGAACGCATTCAGTTCGGGGACACCCTGTATATACGATTATGGAGAAAAAGTGGGACCTATGGTAATTTCAAAACTTAAGTGGATGACGGACGCGTAAAAATCGACTCATAAGTGCGATAGAGATGGAAGATGGTCGATAAATGAGAGCGAAAGAGACGGATGACAGGCGTGTGCGGTTTCCTCTTGAGAGGGTAGAAACAGATGAAAGAAAAGAATATAATCTGGTATCGCATGATTACTTAAACACAAGAGCACATATATCCATGCATATGATATATATGTACATACGAATATTCGAATATGGGGGATTTCAACGAAATCCGCCGAAAAACGTCCACAACACTACGACCGGTCGCTGTTATACGTGTCTTATATGATAGAACCGATCGATGTTACTTGTCTTAATGTTTTTATCGCAGATTATGGGGGACGAAAAATTAATGGGTACTCACAAAAGATTGTTAGTAAGAGTGTTTAAAAAAAAGCATGCTTAACCCGTAAACACCCGTCCAAAAATTGGATGAAATAATAAAGTCAGCATAACGAAATTGTCATAGAGCAGAAAGCTAAAATTAAACGATTTATGTTCATTCCTTCGTATGTAGTCGCTTGAAAAGAACCGCGACGACACTTCCCATGTGCGAATACATTTGTATATTTTATCATTATTATCATGACTTTCATGTTGGAATTGTTCATTAATAGTATCCAATGCCATTGATTCTTTGTTTAATTTTCATAGAAATCTTCTGAATTCTCTTGGAACTTCATAGTCGGATGCGATTACGGACTAAGATTGCTTATAGTTTCGGGACAATTGACGACACGTTACCATTTGATTCAAATTTATGCAGTGAATTCTTTGTCATATAATAAATGCACTCTCGACATTTTTGATTGACCATCGACACCGTTTCTATGAAATTTACAATTGAAGGAATACTTTTTAACACAGGGGGATGCCTATTTGTCGTATTGTTAAGGGGTCTTCTCACTTCAGACGCTAAACAAGCTATTTTCATGAATTTTTTTGGTAGGTTTATATTATAGATATCAATATAAAAGTTGTTACACTTAATAAATACACTTTCGCAATACATTTAGAAAAAAAATTATTTATTTAAGTCACTATTTGTAGACGAAAATGGTAGTTAAAAAAATGTTCTAAAAAAATGGTTCGTCTGCGCTCTGCGTAAAGATTATGTGGTTAAAATTGCATAAGGATCGGTTCAGTAGTTTCGAATTTTATCAACAAGCCGTGGAAAAACGTTGTTTCGAGAAAAATGCGTTCACAGTTTGTCTGGGTTACATAAATACATTGAATGTTGTTAAATGTACTTCTAATGTGTATTTATTGAGTGTAACAACTTTTACATGAATATCTATAATATAAACCTAATAAAAGAAATCATGAAAATGGAATTCTTCAGCGTTTGCAGTGAGAAGACCTCTTAAGTTTTTCATCATCACTTATCTGTCCGCCTTCGATTTTGTTGAAACTCTTATATGTGATAAAGCATTGAAAAATATTAGACACTTTTTTTATCGACGGAAAAACGGTTTCAAGGGGGAAACCAACCCTCAAAGAAAGGCACGTCGAGGGGTGATTTTGCAGTTTCACCTACAAGCTGTCCACCGATCTGAATGAACAAAAAACCAAAATTCTTTGAATGCAAAACATTGAAAAATCCACTATAAAAGTATTGTAAACAATTAAGTCAAGAGGTGATACGCCTTTCTTGGAAGAATGGTTTCCCCCCTTAAAACGTTTTTCTACCGATAACAAAAAAATGTGTCTAATAACTTTCAATGCTTCATCACATATATGAGTTTCGACGAAATCGAAGGCGGACACTTGAGTGATGTTCCTTGACCTTACATAATGACAACTTCGCCTTCAGTATCATAATGTACTGAGTGATTTGACAGTTTTTCGTAACATTTTAAACATTTTTTTCAGACTACTTCATGCGTAAAATTGCCATTCAGCGATGAGGGTAAGCATCTCCCTATGTTGAAAAGTGTTTCTTCAATTGTAAATTTTATAGAAACGGTGTAGACAATCGATTTTAAATTTGGAGGTCGCATTCAGTATATGACAAAGAATTTACTGTATACATTTTGAATCAAATTGTAACCCATCGTCAATTATCACGAAACTCCTTAAGACTAAATTATACCACCCTACGATACGCACGAGGGCAGCAAACGGACGATATAACGATCCGCTGGATTGCGGCCAAGTCAATAAATCCTACATAGCATACCAATCTCCGTGTATACCTCTGGATGGAACCCTTACCGGTCTGGACGGATGGAACTGGCTAGATTCGTTTACCGATTTTTCAAAGAGGAGAGGCGAGGGGGACGAACGTTGAAAATCGTCATACAGACGGAAGAAAAACTTAACGAAAGCAACAAATTGATTAAAAACCATACATTTTCGAAGCAAAAACCGCGAAAATGTTTCCTTTCGAGTTAGTAGCGATTCAATAGGACATGTGATTATTCAAAGGGTTATTCGTGCGTGTTTCAGTATTACAATAGTATATTTATATATAGAGGAGAAGAAAAAAATCTACAAGTATATGAGCGTTAAAAGAACGAGAGAGAAAGAATGCCTCGCGCCCGTTTATATGTATGAGAAATTATCTGTTGAAAGAGTCGTTTTTGTACAATCAAATACATGAAAAACTTCTCCAAAGAAATACAACACGTAATGTCAAGGATTCATACACGTCTTGACGACACCGGATTGCCGTATAGATTATTATAATATGCGTAACGATTCATCGTTTTCGCCTATAGTGATACTAATTATACGGATTACACACACACCCACACCCATACACGCACATATATATATATGGGATATTCCACGCCATTTCAGCTAGCCCGTGACCCGGACCATTTTTCGTTTTCCTGATCTTTTTTGTAAAATTGTACCCCATGAAAGAAATAACCACACCAATTTTTAGATTTTTATCTCTTCTCATTTAGGAGTTATAATTTACCAAAAAAATGTCGATTTCAGAAGTCTTTGAAACGTTTAAACGTTAATAACTTCTGAACTAATTGAGATATCGACAAATAGCACTATGTAATTTTTTTTCATTTTAAAGCATACTTTCATTAAAAAATATTTTTTAAAACCCTCAATTATCAATATCAATGTTGTTTTTGCTTCTAAAGTGAAAACTATTTTTTTTAAGATGATTGACTTTTTTTATTTATTCATAAAATTCTCTAAAATGGATTGACCCATTCTATGATTTTTACGATTAGTCTCATCGTGGGCCCATTCTTCCTTCTATTTCTTTTGGAATTAATCATATTTTTTTAACGATTTTTATAATTTTAATGTCCAATAATGCCATTAATGATTTTGTGATTTCTAATTCGGCTTCGACAGGCCACAAACGCTTCATCCTTCATTTGTATTGAATTCAACCAAAAGAAGTGATTTCAAAAGAAAAAAAATCGCTGAAAAACAATTTTACAATAAAAAATCAGGAAAACCAAAACTGGTCGGGGTGACGGGCTACCTGAAATGGCCTGGAATATCCCACACACACACACACATATATATATAAATATACGTAAACATATGTATGTATTGGCGGTCCAAGTAAGTTATAAAGGATTTTTTGTGAAAATTGGGGCTTTGTTGTGCAAAAATGCTCCCAAATGCTCCCTACAATTCTGCAAGTTCTTCCTGCGTTTGGCACGAGCCTTCGTTCAATAATGCCTCCAATTCTGCATCTTTTAACGTTTGTGGCCTTCCCTCACGTTCCTTATCCTCCGTGTCAAAATCACTATTTTTAAACCGTTTAAACCAGTACTCACAAGTGGAGATTGATAGAGCATGGTCTTCATGAGCCTCTCACAGTAATCGATCGAAAAGTAAAGCTGCTCACAGATTGCGTTTTGTTGGCACAAAACTCGACATATATGGAGTTTAAAAAAACTATGTTGTTTACCCTTTATGATGATAAAGGACCCTCTATGATGTTTACCCTTTAACGAAATGAGACGTACTGAAAACTAAAGCCTAATGATGACGCTTTGACATGAGTTGGTGAGGTTATGGTCCGATGCAATTTAATACTGGTAACGCCCTCTCTTGTAAATCCTTTAAAACTTACTTGTACCCCTAATATGTATTTCTGTATAGACAAAAACATTGATGAATGTGTTACAGGTAAATTGCTCTACATATATCAATTGTATAGGTTTACAAGAATGAATCTACGTTTGAAAACTTACGTCTATTATTTGTATCTCATGGAAAATCATTTGGTACGGAGAAATATTTTTTACACTCTTCGCAAGCTCCACAGAATTCATTGATTCTTATTGTATTTCGCGTCAAATCGCGTGAACGTGTATACGAGGTATTGAACGTGAAAAAGTGACGTTTGCAAAGTTTCAAAGAAGTGGAGGTAATTTTTTATTTTTTAAACGGTCGTGTATGAATTGTAATGGTCATATTTCCTCAAAAGACACGTATTCTTCATTGATTTGACGAATAAATAATTTAGTCCATGATTTTTTTTATGTATACTTCGGTTAAATCCGACATGAGTGCCATAAAGTCTAGATATCCTGTGATTAAGGTACGATAGCTATGTATTTTCCCCAGTCAGAAGGTTAAGCATTTATATATATATATATATACATACACACACACATATATTTATGTGTATATAAACACTTGTAATTGTAATAAATTGAATATGTGACAGCTACATAAAGTTTGGAAAATGAATGTCAAATAAGCGTTCATACTTGATCATATCACCGCGCGTCGTTTCTTATCCTTCATAAACGATAACACAATTACGTTTCACTACCTAAACTTCCGAATTGAAACAAAATTTTTAGAAGAATGGCACCACGTCCAACCGTTGCTTTTTTTCCTCCTTGTTTTGACTTGTTCGAAATACCATGTTGATAGATTTGATCCTGCATTTTATTCCGCGCACTGCGCAGAATAAAAAGCAAACGATTAACGGAAAGCTTCAACTTTTTGATTAGTGGTTCAACTTTGTTTATGCGTTTTTGTGGCATGTGAAATCCTTTTATTTGAAAATAAAGGAAATTCGTACATTGTTTAAAATACTGCTCTTCGTTTTTTTATGGCTTGGTCGCATCTTTCGGGCAGCTGGATGATGAAACGTGAGGATAAACCGCGCTGTACTTTTAAGGCCATGTGTCACACCATTCGGCCGGTGTAGCAGAACACAATTACGAGTGCCAAATGTTCTGGCAAACGGCTCTACAGATTATCACGAAATTTGCACAGTCGATGTCAAATGAATAGAGGAACACCTGGCTCGGGATCGGGGAAATCGTCTTTCTCCGCGATTTTCCCGATTTAAAAAAACACAGTTTCTCTTACTACGTGAGACCCCAAATGAAAGTGAGGGAAAACAAAATTGGTACACGTAATCGCCTAACGAAGAGAAGGCGGATGTTCCCTTACTCAAAACGAACATCTTGAGACCTCAACCGTTTTATTCCAGCGAGTAATTACGGAAATCCGTGGGTGAATCTTCTTTGCAGGCAACCGTCAAGAATTTTCCGAAAAATTCGCGTGACAACCATCGATTTCAGTTCTCATGAATTCCAGCGAGGACGCAGAGAAATCATTCTGTCGCGTCGATCAAATATTGACGTCTGTTGCTCGAGCTCGATAACGTAGGGTTCGCACACACCCTCTGAAATGTATTCGGCGATTGACGTGTGATCTTCGCTCCGCGCTCGATTCTGGCAGCCGATATTATGCTGTCCTTGAATCCTTAGAAGAAATAATACTTCCAGAGACACACCAGAAACTTGTTTTTCTTCGAAATCGTTGGTTTCGCAGCGAATTTGCAAGGAATAATCTATGCATAGATCAGTGTCGCAGAGTGTAAAGGAGCTCACTGATATTTAAAGTTACTGGATTTATGCACAACTAAAAAATCGACTTATTTATTGTTCGACCCGGTGCACTTATTCTTTGCAAGGAATAAGTGTTGCGCAGAGTGGTTGCGGTAGAAAAACAGGAGTAAGATTGACTTCAAACCGTTGCGTTAAACTAGTAACTTTGAACATTAGTGAGCTGCTTCTTACCTTGCGGATCTGATCTTTGCATAAATTGTCCCTTGTGAAGACTGGCTATAGTAATGCCCTAAGTAGCCAATGATTAACAAGGAAAACAAGTTTCCTGCGAGTCTTTGGAAGTATTGGTTCTTCCAAAGACTTCTCACACAGGAAAAAAAGAAAAAATGCTTTCATACGATTCAGAATACTCATACTTGTTTTTCTTTTCAATAACTGGTTACGCTGGGCGTTTGTGTAGCCAGCCTCTGCAAGGGGTAATTTATACAAAGATCAGTCAAGTAGGGTAAAAAATAACTCACTAATATTCCATGAACTAGTTTTATATAGCGAGACAAAGTCAATTTCACTACTGTAAGAGTTGCTGTTAAAATTGATACCAAACTCTTGCAATACCTTAAAGCCTAATCAACTAATTTTTCATTATTCTTATTACCAGTCGGTAATCATTATTTTCAGTAGATATTCAATTAAATAAATCTTAGTTTTTCAGCTGAATTTTTTTTAAAACAATGTGATACCTATGTTCAGCAGTGACATGGGAGAGAATCATTCCTGAAGCATTGCGCTTCTAATTTTTACGCTACATTTTTACACCACATTAAGCCACATCTTTACCAGCCCCATGGCGGAAAAACTTCTCTCATAGCCGGCGGAGCTCTCTGAGAGTACTGTTGCTTGTTGGAAAAATGTATATAATGTAGGGTCTTATTCCTTTTTGATATGGTTTTTCAAATTTACAGCATTTATTTAATAATGTTTTGAAGGCGGGATGAAAATTTACAACGACAAAACATCGAATATTTTTCCAAAGTGTCAAAGAGAAATTAGAAAAAATTCGAACGATGCATCTCGTCAACGATGTGCCTCACCGCACGGATTTGGAGCGTGCACCGCAGAAGGACAGGCAGATATGGGCAAAAAGTAATTAACTTAACAACTCACAATGACAATTATAACTGTAATCAATAACTTAATTACTTTGTAACAGTTATGTAATTAGTTACCATAAGTACCCAGTGTAATTCAACTCACGTAAACTTCAAACGCGTTTTTCTTAAAACCTCATTTTCGAAATTGGTGTGCAGGGTTATTCAAAAACTATTAAGTCGATTGAGTTTGGACTTGGTAGTAATATTGATAATATCATCACCTCCTACTTGACGAGAATTGTTGGAGAGAACTTAGAAAAAAAATTGTTTTTTGATTCAAATGTTATAGATATTTCGCGCAAAATGTTGTTTTTCTCTGTAAATGCCATTTTCTTAAATAATACATTTTCTTCATTTTAGTTACTGCCAAATAGAAACTGTACATATTCTAACTGGAGAAATGTTTGAATTTTTTGCAAACCAATGCCAACGGGAAGCTAGACTGCACGCCGAATCGCAACTCCCGCGGCAACTTGATGTAGCACTCTGCCCACAACTCCGCCATTTTGATGATAAATGAATTTTAGAAAATCGTTTCATACCTATACTTAAATATACAGTAGAACCTCGATTATCCAAACCAATTGGGACCGGGACTAGTTCGGATAATCGAAACGTGGGTTTTTTGGGACGAGATCATAAACAACACCTTTTTATGTAAAAACAATACATACATATATATTAAAATTTGACATACATGTTAACGTTGAAATATGTGTGTGTGTGTGTGTGTGTGTGTGTGTGTGTGTGTGCGTGTGTGCGTGCGTGCGTGCGTGCGTGCGTGCGTGCGTGCGTGCGTGCGTGCGTGCGTGCGTGCGTGCGTGCGTGCGTGCGTGCGTGCGTGCGTGCGTGCGTGCGTGCGTGCGTGCGTGCGTGCGTGCGTGCGTGCGTGCGTGCGTGCGTGCGTGCGTGCGTGCGTGCGTGCGTGCGTGCGTGCGTGCGTGCGTGCGTGCGTGCGTGCGTGCGTGCGTGCGTGCGTGCGTGCGTGCGTGCGTGCGTGCGTGCGTGCGCGCGCGCGTGTGTGTGTGTGTGTGTGTGTGTGTGTGTGTGTGTGTTTGAAACACCTGAAAAAAGTTGAATGCTTTTTTTATATTTTTTAAAATAAAATCGTTCATTTTTAATTGTCGAACGGCTGTAACGCGTTTTTGAGCGGCTAAGTCTCGCAGCCGTTTAAAAAGGAGAGGTTGCGTTGGGTTGCGCATTGTTGCTCACGGCGGTGGCAGCGAGCAACAATGTATCCTTCGCGCCAATGTTCGGATAATTGAGAGTTCGGATAAACTAAGTCATCGTTCGGATAATTGACGGTTCGGATGATCGAGGTTCGGATAATCGAGGTTCTACTGTACAATTAAAGCATACCTACAATTTGATAAATCTAGAATAATTATTTCTTAGTTTAAAAAATCCCTCGAAGTTGCTTGGTTTTTCCCGTCTGAATTAAAGTATTTTTTCAATCTTTTTTCATGGAAGGGGTCGACGGCTCACCGAGCTGGAGGACTCCGTCGTCGAAAAAAGTATTCGAGCCTATTTGTCCAAACAGTCTAAAACCGCAGAACTGCGTTGGATAGCTGTCGTCTAAAAAATAATTCGAGTCAAACCTTGTTCAAACAGTCGTAAAATGCATCGTAAAATTCGTAAAATTCCTGCGCTCATATGTATAGCGAATCTCTAGCGATCTCGAAAACAAAAGAAACAGAGAGAAAAAACGCTAAACGGTTAATTGTTTAACCAATAAGTTTCACCACTCTTTTAGCGAATAAGTCTCGAGTGATTCCCCTCGCTCGAGAATTCAGCCGAAATCGAATTTATTGAAGGTAAATGACATCGAAAATATACACACTGCTCAAACCGATTTGTTAAAAAAAATTGAATCGCATACATTACCGCTCTTCTATCTCTAGCGATCTCCATTGCTAGAGAAGTCTCTGGCGATTTCCATTGCTAGAGGATTCGATCCTCGCAGAACCTCCCGAAGACAAAAGTCAACGGAGAGAGAAATGCTGAATGCTTTTAGCGAGTGCGTCTCCAGCGATTCCATTCGCTCGAAAATTTGACCGATATTGAATTCATCGAAGGCAAACGGCATCGAAAATGTACATACTGCTTAAGCCTATTTGTTTAAACAATTTAAGATCGCGTTATTTTACCGCTCTTCTGTAGAGCGGGTCTCTAGCGATTTCGATTGCTGGAGAATTCAGATGAAATCGAATGCAGCAACGATACGCGTCGTTCAGAAGATGAGTGTATCATAAACTCATTTATTTAAACAATTCAATAAATTTGTTTAATGTCACTGAGTTTTGACACAGCGCGTTCTTAACGATAATGCTATCTAAAAATTCCGATCGAAATCGAATTTCTGACCATAGTGAGAAAAACGGTGGAGCTATATTGTTTAAACAATATATTATAAAATATCACCTCTTTTTCGTAGAGTGGGCCTCTCTAGCAACGTCGTTTGCTGCAAATGTTTGTAATTCTTGAATCGGGACGACATTGCCAGACGCATTTATATACATATATATACATGCATGTGTGTGCGTAAATTGTTTGTTCACATAATTATTAATTAATTGCATCGCTCTTTCGCAAGAGCAATGATCGGGCAACCACTTTTGCCGGACTGTGCACGCAGAGCGGATTCAGGCCTCGACTAAGTGTGTGTATCGATCGATCGATACCAACCCCCTGACACTCCTATGACTTCCTATAGGAACCTCTCTTCGTTCTGTGCGCCGTAGTTAGTTCGCACTGCGCGGCGCTGGCATGCTTCCGCGCCTCTACTCCCTTGCCCGAACCCCCCGCCGGCCGTGAAGGCGATGACAGGTTAACCGGCTGATGCGGCTTGATGGGTCTAATGCTACAGCACGGACGGCGCGGAGTACTGTCAGCGCCACGTAGCGGCTGGCGTCATCGAGAGACTAGCCAGTGAGCTGAGTGCCAGGGGGCTGATCGATACACACACACGCAGCCAATGTTTTCGTTACGACCGGACCGCGTGCGAAAAGGTCACTTCTTTCTTTCTGCACGTGGCCGGTGTAACGAATACACACACGCGTAGCAACCATCGCCTATCGGGCCTCGACTCTTCAGCGTAGCGCCTGGCAATGAGGCCTATAGAAAACGTGCGCTGCGCCATCGGGTGGTAGAAAGCGGCGGCTCGTAGCTAAAAACTGCGAGCTCTGCACTACCGCCGTGACGAGAGGCCACGTCACGGGCTCTATAACAAATATGCAAAACATCTATTAAATCTAATTGGTTCCAAAAGTCGGATTTGTCAATTACATTTTTGAGCATGAGTAAAACCTATGCGATATACTCTGACAAAAAAAATCGATTGAATCAAAAAAATATATTGGTTGATCCAAATAAATGTGCTGCTGCGGAGTGCCACCGATATATGAGATTGTTACAATACTATAACATATTGGAAAATGTGATTGATTTAAATAACATATTATTTTATTTGAAAAAGCTCTTCTGTTCTCTGAATATCTCCATTATCCTTCAAATAAAATTATATTCTATTGAAATCATTCTATATACAATCCGTACATCTATTGGATGAAATAATTAAGCGGTTGCTACAAACATTTTTTATTATTAGGTGTACAAATAAGTTTTAGGACACTTCGATTTTGTATCATAACAGCTATTCTAAATTAATTCAAAGGTCCCGCTCACTTATGATAGGTGGCGCTTGATATGTAGTATCGAAACGTAAAGGAGTCATAAACATAACCTATAAATTCTGTAAATTAAAAATGCAGACCGATAAGCTATTTATTAGACACTGCATTCGCTATGAATTCCATCAAGGAAAAAGTGTTAGGAAAGCGTGTGAATCGATATGTTCTGTTCTTGGAGACAACATTGTATCTAAAAGTATATGTGAGTATTGGTATAAGCGATTCAAAGAAAGTGATTTCGACGTTAGTGACCGTGAACGCACGGGGCCTCCTGTAAAGGTGGACGATCAGGAACTGCAAGCGTTGCTGGATGAAAACTCTTGTCAGACGGAGAAACAACTTTCGGAACAGCTTGGAGTAACTCAACAAACTGTTTCTTATCGTTTAAAAGCAATGGGTGAGATTCGAAAAGGAACAAAGTGGGTACCACTCTTTCTGACTCAAGAAAATAAAAACAGCCGTCTTAACATTTGTGTGAGTCTTTACAACAAGCAACATAGAAAGTCTTTCTTGTGGAAAATTATGACCGGCGATGAAAAGTGGATTTATTTTGATAATCCGAAACGCAAATATCATTGGGTTGACCCCGGCGAGCCGACAACATCCACGCCAAAGTGCAATGTTCATTGTAACAAAGTCATGCTGTGCATATGGTGGGATATGAAAAGCGTACTGTATTATGAACTTCTCAAACCTGGTCAAACAGTTACTACCGATCGCTATTGTCATCAATTGATGCAAGTGAATCAAGAAATTGAGAAGAAACGTCCATTTTCTGGTAAAGGAAAACGTCCAGTAAAACTGCTCCATGCCAACGCGCGGCCTCATGTGGGTAAACCCGTCAAGGATACGTTACTAGCGCTTGGATGGGAAGCTGTACCACACCCGGCGTATTCACCAGACTTAGCCCCATCCGATTATCATTTATTCCGGAAAATGCAGAACGATTTGTCTGACGTGCGATTCAAAACATTTGAAGAAGTGGAAAAATGGGTCGCTAAATTTCTCACCTCGCAAGACGAAAGTTTCTTTGCGAAAGGCATCCGCGCGTTACCTGAGAGATGGCTGAAGGTCATTCAGTGCGATGGAGATTACTTCGATGAATAACTGTGTTTTACTTCTTTTTTAATAAATCTTGAATTTTTTGAAAACTGTCCTAAAACTTATTTGTACACCTAATATGTACAAAAATGTAATCAATAGAATTAATTATTTCTTTACTACATCGGAACGAATATGCCATGGGACGTAAGTTTTTTCAATTTCTTTTAAATCTTAAATAAAAAGTGAGCATTAGAATGATCATCCACGACAATAGTGGCGAGAATATCAGATATCCAATGGAATATCCATGGAGAGAATATGAGATATTCAACTGATAGGAACAGATACTACACTTTGATCTTAGCAACAGGCCAAGAAGCGATACTCTTTAGAGTTTCTCCAGCGTTTAAGAGGGAATGACACCTTATCGCGGTCGGTATAGTAGAACAATTATAGATTCCCAAAAATCTCTGAAACGGCTCTTCAGATCCCGTCGAAACTTTGCCAAACGACGTCAAATACATAGACGAATAGCTGTCAACCCCTCAAATTTTCGAATTTGAGAAAAAAAATGTAGATTGGCTCTCGTAAGCCGCACGCTTACGAGAAACGAGCGCGCGTGCGGCTTCTAGCGGTTACTCCGAGAACGACGGAGGTGGCGCTCGGCCATGATTTGGTTGAATTTTTTCAATCAAATGTATAAGAAACAAATTTTACTTTCGCGAAATTTTCAAACCAATTCAGACATTTGCTTAATATGTTTCAATCAAAATAAAATATTAAGATTATACGTCAATTTCAAGACTTCTTAGTTTTACTTATTATTCGGGATCGACAGAAAACAGAAGCACGGGTGAGAAAATAAGAGTAACTATATTTCGGCAATTACAGCATAAAAATATAGCATCCGATTAGTTCGCGCGTCGTAGTCCTTCTCCTTTTCGCGGCTCTCTGTTAATCGAACCTCCCTTGTTTCAACTCGCAATTAGTGCCACCAGATTAGTCGGCTGTGATTATTTTCGGCGGCCAGAGGCCTTTGCACGAGTCGTGTATATAGTCGTTGAAACGGGCATATTAACTAACTGACTATCGGCATATTAATACATTCCTTTGCACGCACGATGGCGCGCATTCTACAACCCGGCCATCCTGCAGAAATATACGCCCTCAGATGTCCTAGTTCGTTTTTTCTCCTAAATCGTCACCTCTTTCGTCGTAATCGCTGTCTTCGCTCAAACATGGCTTGATGGAGTCGGAGGCAGTCGAAGTTTTCTGGGGTCCCTCGTGTTCTCCAACCTTTCGGACGAGATAACGATTGTTGCGCAACACCTTGTCAATCTCATAGGGCCCGAGGAACTTCGCTGCAAATTTTTTCCCTAGATCCTATTGCGATCTTCTCATCGCGACCAAATCGCCTTCGCGGTACGGCTGGGCTTCTTTTGGCCTTTCGTTGAACCCTCGGCGATTTTCATCTTGGACCTTTGCAATCTTCTTTGTCGCCTGCACGCATAATTCGGCTCGGCTTTCGTGAAATGAAGCAACCCACTCGTTTTCGAGCAGCTCCCGTACGTTAAATTGTCGTGTTCGTGTAGCCGCGCGAGAGTTCCGAACAGGAAGTGGAACGAAGTCGTCGATGTACTCCGGTGCATTGACGTATTCAGGAGCTGCTGAGCAACACCCAAATACTTGTACCATTCCTTAGGCTTTGGTGCCGCTACCTTCGTTAATAGCGGTATGAGCGGCCTTCGATTTATGCGCTCTACTTGCCCGTTTGCCCTTTAAATTCCATCCGTCGTTGATATATGCTGTATACCTTCGTCTTTGCAATATGCTCTGAAATCTCCAGACGTAAAGGCCATGATCAGGAATGAATCTTCTTGGATTACCAAAAACAGGCGTCTGTTTTTTGAGGCGGTCAAATACCTCCGCTGTTCCTCTGCATTTCGTGGCATAAAGCCATGTAAACTTGCAGAAACCATCAGTGACTACAAGGATGTGCTTATAACTCTTTTTAGTGGACATCAATGGACCAAGATGGCCAACCTAGAAGATATCGAGTGGAATCTCACCTTTATCAATTGGAGACAGAAAGCCCTCCTATTTTCCTTGTTTCTTCTCAGCCAGTATCCAATCGATGGAGTTGTGCACGATCTTCTCGATCTTCGGACGTAGGTTTTGAATGTGATAGTCTCGCTTGACTATCGCTTCAGTTTTGGCAACAGCAAAATGCCCTTTTTCGTGAACCCTTCTTATCACCTGTGAATCCATCGTCTTCGGGACGACTAGTCGAATGTCACCATCTCCTTCTTTGAATATCAGTCCACCACGAATAATGTATCCGTATGTCTGCCCCTTCTTCGTTAACGCCATAATTTTTTCCGTGTCGGGATCTGCGTGTTGCGTCCTTCTCAGTCTTGCCGTGAGTCCGTCATCATCTTCATCGATGAGTAAGCACGTAGGCAGAAGGTTCCTACTTCACGCGTCTACGTGGGTCATATTTTTCATGGACGATGTTGAATTTCGTAATGAAATCCCTCCAGCAACAAGGCCCATCTCGCTACGCGTACACATAAATCTTGTTTTGACATCGTCTAAGTAAATGCGCGGCAATCTGTAACGATCTTAAATTTTATATTGAGCAAGTATACTCGAAACCTTTTCAACGCTTTAACTATCGCAAGTACCTCAAGCTCATAGCTTGGGTACTTTTCTTCGCCAGGCGTGGTTTTTCTGCTCGTGTACTACATCGGATGCATCGCACCGTCTCCGCTACTAACAAAGAAACGTTGCGAGGTCGATGTCTCCGATTTCGATAAAATTTGATATGCTTGTAGAATGGGTAAAAATAGGCGACACGTATTTTTTTATATCGGCGGAACCCGATTTTTAAGGGTTGAAAAGCACCCTCGAAAATTGAGGTGTTTTTCGTTTTTCGTCGATAACGTTTTAACGGTACAAGATATGGAAAAACTTCCAATTACAACAATGTTAATTTTTTCGTTGACTATACATTGGAGATGAGAACGATGCAGATAGCAACAAATTTCATATTGTTTATTGCAAAAATGCAATTTTTTCAACCGTATCTCCGAGAATTTTTAATCGATTGGGATGTAAATTTGCATACATGTAGAGAATAGAAAAGTGCGGATCCGGATTTTTTCTTTTTCCGATATCTCACAATTAGGGGTTGAAACTGCCCGTCGATTTTTTTACCGAGAGCATCGTATTATCAGCTAGCCTTTTGGCATATCGGTCTAAATTCACATCAATATACATTCGTGTTATGACGCAATTGCATATTTGTAACATTCCAGCCCCTCCCCCCGAACGGTCCCCCTCTCGAAAGGCAAATGTTCAAAGTTCTTACCGTGCGGCATAGACGAAAATTTGTAGAAATAAAAATGGATTACAAAGAAAGTACAATCAGTCAAAAGAGGCAATACACATTTTCTCGTTTTGGCGGAACGACACTCTTAAGGGGTCAACGCACCCTTAACAACTTCGTTCTTTCTATAGCTCGTGAACGAGCCGAAATAAAAATAAAGTTCGATAGGAAAAACTGTTGTATTCTTCGACTACTAGACTTTCATGATGATAATGATGAGTACAGCAATAAATGGCGTGTTGTTTATTGCAATAATTCGTGAATTACTTGTGAAAAATCACTCTTCAGTTTTCCACTAATATGGGCAGAGGCAAGGATCGCAATCACGGACTGACTTCGTGCTTCGGGAAGCAACTGGATTACAATTGAATATTTACGAAGAAATTCTCCCCCGCCACGTACTGCCTTTGAAGATTACAACAAAATCGGAAAAGTGTTTTCACGCTTACTCATTTAGGAAATGTTTTTTTATGGCTTATACTTATTACAATAATGATAGTCATGATAAAAGTGTTTGAAACAAAGAGATTTCTTACACCACGCACAAGTGATAATAGCTGCTTCGCCGCATATATCGCATGTCGGTACATTTTGTGAAAAGCAAAATTCTACGGGATTTTCGAAGTTTGGTGGTCTTTCTTCTTCGTACCCGCTTTCGTACCACGCATATTTGAAAATATTTGTAAACCGTGGAGAAGAAAACTGGTTGTGCATAAGATGTTGTAATTTAACAATATTGTCTCTCAAATGCAGATTGATGTCGTAATTGTATAATATTACTGCGTCAGAAAAGTGTTTGACGAAGTTTTTCCATACACGAAAGCCATAAACAACAAGGGGCTGTATCATTCCAGCCGTACCTGCAGGAATTACTAATTATCATATGGAATAATTGTCTACAGAACTAATGAAACTGGTGCAATATATTTACCTGCTAGAATGTTTAAAACTTTAATATATTTCCCTTGCATATCCATTTCTTTAAATGCAGTTGGACATTGACCGCTCCAAGAATCCAGAAGTATTACCGATTTTGGACACGTACTGGGAATATATACTTCTTGGAACCATCGCTTGAAATGATTAGTCATCAATTTTCCAGATTTCGAAGCCAATAGAAATATATTTTCGGCTCTGAACATAGTTTGTTCCACTCGAGGACCAACTTTGCCAGTAGGTTCGTTTAAAACGATCGATATAGGTACCAAAAGCTTGCCACTCGCAGAAACCAAAGGCTGTATAGTATAACTGTGTGTTGTTGATGTTTTCGATTGCACGACTGCCTCATCGGATTTCTGTCCTTCTTTCGCCAATGTGCGGCCTGTATGTAGCTCTAAATTGAATCCACTCTGATCAGAATTAAATGTGTTTTCAGCCCCAACGTTGGCTATGTTGACTTTCACCATTTCTATAAATTCGGTAGCTTTGTTTTGAAGTGTATCAGCGTTTAATAATTGTTGTTTTGTTACATATTTAGTAATCTTCCGTGACACAATTCCATGTTGGTTTTTGAATGTCCTTAGCCAAGAAGCGGATGCTTGGAAATTTACGGCTGGTATTTCTACAATTTCTCGTGCACGTAAGGCCCATCGTCGAAGATCTATATCATGGACAGGCAGCCTTTTGTCCAAAGCATCATTAAAATTGTTTAACGTATAGTGAGCTATCTTTGTTAACTTTTCTTTGTAGGTGCCACCCTTATTTATACTATGGGCCCACCGGCGCAACTGCGGCTCTGATTTCACCTTTTTGAATTTCGTTTGAACAAATGATAACTTTCTATTCCCATTTGCCCCGGATCTCCAGTAATCTACAGCTCTTGTCGTGTATTCGTAACTCAATTCTTCTACATCTTGGGTACATACATTTTCATCAATTTTTGGATCTAGGTATCGTTGTCTGTGCCAATCTCCTTCACTGTCGTCTTCTATTGCGGCTGCTTCATGAATTTCATTTGGTGACAGAAAATCCAAACCAGTTTCGACTTCCATTTTCATAGGTTGATCCATCGCTTCAATGATCATGTTTTCTAGATCCTTACTGAACTGTTTTTCCTGTTTGGTGATTGGAGTGCGAGGCAAATTCATAGCACTTATCGCTATGGATAGAAGTTGAATAACATTCAACGGATTAACGTACATTTTTATTTGTATTTCGAAATCAAAATGTCTGGCTGGCTTCTCCGTCGTAACTGCAGCAATAATGATCGTTGGTGAATTTATATGACTTGAAACCCAATTGATAAATACACACGAAAAAAATAACGACGACACACGCTATTACCAGAACTGCTATTAATCTTTAATAAGGCGATTTCAAGGTTTTCAAGGTTATCATGAGATAACCGACTCTTTGCACCGTAGTCGCTCTTTGCGAAGATTTATTTCTTTCGTTTATTGGTTCCGCTGTTTGTGAAATTAAAGTTAAAGATTAAATTATGCTGCGTTATAAGCTGATAAAAATGTTTGCATCATTCTGTTCATGAGTTGCAGCGGCAACCCAAAAACGCTGTAACCTCTGCAGATAATGCCTTCGATACGGTGAGCGGAGTGGAATTTCTTCGTATACATACAATTGTAATCCAGTTGCTTTCCGAAGCACGAAGTCAGTCCGTGATTGGAAGCCTTGCTTCTGCCCATATGAGTGGGAAACTGAAGAGTGATTTTTCACAAGTAATTCACGAATTATTACAATAAACAACACGCCATTTGTTGCTGTACTCATCATTATTATCATGAACGTCTAGTAGTCGAAAAATACAACATTTTTTCCGTTCGAGCTTTATTTTTATTTCGAAAACGGAAAAATGTGTATCGACTATTTTGACTGATTGTACTTTCTTTGTAATCCATTTTTATTTCTAGAAATGTTCGTCCATGCCGCACGGTAAGAACTATGAACGTTATTGCTGTACTCATCATTATCATCATGAACGTCTAGTAGTCGAAGAATACAACATTTTTTCCTATCGAACTTTATTTTTATTTCGGCTCGTTCACGAGCTATAGAAAGAACGAATTTGTTAAGGGTGCGTTGACCCCTTAAGAGTGTCGTTCCGCCAAAACGAGAAAATGTGTATTGACTCTTTTGACTGATTGTACTTTTTTTGTAACCCATTTTTATTTCTACAAATTTTCGTCCATGCCGCACGGTAAGAACTTTGAACGTTTGCCTTTCGTGAGGGGGACCGTTGGGGGGGCCTGGAATGTTACAAATATGCAATTACGTCATAACACGAACGTATATTGACGTGAATTTAGACCGAAATGCCAAAAGACTAGTTGATTACACGATGCTCTCGACGAAAAAATCGACGGGCAGTTTCAACCTCTTAATTGTGAGTTATCGGAAAAAGAAAAAATCCGTATCCGCACTTTTTCATTCTCTACATGTATGCAAATTTACATCCCAATGGATTAAAAATTCTCGGAGATACGGTTGAAAAAATTGAATTTTTGCATTAAACAATATGAAATTTGTTGCTATCTGCATCGTTCTCATCTCCAGTGCATAGTACACGAAAAAATAAACATTGTTGCAATTTGAAGTTTTTTCATATCTCGTACCGTTAAAACGTTATCGACGAAAAACGAAAAACACCCTAATTTTCAAGGGTGCTTTTCAACCCTTAAAAATCGGGTTCCGTCGATATAAAAAAATACGTGTCGCCTATTTTTACCCATTCTACAAGCATGCCAAATTTTATCGAAATCGGAGACATCGACCTCGCAACCTTTCCTTGTAAGTTGCAATAGAAGCGCGCCGTAACCATGCATTGACGCGTCTATATGCATCTCCGTTTGTGCACCGATCTTATACAAATTCAATACAGGTTTGTTAACGAGTGCGAGCTTTAATTGCTCGAAAGCGTCTTTTTCTTTTTCACCGAACTTAAACGTCGACGTCGCTTCTAACAGATTTGTTAATGGCCGTGCAATTGTAGAGTACCCCTGTATAAATTTTCGGAAGTACCCAGTCAACGCTAATAATAATTGGACCTGTCGAACGGACGTAAGCGTCGGAAACTTCTTTACAGCTGCTGTTTTGTGATCAGATGGTCGAACCATTCTCTACTACTACCATTCTCGGTAACGTGACCCAAATATTCGACAGTGGTTTGCAGTATTTCGCACTTCTTCCAATTTATAATCAAACTGTTCTGGCTGGCTACGTCTAGTACACGTTTCAGTCTTTCAAGCCCGCTGTCATAGTTGGCCGATGGCACTATCAGATCATCCATGTAAACTAATACATCGCCATTACGAATAAGATCTCTGAATACGGCATTTATTGGATGTACAACTTAATTCGGTCCGTTTTTTGCTTAAAATACGCACTTATTTGAATGATAAAATGAATTAATACATTAATTAAAATATTGTCCATCGCTAGTCAATACTTTTCCCCATCTTTCTGGTGATTTATGAATTACGTCGCGGAAAAAGCCTTCATCTTTTGAAGTCAAGAATGAATCGGGCCAATTTTTGATACCCTGTTGTGACGTGAAGCGTATTCCAGCCAAAGCGTTCTGCATCGATCGAACCAAATAGTAGTCGGAAGGAGCAAGGTCTGGGCTATAAGGCGGGTGACCCAGAATTTCCCACCCGCTATTTTTCAAATAGTTTTTAACCACAATAGCAACGTGAGGCCGAATGTTGTCATGTTGAAAGATTATGGGCTCGTGTCTGGTCGCATATTCTGGACGTTTTTCGGCTATAGCTCGCTTTAAACGGATCAATTGTTGCCTGTAGAAGTCTCTCGTGATGTTTTGACCAGCATTCGGTGGGCTTCAGCTGAACTTTTCTTTCAATTGAAACAGAAAATCAACACTTCCCGCAAATGGTGCTTATTTTGGACGAAATTCGACTTTTTCACCACAGTAAAAATTAGATTTGATGCGCAAAACTCAAAGGTCTGTAAACGATATTTGGTTAAGAGATGTTGATACTTCACGATACAGCAAAAATCAGCTGTTGCCGTCAACCATTTATAGCACCTACAGCCATCTTTTGAAAACGGACCGAACTAAGTTGTACACCTAATATAAATTTTTGAAAATTGCGGGAGAGATGCAGAGACCGAACGGCATTCTGAGGAACTCATAATGCTCGTCGGGAACTATGAACGCGGTGTACTTCGTGCTAAATTCAGCCATTCTCACGTGGAAAATCCCGTTTTTTAAGTCGAATATACTAAACACTTTTGCGCTTTGCAATGCGTCTAATTAATCCTCTATTAGCGGTAGTCGATACCGATCTTTAATAATCTTATTGTTGAGCAACCGATAGTGAACACAAAGTTGATTTTAACCATCTTTCTTATTGGCTAATAGAACTGGACTTGCAAAATCAGAAACCGATGGTGGTACAATACCGTATTTTAGTCATTGCTATATTTGTTCGTTTACATTTTTGCGTTCGGCTACCGCTAATCTTCTTGGTCGAAGATAGACTGGTTGCTCGTCCTTTAATATCAACTTCATCGTGATTTCTGTTTCGTTAGTCGCGTTCGGCTTATAATTTTCCACTAGCGATTGTACGGCTCGTTTGTGATCGTCGTTCAGTATACCGGGTGTATCTACGGTATTAGTCTACGGATCGGATATGACACTAATTTGACAGATTTCTGCGATACTACAATTTTCGTCGTCATCTGGCTTCATAATCGTCAGACGACCGCGCTTCAAGATTAGATTGACCGTGTCGAGAAAGTCACTACCAATTAGCAGCCTGTATCTCGACAGCTTGTCTGCTACAACGTGAACCAGAATTTCGTAACAATTATCGTCAACCGTCAATTCCGCGTAGAATCTCCCATTCGTCGGATTTTCCTCGGTACTGACTCCCTGAAACGGCGTTGCCGCGATCCGCAGTTGCGGAGACCCCAACTTTACGTACTCGTCATCGCGCATTATTGTAATATCGCTGTCGTTTTCTATAATCGCTTGTACCATAACATTATTTATCAACACTTTAGCCTGCTTATTTCCGCGTGGGTCAGCGATCGCGCAACTACTTTTTGTCGTATCTGATTTCAAACATTTAGAGGCTATGTGCCCGTACTCATTACATCTGAAACATTTCGTACCTCTTTCTTTTGTTGGACAATTTGAACTTACGTGATCCTTCAGCCCACAGTTGTAACAACACTTCGCCGTACGCTCTTTTTTGTGGCCCACATCTTTCGCGGCTTTTTCGCCCTTATCCGACTTACGCTTCGAGCTACTACTTTTGTCTACGCCTTTTGAATTTGTCGCCGTCGTTGTGTACGTATTTTCTTGCAACGATATTGCGGCAAATGCTTGCAAGATGTCGTCTCTGGTATTGAAACCTTGAACTCGTGCTAGATCCCGTAGATTCCTGTCTGGGATTCCGTCGACTATGAATCCCAGGACCTCGTCATCTGGTATAGCTATGCGATTCGCCATGATGGTTTTTTCGTGTACGTAATCATGGAAATTTTCGTCTTTCTTCCAGATCCGTTCTTCGAAACACCGTCGCATCACTATTTTGTTCGGCCGATGGTAAAACATGCTTTGTAGACCGTTGATTAGCGCGTCTGACGTCATCCCGATGTATTCCGTCTCGAATGGAACCATTCCAGAGCGCGTACTTTGAGCCTCATGCAGATCATGATTTTTGCTAAATCGTCGCCAACTTTGTAGGATGGCTCTGAGCAACTTTGCTTGTCTTTCCCACGTCTCGAAGTTTTCAGCATCACCGTTAAAGTAACTTAGCAAATCTGCCGTAGCACTCACATTCACTTTTGTCGATTGTGTGAGCGGAGTTTCGTCGTTTTCTATCATTGACAGCTGATCGTCGTGCGGTTCCCTTTGTTCATGATTGTACATACCCTGGGCGTCATGCGTAGCTCCTATGAGTGTAGTTGTGTTAGGGACGTGCAAATCGTTGGAATGTCTCGTTTACGCAGCAACTCGATCTCGCGTCGTGATAAAGCGAGCTCGCGCTCGACCAGCTCTTTTTATTTTCGATAAAAGTCGATTTCTCGTTCAGACACGGAATGTTTACGTCGATCTTCCAGCTCTTCTCTTCGTCGTCGTGTTTCGTCTTTTTCGAGTGGCAAATTAAAATTATCTGCCGTATCACAGACGTCGACCCCCGCACCGCCATTATCCTGTGCACTCATCTCGTCTTTTTTTTTCGACACCGCTCGTTTGTATCCAAGAGCCACTCGGATCGTCGTCTAGCAAACGCTTTATAAGTTCGAGTTTCGTTCCTGATGTGCTCAAATTTTTACGTCGCAAAATTGTCTTTGATTCGACAACGGTAAACGTCCTTGCGTCAATTCCGTACATCGAGCGTCACCTCACGTATGTTTCGTCGTTTTGTCTCGCACGTGCTTGATTCTTTTATTTTTCCGTTGTCGTTATGCGCGCAGAGTAGTTGCGTTTATCATCGAAAAAGGCTTCATCCCCGCTCTGAGATGTACGTGCCTTCAGTTAATGCCTGGACCTTGTTGTGTGAGAGCTAACTTCAAAGAGCGGAAACATTACCGTTCTGTGAAGTTAACGCCATCGATAGATTTTCGGACGAATTTCAGACTGATGTGTCACGAGTCATTTCTAACCCGTGAGGCGATACAGCCTCGCGAAAAAATGACAGCGCTTATGCGTGGCAACTGCACCGTGAATGCAGGCATGCAAAATCTCGAAAGGATGAAATATATGAATGCGAGATTGGAAAAAAAGAACATACGGAATCCATTTCAGAAGAAATGTAAAACATTAATTCGATGAGTAAATACATCCGGAGCAACAATAATAAAGCACAGAATACGGGAGAATAAATAAATCAAAAGCCGACGCGAAACATTCTGTTTCTGTATGCGATATTTTCGGAGTCAGTGCCGAAGAAATAGAAATACGAACTAAAAAATAATTTACTGTAACACCCGGTGCTTCTGAACATGGATTACCGATAAATTATAGACATCTTGTTTCGTATTTATATCTCATTTGTTAGCCACCAACATAAAAGAGTTTCCACGATAAAATACATTGTGTATTGGCTTTTAATATATGTAATTTTTACTCTCTATTGCCGTAGAAAATATTATCTTCAAGCGGGTTTCTCAACGCACGCGATTCTGAACGAACGTAACAAGTATTTATTCAAAAATATATATTGTGACGTTTAATTGTTTCAAATAATAAAAAAACTACTCCTATTGGATATCTTTTGGATATCACGACGAATGCAAGGTAACAGACGATTTCTTCAAATCATGTTTCGGCTCGCATTACCGAAGTGATGGCGCAAAGAATTAGGTTCGTCTCTAGTAATTAATTAAAAACGATAGACGTTTGAGTTTTACGCATTACGTAAAAAGCCTCAAAGTTTGCAGGCAAAAAGAGTCGTATCTCGTGTCAATCTCTGTTGTGATGAAAGTTTTTTACAGGTGGGAATTAATCGAAGTGCGAGTGCAGGTAGTTCTTGTGTAGAATAAATCCTACAACCGGAAAACACTGCCTAACGCATTCGGTTCATTTCTTTTCGTTGGCTAGTGCAACGATAGCGGTTGAAAAACGCTCTTTTGAGCATTGAAGAGTGTATGTTTTTTCCAAATTATGAAAAGGAATCGCATCCAACCACTAGCAAGATGATTTCAATAAACAAACGTGAAAGATTATTTGAACAAATCGTTTCGCACGTTGGATTCGTCTCGATACTGAAAAAAAAACATATTTGAATTTTTCAAAGTTGAAAAAATCCAATAAGGACCTCGCGTAAATCTCCATTTGGATAAATGTTTTTCATAGCTGAAAACTAGACCAAGTGTGGATGCAAGTGGTCTCGTTGCGAAACAAGCTCGACAATCAGAAAACATTGCGCAAGACCTCGGTTTCGTATCTTTTCGCAGTCCACCGCAGGAGTAGTGATGCCAAAACGATGTTCTCAATATCGAGGGAGGATACATTTTTTAAATCAATCAGGGAAACGAATCCGAACATTGCAAACATGATTTCGATAAACAAACATAACACATGATTTGATCGAATTGCTTTTCGGATTCGTTCACGTTCATAGTCCACAGCAGCAGTGATAGTCCTCAATGGCTAATTTCGTGAAAAGGAAAACCCCTTTATATCGGGAAATGAATCCGAGTCCGCATGCAGGTGTTTCTGTTGTGGAATAATCCCTACAAATTGAGAACGCCGCGCCGATCATCGGATTCGATCACGTTCATCGCCCACAGCAGCAGTAGTAGTCCTCAATGGCTATTTTCGTGCCGAGGGAGATAGATTTTAAGAAATCACCTACTGGGAACGAAACCGAAAATTCTCGAGGTTATTTCGACAATGAAACCCAAAACAGAATTTGAATGGAACGTTTTTTCTTTTGGATTCCTCTCGAACCGATAAAAGAAATGGTTGAAACAGGCGTATTTATCAACGTCGTGCCTCACGTGATTTTATTTTCGAGTCGACGACTTTTAGATCGGGAAACGAATCCGAGACCGCATGCAAGTCTTTCTGTTCTGGAATAATCCCTACAAACTGAGAATGCCGCGCCGACCATCGGATTCGTTCACGTTCATCGTCCACAGCAGCAGCAGTAGTCCTCAATGGCTATTGTCGTGCCGCGGGTGATCGATTTTTTAAAATCACCTACTGGGAACAAATCCGTGCAATCTCGATGTTATTTCGACAATGAAACTCAAAACAAAATTTAAATGCACCGATTTTCGATTCGTCTCGATCCGATCAAAGAAACGGTTGAAACAGGCGTATTCATCAACGTCGAATCTCACGTGAATTTCTTTTGGTGTCGAGGAATTTTAGATCGGGAAACGAATCCGAGTCCGCATGCAGATGTTTCTATTGTGAAATAATCCCTACAAATTGAGAACGCTGCGCTGATCATCGGATTCGTTCACGTTCATAGTCCACAGCAGCAGAAGCAGTCCTCAATGGCTATTTTCGTGCCGAGGGTGATCGATTGTTAAAAATCACCTACTGGGAACGAAACCGAACAATCTTGAGTTTACTTCGACAATGAAATACAAAACAGAATTTGAATGGAACGTTTTTTCTTTTGGATTCCTCTCGAACCGATAAATACGCCTGTATCGCCAGTTTCATTTATCGGTTCGAGAGGAATCCAAAATAAAAAACGATCCATTCAAATTCTGTTTTGTGTTACATTGTCGAAATAACGTCCAGATTGTTCGGTTTCGTTTCCAGTAGGTGATTTTTATAAATCGATCACCCTCGACACGAAAATAGTCATTGAGGACTGCTTCTGCTGCTGTGAACTATGAACGTGAACGAATCCGATGATCGGCGCAGCGTTCTCAATTTGTAGGGATTATTTCACAATAGAAACATCTGCATGCGGACTCGGATTCGTTTCCCGATCTCAAATTCCTCGACTCCAAAAGAAATTCACAGGAGATTCGACGCTGATAAATATGCCGATTTCCACCTTTTTTTTATCGGTTCGAGGCAAATCCAAAATAAAAAACGGTCCTTTCAAATTCTGTTTTGTGTTTTATTGTCGAAATAACCTCGAGATTGTTCGGATTCGTTCCCAGAAAGTGATTTTATAAAATCGATCATCCTCGGCACGACAATAGCCATTGAGGACTGCTACTGCTGCTGTGGACTATAAACGTGAACGAATCCGATGGTCGGCGCGGCATTCTCAAATTGTAGGGATTATTCC
The DNA here is from genome assembly GCA_964007375.1 of Ophion obscuratus. Classification (NCBI taxonomy): domain Eukaryota; kingdom Metazoa; phylum Arthropoda; class Insecta; order Hymenoptera; family Ichneumonidae; genus Ophion; species Ophion obscuratus. The sequence continues at coordinate 46,868,246 of OZ023315.1, forward strand.
ACAACAGAAACACTTGCATGCGGACTCGGATTCGTTTCCCGATATAAAAATCGTCGACTCGAAGAGAAATTCACATGAGATTCGACGCTGATAAATATGCCGATTTCAACCGTTTTTTTATCGGTTCGAGGTGAATCCAAAATAAAAAACGGTCCTTTCAAATTCTGTTCTGTGTTTTATTGTCGAAATAACCTCGAGATTGTTCGGATTTGATCCCAGTAGGTGATTTTAAAAAATCGATCACCCTCGGCACGATAATAGCCATTGTGGACTACTACTGCTGCTGTGAACGATGAAAGTGAACGAATCCGATGGTCGGCGTGGCATTCTCAGTTTGGAGGGATTATTCCAGAACAGAAAGACTTGCATGCGGACTCGGATTCGTTTCCCGATCTAAAAGGCGTCGACTCGAAAAGAAATTCACGTGAGACACAACGTTGATAAATACGCCTGTTTCAACCATTTCTTTTATCGGATCGAGAGGAATCCAAAATGAAAAACGGTCCATTCAGATTCTGATTTGGGTTTCATTGTCAAAATAACCTCGACAATTTTCGGTTTCGTTCCCAGTAGGTGATTTTTAAAAATCGATCACCCTCGGCACGAAAATAGCCATTGATGACTACTACTGCTGCTGTGGACTATGAACGTGAACGAATCCGATGGTCGGCGCGGCATTCTCAGATTGCAGGGATTATTCCACAACAGAAACACTTGAATGCGGACTCGGATTCGTTTCCCGTTCTAAAAGTCGTCGACTCGAAAAGAAATTCACATGAGATTCGACGCTGATAAATACGCCTGTTTCAGCCTTTCTTTTATCGGTTCGAGAGGAATCCAAAATGAAAAACGGTCCATTCAGATTCTGTTTTGGGTTTCATTGTCAAAATAACCTCGAAAATTTTCGGTTTCATTCCCAGTAGGTGATTTATAAAAATCGATCACCCTCGGCACGAAAATAGACATTGGTGACTACTACTGCTGCTGTGGACTATGAACGCGAACGAATCCGATGGTCGGCGCGGCATTCTCAGATTGTAGGGAGTATTCCACAACAGAAACACTTTCATGCGGACTCGGATTCGTTTCCCGATCTGAAAGTCGTCGACTCGAAGAGAAATTCACATGAGATTCGACGTTGAAAAATACGCCTGTTTCAGCCTTTCTTTTATCGGTTCGAGAGGAATCCAAAAGAAAAAACGTTCCATTCAAATTCTATTTTGTATTTCATTGTCGAAGTAAACTCGAGATTGTTCGGTTTCGTTCCCAGTAGATGATTTTTTGAAATCTATCTCCCTCGGCACGAAAATAGCCATTGAGGACTACTACTGCTGCTGATGATCGTTGCGGCATTCTCAGATTGCAGGGATTATTCCACAACAGAAACACTTGCATGCGGACTCGGATTCGTTTCCCGTTCTAAAAGTCGTCGACTCGAAAAGAAATTCACATGAGATTCGACGTTGATAAATACGCCTGTTTCATCAGTTTCTTTTATCGGTCCAAGAGGAATCCAAAATAAAAAACGATCCATTCAAATTCGGTTTTGTGTTCCATTGTCGAAATAACCTCGAGATTATTGGGTTTTATTCCCGGTAGGGGATTTTTTTAAATCGATCACCCTCGGCACAAAAATAGCCACTGAGGACTACTTCTGCTGCTGTGGGCGATGAACGTGATCGAATCCGATGATCGTTGCGGCATTCTCAGATTGCAGGGATTATTCCACAACAGAAACACTTGCATGCGGACTCGGATTCGTTTCCCGATCTAAAATTCCTCGACTCCAAAAGAAATTCACATGAGATTCGACGTTGATGAATACGCCTGTTTCACCAGTTTCTTTTATCGGTCCGAGAGGAATCCAAAATAAAAAACGATCCATTCAAATTCTGTTTTGTGTTTCATTGTCAAAATATCCTCGAGATTGTTCGGTTTCGATCCCAGTAGGTGAGTTTTAAAAATATATCACCCTCGGCACGAAAATAGCCATTGAGGACTGCTTCTGCTGCTGTGGACTATGAACGTGAACGAATCCGATGATCGGCGCAGCGTTCACAATTTGTAGGGATTATTTCACAATAGAAACATCTGCATGCGGACTCGGATTCGTTTCCCGATCTAAAATTCCTCGACTCCAAAAGAAATTCACATGAGATTCGACGTTGATGAATACGCCTGTTTCAACCGTTTCTTTTATCGGATCGAGATGAATCGAAAATGAAAATCGGTCCTTTAAAATTTCGTTTTGTGTTTCATTGTCGAAATAACCTCGAGATTGCCCGGATTTGTTCCCAGTAGGTGATTTTAAAAAATCGATCATCCTCGGCACGACAGTAGCCATTGAGGACTGCTACTGCTGCTGTGGAATATAAACGTGAACGAATCCGATGGTCGGCGCGGCATTCTCAGATTGCAGGGATTATTCCACAACAGAAACACTTGCATGCGGACTCGGAATCGTTTCCCGTTCTAAAAGTCGTCGACTCGAAAAGAAATTCACATGAGATTCGACGCTGATAAATACAACTTTTTCAACAGTTTCTTTTATCGGTTCGAGAGGAATCCAAAATAAAAAACGATCCATTCAAATTCGGTTTTGTGTTCCATTGTCGAAATAACCTCGAAATTATTGGGTTTTGTACTCAGTAGGGGATTTTTTTAAATCGATCACCCTCGGCACGAAAATAGCCATTGAAGACTACTACTGCTGCTGTGGACTATGCATGTGAACGAATCCGATGGTCGGCGCGACATTCTCAGATTGTAGGGATTATTCCACACCAGAAACACTTGCATGCGGACTCGGATTCGTTTCCCGTTCTAAAAGTCGTCGACTCGAAGAGAAATTCACATGAGATTCGACGTTGATAAATACGCCTGTTTCGGCCTTTCTTTTATCGGTTCGAGAGGAATCCAAAATGAAAACCGGTCCATTCAGATTCTGTTTTGGGTTTCATTGTCAAAATAACCTCGAGAATTTTCGGTTTCGTTCCCAGTAGGTGATTTTTAAAAATCGATCACCCTCGGCACGAAAATAGACATTGATGACGACTACTGCTGCTGTGGACTATGAACGTGAACGAATTCGATGGTCGGCGCGGCATTCTCAGATTGTAGGGAGTATTCCACAACAGAAACACTTTCATGCAGACTCGGATTCGTTTCCCGATCTGAAAGTCGTCGAGTCGAAGAGAAATTCACATGAGATTCGACGTTGAAAAATACGCCTGTTTCAGCTTTTCTTTTATCGGTTCGAGAGGAATCCAAAAGAAAAAACGTTCCATTCAAATTCTATTTTGTATTTCATTGTCGAAGTAAACTCGAGATTGTTCGGTTTCGTTCCCAGTAGATGATTTTTTGAAATCTATCTCCCTCGGCACGAAAATAGCCATTGAGGACTACTACTGCTGCTGTGGGCGATGAACGTGATCGAATCCGATGATCGTTGCGGCATTCTCAGATTGCAGGGATTATTCCACAACAGAAACACTTGCATGCGGACTCGGATTCGTTTCCCGTTCTAAAAGTCGTCGACTCGAAAAGAAATTCACATGAGATTCGACGTTGATAAATACGCCTGTTTCATCAGTTTCTTTTATCGGTCCAAGAGGAATCCAAAATAAAAAACGATCCATTCAAATTCGGTTTTGTGTTCCATTGTCGAAATAACCTCGAGATTATTGGGTTTTGTTCCCAGTAGGGGATTTTTTTAAATCGATCACCCTTGGCACGAAAATAGCCATTGAAGACTACTACTGCTGCTGTGGACTATGAATGTGAACGAATCCGATGGTCGGCGCGGCATTCTCAGATTGTAGGGAGTATTCCACAACAGAAACACTTGCATGCGGACTCGGATTCGTTTCCCGATCTGAAAGTCGTTGACTCGAAGAGAAATACACATGAGATTCGACGTTGATAAATACGCCTGTTTCAGCCTTTCTTTTATCGGTTCGAAAGGAATCCAAAATGAAAAACGGTCCATTCAGATTCTGTTTTGGGTTTCATTGTCAAAATAACCTCGAGAATTTTCGGTTTCATTCCCAGTCGGTGATTTTTAAAAATCGATCACCCTCGGCACGAAAATAGACATTGATGACTACTACTGCTGCTGTGGACTATGAACGCGAACGAATCCGATGGTCGGCGCGGCATTCTCAGATTGTAGGGAGTATTCCACAACAGAAACACTTTCATGCAGACTCGGATTCGTTTCCCGATCTGAAAGTCGTCGACTCGAAGAGAAATTCACATGAGATTCGACGTTGAAAAATACGCCTGTTTCAGCTTTTCTTTTATCGGTTCGAGAGGAATTCAAAAGAAAAAACGTTCCATTCAAATTCTATTTTGTATTTCATTGTCGAAGTAAACTCGAGATTGTTCGGTTTCGTTCCCAGTAGATGATTTTTTGAAATCTATCTCCCTCGGCACGAAAATAGCCATTGAGGACTACTACTGCTGCTGTGGGCGATGAACGTGATCGAATCCGATGATCGTTGCGGCATTCTCAGATTGCAGGGATTATTCCACAACAGAAACACTTGCATGCGGACTCGGATTCGTTTCCCGTTCTAAAAGTCGTCGACTCGAAAAGAAATTCACATGAGATTCGACGTTGATAAATACGCCTGTTTCATCAGTTTCTTTTATCGGTCCAAGAGGAATCCAAAATAAAAAACGATCCATTCAAATTCGGTTTTGTGTTCCATTGTCGAAATAACCTCGAGATTATTGGGTTTTGTTCCCAGTAGGGGATTTTTTTAAATCGATCACCCTCGGCACGAAAATAGCCATTGAAGACTACTACTGCTGCTGTGGACTATGAATGTGAACGAATCCGATGGTCGGCGCGGCATTCTCAGATTGTAGGGAGTATTCCACAACAGAAACACTTGCATGCGGACTCGGATTCGTTTCCCGATCTGAAAGTCGTTGACTCGAAGAGAAATACACATGAGATTCGACGTTGATAAATACGCCTGTTTCAGCCTTTCTTTTATCGGTTCGAAAGGAATCCAAAATGAAAAACGGTCCATTCAGATTCTGTTTTGGGTTTCATTGTCAAAATAACCTCGAGAATTTTCGGTTTCATTCCCAGTCGGTGATTTTTAAAAATCGATCACCCTCGGCACGAAAATAGACATTGATGACTACTACTGCTGCTGTGGACTATGAACGCGAACGAATCCGATGGTCGGCGCGGCATTCTCAGATTTTAGGGAGTATTCCACAACATAAACACTTTCATGCGGACTCGGATTCGTTTCCCGATCTGAAAGTCGTCGACTCGAAGAGAAATTCACATGAGATTCGACGTTGAAAAATACGCCTGTTTCAGCCTTTCTTTTATCGGTTCGAGAGGAATCCAAAAGAAAAAACGTTCCATTCAAATTCTATTTTGTATTTCATTGTCGAAGTAAACTCGAGATTGTTCGGTTTCGTTCCCAGTAGATGATTTTTTGAAATCTATCTCCCTCGGCACGAAAATAGCCATTGAGGACTACTACTGCTGCTGTGGGCGATGAACGTGATCGAATCCGATGATCGTTGCGGCATTCTCAGATTGCAGGGATGATTCCACAACAGAAACACTTGCATGCGGACTCGGATTCGTTTCCCGATCTAAAATTCCTCGACTCCAAAAGAAATTCACATGAGATTCGACGTTGATGAATACGCCTGTTTCACCAGTTTCTTTTATCGGTCCGAGAGGAATCCAAAATAAAAAACGATCCATTCAAATTCTGTTTTGTGTTTCATTGTCGAAATGACCTCGAGATTGTTCGGTTTCGTTCCCAGTAGGTGATTTTTAAAAATCTATCACCCTCGGCACGAAAATAGCCATTGAGGACTGCTTCTGCTGCTGTGGACTATGAACGTGAACGAATCCGATGATCGGCGCAGCGTTCTTAATTTGTAGGGAGTATTTCACAATAGAAACATCTGCATGCGGACTCGGATTCTTTTCCCGATCTAAAATTCCTCGACTCCAAAAGAAATTCACATGAGATTCGACGTTGATGAATACGCCTGTTTCAACCGTTTCTTTTATCGGATCGAGATGAATCGAAAATGAAAATCGGTCCTTTCAAATTTTGTTTTGTGTTTCATTGTCGAAATAACCTCGAGATTGCCCGGATTTGTTCCCAGTAGGTGATTTTAAAAAATCGATCATCCTCGGCACGACAGTAGCCATTGAGGACTGCTACTGCTGCTGTGGACTATAAACGTGAACGAATCCGATGGTCGGCGCGGCATTCTCAAATTGTAGGGATTATTCCACAACAGAAACACTTGGATGCGGACTCGGATTCGTTTCCCGATATAAAAGTCGTTGACTCGAAGAGAAATTCACATGAGATTCGACGCTGATAAATATGCCGATTTCAACCTTTTTTTATCGGTTCGAGGCGAATTCAAAATAAGAAACGGTCCTTTCAAATTCTGTTTTGTGGTTTATTGTCGAAATAACCTCGAGATTGTTCGGATTTGTTCCCAGTAGGTGATTTAAAAAAATCGATCACCCTCGGCACGATAATAGCCATTGAGGACTACTACTGCTGCTGTGGACGATGAACGTGAACGAATCCGATGGTCGGCGCGGCATTCTCATATTGTAGGGATTATTCCAGAACAGAAAGCCTTGCATGCGGACTCGGATTATTTTCCCGATCTAAAAGTCGTCGACTCGAAAAGAAATTCACGTGAGACACGACGTTGATAAATACGCCTGTTTCAACCATTTCTTTTATCGGTTCGAGAGGAATCCAAAATGAAAAACGGTCCATTCAGATTTTGTTTTGGGTTTCATTGTCAAAATAACCTCGAGAATTTTCGGTTTCGTTCCCAGTCGGTAATTTTTTAAAATCGATCACCCTCGGCACGAAAATAGCCATTGATGACTACTACTGCTGCTTTGGACTATGAACGTGAACGAATCCGATGGTCGGCGCGGCATTCTCAGATTGCAGGGATTATTCCACAACAGAAACACTTGCATGCGGACTCGGATTCGTTTCCCGTTCTAAAAGTCGTCGACTCGAAAAGAAATTCACATGAGATTCGACGCTGATAAATACGCCTTTTTCAACCGTTTCTTTTATCGGTTTGAGAGGAATCCAAAATAAAAAACGATCCATTCAAATTCGGTTTTGTGTTCCATTGTCGAAATAACCTCGAGATTATTGGGTTTTGTACTCAGTAGGGGATTTTTTTAAATCGATCACCCTCGGCACGAAAATAGCCATTGAAGACTACTACTGCTGCTGTGGACGATGCATGTGAACGAATCCGATGGTTGGCGCGACATTCTCAGATTGCAGGGATTATTCCACAACAGAAACACTTGCATGCGGACTCGGATTCGTTTCCCGTTCTAAAAGTCGTCGACTCGAAGAGAAATTCACATGAGATTCGACGTTGATAAATACGCCTGTTTCGGCCTTTCTTTTATCGGTTCGAGAGGAATCCAAAATGAAAACCGGTCCATTCAGATTCTATTTTGTATTTCATTGTCGAATTAAACTCGAGATTGTTCGGTTTCGTTCCCAGTAGATGATTTTTTGAAATCTATCTCCCTCGGCACGAAAATAGCCATTGAGGACTACTACTGCTGCTGTGGGCGATGAACGTGATCGAATCCGATGATCGTTGCGGCATTCTCAGATTGCAGGGATTATTCCACAACAGAAACACTTGCATGCGGACTCGGATTCGTTTCCCGATCTAAAATTCCTCGACTTCAAAAGAAATTCACATGAGATTCGACGATGATGAATACGCCTGTTTCAACCGTTTCTTTTATCGGTTCGAGAGGAATCCAAAATAAAAAACGATCTATTCAAATTCGGTTTTGTGTTCCATTGTCGAAATAACCTCAAGATTATTGGGTTTTGTTCCCAGTAGGGGATTTTTTTAAATCGATCACCCTCGGCACGAAAATAGCCATTGAAGACTACTGCTGCTGTGGACTATGAATGTGAACGAACCCGATGGTCGGCGCGGCATTCTCAGATTGTAGGGAGTATTCCACAACAGAAACACTTGCATGCGGACTCGGATTCGTTTCTCGATCTGAAAGTCGTCGACTCGAAGAGAAATTCACATGAGATTCGACGTTGATAAATACGCCTGTTTCAGCCTTTCTTTTATCGGTTCGAGAGGAATCCAAAAGAAAAAACGTTCCATTCAAATTCTATTTTGTATTTCATTGTTGCAGTGAACTCGAGATTGTTCGGTTTCGTTCCCAGTAGGGGATTTTTTGAAATCGATCACCCTCGGCACGACAATAGCCATTGAGGACTACTACTGCTGCTGTGGACGATCAACGTGAACGAATCCGCTGGTCGGCGCGACATTTTCAGATTGCAGGGATTATTCCACAACAGAAACACTTGCATGCGGACTCGGATTCGTTTCCCGTTCTAAAAGTCGTCGACTCGAAAAGAAATTCACATGAGATTCGACGTTGATAAATACGCCTGTTTCACCAGTTTCTTTTATCGGTCCGAGAGGAATCCAAAATAAAAAACGATCCATTCAAATTCTGTTTTGTGTTTCATTGTCGAAATGACCTCGAGATTGTTCGGATTTGTTCCCAGTAGGTGATTTAAAAAAATCGATCACCCTCGGCACGATAATAGCCATTGAGGACTACTACTGCTGCTGTGGACGATGAACGTGAACGAATCCGATGGTCGGCGCGGCATTCTCATATTGTAAGGATTATTCCAGAACAGAACGACTTGCATGCGGACTCGGATTATTTTCCCGATCTAAAAGTCGTCGACTCGAAAAGAAATTCACGTGAGACACGACGTTGATAAATACGCCTGTTTCAACCATTTCTTTTATCGGTTCGAGAGGAATCCAAAATGAAAAACGGTCCATTCAGATTTTGTTTTGGGTTTCATTGTCAAAATAACCTCGAGAATTTTCGGTTTCGTTCCCAGTAGGTGATTTTTAAAAATCGATCACCCTCGGCACGAAAATAGACATTGATGACTACTACTGCTGCTGTGGACTATGAACGCGAACGAATCCGATGGTCGGCGCGGCATTCTCAGATTTTAGGGAGTATTCCACAACATAAACACTTTCATGCGGACTCGGATTCATTTCCCGATCTGAAAGTCGTCGACTCGAAGAGAAATTCACATGAGATTCGACGTTGAAAAATACGCCTGTTTCAGCCTTTCTTTTATCGGTTCGAGAGGAATCCAAAAGAAAAAACGTTCCATTCAAATTCTATTTTATATTTCATTGTCGAAGTAAACTCGAGATTGTTCGGTTTCGTTCCCAGTAGATGATTTTTTGAAATCTATCTCCCTCGGCACGAAAATAGCCATTGAGGACTACTACTGCTGCTGTGGGCGATGAACGTGATCGAATCCGATGATCGTTGCGGCATTCTCAGATTGCAGGGATTATTCCACAACAGAAACACTTGCATGCGGACTCGGATTCGTTTCCCGTTCTAAAAGTCGTCGACTCGAAAAGAAATTCACATGAGATTCGACGTTGATAAATACGCCTGTTTCATCAGTTTCTTTTATCGGTCCAAGAGGAATCCAAAATAAAAAACGATCCATTCAAATTCGGTTTTGTGTTCCATTGTCGAAATAACCTCGAGATTATTGGGTTTTGTTCCCAGTAGGGGATTTTTTTAAATCGATCACCCTTGGCACGAAAATAGCCATTGAAGACTACTACTGCTGCTGTGGACTATGAATGTGAACGAATCCGATGGTCGGCGCGGCATTCTCAGATTGTAGGGAGTATTCCACAACAGAAACACTTGCATGCGGACTCGGATTCGTTTCCCGATCTGAAAGTCGTTGACTCGAAGAGAAATACACATGAGATTCGACGTTGATAAATACGCCTGTTTCAGCCTTTCTTTTATCGGTTCGAAAGGAATCCAAAATGAAAAACGGTCCATTCAGATTCTGTTTTGGGTTTCATTGTCAAAATAACCTCGAGAATTTTCGGTTTCATTCCCAGTCGGTGATTTTTAAAAATCGATCACCCTCGGCACGAAAATAGACATTGATGACTACTACTGCTGCTGTGGACTATGAACGCGAACGAATCCGATGGTCGGCGCGGCATTCTCAGATTGTAGGGAGTATTCCACAACAGAAACACTTTCATGCAGACTCGGATTCGTTTCCCGATCTGAAAGTCGTCGACTCGAAGAGAAATTCACATGAGATTCGACGTTGAAAAATACGCCTGTTTCAGCTTTTCTTTTATCGGTTCGAGAGGAATTCAAAAGAAAAAACGTTCCATTCAAATTCTATTTTGTATTTCATTGTCGAAGTAAACTCGAGATTGTTCGGTTTCGTTCCCAGTAGATGATTTTTTGAAATCTATCTCCCTCGGCACGAAAATAGCCATTGAGGACTACTACTGCTGCTGTGGGCGATGAACGTGATCGAATCCGATGATCGTTGCGGCATTCTCAGATTGCAGGGATTATTCCACAACAGAAACACTTGCATGCGGACTCGGATTCGTTTCCCGTTCTAAAAGTCGTCGACTCGAAAAGAAATTCACATGAGATTCGACGTTGATAAATACGCCTGTTTCATCAGTTTCTTTTATCGGTCCAAGAGGAATCCAAAATAAAAAACGATCCATTCAAATTCGGTTTTGTGTTCCATTGTCGAAATAACCTCGAGATTATTGGGTTTTGTTCCCAGTAGGGGATTTTTTTAAATCGATCACCCTCGGCACGAAAATAGCCATTGAAGACTACTACTGCTGCTGTGGACTATGAATGTGAACGAATCCGATGGTCGGCGCGGCATTCTCAGATTGTAGGGAGTATTCCACAACAGAAACACTTGCATGCGGACTCGGATTCGTTTCCCGATCTGAAAGTCGTTGACTCGAAGAGAAATACACATGAGATTCGACGTTGATAAATACGCCTGTTTCAGCCTTTCTTTTATCGGTTCGAAAGGAATCCAAAATGAAAAACGGTCCATTCAGATTCTGTTTTGGGTTTCATTGTCAAAATAACCTCGAGAATTTTCGGTTTCATTCCCAGTCGGTGATTTTTAAAAATCGATCACCCTCGGCACGAAAATAGACATTGATGACTACTACTGCTGCTGTGGACTATGAACGCGAACGAATCCGATGGTCGGCGCGGCATTCTCAGATTTTAGGGAGTATTCCACAACATAAACACTTTCATGCGGACTCGGATTCGTTTCCCGATCTGAAAGTCGTCGACTCGAAGAGAAATTCACATGAGATTCGACGTTGAAAAATACGCCTGTTTCAGCCTTTCTTTTATCGGTTCGAGAGGAATCCAAAAGAAAAAACGTTCCATTCAAATTCTATTTTGTATTTCATTGTCGAAGTAAACTCGAGATTGTTCGGTTTCGTTCCCAGTAGATGATTTTTTGAAATCTATCTCCCTCGGCACGAAAATAGCCATTGAGGACTACTACTGCTGCTGTGGGCGATGAACGTGATCGAATCCGATGATCGTTGCGGCATTCTCAGATTGCAGGGATGATTCCACAACAGAAACACTTGCATGCGGACTCGGATTCGTTTCCCGATCTAAAATTCCTCGACTCCAAAAGAAATTCACATGAGATTCGACGTTGATGAATACGCCTGTTTCACCAGTTTCTTTTATCGGTCCGAGAGGAATCCAAAATAAAAAACGATCCATTCAAATTCTGTTTTGTGTTTCATTGTCGAAATGACCTCGAGATTGTTCGGTTTCGTTCCCAGTAGGTGATTTTTAAAAATCTATCACCCTCGGCACGAAAATAGCCATTGAGGACTGCTTCTGCTGCTGTGGACTATGAACGTGAACGAATCCGATGATCGGCGCAGCGTTCTTAATTTGTAGGGAGTATTTCACAATAGAAACATCTGCATGCGGACTCGGATTCTTTTCCCGATCTAAAATTCCTCGACTCCAAAAGAAATTCACATGAGATTCGACGTTGATGAATACGCCTGTTTCAACCGTTTCTTTTATCGGATCGAGATGAATCGAAAATGAAAATCGGTCCTTTCAAATTTTGTTTTGTGTTTCATTGTCGAAATAACCTCGAGATTGCCCGGATTTGTTCCCAGTAGGTGATTTTAAAAAATCGATCATCCTCGGCACGACAGTAGCCATTGAGGACTGCTACTGCTGCTGTGGACTATAAACGTGAACGAATCCGATGGTCGGCGCGGCATTCTCAAATTGTAGGGATTATTCCACAACAGAAACACTTGGATGCGGACTCGGATTCGTTTCCCGATATAAAAGTCGTTGACTCGAAGAGAAATTCACATGAGATTCGACGCTGATAAATATGCCGATTTCAACCTTTTTTTATCGGTTCGAGGCGAATTCAAAATAAGAAACGGTCCTTTCAAATTCTGTTTTGTGGTTTATTGTCGAAATAACCTCGAGATTGTTCGGATTTGTTCCCAGTAGGTGATTTAAAAAAATCGATCACCCTCGGCACGATAATAGCCATTGAGGACTACTACTGCTGCTGTGGACGATGAACGTGAACGAATCCGATGGTCGGCGCGGCATTCTCATATTGTAGGGATTATTCCAGAACAGAAAGCCTTGCATGCGGACTCGGATTATTTTCCCGATCTAAAAGTCGTCGACTCGAAAAGAAATTCACGTGAGACACGACGTTGATAAATACGCCTGTTTCAACCATTTCTTTTATCGGTTCGAGAGGAATCCAAAATGAAAAACGGTCCATTCAGATTTTGTTTTGGGTTTCATTGTCAAAATAACCTCGAGAATTTTCGGTTTCGTTCCCAGTCGGTAATTTTTTAAAATCGATCACCCTCGGCACGAAAATAGCCATTGATGACTACTACTGCTGCTTTGGACTATGAACGTGAACGAATCCGATGGTCGGCGCGGCATTCTCAGATTGCAGGGATTATTCCACAACAGAAACACTTGCATGCGGACTCGGATTCGTTTCCCGTTCTAAAAGTCGTCGACTCGAAAAGAAATTCACATGAGATTCGACGCTGATAAATACGCCTTTTTCAACCGTTTCTTTTATCGGTTTGAGAGGAATCCAAAATAAAAAACGATCCATTCAAATTCGGTTTTGTGTTCCATTGTCGAAATAACCTCGAGATTATTGGGTTTTGTACTCAGTAGGGGATTTTTTTAAATCGATCACCCTCGGCACGAAAATAGCCATTGAAGACTACTACTGCTGCTGTGGACGATGCATGTGAACGAATCCGATGGTTGGCGCGACATTCTCAGATTGCAGGGATTATTCCACAACAGAAACACTTGCATGCGGACTCGGATTCGTTTCCCGTTCTAAAAGTCGTCGACTCGAAGAGAAATTCACATGAGATTCGACGTTGATAAATACGCCTGTTTCGGCCTTTCTTTTATCGGTTCGAGAGGAATCCAAAATGAAAACCGGTCCATTCAGATTCTATTTTGTATTTCATTGTCGAATTAAACTCGAGATTGTTCGGTTTCGTTCCCAGTAGATGATTTTTTGAAATCTATCTCCCTCGGCACGAAAATAGCCATTGAGGACTACTACTGCTGCTGTGGGCGATGAACGTGATCGAATCCGATGATCGTTGCGGCATTCTCAGATTGCAGGGATTATTCCACAACAGAAACACTTGCATGCGGACTCGGATTCGTTTCCCGATCTAAAATTCCTCGACTTCAAAAGAAATTCACATGAGATTCGACGATGATGAATACGCCTGTTTCAACCGTTTCTTTTATCGGTTCGAGAGGAATCCAAAATAAAAAACGATCTATTCAAATTCGGTTTTGTGTTCCATTGTCGAAATAACCTCAAGATTATTGGGTTTTGTTCCCAGTAGGGGATTTTTTTAAATCGATCACCCTCGGCACGAAAATAGCCATTGAAGACTACTGCTGCTGTGGACTATGAATGTGAACGAACCCGATGGTCGGCGCGGCATTCTCAGATTGTAGGGAGTATTCCACAACAGAAACACTTGCATGCGGACTCGGATTCGTTTCTCGATCTGAAAGTCGTCGACTCGAAGAGAAATTCACATGAGATTCGACGTTGATAAATACGCCTGTTTCAGCCTTTCTTTTATCGGTTCGAGAGGAATCCAAAAGAAAAAACGTTCCATTCAAATTCTATTTTGTATTTCATTGTTGCAGTGAACTCGAGATTGTTCGGTTTCGTTCCCAGTAGGGGATTTTTTGAAATCGATCACCCTCGGCACGACAATAGCCATTGAGGACTACTACTGCTGCTGTGGACGATCAACGTGAACGAATCCGCTGGTCGGCGCGACATTTTCAGATTGCAGGGATTATTCCACAACAGAAACACTTGCATGCGGACTCGGATTCGTTTCCCGTTCTAAAAGTCGTCGACTCGAAAAGAAATTCACATGAGATTCGACGTTGATAAATACGCCTGTTTCACCAGTTTCTTTTATCGGTCCGAGAGGAATCCAAAATAAAAAACGATCCATTCAAATTCTGTTTTGTGTTTCATTGTCGAAATGACCTCGAGATTGTTCGGATTTGTTCCCAGTAGGTGATTTAAAAAAATCGATCACCCTCGGCACGATAATAGCCATTGAGGACTACTACTGCTGCTGTGGACGATGAACGTGAACGAATCCGATGGTCGGCGCGGCATTCTCATATTGTAAGGATTATTCCAGAACAGAACGACTTGCATGCGGACTCGGATTATTTTCCCGATCTAAAAGTCGTCGACTCGAAAAGAAATTCACGTGAGACACGACGTTGATAAATACGCCTGTTTCAGCCTTTCTTTTATCGGTTCGAAAGGAATCCAAAATGAAAAACGGTCCATTCAGATTCTGTTTTGGGTTTCATTGTCAAAATAACCTCGAGAATTTTCGGTTTCATTCCCAGTCGGTGATTTTTAAAAATCGATCACCCTCGGCACGAAAATAGACATTGATGACTACTACTGCTGCTGTGGACTATGAACGCGAACGAATCCGATGGTCGGCGCGGCATTCTCAGATTTTAGGGAGTATTCCACAACATAAACACTTTCATGCGGACTCGGATTCGTTTCCCGATCTGAAAGTCGTCGACTCGAAGAGAAATTCACATGAGATTCGACGTTGAAAAATACGCCTGTTTCAGCCTTTCTTTTATCGGTTCGAGAGGAATCCAAAAGAAAAAACGTTCCATTCAAATTCTATTTTGTATTTCATTGTCGAAGTAAACTCGAGATTGTTCGGTTTCGTTCCCAGTAGATGATTTTTTGAAATCTATCTCCCTCGGCACGAAAATAGCCATTGAGGACTACTACTGCTGCTGTGGGCGATGAACGTGATCGAATCCGATGATCGTTGCGGCATTCTCAGATTGCAGGGATGATTCCACAACAGAAACACTTGCATGCGGACTCGGATTCGTTTCCCGATCTAAAATTCCTCGACTCCAAAAGAAATTCACATGAGATTCGACGTTGATGAATACGCCTGTTTCACCAGTTTCTTTTATCGGTCCGAGAGGAATCCAAAATAAAAAACGATCCATTCAAATTCTGTTTTGTGTTTCATTGTCGAAATGACCTCGAGATTGTTCGGTTTCGTTCCCAGTAGGTGATTTTTAAAAATCTATCACCCTCGGCACGAAAATAGCCATTGAGGACTGCTTCTGCTGCTGTGGACTATGAACGTGAACGAATCCGATGATCGGCGCAGCGTTCTTAATTTGTAGGGAGTATTTCACAATAGAAACATCTGCATGCGGACTCGGATTCTTTTCCCGATCTAAAATTCCTCGACTCCAAAAGAAATTCACATGAGATTCGACGTTGATGAATACGCCTGTTTCAACCGTTTCTTTTATCGGATCGAGATGAATCGAAAATGAAAATCGGTCCTTTCAAATTTTGTTTTGTGTTTCATTGTCGAAATAACCTCGAGATTGCCCGGATTTGTTCCCAGTAGGTGATTTTAAAAAATCGATCATCCTCGGCACGACAGTAGCCATTGAGGACTGCTACTGCTGCTGTGGACTATAAACGTGAACGAATCCGATGGTCGGCGCGGCATTCTCAAATTGTAGGGATTATTCCACAACAGAAACACTTGGATGCGGACTCGGATTCGTTTCCCGATATAAAAGTCGTTGACTCGAAGAGAAATTCACATGAGATTCGACGCTGATAAATATGCCGATTTCAACCTTTTTTTATCGGTTCGAGGCGAATTCAAAATAAGAAACGGTCCTTTCAAATTCTGTTTTGTGGTTTATTGTCGAAATAACCTCGAGATTGTTCGGATTTGTTCCCAGTAGGTGATTTAAAAAAATCGATCACCCTCGGCACGATAATAGCCATTGAGGACTACTACTGCTGCTGTGGACGATGAACGTGAACGAATCCGATGGTCGGCGCGGCATTCTCATATTGTAGGGATTATTCCAGAACAGAAAGCCTTGCATGCGGACTCGGATTATTTTCCCGATCTAAAAGTCGTCGACTCGAAAAGAAATTCACGTGAGACACGACGTTGATAAATACGCCTGTTTCAACCATTTCTTTTATCGGTTCGAGAGGAATCCAAAATGAAAAACGGTCCATTCAGATTTTGTTTTGGGTTTCATTGTCAAAATAACCTCGAGAATTTTCGGTTTCGTTCCCAGTCGGTAATTTTTTAAAATCGATCACCCTCGGCACGAAAATAGCCATTGATGACTACTACTGCTGCTTTGGACTATGAACGTGAACGAATCCGATGGTCGGCGCGGCATTCTCAGATTGCAGGGATTATTCCACAACAGAAACACTTGCATGCGGACTCGGATTCGTTTCCCGTTCTAAAAGTCGTCGACTCGAAAAGAAATTCACATGAGATTCGACGCTGATAAATACGCCTTTTTCAACCGTTTCTTTTATCGGTTTGAGAGGAATCCAAAATAAAAAACGATCCATTCAAATTCGGTTTTGTGTTCCATTGTCGAAATAACCTCGAGATTATTGGGTTTTGTACTCAGTAGGGGATTTTTTTAAATCGATCACCCTCGGCACGAAAATAGCCATTGAAGACTACTACTGCTGCTGTGGACGATGCATGTGAACGAATCCGATGGTTGGCGCGACATTCTCAGATTGCAGGGATTATTCCACAACAGAAACACTTGCATGCGGACTCGGATTCGTTTCCCGTTCTAAAAGTCGTCGACTCGAAGAGAAATTCACATGAGATTCGACGTTGATAAATACGCCTGTTTCGGCCTTTCTTTTATCGGTTCGAGAGGAATCCAAAATGAAAACCGGTCCATTCAGATTCTATTTTGTATTTCATTGTCGAATTAAACTCGAGATTGTTCGGTTTCGTTCCCAGTAGATGATTTTTTGAAATCTATCTCCCTCGGCACGAAAATAGCCATTGAGGACTACTACTGCTGCTGTGGGCGATGAACGTGATCGAATCCGATGATCGTTGCGGCATTCTCAGATTGCAGGGATTATTCCACAACAGAAACACTTGCATGCGGACTCGGATTCGTTTCCCGATCTAAAATTCCTCGACTTCAAAAGAAATTCACATGAGATTCGACGATGATGAATACGCCTGTTTCAACCGTTTCTTTTATCGGTTCGAGAGGAATCCAAAATAAAAAACGATCTATTCAAATTCGGTTTTGTGTTCCATTGTCGAAATAACCTCAAGATTATTGGGTTTTGTTCCCAGTAGGGGATTTTTTTAAATCGATCACCCTCGGCACGAAAATAGCCATTGAAGACTACTGCTGCTGTGGACTATGAATGTGAACGAACCCGATGGTCGGCGCGGCATTCTCAGATTGTAGGGAGTATTCCACAACAGAAACACTTGCATGCGGACTCGGATTCGTTTCTCGATCTGAAAGTCGTCGACTCGAAGAGAAATTCACATGAGATTCGACGTTGATAAATACGCCTGTTTCAGCCTTTCTTTTATCGGTTCGAGAGGAATCCAAAAGAAAAAACGTTCCATTCAAATTCTATTTTGTATTTCATTGTTGCAGTGAACTCGAGATTGTTCGGTTTCGTTCCCAGTAGGGGATTTTTTGAAATCGATCACCCTCGGCACGACAATAGCCATTGAGGACTACTACTGCTGCTGTGGACGATCAACGTGAACGAATCCGCTGGTCGGCGCGACATTTTCAGATTGCAGGGATTATTCCACAACAGAAACACTTGCATGCGGACTCGGATTCGTTTCCCGTTCTAAAAGTCGTCGACTCGAAAAGAAATTCACATGAGATTCGACGTTGATAAATACGCCTGTTTCACCAGTTTCTTTTATCGGTCCGAGAGGAATCCAAAATAAAAAACGATCCATTCAAATTCTGTTTTGTGTTTCATTGTCGAAATGACCTCGAGATTGTTCGGATTTGTTCCCAGTAGGTGATTTAAAAAAATCGATCACCCTCGGCACGATAATAGCCATTGAGGACTACTACTGCTGCTGTGGACGATGAACGTGAACGAATCCGATGGTCGGCGCGGCATTCTCATATTGTAAGGATTATTCCAGAACAGAACGACTTGCATGCGGACTCGGATTATTTTCCCGATCTAAAAGTCGTCGACTCGAAAAGAAATTCACGTGAGACACGACGTTGATAAATACGCCTGTTTCAACCATTTCTTTTATCGGTTCGAGAGGAATCCAAAATGAAAAACGGTCCATTCAGATTTTGTTTTGGGTTTCATTGTCAAAATAACCTCGAGAATTTTCGGTTTCGTTCCCAGTAGGTGATTTTTAAAAATCGATCACCCTCGGCACGAAAATAGACATTGATGACTACTACTGCTGCTGTGGACTATGAACGCGAACGAATCCGATGGTCGGCGCGGCATTCTCAGATTTTAGGGAGTATTCCACAACATAAACACTTTCATGCGGACTCGGATTCATTTCCCGATCTGAAAGTCGTCGACTCGAAGAGAAATTCACATGAGATTCGACGTTGAAAAATACGCCTGTTTCAGCCTTTCTTTTATCGGTTCGAGAGGAATCCAAAAGAAAAAACGTTCCATTCAAATTCTATTTTATATTTCATTGTCGAAGTAAACTCGAGATTGTTCGGTTTCGTTCCCAGTAGATGATTTTTTGAAATCTATCTCCCTCGGCACGAAAATAGCCATTGAGGACTACTACTGCTGCTGTGGGCGATGAACGTGATCGAATCCGATGATCGTTGCGGCATTCTCAGATTGCAGGGATGATTCCACAACAGAAACACTTGCATGCGGACTCGGATTCGTTTCCCGATCTAAAATTCCTCGACTCCAAAAGAAATTCACATGAGATTCGACGTTGATGAATACGCCTGTTTCAACCGTTTCTTTTATCGGTTCGAGAGGAATCCAAAATAAAAAACGATCTATTCAAATTCGGTTTTGTGTTCCATTGTCGAAATAACCTCAAGATTATTGGGTTTTGTTCCCAGTAGGGGATTTTTTTAAATCGATCACCCTCGGCACGAAAATAGCCATTGAAGACTACTACTGCTGCTGTGGACTATGAATGTGAACGAATCCGATGGTCGGCGCGGCATTCTCAGATTGTAGGGAGTATTCCACAACAGAAACACTTGCATGCGGACTCCGATTCGTTTCTCGATCTGAAAGTCGTCGACTCGAAGAGAAATTCACATGAGATTCGACGTTGAAAAATACGCCTGTTTCAGCTTTTCTTTTATCGGTTCGAGAGGAATCCAAAAGAAAAAACGTTCCATTCAAATTCTATTTTGTATTTCATTGTCGAAGTAAACTCGAGATTGTTCGGTTTCGTTCCCAGTAGATGATTTTTTGAAATCTATCTCCCTCGGCACGAAAATAGCCATTGAGGACTACTACTGCTGCTGTGGGCGATGAACGTGATCGAATCCGATGATCGTTGCGGCATTCTCAGATTGCAGGGATTATTCCACAACAGAAACACT
The DNA here is from genome assembly GCA_964007375.1 of Ophion obscuratus. NCBI lineage: Eukaryota > Metazoa > Arthropoda > Insecta > Hymenoptera > Ichneumonidae > Ophion > Ophion obscuratus. The sequence continues at coordinate 46,888,203 of OZ023315.1, forward strand.
TGCATGCGGACTCGGATTCGTTTCCCGTTCCAAAAGTCGTCGACTCGAAAAGAAATTCACATGAGATTCGACGTTGATAAATACGCCTGTTTCATCAGTTTCTTTTATCGGTCCAAGAGGAATCCAAAATAAAAAACGATCCATTCAAATTCGGTTTTGTGTTCCATTGTCGAAATAACCTCGAGATTATTGGGTTTTGTTCCCAGTAGGGGATTTTTTTTAATCGATCACCCTCGGCACGAAAATAGCCATTGAAGACTACTACTGCTGCTGTGGACTATGAATGTGAACGAATCCGATGGTCGGCGCGGCATTCTCAGATTGTAGGGAGTATTCCACAACAGAAACACTTGCATGCGGACTCGGATTCGTTTCCCGATCTGAAAGTCGTTGACTCGAAGAGAAATACACATGAGAATCGACGTTGATAAATACGCCTGTTTCAGCCTTTCTTTTATCGGTTCGAAAGGAATCCAAAATGAAAAACGGTCCATTAAGATTCTGTTTTGGGTTTCATTGTCAAAATAACCTCGAGAATTTTCGGTTTCATTCCCAGTCGGTGATTTTTAAAAATCGAACACCCTCGGCACGAAAATAGACATTGATGACTACTACTGCTGCTGTGGACTATGAACGCGAACGAATCCGATGGTCGGCGCGGCATTCTCAGATTTTAGGGAGTATTCCACAACATAAACACTTTCATGCGGACTCGGATTCGTTTCCCGATCTGAAAGTCGTCGACTCGAAGAGAAATTCACATGAGATTCGACGTTGAAAAATACGCCTGTTTCAGCCTTTCTTTTATCGGTTCGAGAGGAATCCAAAAGAAAAAACGTTCCATTCAAATTCTATTTTGTATTTCATTGTCGAAGTAAACTCGAGATTGTTCGGTTTCGTTCCCAGTAGATGATTTTTTGAAATCTATCTCCCTCGGCACGAAAATAGCCATTGAGGACTACTACTGCTGCTGTGGGCGATGAACGTGATCGAATCCGATGATCGTTGCGGCATTCTCAAATTGCAGGGATGATTCCACAACAGAAACACTTGCATGCGGACTCGGATTCGTTGCCCGATCTAAAATTCCTCGACTCCAAAAGAAATTCACATGAGATTCGACGTTGATGAATACGCCTGTTTCACCAGTTTCTTTTATCGGTCCGAGAGGAATCCAAAATAAAAAACGATCCATTCAAATTCGGTTTTGTGTTCCATTGTCGAAATAACCTCGAGATTATTGGGTTTTGTTCCCAGTAGGGGATTTTTTTAAATCGATCACCCTCGGCACGAAAATAGCCATTGAAGACTACTACTGCTGCTGTGGACTATGAATGTGAACGAACCCGATGGTCGGCGCGGCATTCTCAGATTGTAGGGAGTATTCCACAACAGAAACACTTGCATGCGGACTCGGATTCGTTTCTCGATCTGAAAGTCGTCGACTCGAAGAGAAATTCACATGAGATTCGACGTTGATAAATACGCCTGTTTCAGCCTTTCTTTTATCGGTTCGAGAGGAATCCAAAAGAAAAAACGTTCCATTCAAATTCTATTTTGTATTTCATTGTTGCAGTGAACTCGAGATTGTTCGGTTTCGTTCCCAGTAGGGGATTTTTTGAAATCGATCACCCTCGGCACGACAATAGCCATTGAGGACTACTACTGCTGCTGTGGACGATCAACGTGAACGAATCCGCTGGTCGGCGCGACATTTTCAGATTGCAGGGATTATTCCACAACAGAAACACTTGCATGCGGACTCGGATTCGTTTCCCGTTCTAAAAGTCGTCGACTCGAAAAGAAATTCACATGAGATTCGACGTTGATAAATACGCCTGTTTCACCAGTTTCTTTTATCGGTCCGAGAGGAATCCAAAATAAAAAACGATCCATTCAAATTCTGTTTTGTGTTTCATTGTCGAAATGACCTCGAGATTGTTCGGATTTGTTCCCAGTAGGTGATTTAAAAAAATCGATCACCCTCGGCACGATAATAGCCATTGAGGACTACTACTGCTGCTGTGGACGATGAACGTGAACGAATCCGATGGTCGGCGCGGCATTCTCATATTGTAAGGATTATTCCAGAACAGAACGACTTGCATGCGGATTCGGATTATTTTCCCGATCTAAAAGTCGTCGACTCGAAAAGAAATTCACGTGAGACACGACGTTGATAAATACGCCTCTTTCAACCATTTCTTTTATCGGTTCGAGAGGAATCCAAAATGAAAAACGGTCCATTCAGATTTTGTTTTGGGTTTCATTGTCAAAATAACCTCGAGAATTTTCGGTTTCGTTCCCAGTAGGTGATTTTTAAAAATCGATCACCCTCGGCACGAAAATAGACATTGATGACTACTACTGCTGCTGTGGACTATGAACGCGAACGAATCCGATGGTCGGCGCGGCATTCTCAGATTTTAGGGAGTATTCCACAACATAAACACTTTCATGCGGACTCGGATTCGTTTCCCGATCTGAAAGTCGTCGACTCGAAGAGAAATTCACATGAGATTCGACGTTGAAAAATACGCCTGTTTCAGCCTTTCTTTTATCGGTTCGAGAGGAATCCAAAAGAAAAAACGTTCCATTCAAATTCTATTTTATATTTCATTGTCGAAGTAAACTCGAGATTGTTCGGTTTCGTTCCCAGTAGATGATTTTTTGAAATCTATCTCCCTCGGCACGAAAATAGCCATTGAGGACTACTACTGCTGCTGTGGGCGATGAACGTGATCGAATCCGATGATCGTTGCGGCATTCTCAGATTGCAGGGATGATTCCACAACAGAAACACTTGCATGCGGACTCGGATTCGTTTCCCGATCTAAAATTCCTCGACTCCAAAAGAAATTCACATGAGATTCGACGTTGATGAATACGCCTGTTTCACCAGTTTCTTTTATCGGTCCGAGAGGAATCCAAAATAAAAAACGATCCATTCAAATTCTGTTTTGTGTTTCATTGTCGAAATGACCTCGAGATTGTTCGGTTTCGTTCCCAGTAGGTTATTTTTAAAAATCTATCACCCTCGGCACGAAAATAGCCATTGAGGACTGCTTCTGCTGCTGTGGACTATGAACGTGAACGAATCCGATGATCGGCGCAGCGTTCTCAATTTGTAGGGAGTATTTCACAATAGAAACATCTGCATGCGGACTCGGATTCTTTTCCCGATCTAAAATTCCTCGACTCCAAAAGAAATTCACATGAGATTCGACGTTGATGAATACGCCTTTTTCAACCGTTTCTTTTATCGGTTCGAGAGGAATCCAAAATAAAAAACGATCCATTCAAATTCGGTTTTGTGTTCCATTGTCGAAATAACCTCGAGATTATTGGGTTTTGTACTCAGTAGGGGATTTTTTTAAATTGATCACCCTCGGCACGAAAATAGCCATTGAAGACTACTACTGCTGCTGTGGACGATGCATGTGAACGAATCCGATGGTTGGCGCGACATTCTCAGATTGCAGGGATTATTCCACAACAGAAACACTTGCATGCGGACTCGGATTCGTTTCCCGTTCTAAAAGTCGTCGACTCGAAGAGAAATTCACATGAGATTCGACGTTGATAAATACGCCTGTTTCGGCCTTTCTTTTATCGGTTCGAGAGGAATCCAAAATGAAAACCGGTCCATTCAGATTCTATTTTGTATTTCATTGTCGAATTAAACTCGAGATTGTTCGGTTTCGTTCCCAGTAGATGATTTTTTGAAATCTATCTCCCTCGGCACGAAAATAGCCATTGAGGACTACTACTGCTGCTGTGGGCGATGAACGTGATCGAATCCGATGATCGTTGCGGCATTCTCAGATGGCAGGGATTATTCCACAACAGAAACACTTGCATGCGGACTCGGATTCGTTTCCCGATCTAAAATTCCTCGACTCCAAAAGAAATTCACATGAGATTCGACGTTGATGAATACGCCTGTTTCAACCGTTTCTTTTATCGGTTCGAGAGGAATCCAAAATAAAAAACGATCTATTCAAATTCGGTTTTGTGTTCCATTGTCGAAATAACCTCAAGATTATTGGGTTTTGTTCCCAGTAGGGGATTTTTTTTTAAATCGATCACCCTCGGCACGAAAATAGCCATTGAAGACTACTACTGCTGCTGTGGACTATGAATGTGAACGAATCCGATAGTCGGCGCGGCATTCTCAGATTGTAGGGAGTATTCCACAACAGAAAGAGTTGCATGCGGACTCGGATTCGTTTCCCGATCTGAAAGTCGTCGACTCGAAGAGAAATTCACATGAGATTCGACGTTGATAAATACGCCTGTTTCAGCCTTTCTTTTATCGGTTCGAGAGGAATCCAAAAGAAAAAACGTTCCATTCAAATTCTATTTTGTATTTCATTGTTGCAGTAAACTCGAGATTGTTCGGTTTCGTTCCCAGTAGGGGATTTTTTGAAATCGATCACGCTCGGCACGACAATAGCCATTGAGGACTACTACTGCTGCTGTGGACGATCAACGTGAACGAATCCGCTGGTCGGCGCGACATTTTCAGATTGCAGGGATTATTCCACAACAGAAACACTTGCATGCTGACTCGGATTCGTTCCCCGTTCTAAAAGTCGTCGACTCGAAAAGAAATTCACATGAGATTCGACGTTGATAAATACGCCTGTTTCACCAGTTTCTTTTATCAGTCCGAGAGGAATCCAAAATAAAAAACGATCCATTCAAATTCTGTTTTGTGTTTCAGTGTCGAAATGACCTCGAGATTGTTCGGTTTCGTTCCCAGTAGGTGATTTTTAAAAATCTATCACCCTCGGCACGAAAATAGCCATTGAGGACTGCTTCTGCTGCTGTGGACTATGAACGTGAACGAATCCGATGATAGGCGCAGCGTTCTCAATTTGTAGGGATTATTTCACAATAGAAACATCGGCATGCGGACTCGGATTCGTTTCCCGATCTAAAATTCCTCGACTCCAAAAGAAATTCACATGAGATTCGACGTTGATGAATACGCCTGTTTCAACCGTTTCTTTTATCGGATCGAGATGAATCGAAAATGAAAATCGGTCCTTTCAAATTCTGTTTTGTGGTTTATTGTCGAAATAACCTCGTGATTGCCCGGATTTGTTCCCAGTAGGTGATTTTAAAAAATCGATCATCCTCGGCACGACAGTAGCCATTGAGGACTGCTACTGCTGCTGTGGACTATAAACGTGAACGAATCCGATGGTCGGCGCGGCATTCTCAAATTGTAGGGATTATTCCACAAGAGAAAAACTTGCATGCGGACTCGGATTCGTTTCCCGATATAAAAGTCGTCGACTCGAAGAAAAATTCACATGAGATTCGACGCTGATAAATACGCCTGTCTCAACCATTTCTTTTATCGGTTCGAGAGGAATCGAAAATGAAAAACGGTCCATTCAGATTTTGTTTTGGGTTTCATTGACAAAATAACCTCGAGAATTTTCGGTTTCGTTCCCAGTAGGTGATTTTTAAAAATCGATCACCCTCGGCACGAAAATAGCCATTGATGACTACTACTGCTGCTTTGGGCTATGAACGTGAACGAATCCGATGGTCGGCGCGGCATTCTCAGATTGCAGGGATTATTCCACAACAGAAACACTTGCATGCGGACTCGGATTCGTTTCCCGTTCTAAAAGTCGTCGACTCGAAAAGAAATTCACACGAGATTCGACGCTGATAAATACGCCTTTTTCAACCGTATCTTTTATCGGTTCGAGAGGAATCCAAAATAAAAAACGATCCATTCAAATTCGGTTTTGTGTTCCATTGTCGAAATAACCTCGAGATTATTGGGTTTTGTACTCAGTAGGGGATTTTTTTCAATCGATCACCCTCGGCACGAAAATAGCCATTGAAGACTACTACTGCTGCTGTGGACTATGCATGTGAACGAATCCGATGGTCGGCGCGACATTCTCAGATTGCAAAGATTATTCCACAACAGAAACACTTGCATGCGGACTCGGATTCGTTTCCCGTTCTAAAAGTCGTCGACTCGAAGAGAAATTCACATGAGATTCGACGTTGATAAATACGCCTGTTTCGGCCTTTCTTTTATCGGTCCGAGGCGAATTCAAAATAAGAAACGGTCCTTTCAAATTCTGTTTTGTGGTTTATTGTCGAAATAACCTCGTGATTGCCCGGATTTGTTCCCAGTAGGTGATTTTAAAAAATCGATCATCCTCGGCACGACAGTAGCCATTGAGGACTGCTACTGCTGCTGTGGACTATAAACGTGAACGAATCCGATGGTCGGCGCGGCATTCTCAAATTGTAGGGATTATTCCACAACAGAAACACTTGCATGCGGACTCGGATTCGTTTCCCGATATAAAAGTCGTCGACTCGAAGAAAAATTCACATGAGATTCGACGCTGATAAATACGCCTGTCTCAACCATTTCTTTTATCGGTTCGAGAGGAATCGAAAATGAAAAACGGTCCATTCAGATTTTGTTTTGGGTTTCATTGACAAAATAACCTCGAGAATTTTCGGTTTCGTTCCCAGTAGGTGATTTTTAAAAATCGATCACCCTCGGCACGAAAATAGCCATTGATGACTACTACTGCTGCTTTGGGCTATGAACGTGAACGAATCCGATGGTCGGCGCGGCATTCTCAGATTGCAGGGATTATTCCACAACAGAAACACTTGCATGCGGACTCGGATTCGTTTCCCGTTCTAAAAGTCGTCGACTCGAAAAGAAATTCACACGAGATTCGACGCTGATAAATACGCCTTTTTCAACCGTATCTTTTATCGGTTCGAGAGGAATCCAAAATAAAAAACGATCCATTCAAATTCGGTTTTGTGTTCCATTGTCGAAATAACCTCGAGATTATTGGGTTTTGTACTCAGTAGGGGATTTTTTTCAATCGATCACCCTCGGCACGAAAATAGCCATTGAAGACTACTACTGCTGCTGTGGACTATGCATGTGAACGAATCCGATGGTCGGCGCGACATTCTCAGATTGCAAAGATTATTCCACAACAGAACCACTTGCATGCGGACTCGGATTCGTTTGCCGTTCTAAAAGTCGTCGACTCGAAGAGAAATTCACATGAGTTTCGACGTTGATAAATACGCCTGTTTCGGCCTTTCTTTTATCGGTTCGAGAGGAATCCAAAATGAAAACCGGTCCATTCAGATTCTGTTTTGGGTTTCATTGTCAAAATAACCTCGAGAATTTTCGTTTTCGTTCCCAGTAGGTGATTTTTTAAAATCGATCACCCTCGGCACGAAAATAGACATTGATGACTACTACTGCTGCTGTGGACTATGAACGTGAACGAATCCGATGGTCGGCGCGGCATTCTCAGATTGTAGGGAGTATTCCACAACAGAAACACTTTCATGCGGACTCGGATTCGTTTCCCGATCTGAAAGTCGTCGACTCGTAGAGAAATTCACATGAGATTCGACGTTGAAAAATACGCCTGTTTCAGCCTTTCTTTTATCGGTTCGAGAGGAATCCAAAAGAAAAAACGTTCCATTCAAATTCTATTTTGTATTTCATTGTCGAAGTAAACTCGAGATTGTTCGGTTTCGTTCCCAGTAGATGATTTTTTGAAATCTATCTCCCTCGGCACGAAAATAGCCATTGAGGACTACTACTGCTGCTGTGGGCGATGAACGTGATCGAATCCGATGATCGTTGCGGCATTCTCAGATTGCAGGGATTATTCCACAACAGAAACACTTGCATGCGGACTAGGATTCGTTTCCCGTTCTAAAAGTCGTCGACTCGAAAAGAAATTCACATGAGATTCGACGTTGATAAATACGCCTGTTTCACCAGTTTCTTTTATCGGTCCGAGAGGAATCCAAAATAAAAAACGATCCATTCAAATTCTGTTTTGTGTTTCATTGTCGAAATGACCTCGAGATTGTTCGGTTTCGTTCCCAGTAGGTGATTTTCAAAAATCTATCACCCTCGGCACGAAAATAGCCATTGAGGACTACTTCTGCTGCTGTGGACTATGAACGTGAACGAATCCGGTGATCGGCGCAGCGTTCTCAATTTGTAGGGATTATTTCACAATAGAAACATCTGCATGCGGACTCGGATTCGGTTCCCGATCTAAAATTCCTCGACTCCAAAAGAAATTCACATGAGATTCGACGTTGATGAATACGCCTGTTTCAACCGTTTCTTTTATCGGATCGAGATGAATCGAAAATGAAAATCGGTCCTTTCAAATTTTGTTTTGTGTTTCATTGTCGAAATAACCTCGAGATTGCCCGGATTTGTTCCCAGTAGGTGATTTTAAAAAATCGATCATCCTCGGCACGACAGTAGCCATTGAGGACTGCTACTGCTGCTGTGGACTATAAACGTGAACGAATCCGATGGTCGGCGCGGCATTCTCAAATTGTAGGGATTATTCCACAACAGAAACACTTGGATGCGGACTCGGATTCGTTTCTCGATATAAAAGTCGTCGACTCGAAGAGAATTTCACATGAGATTCGACGCTGATAAATATGCCGATTTCAACCTTTTTTTATCGGTTCGAGGCGAATTCAAAATAAGAAACGGTCCTTTCAAATTCTGTTTTGTGGTTTATTGTCGAAATAACTTCGAGATTGTTCGGATTTGTTCCCAGTAGGTGATTTAAAAAAATCGATCACCCTCGGCACGATAATAGCCATTGAGGACTACTACTGCTGCTGTGGACGATGAACGTGAACGAATCCGATGGTCGGCGCGGCATTCTCATATTGTAGAGATTATTCCAGAACAGAAAGACTTGCATGCGGACTCGGATTCGTTTCCCGATCTAAAAGTCGTCGACTCGAAAAGAAATTCACGTGAGACACGACGTTGATAAATACGCCTGTTTCAACCATTTCTTTTATCGGTTCAAGAGGAATCCAAAATGAAAAACGGTCCATTCAGATTTTGTTTTGGGTTTCATTGTCAAAATAACCTCGAGAATTTTCGGTTTCGTTCCCAGTAGGTGAATTTTAAAAATCGATCACCCTCGGCACGAAAATAGCGATTGATGACTACTACTGCTGCTTTGGACTATGAACGTGAACGAATCCGATGGTCGGCGCGGCATTCTCAGATTGCAGGGATTATTCCACAACAGAAACACTTGCATGCGGACTCGGATTCGTTTCCCGTTCTAAAAGTCGTCGACTCGAAAAGAAATTCACATGAGATTCGACGCTGATAAATACGCCTTTTTCAACCGTTTCTTTTATCGGTTCGAGAGGAATCCAAAATAAAAAACGATCCATTCAAATTCGGTTTTGTGTTCCATTGTCAAAATAACCTCGAGATTATTGGGTTTTGTACTCAGTAGGGGATTTTTTTAAATCGATCACCCTCGGCACGAAAATAGCCATTGAAGACTACTACTGCTGCTGTGGACTATGCATGTGAACGAATCCGATGTTCGGCGCGACATTCTCAGATTGCAGGGATTATTCCACAACAGAAACACTTGCATGCGGACTCGGATTCGTTTCCCGTTCTAAAAGTCGTCGACTCGAATAGAAATTCACATGAGATTCGACGTTGATAAATACGCCTGTTTCGGCCTTTCTTTTATCGGTTCGAGAGGAATCCAAAATGTAAACCGGTCCATTCAGATTCTGTTTTGGGTTTCATTGTCAAAATAACCTCGAGAATTTTCGGTTTCGTTCCCAGTAGGTGATTTTTAAAAATCGATCACCCTCGGCACGAAAATAGCGATTGATGACTACTACTGCTGCTTTGGACTATGAACGTGAACGAATCCGATGGTCGGCGCGGCATTCTCAGATTGCAGGGATTATTCCACAACAGAAACACTTGCATGCGGACTCGGATTCGTTTCCCGTTCTAAAAGTCGTCGACTCGAAAAGAAATTCACATGAGATTCGTCGCTGATAAATACGCCTTTTTCAACCGTTTCTTTTATCGGTTCGAGAGGAATCCAAAATAAAAAACGATCCATTCAAATTCGGTTTTGTGTTCCATTGTCAAAATAACCTCGAGATTATTGGGTTTTGTACTCAGTAGGGGATTTTTTTAAATCGATCACCCTCGGCACGAAAATAGCCATTGAAGACTACTACTGCTGCTGTGGACTATGCATGTGAACGAATCCGATGTTCGGCGCGACATTCTCAGATTGCAGGGATTATTCCACAACAGAAACACTTGCATGCGGACTCGGATTCGTTTCCCGTTCTAAAAGTCGTCGACTCGAATAGAAATTCACATGAGATTCGACGTTGATAAATACGCCTGTTTCGGCCTTTCTTTTATCGGTTCGAGAGGAATCCAAAATGTAAACCGGTCCATTCAGATTCTGTTTTGGGTTTCATTGTCAAAATAACCTCGAGAATTTTCGGTTTCGTTCCCAGTAGGTGATTTTTAAAAATCGATCACCCTCGGCACGAAAATAGACATTGATGACTACTACTGCTGCTGTGGACTATGAACGTGAACGAATCCGATGGTCGGCGCGGCATTCTCAGATTGTAGGGAGTATTCCACAACAGAAACACTTGCATGCGGACTCGGATTCGTTTCCCGATCTGAAAGTCGTCGACTCGAAGAGAAATTCACATGAGATTCGACGTTGAAAAATACGCCTTTTTCAGCTTTTCTTTTATCGGTTCGAGAGGAATCGAAAAGAAAAAACGTTCCATTCAAATTCTACTTTGTATTTCATTGTCGAAATAACCTCGAGAATGTACGGATTTGTTCCCAGTAGGTGATTTTAAAAAGTCGATCATCCTCGGCACGACAAGAGCCATTGAGGACTGCTACTGCTGCTGTGGACTATACACGTGAACGAATCCGATGGCCGGCGCGGCATTCTCAAATTGTAGGGATTATTCCACAATAGAAATACTTGCATCCGGACTCGGATTCGTTTCCCGATATAAAACTTGTCGACTCGAATAGAAATTCACATGAGATTCGACTCTGATAAATATCCCCCTTTCAACCGTTTCTTTTATCCGTTCGAGAGGAATCCAAAATAAAAAACGATCTATTCAAATTCGGTTTTGTGTTCCATTGTCGAAATAACCTCAAGATTATTGGGTTTTGTTCCCAGTAGGGGATTTTTTTAAATCGATCATCCTCGGCACGAAAATAGCCATTGAAGACTACTACTGCTGCTGTGGACTATGAATGTGAACGAATCCGATGGTCGGCGCGGCATTCTCAGATTGTAGGGAGTATTCCACCACAGAAACACTTGCATGCGGACTCGGATTCGTTTCCCGATCTGAAAGTCGTCGACTCGAAGAGAAATTCACATGAGATTCGACGTTGAAAAATACGCCTGTTTCAGCCTTTCTTTTATCGGTTCGAGAGGAATCCAAAAAAAAAAACGTTCCATTCAAATTCTGTTTTGTATTTCATTGTTGAAGTAAACTCGAGATTGTTCGGTTTTGTTCCCAGTAGGGGATTTTTTGAAATCGATCACCCTCGGCACGACAATAGCCATTGAGGACTACTACTGCTGCTGTGGACGATCAACGTGAACGAATCCGCTGGTCGGCGCGACATTTTCAGATTGCAGGGATTATTCCACAACAGAAACACTTGTATGCGGACTCGGATTCGCTTCCCGTTCTTAAAGTCGTCGACTCGAAAAGAAATTCACATGAGATTCGACGTTGATAAATACGCCTGTTTCACCAGTTTCTTTTATCGGTCCGAGAGGAATCCAAAATAAAAAACGATCCATTCAAATTCTGTTTTGTGTTTCATTGTCGATATGACCTCGAGATTGTTCGGTTTCGTTCCCAGTAGGTGATTTTTAAAAATCTATCACCCTCGGCACGAAAATAGTCATTCAGGACTGCTTCTGCTGCTGTGGACTATGAACGTGAACGAATCCGATGATCGGCGCAGCGTTCTCAATTTGTAGGGATTATTTCCCAATAGAAACATTTGCATTCGGACTCGGATTCGTTTCCCGATCTAAAATTCCTCGACTCCAAAAGAAATTCACATGAGATTCGACGTTGATGAATACGCCTGTTTCAACCGTTTCTTTTATCGGATCGAGATGAATCGAAAATGAAAATCGGTCCTTTCAAATTTTGTTTTGTGTTTCATTGTCGAAATAACCTCGAGATTGCCCGGATTTGTTCCCAGTAGGTGATTTTAAAAAATCGATCATCCTCGGCACGACAGTAGCCATTGAGGACTGCTACTGCTGCTGTGGACTATAAACGTGAACGAATCCGATGGTCGGCGCGGCATTCTCAAATTGTAGGGATTATTCCACAACAGAAACACTTGGATGCGGACTCGGATTCGTTTCCCGATATAAAAGTCGTCGACTCGAAGAGAAATTCACATGAGATTCGACGCTGATAAATATGCCGATTTCAACCTTTTTTTATCGGTTCGAGGCGAATTCAAAATAAGAAACGGTCCTTTCAAATTCTGTTTTGTGGTTTATTGTCGAAATAACCTCGAGATTGTTCGGATTTGTTCCCAGTAGGTGATTTAAAAAAATCGATCACCCTCGGCACGATAATAGCCATTGAGGACTACTACTGCTGCTGTGGACGATGAACGTGAACGAATCCGATCGTCGGCGCGGCATTCTCATATTGTAGGGATTATTCCAGAACAGAAAGACTTGCATGCGGACTCGGATTCGTTTCCCGATCTAAAAGTCGTCGACTCGAAAAGAAATTCCCGTGAGACACGACGTTGATAAATACGCCTGTTTCAACCATTTCTTTTATCGGTTCGAGAGGAATCCAAAATGGAAAACGGTCCATTCAGATTTTGTTTTGGGTTTCATTGTCAAAATAACCTCGAGAATTTTCGGTTTCGTTCCCAGTAGGTGATTTTTAAAAATCGATCACCCTCGGCACGAAAATAGCCATTGATGTCTTCTACTGCTGCTTTGGACTATGAACGTGAACGAATCCGATGGTCGGCGCGGCATTCTCAGATTGCAGGGTCTATTCCACAACAGAAACACTTGCATGCGGACTCGGATTCGTTTCTTGTTCTAAAAGTCGTCGACTCGAAAAGAAATTCACATGAGATTCGACGCTGATAAATACGCCTTTTTCAACCGTTTCTTTTATCGGTTCGAGAGGAATCCAAAATAAAAAACGATCCATTCAAATTCGGTTTTGTGTTCCATTGTCGAAATAACCTCGAGATTATTGGGTTTTGTACTCAGTAGGGGATTTTTTTAAATCGATCACCCTCGGCACGAAAATAGCCATTGAAGACTACTACTGCTGCTGTGGACTATGCATGTGAACGAATCCGATGGTCGGCGCGACATTCTCAGATTGCAGGGATTATTCCACAACAGAAACACTTTCATGCGGACTCGGATTCGTTTCCCGTTCTAAAAGTCGTCGACTCGAAGAGAAATTCACATGAGATTCGACGTTGATAAATACGCCTGTTTCGGCCGTTCTTTTATCCGTTCGAGAGGAATCCAAAATGAAAACCGGTCTATTCAGATTCTGTTTTGGGTTTCATTGTCAAAATAACCTCGAGAATTTTCGGTTTCGTTCCCAGTAGGTGATTTTTAAAAATCGATCACCCTCGGCACGAAAATAGACATTGATGACTACTACTGCTGCTGTGGACTATGAACGTGAACGAATCCGATGGTCGGCGCGGCATTCTCAGATTGTAGGGAGTATTCCACAACAGAAACACTTTCATGCGGACTCGGATTCGTTTCCCGATCTGAAAGTCGTCGACTCGAAGAGAAATTCACATGAGATTCGACGTCGAAAAATACGCCTGTTTCAGCCTTTCTTTTATCGGTTCGAGAGGAATCGAAAAGAAAAAACGTTCCATTCAAATTCTATTTTGTATTTCATTGTCGAAATACCCTCGAGATTGTACGGATTTGTTCCCAGTAGGTGATTTTAAAAGGTCGATCATCCTCGGCACGACAATAGCCATTGAGGACTGCTACTGCTGTTGTGGACTATAAACGTGAACGAATCCGATGGCCGGCGCGGCATTCTCAAATTGTAGGGATTATTCCACAACAGAAATACTTGCATCCGGACTCGGATTCGTTTCCCGATATAAAAGTTGTCGACTCGAATAGAAATTCACATGAGATTCGACTCTGATAAATATCCCCCTTTCAACCGTTTTTTTTATCGGTTCGAGGCGAATCAAAAATAAAAAACGGTCCTTTCAAATTCTGTTTTGTGTTTTATTGTCGAAATATCCTCGAGATTGTTCGGATTTGTTCCCAGTAGGTGATTTAAAAAAATTGATCACCCTCGGCACGACAATAACCGTTGAGGACTACTACTGCTGCTGTGGACGATGAACGTGAACGAATCCGATGGTCGTCGCGGCATTCTCAGATTGTAGGGATTATTCCACAAAAGAAACACTTGCATGCGGACTCGGATTCGTTTCCCGATCTAAAAGTCGTCGACTCGAGGAGAAATTCACATGACATTCGACCTTCATAAATACGCCTTTTTCAACCGTTTTTTTATCGGTTCGAGAGGAATCCAGAATGAAAAACGGTCCATTAAACCTCTGTTTTGGGTTTCATTGTCGAAATAACCTCGAGAGTTTTCGGTTTCGTTACCAGTACGTGATTTTTCAAAATTGATCACCCTCGGCACGAAAATAGCCATTGAAGACTACTACTGCCGCTGTGTACTATGATCGTGAACGAATCCGATGGTTGGCGCGGCATTCTCAGATTGTAGGGAGTATTCCACAACAGAAATACTTGCATGCGGACTCGGATTCGTTTCGCGATCTGAAAGTCGTCGGCTCGAAGAGAAATTCACATGAGATTCGACGTTGACAAATACGCCTGTTTCAGCCTTTCTTTTATCGGTTCGAGAGGAATCCAAAAGAAAAAACGTTGCATCCAAATTCTGTTTTGTATTTCATTGTCGAAGTGAACTCACGATTGTTCGGTTTCGTTCCCAGTAGGTGATTTTTCAAAATCTATCTCCCTCGGCACGAAAATAGCCATTGAGGACTACTACTGCTGCTGTGAGCGATGGACGTGTTCGAATCCGATGATCGGCGCGGCGTTCTCAATTTGTAGGGATTATTCCACAACAGAAACACCTGCATGCGGACTCCGATTCGTTTCCCGATATAAAGGGGTTTCCCGATATAAAATTTCCCGAAGAGAAATTCACATGACATTCGACCTTCATAAATACGCCTTTTTCAACCGTTTTTTTATCGGTTTGAGACGAATGCAAAATAAAAAACGGTTCATTCAAATTCTGTATTGTGTTTCATTATCGAAATAAACTCGAGATTGTTCGGATTCGTTCTCAGTGTGTATTTTTTTTAAATCTAACACCCTCGGCACGAAAATAGCCATTGAGGACTATCACTGCTGCTGTGGACTATGAACGTGAACGAATCCAAAAAGCAATTCGATCAAATCATCTCTTATATTTGTTTATCGAAATCATGTTTGCAATGTTTGGATTCGTTTCCCTGATTGATTTAAAAAATGTATCCTCCCTCGATATTGAGAACATCGTTTTGGATCACTCTTCCTGCGGTGGACTGCGAAAAGATACGAAACCGAGGTCTTGCGCAATGTTTTCTGATTGTCGAGCTTGTTTTGCAACGAGACCACTTGCATCCACACTTGGACTAGTTTGCAGCTATGAAATATATTTATCCAAATGGAGATTTACGCGAGGTCCTAATTGGATTTTTTCAACTTTGAAAAATTCGAAGATGTTTATTTTTTCAGTATCGAGACGAATTCAACGTGCGAAACGATTTGTTCAAATATTGTTTCACGTTCGTTTATTGAAATCATTTTGCTATTGGTTGGATTCGATTCCTTTTCATAATTTAGAAAAAACATACACTCTTCAATGCTCAAAAGAGCGCTTTTCAACCGCTGTCGTTGCACTATCCAACGAAAAGAAATGAACCGAATGCGTTGGGCAGTGGTTTCCGGTTGTAGGATTTATTCTACACAATAACTACCTGCACTCGCACTTGGATTAATTCCCACCTGTAAAAAACTTTCATCACAACAGAGATTGACACGAGATACGACTCTTTTTGCCTGCAAACTTTGAGGCTTTTTAAGTAATGCGTAAAACTCAACCGTCTATCGTTTTTAATTAATTACTAGAGACGAATCTAATTCTTTGCGCCATCACTTCGGTAATGCGAGCCGAAACATGATTTGAAGAAATCTGCTGTTACCTTGCATTCGTCGTGATATCCACAAGATATCCAATAGGAGTAGTTTTTTTTATAATTTGAAACAATTAAACGTCACAATATATATTTTTGAACAAATACTTGTTACGTTCGTTCAACATCGCGTGCGTTGGGAAACCCGCTTGAAGATAATATTTTCTACGACAATAGAGAGTAAAAATTACATATATTAAAAGCCAATACACAATGTATTTTATCGTGGAAACTCTTTTATGTTGGTGGCTAACAAATGAGATATAAATACGAAACCAGATGTCTATAATTTATCGGTAATCCATGTTCAGAAGCACCGAGTGTTACAGTAAATTATTTTTTAGTTCGTATTTCTATTTCTTCGGCACTGACTCCGAAAATATCGCATACAGAAACAGAATGTTCCGCATCGGCTTTTGATTTATTTATTCTCCAGTATTCTGTGCTTTATTATTGTTGCTCCGGATGTATTTACTCATCGAATTAATGTTTTATATTTCTTCTGAAATGGATTCCGTGTGTTCTTTTTTTCCAATGTCGCATTCATATATTTCATCCTTTCGAGATTTTGCATGCCTGCATTCACGGTGCAGTTGCCACGCATAAGCGCTGTCATTTTTTCGCGAGGCTGTATCGCCTCACGAGTTAGAAATGACTCGTGACACATCAATCTGAAATTCGTCTGAAAATCTATCGATGACGTTAACTTCACAGAACGGTAATGTTTCCGCTCTTTGAAGTTAGCTCTCACACAACAGGTCCAGGCATTAACTGAAGGCACTGTACGTCGTGTAGCGTTAATCTCGTGAGATTCTCGTACGTCGTTATCGATCGTCAAAATCGAAAAATGTCGAAATAATCGATTTACGATCGGTTATCTCGATTTCGTCATTCGTATTTTCTTTATTTCGACGTTTGTCGTTCGTCGTTTTCTTTATGCACTTCCCCGTTCACGATATCCGAATCCCAGACGAGACCCCATAAAGTTATAGGTCTATTTCAAGACTTCTTAGTTTTATTTATTGTTGAGAACACGGTTGAGAAAACAAGAGTAACTATATTTCGGCAAGTACAGGATAAAAATATAGCATCCGCTTGCAAGGAGACGGCACGACCGTGGGATCAGGGATTTGGCGGAATTTTTTTATGGCGAAAGAGGACCCCTAGCACCTCACGTGGTTAAAGTAGTAGAGCGCACTACTCGGAAAATTCCGAGAAAAATCGATTCAAAGCTCTTAGTCACCTTGTGAGTTCAAAATGTCAGGCACTGTCGAGCTGCCGTATACTCTAGACGGTTAAGGCTCGGTCTTTTGCGCCGGAGGTCTCGAGTTCGATTCCTCCGTCGGATCTTATCTTTTTTTCTTATTTTTTTTTCTTATCCCAACAATAATTCAAAACGTTTCTCATCCCTACATTATTTTAAAAAATTTATTTACCTTATTTTTTAAAATTATTTTCATTTTTTCAAAATTATTTTCTTTTTTTTTCAATAAAACAATTCATAACTGTGGGTTTTTTTATTTTCATTGTAAAGTATATGAGGAGGAACATTGGGTTTTTAATGAGAATAACAAAGTCGATTAACAAAAATTCAATTTTAATTCATATAATAATTATATACAAAAACCGCAGTGGTAATTATCGTAGAAACAAACATAGCAATAATTTTTGCGACATCTTGCACAACATATAAAAGCGGATTTTTTACAATCGCAGGGAGTTTGCAATACATCCGTACAAAAACATGTCCCATTAACATTCATGAAAATGTTTCTAGGAAAATGCAACGAATTGTTAGAGCAGAATCGTGAAATTAATTCCCGGGAAGATTGTGTAAAAATCCATTCAATAATTCACCATCAATTATCGTGACCAATATTCCGAGATATGATTCAATACGCCTGGGTTGCCTAAAAATTATCAGTTACTAAAAATGTTTTCACGAATGTAAATGGGACATGTTTTTGTACGGATGTATTGCAAACTCCCTGCGATTGTAAAAAATCCGCTTTTATATGTTGAGCAAGATTTCGCAAAAATTATTGCTTTGTTTGTTTCTACGATAATTACCACTGCGGTTTTTGTATATAATTATTATATGAATGAAAATTGAATTTTTCCTAATCGACTTTGTTATTCTCATTAAAAATCCAATGTTTCCCCTCATATACTTTATAATGGAAAATGAAAAACCCGCCGTGATGAATTGTTTTATTGGGAAAAAGAAGAAAATAATTTTTGAAAATGGTAATAACTAAAAAAAACAATGTAAATAAATTTTTAAAAAATAATGTAGAGATGAGAAACATTTTGAATAATTGTTGGGATAACAAAAAAAAATAAGATCTAAAGGAGGAATCGAACTCGTGACCCCCGGCGCAAAAGACCGAGCCGTAACCGTGTAGACTAGACGGCGGCTCGACAAGTATCTGACATTTTAAACTGGTAAGGCACTTTGAATCTTTAAAACTTCGAATCGATTTTTCTCGGCATTTTTCGAGTAGTGCGTCCTACTACTTTAATCACGTGGGGTGCTAGGGGTCCTCTTTCACCACAAAAAAATTCGGCCAAATCCCCGACCCCACCGTCGTGCCGTCTCCTTGTTAGTTCGCACGGTTCGCACGTCGTAGTCCTCCTTTTCGCGTCTCCCTGTTAATCGAACCTCCTTTGTTTCAACTCGCAATTAGTGCCACCGGATTGGTCGGCTGTAATTATTTTCAGCCCCAGCGGCCTTTGCAGGAGTCTCGCATATAGTCGTTAAAACGGGCATATTATCAACAATATGCATGTTATGAATCAACAATATGCATGTTATGAATTCAAACGCTTTTTTCGTTTGTTGCAGAAATTGCATTCAAAACTATATAATTTGTTCGCGACAATTTTTTACATAGTTCCAATAATATATTGTTTGCCGCTAACAATATATCTTTTAAATGAAAAAAAAATCAATTTAAATTTTATCATGTTATTGGAATCAATAGCGTTTTGTTTGGACTAACAAATCCAATTATTTATACCAACAATTTTACAATTGAATCAACGAAATTTCATTCAATAACACCAATGATATTGGATCAATTTTTTTTTCTCAGTGTATAAATATAAATACATTCAAGATCTATCTTAAATATATAAAACTTACGAACTGAATGTATGATTTTTATATTTTGCATATGGAATCCGAATATGTTTAAGGTATGTTATGTATATCTGAATATACATGACTATATCTATGTATGTATATACGAACTAACTCGGAATATATAATCGACACTTTTTCGCGTGACACATGCCGTAGCAAAATTTGCCATCTGGAGAAAGGGTAGCATTTTATTGCTTCTTAAGCCTCAGATTAAACTCCGCTATTGAAAAATTGCCTTCCAAATTTTCCACGATTATTCGCCTGTTAAAATAATGACACCCTATGCCTTTTGTGAAAATATTAATAAGTACACTACATTATGCATTATTTTGGTTAATGTGTAGTGTAAGTATCATAAAAATTGAAAAGAAGCCAAAGAAAAAAAAGCTCCCGCACGGGGGCTCGAACCTGCTACCCTCCCATTAGAAATTGGAACTCTTGCCAACACAAAAGGCTTATGTACTGACCGATCCGCAACAAAAAATCGATTTTTCTAAACGCTTGACCATCTGCAGCTCTCAGATGCGTCACCTTTATTTCTAGTCAAGCCCTACACATACTGTGAATCCGAACGAAATCGGTTATGACGAGTAGCTGACCTACACTTGTAAACCTAGTTCCATCGAGCGATTGGCACATGGTTGGCTAAGCAACTTGAGTTACAGATGATGTTGCGAATGAAAAACATCTCCAAGTTGGTATCTCGCGAGGACCTAGCCACACTAGCCGGAAACAATTAACGGACAAAAAAAATTGAAGGTTATGTAATTCTATGCGATTATCGCTCTCTATGCGAACGCAATTAAGCAATTGATTCGATAATGTTATTTACGTATTAGACGATACGAAAGTTCAACAATTTAACAAGTAGAGCTAGCTCAGTGGACAATGTCACAGCTCATCACTCACAAGGAACATCCCTCAGGTGACACTCTTCGATTTTGATGAAATTTGGATATGTTATAAAGTACCGAAAAGTAAGCGATACGTATTTGTTTGTATCGGCGGAAAAACGGTTTTGTGGGGTGAAACCACCCCTTAAAACCCATGGGGGTGGTTCACCCCTTAATTTTTTTTTTCAATGTCACTATCGTAGATTTTTTATTGCTTCGGTTTAGAAGAATTTTCATTTTTGTTCCATTAAAATCGGTGGACTCCTTGTGTGTGAAACTGCTATATTACCCCTAGAGATGCCTTTTTTCGAGAGGTGGTTTCACCCTATAAAACGGTTTTTCGCCTATAAAGAAAAATACGGATCCCTTACTTTTCGATGCTGTATAACATGTCCAAATTTCAACAAAATCGAAGGGTGTCACCTGAGGGATGTTCCTTATCAGAGATCCCGGGATCAAAACGACCTTACGGCGTGTAAGCGTTTGTCTGATATCATTTAAATTTGAACCATTAATATATTTGAGACGCAAATACCATAATCGTAATTAATAACAACAACAAATATCGCAAAAGGGTGCAATAATGTAAATAACGAGAAAAAAAGTTTAAAAAATATTTCAAGTATAGTTTAAATATATTTCAAGTACATTTCAATGATAGTTCGAATAAATTAAAAATATATTTGTAGTATGTTTTGAAGGTAGTTTGAGTACATTGTAAGTATATTTTCAATAAAGTTTGAATATATGTAATCGCATATCCAACATAGATTTTTTATATACATTCTGAAGATCTAATTTGACCCAAAAGTTTGAAATCGCGAATATATTTTTAATGCATTTCCCGTATATATTGCATATATCTAATCTATATCGAAGATATATTATAATATATATCTGAAATATATGTTACATCTATTTTTAATATACCGAAAAATATATTTTTACATATATATTATTTCCGTGTGGGTCATGTGGCGTCGACCGGAAAAGCTTGTAATCAGATAGAGCCAAATCCGGAGAATGCGCTGGGTGTGGCAGAACCTTCATGCGAGCTCCGAGAATATCTTCTTCACGATTTCTACAACATGTGGTCGCCCATCGTCATGTGAAAAATCACTTTCCTTCGATTATTGCTTACGGATGGCCTTTTTCACACCAACTCATCACACAACTCGTATAGTTTTTGGTAGTGGTCAGAAGGAATGTTTGTTAGTTTAAGTTACGTTAAGTGTAGTGTAAGAGTTGTAAATCTTGTGAAAATGGCATTGTAAAGGGACGAGAAATGGAAGGTCTTTGTAACCCTACGGGGAACAAATAAAACACCATACGTACATACAGAAGGAATGGTTCCATTCTCAGAGGAATGATGGAATCATCACAGTGTAAAATTTGCGAAAAATCGATTTTTTGTTGAATTATCCGATAGTATACACGGTTATAAACGTTCTGTCCAATTTTTAGATCGAAATTCGAATTATTTCGGTCGCTATAGCCTTTCGTAGAAAAAGTTCAGCCTTTCTTAACAGCCTTTCGTAGAACTTTAAACGCGTTTTCCTAGGAATGGTGTTTTTCAAAACGGTAGCCACTCTTAGAGGAAGAGTTTTCAAGCTGTTCGTTTGAAATTTTAACAGAACATTCTTTACATCATTCCTCTTCTTGCTATGGGAGCTTTTTTTAAAATCTTTCTATTTTTTTTATGAACAATTGTCGAAAAAAGGCTAAATTTGATACTTTTTGTTCAAGTAGCCGCCATTTTTTCAAATTTCACTTTTAAAAAACTTCCGTAGGCTTTCCTACAGATTAATAATCATTTTGAAATGTTCGCAATTTTCCGCAAATAAAAACAATGTTAACCAATAAATAAAGACATTTAAAAAAAATAATTTTGTATTCCTTAGCGGTGCTTCAATTAATAAAAAAATTAGACCGATTAGCTTATTCTATCCGCCTAATAAAAATCGTGAAAATCGGGTATTTTTCGGTCAGTCACACTGCGATGATTCCTTAATGTATCGTTTCTTTTTTTATTGGCTTTAATATTGTATAAACATCCCAAGAATGATACGGTGATGGTGATAATGGTAATGGAAACCAAGAAAATGGTTTTTAAACTTCAAACTCAACCGACCGACTTCAAATTTGAATTATAGCGTCTTAGATCGATTTTTAGAGCACTACACACGATTTTCACAATCGATTAATAATTACGGCTTTTATAAACAAATCAAAGCAGATTTTTTGTCGAGAATGCGAGTTTTTTTTCAAAATGGTGCCAAGTATTCAAAAATCACTAGTTTGTAATAACCGCATGTACTTCGCTAGAAAAACGTGTAGATAACGAAAAATATATATATTTGCTTATGTCCTTCTCCAACGCGTCCACCCGTGAAAGGCTTCAAAATAGGCGTTCTCTTTCTACCGGCCAATGCACCATTATTTTGGATTTCATTTTTTCTTTTGGAAAGTAAGCCGATTTGAGTACCTACAGATATGTAAAATAAATTCTCCAAACCTCATTTTGGTGGCTTTGTTAGTTCAAAAAAAAATGTTTAAGCCTTGGTTCCGACCATCCGGTGAGGGCTTAAGGGGAGATATACACCTAGGGGCCGAAAAAAGGTAATTTTTGTGAATTTTTTCAAGGAAAACTATTTGAAATTTCCGATTGGGGTTTTGATTACCTAAAAGTATATACACTCAAAAATATGTTTTATTTTCTTTATTTAAAAATATCAAAAATATACAAGGATATTGTATGATCCTTGGAGCGTCGTGAAAAAATCTTCGTATACGGTACCCACTGGCGGTTCTTCAAAAATCATCTGAAAAAAACCAAAAAGATTATTAAATTAGATACTATAATCTATTACTTGTCATAGCCGATTTTGAAAATATCGTTTCATGACAAAATGACGGACGTTTGAATATAAATAGTGGTTTTTGGCCTAAAAATTAGTTATTATTTTGCCTATGAAACAAAAACTAAGTAACGGAAAAAAAAATCCTATGACAAGTACTCGATAATGGTGTATAGAATAACCACAAAAAACCTCAAGGCAATCGGTTCATTGGTTTTCGAGAAATGTTGGGTACCGGTTTGAAAAACGTGGTTCTGAGAAAAACGCGTTTGAAAATTTGGGAATGAATAAATCATGAAATTTGTCAACTTAAATGGAATCATCGAGACCAGGCCGATAGTGTAGGTCTTCTACGGTCGACGGAATGTTCATAGCTTCTAAATCCTCGACCTCGACCATCTAGGTGTATATCTGCCCTCAAAGCACGCCTCGTTGGTCGCCCAAATGCAAAGCAGAGCCTAATATCCGCGAATATTCTGTTTTACCGTTAAAGTGGATAATTCTTGAGCTTGGCGTTGTCGTAGTCGATTCACGTTCTTCCGCTAGTTACAATATGTCACAAAAAAAAATACTTTTTTTGCCTGACAAGTAAGCAAGCCACGGTAAACAAGCGATTCGGAATACCATTTTCGGCCAATTCATAAGACAGCCATTTCTCTTCTTTTTCGATATTACTCAAGCCAGCCATGTAAACGTTTACGTACAGCCATTGGAGAAACATTTAACTCGAATGACAATTCTGTAAGTCGATCCTGGATTTTCATCCAGTAATGCTTGGCGTTGGACATCCTCAACTTTGTTTGCTCATCCGAAACATGCTTTGTCTACCACACTGACATACTCTACAAGCGTTATAACCATTCTCTACATGTTTTTTATGGGGCTTTTTCACTGTAAGTCTCGGACGGCAAGCGATGCGCTTTAAGACCGAATGACGCCTCATCGCGGTCGGTATGGTAGAACAATTACAGATACCCAAAAATCTCTGAAACGGCTCTCCAGATCGAGTGGAAACTTTGTCAAACGACGTCAAATAGATAGACGAACAGCTGTCTGCCCCTTAGATTTTCTCAAATTCAGAAAATTTGAGGGGCAGACAGCTGTTCGTCTATCTATTTGATGTCGTTTGGCAAAGTTTCGACGGGATGTGAAGAGCCGTTTCAGAGATTTTTGGGTATCTATAATAGTTCTACTATACCGACCGCGATGAGGTGTCATTCCGTCTTAACTGTACTTTTCTCATATACATTGCCGGCCAAAAGTTTGGGAACACTAGTCGAATTTTAATACAAAACTAAAAGCTAGATAGCGGACTCAAAAATAAAGATAGTGAATTTTCCAAGCGGCGTTTTAAAGAGGATAAATTTACCTTTATTTTACTTTTTAAGAAAATTCTCTACGTTTTTTTCGCCCCGTTACGCACTTTTGAAGGTGGCCATTTTTCGACATTTTTTTGGCCGTCGACAATGAACTGCAAAGTTTGTGAAAAAAAAAATTCCTTGGGGTTTTCCATGCTAAGCTTACAAAAGATATCAAAAACGACATTTTTATTTTTTAGAAAATCTCATGCGTTTTTAGCTTAAAAAAGGCGTATTTTGGAATAAGAAAAAAAGGTTGTATCGAAGAACTATAGGGTTTCAGAAGAACTGTCAAGAGGGTAAGAAGTTAGATGGGTCCACACTGGATTGGCTAGAATTTTTTCACATTTTTTTCTAGACATTTTTTTTTGTTGAGTCTTCGATGCGTGGAGAGGCTCCTCTTGGATATTATTAGGTCTAGGACAATATATTAAGAAAGGAATTTTTTTACATTTTTATTTTTAATTAACTACAATTCGCTGACATTTTTCCAGATTTCTTTGTCAAAACTTTTTTACCATGATTTTATTTCCCAAATAACGAGGTTTTTTTGCCCTTTATCACAAATCCAGCACCACACAACTTAAAACTTTTGGACTTTCTTCTTAACGCAAAAAAAAGTCCATCAAGTCTCTTACCTCCTCTATATGAGTTTTTCATCAAAAAAAGATTCTTCGAGTCCCACCGGAACATTAAAAAAAATCTAAATCAATTGTAGTGAATTAAAAATAAAAATGTAAACAAAATTTAATTTCTTAATATATTGTCCTAGACCGTATAATTCCCAAGTGGAGCCTTTCCACTTATCAGTTCCAACCGAAAATGATGAAAAAAAATGTCCAAAAAATGTCTAGCCACTCCGTTGCCGTCCGCTATCGTCCAACCATCGCTGGATGGCAATCTTTGTGCGCGAAAAGAAAGAAATAGTAAAATTTGAAAGTGAGGATGGTAGTTGTAGAATTAATAGTGTATAGCTAAGTGAAACCACACTATTTATTAAGGAGCCATATCGGGGTGACACTTTCAAAAAATCGATTCTTTTTGCCTTTTTCGACAGTTTATTAGGGGTACCCGATGTACCAGTTTCACATCGGGTACCCGATGTTCGGGTGTTACGTCCCCGTGAACTTATCGAATCTTAGAGAGGACGCAACACGGTGTTGACTTCGCTTTCGGGTCAAGACAATTAAGTCCTTTACCCAGGGACGGAAGTCACGTCTTTGATATGGGAAGAATGACGGTTGGATAATGCGTTGGTCTTGAGGAAGATCGAATAATACGAGAGTTTTGCATAAATGCTTTTCTAACTCTATTTATTTTCAGATAATTCGCCGTTTGTTCCTTTCGTTGCAATGGTCGTCTAATAACCGTGGTTATAATTTATTTTATCAGTGTTATCGTTTTGAGATTCGGATTAGTTACATTTTCTTCATGGTTATAATGTTCACACCGTGATTACATGGAGATTAAATAATATTAACACGTATGTCGAGCGATTTATAATGTTCGCACAATGGTTACACGAGATTAAATGGTTACAACATTTACACACGATTAAATAGTTGAAATGGTTGCAATGTTCAAGATAAGAATATAGTTCTTTGAAGGTAATTGATTACAGCGGTTTTTTAGATTTAGGCTGTATTCGATAGTTTAATAGATGTTGCAGAGTCTTGAGGTTGAAAGATACGGTGTTGATGCAAGGGTTTAGATTTGGTAATTTGATTACTTCGTGATGGCTAAGACTTCTTTTGAGGAGAGTCTTTGACCGATATTGGAAGTTGAATTGCGACTGGACAATACGTACAGTGAACCTTGCTGAATTTCAACTGGTAGACTTCGGTGACGGTACCTTTAGCCGTGAGGTTGAGACTGAGAGAGCGACTGCTGGGCTGGTACCACTTCGATGACTGCTGCGACTGACTGCTTGTTCGCGGTGACTTAGTCTTCGGACTTGATGTTGAGATTGAGACTGACTGGCGTAGCTTTAGCCGCGAAGTTAAAATCGAGACTGCACACGATGACACTTTGACTGAGACTGCTTGATTGAGACTGAGACTGAGACTGAGACTGAGACTGAGACTGAGACTGAGACCTCGACCATGAGGTCTAGATGGAGACTGAGAATTTGACCGTGACTGACTGATGCGTAGCTCCGGCCACGGGGTTGAAGTCGAGACTGAACTGAACTCGTTGAAACTTGAGACTGACGGATTGAGACTGGAAATTGACCGCGATTGAGACTGGCGGATTGAGACTGGAGATTGACCGCGATTGAGACTGGCGGATTGAGACTGGAGATTGACCGCGATTGAGACTGGCGGATTGAGACTGGAGTTTGACCGCGACCGGCTGCGGCGTAACGCCGGCCTCGGGGTTGAAGACAAGACTGAACGCTGCTGTGTTCCCGCTTCTTCCTTTTATACTCCTTTTTCGGGGGTGGTCTTCTCTCGAAAGGTCTTCCACGTGTCGAAAAACCTTGGGTGACTTCCCTCTCAAATCCTTAGTAATTTCACTAAGAGGTTCTCTTCGTGTCGGTACTCGTGGTATTCCTTCGATTCCTGGCATAGTCGGTTTTTACGATCCTCTGGATATTAATAAGCGTAGGTCAGAGGTGCCTCCTTTTATAGTTCAGTCGGTGGCTGTGATATCATCGGGTTTTGTGTCGGCTAAGCATTTTCCTCTTTTCCAACCTGTGCGAGGGGTGATTCGGCTGGTTCCGATGTTCAAGGTACCCTCGGACTTTTATGACAAAGCTCGCCTTTTTGGCGCCGATAGCTTTCATGAAGATTATTCAGATGTTTCTTGTAGGTATGAGCTGGGTACCAATATCAGATATAACTTCGTTTAGCTGATTTCCGTTTACGAGGCGCTTTTAGTTTTACGACAAGCGTGCCTTTTTGGTGTTGCTTGTTCTTAACTAGAATATTCGCGTTTCCACGTATAACCCGTCCAAGGGGTGGTCTGACTCAGAGGTGGCTCTTTCGTTGTGGTACATGTGGCGGATATTGTTCGAATTCCTGGTCTTGAGCGCTGGTCCTAGTGAGCCGGTGGAGGCCTTGCTTTTTAACGACAAAACTCGCCTTTGCGGCGCCGATAGGATATAACCCTTGGATATTGTTCCATATGAGTCGGTGGTGGTCTTGCTTTTTAACGACAAAACCCGCCTTTGCGACGCCGATAGGATGTAACCCTTGGATATTGATCCATGTGAGTCGATGGTGGCCGGGGATGACCAATCTCGCCTTTTTGGCGCCAATAGGTTGTATATAGAATACTCTCGGATGCCTTTTATAAGCTGGAGCTCGCGCGGAGAGCGTCAGTAGTCCGCGAGGTGGTTTGGTCGGACGATGGGGTTAACGAAGTTGATTTTCTGGTGGTGTGGTAGTCAGGTTTGGTGGAGTTGTATAGTGAGTGCGATGAAGCAGGGCTTGACGTAACACGGGTCGGGTCGGGTCGGGTACGCGACGGATCACGTTTTTGCATTACCCGCCACTATCGGGTACCCGAATTTGGTAATCGGGTACTCTCAAATTTTTGGTACTCGTAAACGTCGAGTACTCTTAAAGTTCGAATATTCGTAAACGACTCGGAGATCCGTATCTATTATTTATATTTATATTTATTTTTTATTTAGGTGTATCGACCAAATAATGGGAGAAAACGAAAACTCGAAGAAGGCGATAAAACAAATAAATGATAATACTGTAAAAAATCTTTTTTCGTCTCACTTTTTTATCCTGTGTGTGTGTGTGTGTGTGTGTGTGTGTGTGTGTGTGCGTGCGTGCGTGCGTGCGTGCGTGCGTGCGTGCGTGCGTGCGTGCGTGCGTGCGTGCGTGCGTGCGTGCGTGCGTGCGTGCGTGCGTGCGTGCGTGCGTGCGTGCGTGCGTGCGTGCGTGCGTGCGTGCGTGCGTGCGTGCGTGCGTGCGTGCGTGCGTGTGTGTGTGTGTGTGTGTGTGTGTGTGTGTGTGTGTGTGTGTGTGTGTGTGTGTGTGTGTGTGTGTGTGTGTGCGTACGTGCGAGTGTGTTTGTGTGTGTGTGTCTTTTAGGGTGGACTGAAAAACGGTCACTTTTGGCGGATCATATCTTAATACCGCGGGAAAGTTACGTTTCGGCATCACTAAAAAGTGTGCGAAAGGAAAAAATGTACAATAAACATCTTCTATTCCGGCGAACGCCTTAAAGTTTTGAATTTTTTAAAGTGGGTTTTAAATGGAGAAAAAACCCAAAAAGACCAAGATCCAATGCCTTGCGTTTATTCGAAGCGAGAAGAATGTAGCTTCCACGTGACCTTTTAAAATTCAAAATATCTTGATTGGTTTCAGAGATATAAGTGTTTGGGGAACAAGTTTTACCAGGAAAAAGATTTTAAAATGACAAAAAATTAAATTAAGAAGAATGAATCGCCGAAATTACCAGTTAGCACTAGACAGAATTAATGAAAATTCGACGAAGAATCTTTTGTTCAGTTTTTCGACATTCAAATATCTCGATATTTCCTGAAATGCGAGTGTCTTAAAAGACGTTTGCCGGAAAAAATATGGTAAATATATACATAACAAAAACACTAAAATTATTAAATAAATTATTTGTATTTCTTATGAACTCCAACCTATCGGCGAAGGGTAGAGAACATAATGCTGGAGTCTATTTCGTCCGTTTTGGTACGTTTCCGTGGCGCTATCTATACTACGAAACGAAATTTTGTTCCGGCAACACGACTTATCGAGTACCCGATGTGAGACGAGTACTCGAAAAACTCGGGTACTCGATAAAGTTCGAGTATACCCGTCCGATCACCCGAAAAACTCGGGTAAACCCAAAAAACCCGACCAATTTTGCTACCCGCACACCCCTACAGTTTATACTTTTAAGAATATCCTGTAAAAATGTAAAGGCCGTATCTCTAATCATTTTATCTTGCAAAAATCGATAGTTAAATCTTTAAACGCGTTTTTCTCGAAATGAGATTTTTCAAATTTGCTGACATTGTAACTCAAAGACCAATTATCCGATGGACTTGAAAGTTGAACTGAGTACTCTTGAATATATTTACTCTACAATGACGTAGGATATTTTCGATTGGATGAAAATTGACGATCTGGCATTGAAAAAGAAAACGACGATTTTAAAGGCAAGAAAACATTCTTTTTCATGACTACGCCATTTTGTTAAATTTTGATACTTTTCTAAAACCCTACGTCATCGTACAGGAAATACCTTCCAGTTTAACGACATTTTTTTCCTTTTTCGGTGTCAGCAACTCAATCGGTCGGAATCATGACATCCGCGGAGGAACTTTTTTTTGGCGCCTCCGAAGGCAGCGCATAGTCGCTTGGATCTCAATATCTTCCTATGAAGAAAATAAGGAATACAGGTCAAATATAACCAAATATACTTTTAATTTTCCGAAACATTTAATTGAGTACTTTTCTTTCAAAAAATTCCCGAAAATCACCCAAATTTTCAGCGTTCACACTGGCATAGCCCCTAAAACGCGTATCGCTCGGTACTTCGTTGACGCCGAATTGACTTCCATGACCAGCGCCTGCTAAAATGATGGCTATGAACCTGAGGTATAAAATGTCACGAAAAGACTGGAACGTATACGATAAATTCGGCAAAATAAAAAGAAAAAAAAAACAAATACCATTACGAAGCTGCTTGCGAATATTCGATAGTCGCGTGTTCGTCAGGCATTCATTGTTGGATCGCCGCTCTCGCAATACGAAACGAGAACTTTGTTATTTCGCAGCTGTGGTTCATCAACTTGTATTTTTTTACTCTATAACGCATGTCCCGTGTTAGCAGTGGCGTAACTACGTGGGGGCGGTGGGGGCTCTCCGCCCCGGGCCGCCTAAAAACTCGGCGAAATAAGGGCCCTCAAAAAACTGGCAAAAATCCACAAAAAAAAGAAAAAACAACTCAGTTTTCCCTT
Source organism: Ophion obscuratus (assembly GCA_964007375.1). NCBI lineage: Eukaryota > Metazoa > Arthropoda > Insecta > Hymenoptera > Ichneumonidae > Ophion > Ophion obscuratus. Next base: position 46,918,575 of record OZ023315.1, read on the forward strand.
ATCATTTCGTTGGGGTCCTCCCGCTTTAAAAAATGTGAATCACATCGCCATCAACTTCAACTATATAGTTTTGCTCAAGCTTGATGACAGTTTAGTCGTTTGTATTTGGCGCGGCGGGTCCGGGACGATCGTTAACCGATCCAATCACAAAAAAATCCGATTGTTTTTTGTGTCATCGAATAGAACAGTCCATAATTGTATAAGACAGAGCCAAATAAAAAAAAATAACAGCAAGTTTTACATCATCAAAAACATTCTTAGCGAGATTAGTGATTTTAATAAAATAATTTTAAACTTTAGTGTCAGTTCGTTAGAGTTCCAATCAAGATACCCTTGCGAGACGACTTGAAACAGCATTTTTATGATTTTGCAATTTTAGACTTGATAGTGCGTGAAATATAACCTAATTGTAACTGTAATAAAAAAAATTGAAAATAGGGAAATAATTCCGCTATTTTGGATAAAGATGCGGTAACATTTTACTTATTTCCACATATCAATATCGATGTTAACTCATTATTGCCCTTGAAAGGTCCTAAATATTGAGGTCCTCAATGTAGAAAAAAAAAACAAAATAAAAAAATTAATGCATTTTTTTCACGTAAACATAACTGAGACAAGCTATCGCTTGTCCCAAAACCGGTCGGAACATGGCACCACAACGTGTATCTTGCGCGCATCAATTGAAAAGGTAAGTAAATCCACATTGAACCAGTGTTTTCATAGTGACGTGCCTGATTTTTTATCTTCGATATAAAAAATATAATATTAGCGGAAAAGTAATAATAATTATTACTCTTCCGCGAATATAGCGGAAGTAATTATTATTTCCGCTAATATAGCGGATATAATTCCGCTAATATAGCGAAAGCAATAATTATTACTCTTCCGCTAATATTATATTTTTTATATCAAAGATCAGTCACGTCGCTATGAAAACATTGGTTCAACATGGATTTATTTACCTTTTTTAATTGATGCGCGCAAGATACACGTTGTGGTGCCATATTCCGGCCGGTTTTGAGACAAGCGATAGCTTGTCTCAGCTATGTTTACATGGAAAAAATGCATTAACTTTTTCATTTTGTTTTTTTGGAAGGGTAACAATTATTATTACTCATAATTGTTTTACGCAAATAATTCTAAGTTCTTTAGTAAATTTGATCCAAATCTTTGTTTTATTATGTCGGTTCTTTATATAAACAGGTATCGCCGCACGTTTTGGGGTTTGTAAAAGATAAACATCCATCTATCTCAATATTCCCTTTTATAACATTGAAAGGATAAAAAATAATATTTCGATTCTTTATTTCGACAAGACCCAGCACTAAATTGTTAATGCAATAAAGTTAGTTTACAGTGTATCGACAGAGTGTTCATGAGGTGTATGTGTAAAATTGCATTAATGTACACTGATTAAATTGTATGCGTGCGTAGAGATGTGAATATTTTGTTGAGTACGTTTACGACGTCTCATAGACTCTTGCGCTCTTAGTGACAGACTTAGGATTCTAAACGTAAAAACTCCGCCGTTTTTTGTTAATTTGTATTCAATTTAAAACGAAGTTGCTACCGTTAAAATTGACGTGACGTGCATTATCGGTCTTTGAGTTCACCATAAAAAACAGGCTTGTTTGCTTACGTTCGCACACAAAAGGTAAGTTCAGCGTTTAAAATTGTATATTTTGTGGACTTGGTTTGCCGTATGTCTTATGCCTTACGGCTCAAATGAACTTTGAGAAACTGATAAATCGTTAATCGTTGGTTTTGCAGCCAGGCTTGTAGCAGTTGGCTTTGGACGCCACGGCCCTTTCGGACCGTAACAATTCTTGCGCTGCAGCAGCGATTTCAAGATTCGAAATGTAAGTTTACTTCTTAATAGGGTTTAAATACTTTGAACAGAAGATTCAGGTTTGAAACGAGCTTCGATTTCGACTATCAACAGCCTTATTTGTTAGTTTTGCAGCCAGGGTTGTGGCAGTTGGCTTCGGACGTCACGTGCCTTTTTAGACTTGAAGAATTTTTACCACGGCTTTAGATCGTCTTAGTATTTCGAGTCAGCATCAAGAAAGAAAGTCATATCATCAAGAAATTATCCAAGCGGGGCCACGAAGCGGAAGAAACAGAAAGAGAGGGAAGAAGATGCTAAACGAAACTCAGGGGCTTTATTAAAATTTCTGAATCCCCAACGAAGCTACTCTGCATTTACGGAATCTAGTCGACTAGAAGCTGGTCACACGTCTGATGAACTGACCGCTGAGTTAGGAGCAGGAGCTGAATTAACTGGAATGGAGACAGAATCTTGCCCAAGTTCAAATCCTACCATGGTCAGTTCTGAAAACCTAACCGATGCTCAGCTAGAAACTCCGAATCAAGAATTAGTACCAGTTTCATTTGATCTAGCAGCAACAACTGCAGTTAAAGTTGAAGGCCAACCTAATACTGCCATCAATCATCCTGAAGATGTTGCTGAGGAACGAGCTGTGGGTCCCTCGGAAATGAAAGAGTGCCACTTGCCCAGCGATCTCACTTTAACGGACATTAGCCTTTAGCCACCCATGATTCCCGACGAACTCCGAGTTTACGTAGTACAGAAAGAGGTTGAGATCGTCCAGCACTCAAATGACTCCTCCATAAATTCGATACGCTATCGCAAAGGGGAGAAAAAAAGGATCTGAACGACGATTAACAAAAGATTTTTTCTACAAGGTGATGCCGAATGGCGAAAAGGTCCGTCGATCCTGGATGTGTTACTCTCCTACTGAAGGATCCATTGCTTTTGTTTCTGCTGCAAGCTGTTTTCAGCTTATCGAGGACAGGACAGTGGTGGATTTAGTTCGAAGACTGATTTTAGCAAATGGTGGAAACCAGAACGAGTTAGATTCCATGAAATCAGTAAGGGTCATGTGGAATGCTTCAGTAAGTGGCAAGAGTTGGCCTTCCGACTCCGACACGAGAAAACGATAGACAACCAGGCAGAAGCCGCTGTCGAAAAAGAAAAGACCAAGTGTAGAGATGCACTGAAACGAATTCTGGATATAATTCGTTTCTTGACGAAGCAAAACATGTCTCTACGTGGTCATCGCGAAGACAACTCAAGTGAAAACCAAGGAAACTTTCTTGAACTTGTGAATTTGATGGCAAAGTATGATGGAACATTTGCAAAGCTCGTGGTAAAACGAAAGCAAGGAACAAATCAGATAACTTACTTATGTAGCTACGAGCATCTAAGCCGACCCGAACGATAGCAACAAGATATCAGTTGCTGTTCTATTTATTATCATTTGGTATGTTTGAGATGTTAGCAACGGGAGTTTGTCGCCGACAGCCGAACGACACAGTCGCATCGGTGTAATTTGGAAAACATAATAAACGGTCGTAAAAACCAAGGCGTTTCATAATTCATTTGTACGCCTACAAAATCAGAAGTGGGATTGACCAGTCGGTTAGCTTCTTGCTATGACATAACTATAACTTTTCGTCCAGCTGGGTGCTGCGAAATAAATTTAAAAAAAAAGTCCGAGAAGTCGTCGTATAGTCCAGCGCTGCGACGAATCTCGAACTGTTCGTTGAGCTGTATGCCACGAAATATAAATCCGAGGAGCCGCTTGAGCTGAGTGCTGCGACAAATCTCAAACTATTCGTTGAGCTGTGTGCCGCGAAGCAATAACTGGCCACATCGCTCTAGCTTAGTGCTTCGACGAGTTCGCCAAACCGGATACGTGTGTGTGAATAACATTATAAGTGTCGTTGCGTTAAACAATTACGTCTGTCGGGAATGAACCCGATAAAATTATTAGTCTTACAATTGAAGACTGTACTTCGGCAACGAGGCTTGCCAATCTGGGGCCGAAGGGCTAAGTTAATCCAGCGATTAGATGTGGCGGACCCGACAGGCGGCTGGGTCAACGAGGCCCAACTAATCGGTAGCGGTAACGAACAAGAGGACAGTGGAGGTGAACACGATCGTACCGACGAGAATAGCAGCAACCAGGAGGCGCCACCAAACGACAACATCGTCCACCCGAACGGACGAGAAGTCCAAAGCAACGACGATATCGTTCGGTCGCCAAATAATCGTGAAGACATCGCAGGACGATTGGCACATTTAATGGAATGAGAAAAGGAGCTCATGGAACGAGAAATTCAAATATTGAGGCGTGAGAACGCCATGTTGAGGGCGTCACTAAGACCGAGCACATCTTTCACAAATAAATTTGCACCTAGCACATCATCACAAATAAATTTGCTTCGGTCTACGTAGGAGGTCGACGAAAATTCGACAAGAATAATGATGGGCTCCAAGTTACGCGGGAAGGCGTTCAATTGGTACCACTCTCGAGCTGAACACCTTCTAATGGCTTTCGAAGAAGTAATGACGGAAATGGAAGGAATGTTTGACCAGCGACCAAGTAAGCTCGAGCTGAGAAGAACGTTTGAGGCTCGAGAATGGCGCCGCGGTGAAAACTTTAGTGACTACTGCCATGACAAATTAATCCTTGGCAATAAGGTTCCCATAGCACAGGAAGAAATGGTTGAATACATCATCGATGGAATCCCGTACTGTAGAGTTATAAGTCGACGCGTTCGTCATTTGAATTTGCCGCGCGAAAAATCGTAGAGGGACTTTAGAATTTGTCACGTGAATGACGGAGCCACCGATCGGTCGCAAAGGTGTAAAAGAGGGCGTTGACGGCAATATCCGAAATATGCGAGATCCGGATCGAAGAAGAACGTAGTCAGAGCTCCCGTAACTCGTGGAGAGAGAGCACGCGTGGTCGGAGTACGCGAGCATAGTGCCGGTCGACACTGCGAATTCAACGGTCGACGACGCTTGATCGGCCATCTTGGCTCCAAAGTCGAGCCATCGTGCACGTCCCAAGGATGCGCTGGACTGCTGGAGATCGAGCGTAAAAATCTCGAACGTCACGAGGACCTTCAACGGTGCAAGCCACCCGCAGCAAGCTCGCGACAGCAATCGTCCGTCACCTAATCGAAGCATCGAGACGCATCGGGCGACGACCGCGTTTAACATCACACCGATAACGCGCACGGTATCCGACGAGGTTAGTGCTTCGAACTCATCAAATACTACGTTACTGCGTGTGCACCGCGGAACGAATCGGACTCACACATATTCAAAGGAGAAACTTTCGTCCAATCGTGCGCGTATACCGGTCAGCCCAGTGGTCTCGATCGGCCATCTTGGCACGTGAGCTCGCCAGATCATGCCGAGAACATTCGCGCGTTAACGGTCGACTGCGTGCATTTGAGGGGCCATCTTGGTGCGAATTTGCCTGATCGTACTCTAACGTTTGAATTCAACGGTCGACGACGCTCGATCGGCCATCTTGACTTCGTCCTGCCTATCCCCCATGAACATTCTAGTGGGTGGATATTTATGTGAAGATTGAAGAAAATTAAAAAAAAAAGACTGTGAATTTTACAATTTATTATGAAGTGTGAGAAGATGGGAAAAAGACTGTCAATTCTATCATTTATTTAAAAATTGAAGAGTAGGGAAAAGGAATGCAAATTGGATAATTTCTCATGGCATGTCTCGAGATGGAAAAAAGACGATGAATTTTATAATTTATGCGAGAATTGAAAAAGATTAGAAAAAGACTGTGAATTTTACAATTTGTTATAAAGTGTGACGAGATGGGAGAAAGGCCATGAATTTTATAATTTATGTTGAAAGGACGAGATGGGAGAAAGACTATTTAATGTGAATTGTATATCTATGTGAAAATTGAAGATGATTAGGAAGAGACTGTTGATTTTATAATTTATTATGAAGTGACGAGATGGGAGAAAGACTATTTACTATGAATCCTATAATTTATGTTGAAACCGAGAGATGGGAGAAAGATTATTTACTGTGAATTGTATAATTTATGTGGAAATCGATGAGATGGGAGAAGGAATATAATTATTGTGATTGAAATTGTCAACAAACGCATGTGAATTTATTTAGCCGACAGAAAACGACGTACAACTTGTTTACTTGTCGACTCGGTAGTGGAGCGAAGGAAGGCATTCACTGCCTACGTGGTGAGCGAACAGAAAGAGTTCATTACAGTACGATTACCTAAGAAATCAAGCGCAAATGCAATCATTCAACACAACTCACGAGCTCCTCAAGGCTTTCAGAAAAATCAAGCTCGAAGTACCAAAGTTGGCGTTGAAACGGGATTTTACATTAGTCAAGGACATGAAATTGAACCCGCGACCAGAACGATCTCAAGAACCGTTGATAACAACCACGGGTAAAGAGACAGTTGACAGAACTAAACAGACGGCACGTTCCTCGTGCCATTAAGTGCTATAAATGCGAAGGAATCGGCCATTTTGCAAAAGACTGTGAAGTCTCGGCAAAAAGCAAAGAGGTTAGTTGTCCCCAAGGATCCAGGGACAACCAACCGTCCAGGTATGTCCAGGACCGTCCTGGGTATGGACCAACGGTATACCCAGTCCTGGACATACCTGGACCAACGGTATGTCCAGGACCGAGAGACAGACCGCCTGTATCGACAACGAGACAAAACAAGAATGTCAACCAGAAGTAGAGCTGGATGAGGACGAAATCTGTTTTGTTGACCTGGGAACAGGGATAGCAGATGACTACCAAAGAACCGCGTAATTTGAAATCAAAAACACAGAGAAGTTCTCCTTGACTGCGAGAATAGATACCGGATGCCCGGTCAGTTTGATCAAAGACCATCTATTGAATAGGCAAAGCGTACAACCACCGGATGGCAGCTGGCAATGGTACTATGGATTAAATAAGTCCACGGTATTAGTAATCGGAGTAGTAGCAACTCGTGTTACTTTGGAGAACGACAGCAAAATCCTCACACTGGGCGTAGTTGCCAATAGCACGATGTCCACTCCGGTACTTTTGGGAAGGGATACGTTGAAACTATTTGGGTACAAACTGAGCAAGAGACCGGTATATGAGAGAGCCGTGTCAGAAATATTACACATCGAGGTCGACCCGACGTCGTCTATAGACAAACTTCGTATCGATCCAAACGTTTCACGATCTGACCGCGAGAAATTCGAGAGAATCTTTGAGCAACGCTATGAAAAACCTGAACGGCCACGCAAACCAAAAGTGCAAGCGGAGGCTCATATTATCGTAAAAAGTAACCAGCTAGTCCAATTTGGGCCACGAAGACTCGCATATATCGATAAAGAAAACATCAGGAAAATATTGGATGGACTAATTGACAGAATGATAATCAGAATGGTTACCCGACGTTACCCGAGAGTCTTCTCGCGATTCTACGCGTTCTTTTTAGCGTCTAGTCATCGCTGGGATCTACTACATTCCACAACTGGAGTCGTTCTCAAACGTATATCTGAAACGAGATGGAGCGCCAGGGGCGATGCGGTTAAAGTCGTAAAAATTAATTTGTCCGAAATTGTTGATGTCCTGGAGCGATTGACAGGTCCTGAAGAAAATGACAACACCAGATCCGATGCAACCCTGCTGTGGCCGCCATTGCAGTCGTTCAGTTTTCTTAGTTTTCTGGGACTTTGGTCTTCCGTTTTAACTGAGCTCAATGATACTCAAAACTATCTTCAGATAAAAGGACCCTATCGGTCACTGTACTGAAAAACTAGATGCACTCAAGCTGTTCTTGGAAACAAAAAGTGATGAAATTGTAAATACCGCCATCAGTTTCGCCGAATCCACATGCACTGAGATGGAAATCACACCAGAACAACCAAGACGGGTTCGACGCAAGAAAAGAGTGTTAGGCGATGGAGAAACTGCTGAAGATGTGGGTTCGACGTACAAGCAGGAAATTCGCCGACAGATGTTAGCTTGCTTAGATAAGTTGATTGTGGCGATCAAAACGCGTGTTGAACAATTACGAAGTATAGTGGATAGCTTTTCGTTCCTCGCACCAGCCACGTTACTGGACCCGTTTATTCAAGTTAATCTTGATCATGCACCCGGTGATATCGACAAAGAAGCATTCTGCACAGAATGGGACAAGCTCCAAAGATTCGTGTCAGTTTCGCCTGATTGTGACTGGCTGAAGCAACAAGGACCGCTGGAGCGATTAAACTATCTTCACCGCCACAGACTGTCTGAGTCGGTTCCAAATATTGTTATTATGTTGCGAATTTACCTAACAATGGGTGTACGCGTTGCAACTTGCGAAAGGAGCTTTTCTAAATTAAACCTCATAAAAAACTACTTAAGGACCACGATGATACACGACAGGCTGACCAACCTGGCAATTTTATCGATTGAATGAGAGGTCGCTGATAGAATCGATTCCGATTCTGTTATAACCGACTGCGCAGAAAAAAGCCCGTGAAGTAGATGTAAGCAAGGAGACTAGAGAGAAGGAGTCGACACCCCCGCCTCAAATAGTTCTTTCAATCGGTCGCAGAGATGTAATGCTCAGTTCCGCCGCAGGCGTCGCTAGTGTTCCCCAGAGCCCATAATATATAGTAATACAAAACTGCATAAGGTGAAACTGACCATGTTATGGCGGCAAAATTGTTTGCGCCTGTCAAACACAAATATATCTGTCGTGTACACCAGCAGAGCAGCTATCGAACTATGTGCATAATAATGGAGATGATTCCTCGCAAGTCAATGAGAGATAAAGGGAAACAGTAAACACTCTAGGTAGGAATTATAAAACAAATTTTAACTATTGATGGCAGTAAATTAAAAAATATATTCTTCCATGTTATTTTTGTTCGAGTTCTTTTGGGATTGGAGGCTTCAACTCAGGACCTTCAATACAGTAATCTAGCGTTCTACCAATTTCGCCGCACAATCATTTGCCAATAAATATAATCTTTTCATATTAAAGTGATTGCCGCGCTTGGGGTTCAATTAGGCTTGACGGCTTGTTCGGTTGGTTCATCGCTTAATTCAATTCATATTTAGCTTCATTTTTAAACGTAACTAGCAAATAACGAGTTTCCATGGGTATACATATAATAAGCACGTGTTGAAAAGACAACCCCAGCATGTAGAGCCAACGGTCCCGCATTCGCCCGGTTTCTTGCATGTACATGTTATTATTATTATTGTACAGGAAAACAGTAACGCGCATCCGAATAATAAATACATTACGAGATACATTACGGTTGGTTTATCGCTTTATTCGCGTTTCATTGTAATTAGCTATATTTTTAAACATAACAGGCAAATCATAAGTTTCCATAATAAAATAACTCGTGTTGCACTTATTATATAATTATTATATCTGATGTGCTTATTATATATGAAGCCCATGTAAATAAAACAACACGAGTTGTTTCATTAATATTATTTATATTTTATTTATCATATATATGTACAAAATATTATTATATATTATAATAGAAGGAATCCCTACTTGGGTGTATTATCTTTCGTGTGTGCGAGAGCGAACGCACCATGACTGTTCGAGGTGAGTACGAGAGAGAAACACGATCACCCTAGTTTTGTCATTGGTATTGAGGAGGAGCTCGGACCTAACGCAGTTTTGTATTACTATATATTATGGGCTCTGGGCATAAGCATACCTTCTTCAACCGCCTATCTCCTTTCGTAAGAATGAGAACTTTTTACGAGACACAGACTTTTTCAAAACTTTTCACTCTCAAGAAATCCGGGATCATTCAAGTAACGCCAAGGTAAAAGGAAAATGACCGAAAAGACGCAAACCTCGATTTTGACAACTTTCCTCTAATGCACATGCCTAGAACCTTTAGCTACAAGAGCTCAATAAACTTAGCCGGCGACTATGAAAATATCGAATTCTTTCCCATGCCAATCGATTGTTAGTCGTTTGTTAGTGTTTGTTAGACAAAATCCAGCGTTTGTTAGACGTTATTTATTTAATAATACGAAAAACAAATTTCATGTCAAAGTTAGCCGCTGGAAAATCTTTTTTGATGATTTCGAACTTTCTTTCGTCACCAATCGTTTGTTAGTGATTGTTAGTCGATTTTCATCGTTTGTTAGAGCTTAATTTTGAAGTTATCGTTAAAAAAATTTTCACTCCCATAGCACGCTGCAAGCCACATGAAGTTGGCTGTATTGTCGAAGCTCCTTCATTGCGAAGTTACCTCGTAGTTTTGGATATATTTAATTGAATGAGGAATGGAGGTTGTGGTTTTTAAGAAATGAAAAAACACTCGCGTTTGAGCCATCGTATTTTCTACGTTTATTGGCTTTTGTGGGAAAAGCCTTGCGGCATAAAAACCCACGACGATTCGACGATTGTTAATTGCGTATATAAGAGGCTGAAAGCCCGTTTGGCTTGTACCATTGTGATCTCGCGCGTTATTTCGTATTGAATCTGCGACTGATTGTTTGTATTGTTTTCGATTTTGCGTTTGATGACCTTTACCGAGGATTCGTCAGCTGTTGCTATCCCTTTTTGGTAAGAGGTATATGATCACGGATCGGAGAATCGAGGACCATACGGCCGTTCACCCGTGCTCGGAGAATCAAGGACCGTACGGCCGTTCACCCGACCGCTGTGATCATCGAATGTATTTTAAGGGTTGGAGAATCGAGGATCGTATGGCCGTTCACCCAACCGCTTGTGATAGGCTAGTTGCCCGTGTTGACGGGTTGGAGAATCGAGGACCATACGGCCGTTCACCCAACCGCTTGTGATAGGCTAGTTGCCTGTGGTTTACTCGGGAGAGTCGTATGTGTTTTACTCAGTGGAGTCGTATGTGAGAGGACCCAGGGCCCTTCCGCCTTGCGCGTCACCGACGATCGTCACTCGACGGACGACCGCGTTGCACTGTCCCAAAAAGTATATTGCACGCTCGCCCACTCGTTCACAAGAGATTTTTCATCCCTGTTGACGCGAGTTGGTCGAGCGCGGCTAGCAACAGAGATCGCAATGGCCAAACGCAAACTACTCTCAGGCACTAAACATCCTCCCCCCGTTGGGAGTGCTAACCAACAAAATTATTCAAACCGGTAGTATACGTCATTGAACTTATTATAATCGATCCTTCTATAAATCATCATCTCAGTTTTGAACAAGTCGTTGGAATGTTATACAGAGAGATATCGTCAGCTTACATCTTGCATTTTACATTAAATTGAATCTTGAACGAGTATGAATGGATAACTAATATTTGAGAAATTAGATAAGAAATTGAAATCTTAAATGAGAAATTTGTCAAATTCTCGTATATCGCTGAATAGTCGATAATTTCAAGCGCTTATGGGTAATGCGCAAATCGATCTCGTGTTGCGCTTGTAGAGTCCTTGAGTTGTTTTAACGGTGACGACTCTGACCACGCCATCGCCTCCCGGATGCAACTCGACCACTCGACCCAGTCGCCACTGCATACATGGTTGATTTTTGTCGATTAATAGGACTACAGTGTCCTGCGCGATGTTTTCGGTTGGATTTATCCATATCTGTCTTTTCTGCAGCTCGCTCAGATATTCGAGTTGCCATCTGCGCCAGAATTCTTGTCGAGTCTTAGTGATTAGTTGCCACGAGGACAATCGGTTGTCTGGAACAAGCAAAAAATCATTTTCCGGCAGCATAGTGAGAGGTCTGCCAACAAGAAAGTGCGCAGGAGTTAAGGCGATTGGATCGTTTGGATCTGTGGAAATGGGGCACAGTGGGCGCGAGTTGAGAATGGCTTCGATCTCGATTGCTAGAGTGGTCAATTCTTCATATGTGAACAAAAGATCGCGCATGACGCGCTTGAGATGGTGTTTACATGATTTTACTGCCGCCTCCCAGATACCCCCGAAATGAGGTGAGAGGGGTGGATTGAAGTGCCATTCGATTTTTCTGGTTGATGTGAATTCATAAAGTTGAGAACGAAATTCTTCGGATTCTCTCAATGCGTAAAATTCGCGGAATTGACTATTCGCGCCGACGAAATTTGTCCCGTTATCAGAATAGACATGGCTCGGAATACCCCGACGACTTATGAATCGTCGTAAGGCCGCTAGGAACGCGTCTGTTGATAAATCACTCGCGATCTCGAGATGGATAGCCTTAGTCGACATGCAGATAAATACGCAGCCGTACATCTTCATGCTACCGCGATTCCGATGTTTCTTTTCTTTGACAAGTATAGGGCCGAAATAATCGACTCCCGTGTGATAAAACGCCGGCGCGTTATCCACTCTCGATTTAGGCAAGTCAGCCATTTTATATGTCCCTGGTATGGCCCGAAACCGGATGCATCTCACGCAACGTTGAACGATTTTACGAACTTGATTTCTACCGTCCAATATCCAAAATCTTTGCCGGATATTGTATAATGTCGATTGAATCCCGGTGTGATGGAATTTTTCGTGCATATGTCGAATCAAAAGATCGGTTACGTAATGTCGAGATGGAAGAAGCATTGGATTCTTTTGATCCAGCGAGATATCGGCCTTATTTATGCGACCACCGACGCGAAGCAAGCCTCTCTCGTCGACCAGCGGGTTCAGAGATCCGAGTTTCGCGCATTTCACCCTTTTTTCGGACAAAAGACGACCGATCTCGTCTTGAAAGTGCGCTTGTTGTATCAATCGAATAACGCGATACTCGGCCTCGTTAATTTCTTTGATTTTCAAAGCGCCCTTGATTTTATTGTCGCGTACGAAACGTAAGCAATACGCGACGACGCGAATTAATCGCGTATACGACGAAAATTTCTCGAACATTTCTTCTGATTGCGATTGCGAGACCATGCAAAATAGTCTTTTGATTCCCGGTAAATCCCTTTGAGGCGTCACGGTAACTTGTGGCCAAACGGATTCGGGCTGGGTCAGCCACGAAGGCCTCCGAAACCACGAGTCGTTATTTAAAAATTCCCGAGGGAGCTGACCTCTTGATAACGCGTCAGCCGGATTTTGATCGGTTCGGATGTGCCGCCACTCCGCGTTTTTACTGACCTCTTGTATCTCCGCAACGCGATTTGCTTCGAACACCTTTAAGACGCTCGGATGTTTTTTCAGCCATTGTAAAACTGTCGTCGAGTCCGACCAAAAAATCGTCTTGCAAACGCGAAAGCTTAATACCTCGCGGACCTCGTAATATAGACGAGCGAGTGTCAATGCGCCGCAGAGTTCGAGTCGAGGGATTGTTTGCTCCTTTAGTGGAGCGACATGCCCCTTTGAACAGAATAGTCTTACGCGAATTTCGCCCTTCTGGTTGCAAGAGCGCACGTAAATACAAGCCCCGTAACCTGTCTTGCTCGCGTCGCAAAATCCGTGAATCTGAATATCGATTGTGTTATTTATCGAGACGTATCGATCAATCTTTAGATTGTCGATTAATGAGAGTTGTTCCGCGAACGATCGCCACGCGGAATCCAGCGCGCTGGGCACGGATTCGTCCCAGGTAGTTTTTGCCTTCCAGCATCGCTGCATAAGCACCTTCGAGACGAGAACGACCGGACCGAGTAGACCGAGGGGGTCGAAAATTTTAGCGATTTCTGATAAAATATATCGTTTAGTAACTCTTGCGGAGGGCTCGATACGTTTCACCGTGTATAGTAAGTCGTCATTTCGCGCGTTCCACGAGATACCGAGTGTCTTATGCACAGGATTTTCGTCTGTCAGAAATTCGATATTTGCGGTTTTCTCGATCAAATTATTTAAAGCTCGCGGGTGATTTGAAGCCCATTGTCGGATATCGAATCCGCCGCGCTTCAATATCTTGATAACTTCATCTCGAATTTGTACGATTTCATCGAAAGTGTCTGCTCCCGATAATAAATCGTCGACGTATAAGTCGCGCGTCAAAGCTTCGGCGCCCCTTGGATAATTCGCGCTCTCATCGCTCGCGAGTCTCTGTATGGTTCGTATCGCGAGAAACGGAGCCGACGACACGCCGAATGTTACTGTGTTTAATTCGAATACGCGTACTTTTTCATGCTGGAGCCAAAAATCCAGATTTGCCGATACATTTTCGCGATATCCGCGGTGATCACGTATTTGTGGCTGCGAAACCGCAAAAGATGCTCAAATAGTTTTAATTGAATAGTCGGGCCGACCATCAACGTATCGTTGAGCGATATTCCCTTGTTTGTCTTGGCGGACGCGTCAAAGACAACTCGAGTCTTCGTCGTAGCGCTTGTCGATTTTATAACCGCGTGGTGTGGGAGATAATACCCGGGTTGCGATTCGTCGACAACGAGCGACATGTGGCCTAGCTCGATGTATTCGTTCATAACGCGATGATATTCTTGTTTAAGGATCGGATCCGCGTTGAGTCTTTTTTGCAAGCCGACGAATCGTCGCAAGGCTATTGATCGCGAATCACCGAGGTCTCGATCGGCGCTACGAAACGGCAGACGAACGACGTACCGTCCCGAAGGATCGCGAGTGCTGTTTTGATTGAAATGAGTTTCGCAGTCCGTATTCTCCGACACTTTTATTTGACTCGCGCTTGCATCATCGAGCAACCAAAATTTTTCGATTTGTTCCTTTAATTCGATTAACTGGCACGATGTTCGTTTCCCGACCGTGGTATTTGTTTTTCCGCCGGCAACGGCCCAGCCGAGCTGAGTTTTTTGTAGGAAGAGATCGCAACCGTCGCGAGATAGATCACATTGTCCGATCGATAGTAATGACAACGTCGTTCCTGACCCGATGAGGACATCGATTTTTTGAGGCAAATGAAATTGCGGATCGGCCAATTTTACATTCCGCGGTATGTCGATTGATTCGCGAGGAAAGATTTCATTCGGTATATTATCAGCGATTTTCGGGATAATCAGAAACGTGAGAGTTTTATTGAAATTATTATGTATCGAATAAAATGTGCACTCGGCCGCGCCTTTAGAAATTGTATTCGCGTTGTCGATCATTCCTACCGAGATCGAGCACGCGCGTGTCGGTAATTTCAATTCTTTCACGAGATCTTCCGTTATGAAATGTGCCGTCGCACATGTGTCCAATAAAGCGCGACAATTTATGAACTGACCGCGCGAGCCTTTGACCCGTATTTGAGCGCTCAGCATTAACTGCGACTGCAGAGCTCGCGACGTAAAACTGTGTGCAATTATTTCGCGACATGTTGAATTTACCTTTGTTGTCGACTTGGTTGTAGCGTCCGACCTTGCCGTTTCTTGAGTCGCGTGGGCGGTTGCGGCAGAGGACTCGCCGTGCAACAGAGTGTGGTGAAATCTCGGGCAATTTTTGCAATGCATCGATCCGCATTTGCCGCTGTGCAAGCGCAGACAATTCTTACACAGGGATGCATTTTTGACGAAATTCCACCGCTGTTGTACCGTCATTTTTTGAAATTCGCGACACTGATACGCGGGATGACTTTCCCTTTTGCATACTACGCACTTTGCTGACGCGCCGGTCGCGAATGAACGCGCGCCATTTTCCCCTCGTCGAAACTTTAATCCGCTTTGATCCTTCTTACTCGGGAGTGGTCGTTTGCTGTTGTTCTCTTGTTTCGAACGCGATGCATCTTGCTCGAGCGTGCACAAACGAAACGCGGTTTCGGAGACGAATTTGTAAATTTGCTCGAGCGTTGGCGAGGTGTCAAGATTGAGCGTTTCTTCCCATTTGACCCGAATATTGTTGGGCAACGCGCGTTCGATTATTCGGACTAATAAATGTTCATCCGGTGTCACATTCATTGACGCGAGCATATTCACGTGCTGACGCATGTCGTCGACGAGTCGCGCCAAACCCTTATGCGTCGCCTTTGTCAACACTGGTAATTCGAAGATCGCGTCGAGATGTTTCACGATCAGAATTCGGACCTTGTCATACGAATCTAAGAGTAACTTCCACGCCGTCTCGTAATTTTCTTCGCTTACGTTATAAATGAGGATTTTATTCAACGCGTCACCCTCGAGGCAATTCTTTAGATATAGGAATTTTTGCAACTTCGTTATGTCTTCCCGCGAATCGATCATTGTAAGAAAAGTGTTTTTGAACGATAGCCACTTTTCGATGTTACCGTCGAACCTTGGGAGGTCGGCGACCGGTAATTTGAGTCGACGCGTGCCGTCGATCGGCAGAGAGGTCACGTTTAATAAACTTGGAGGTTGAGGCGTTGTCGATGGCAAATCCGCCTCGATCTTTGTCACGATCGCATAGAATCGATCTTGCAACTCGTCGAACTCGTCGACCTGGTCACTCTCTGCTTCGACCAACAACGCGAGTTCATCGTGTAATTCTTCGTATAAACGGAATTGTTCTTTTACACGGTCTAAACGCATTTTTATATTCGCGGGACCTAACTCAGCTTCCTCCGCAATTTTTTCGAGTTTTGTAATTTGCGCCTTCAAGGTCGCGCGCTTTTGATTAATAAACTTTACGCGGCTAGCCATTTTAACTGAACTTGAACCGAATAAATACTTCCGAGATATTCGAAAAAGAAAACGTGTTGACACTTCTGGTTACTTCGAGGTCTGGAGACAGAAAATCCCTTCGTTGTCCATTTCTAAGCGCCTCACCTAGGACCCCTTGGGCCTTCGTCCCTTATCTTCTCCCTTAGCTCCGGAATAAAACAGCCCTGGCGTTTATGACCCACTCAAGAGTCTCGTAACCCGATCTCAGACCGAGTCCCGTCAACGCAAAAGGAAGAAGAACGAAAAACATTTCCCACTCGTTAAACGTCGAAACGCGATTCCAAAATCTCAAGGGTCAGCTCTAAGCCCTTCCACATGTAGCGCGTATTTTTCGAAAACGCGTATGAGCTCGTACGTCCAACGACAAATATTAAGAGACCGAGCGCGGCCCGAGTTAAGTAAACAGGCCCCCCCGTATAGCGGGTACCCTTCAGCGCTCCTAAACCGAGATCCTCACATCAACGCGGCCTATGTTTTTATACACGTGGTTGTGGAATATATACATGCAACGTTCTTCGCACAAAGCGTACGTTGAAACAGAACTGTGTATCCGTCTATGTCGAACGTTATGAGTCATGGAGAAGCCGTATAATGCCAAAAATAATGCAATATATGAAATTATGAACAGTCGTATACTTATATTTTTGTAGATGATGATCGTTCTCCACGCATAGCGAACTGGGGGTGGCGAGTCCGGAGGCGATGGTCGGCTGGTCGTAGTCTCCCTTTTGTTGATACGATGCACGTTTGCACCTTTTCTTAGTCCACTTATGTGTGGGCGTGGGTTCGAATCCCACTTCTGACACCAATTTGTATTGTCGAAGCTCCTTCATTGCGAAGTTACCTCGTAGTTTTGGATATATTTAATTGAATGAGGAATGGAGGTTGTGGTTTTTAAGAAATGAAAAAACACTCGCGTTTGAGCCATCGTATTTTCTACGTTTATTGGCTTTTGTGGGAAAAGCCTTGCGGCATAAAAACCCACGACGATTCGACGATTGTTAATTGCGTATATAAGAGGCTGAAAGCCCGTTTGGCTTGTACCATTGTGATCTCGCGCGTTATTTCGTATTGAATCTGCGACTGATTGTTTGTATTGTTTTCGATTTTGCGTTTGATGACCTTTACCGAGGATTCGTCAGCTGTTGCTATCCCTTTTTGGTAAGAGGTATATGATCACGGATCGGAGAATCGAGGACCATACGGCCGTTCACCCGTGCTCGGAGAATCAAGGACCGTACGGCCGTTCACCCGACCGCTGTGATCATCGAATGTATTTTAAGGGTTGGAGAATCGAGGACCGTATGGCCGTTCACCCAACCGCTTGTGATAGGCTAGTTGCCCGTGTTGACGGGTTGGAGAATCGAGGACCATACGGCCGTTCACCCAACCGCTTGTGATAGGCTAGTTGCCTGTGGTTTACTCGGGAGAGTCGTATGTGTTTTACTCAGTGGAGTCGTATGTGAGAGGACCCAGGGCCCTTCCGCCTTGCGCGTCACCGACGATCGTCACTCGACGGACGACCGCGTTGCACTGTCCCAAAAAGTATATTGCACGCTCGCCCACTCGTTCACAAGAGATTTTTCATCCCTGTTGACGCGAGTTGGTCGAGCGCGGCTAGCAACAGAGATCGCAATGGCCAAACGCAAACTACTCTCAGGCACTAAACATTGGCTGCAAGCCACGTTAAGTTGGCCGCATTGCCACGACGGCTGAGCAGGGTACATGTAACTCCTCAATTTCAGCAAAATGCTGATATTTCAATCTTACTCGATTGCTAGTCGTTTGTTAGTGTTTGTTAGATAAAATCCAGCGTTTCTTATACTTTATTTATTTAAAAATACGAAAAAGAAATTTCATGTCAAAGTTAACCGCAGGAAAATGCTTTAATTTCGAACTTTTTTCGTCACCAATCGTTTGTTAGTTGTTTGTTAGTGATTGTTAGTCGATTTTTATCGTTTGTTAGAGCTTAATTTTGACTTTATCGTTAAAAAACGTTTTACTCCCACAGCAGGCTGCAAGCCACGTGAAGTTGGAGGCAAGCCACGTAAAGTTGGCCGCATTGCCACGACGGCTGAGAAGGGCTTTGTACACGGAACTCCTCAATTTCAGCAAAATGCTGATTATTTCAATCCTACTCGATTGTTAGTCGTTTGTTAGTGGTTGTTAGATAATATCCAGCGTTTGTTAGACTTTATTTATTTAAAAGAACGAAAAACAAATTTCATGTCAAAGTTATAACTTTAACAAATTTCATGTCAAAGTTATAACTTTGGCATGAAATGTGTTTTTGGTATTTTTAAATAAATAAAGTCAAAATTAAGCTCTAACAATAAACTAACAATCACTAACGAACGACTAACAAACGATTGGTTACGAAAAAAGTTCGAAATCATTAGAAAAGCATTTTCCTGCGGCTAACTTTGACATGAAATTTGTTTTTCGTATTTTAAAATAAATAAAGTATAACAAACGCTGTATTTTGTCTAACAAACACTAACAAACGACTAACAATCGAGTAAGATTGCAATAATCAGCATTTTGCTGAAATTGAGGAGTTACATGTACAAAGCCCTGCTCAGCCGTCGTGGCAATGAGGTCAAATTCACGTGGCTTGCAGCCAACTTCATGTGGCTTGCAGCGTGCTATGGGAGTGAAGTTTTTTAACGATAACTTCAAAATTAAGCTCTAACAAACGATGAAAATCGACTAACAATCACTAACAAACGATTGGTGATGAAAAAAAGTTCGAAATCATTAGAAAAGATTTTCCTGCGGCTAACTTTGACATGAAATTTGTTTTTCGTATTATTAAATAAATAACGCCTAACAAACGTTGGATTTTGTCTAACAAACACTAACAAACGACTAACAATCGAGTAGAATTGAAATATCAGCATTTTGCTGAAATTGAGGAGTTACATGTACAAAGCCCTGCCCAGTCGTCGTGGCAATGCGGCCAACTTCACGTGGCCTGCAGCGTGCTATGGGAGTGAAAAGTTTTTTAGCGATAAAGTCGAAATTAAGCTCTAACAAACGATAGAAATCGACTAACAATCACTAACAAACGAATAACAAACGATTGGTGACGAAAAAAAGTTCGAAATCATCAAAAAAGATTTTCCTGCGGTTAACTTTGACATGAAATTTGTTTTTCGTATTTTTAAATAAATAAAGGCTAACAAACGCTGGATTTTGTCTAACAAACACTAACAATCGAGTAGGATTGAAATAATCAGCATTTTACTGAAATTGAGGAGTTTCGTGTACAAAGCCCTGCTCAGCCGTCGTGCCAATGCGGCCAACTTCTCGTGGCTTGCAGCCTGCTATGGGAGTAAAAAGTTTTTAACGATAAAGTCAAAATTAAGCTCTAACAAACGATAGAAATCGACTAACAATCACTAACAAACGATTGGTGACGAAAAAAGTTCGAAATCATCAGAAAAGATTTTCCTGCGACTAACTTTGACATGAAATTTGTTTTTCGTATTTTTAAATAAATAAAGTCTAACAAACGCTGGATTGTATCTAACAAACACTAACAAACGACTAACAATCGAGTAGGATTGAAATAATCAGCATTTTGCTGAAATTGAGGAGTTACATGTACAAAGCCCTGCTCAGCCGTCGTGGCAATGCGGCCAACTTCACGTGGCTTGCAGCGTGCTATGGGAGTGAAAAGTTTTTTTAACGATACCGTCAAAATTAAGCTCTAACAAACGATGAAGATCGACTAACAATCACTAACAAACAATTAACAAACGATTGGTGACGAAAGAAAGTTCGAAATCATCTGAAAAGATTTTCCTGCGGCTAACTTTGACACGAAAATTGTTTTTCGTATTTTTAAATAAATAAAGTCTAACAAACGCTGGATTTTGTCTAACAAACACTAACAAACGAATAACAATCGAGTATGATTGAAATAATCAGCATTTTGCTGAAATTGAGGAGTTTCGTGTACAAAGCTCTGCTCAGCCGTCGTGCCAATGCGGCCAACTTCACGTGGCTTGCAGCCTGCTATGGGAGTAAAAAGTTTTTTAACGATAAAGTCAAAATTAAGCTCTAACAAACGATAGAAATCGACTAACTATCACTAACAAACGACTAACAAACGATTGGTGACGAAAAAAGTTCGAAATCATCAGAAAAGATTTTCCTGCGGCTAACATTGACATGAAATTTGTTTTTCGTATTTTTAAATAAATAAGGTCTAACAAACGCTGGACTTTGTCTAGCAAACACTAACAAACGACTAACAATCGATTGGCATGGGAAAGAATTCCATATTTTCATAGTCGCCGGCTAAGTTTATTGAGCTGTCGCCGGCTAAGTTTATTGAGCTAGCTACAAGTATTACTATACATCGGGGAATTGCGTTCGCAGCGCCCCTTGCGGTCACTTAAAAGTCGGGATTTTGAGGCCGTCTTTCGCTGCTTATCTCCTATGGAGTGTCGACTCCTTTACTCTAGTCTCCCTGCTGCTTCCCTTCAAAATAATAATGGCATTTGCGACAAGAAGTTTGAGAATTTTATGCCGACTATACGGTGGCAACAGTTCCGCCACATACTCTACGCTTAGAAAACCAGTTACGAATTTGACTCTGTTGAGATCAGCGCAAAAATGTACTTATTCAACGGAAAGTAAGTCCAAATGTTCATTACATAACCTCAATCCGTAAACTCGTGTCTGCTTTATTTTTTCATCCAAAAATCAGCGTGTAGTTACGACAAACAAACGTTGCGCTTCGACTAAAACGACTTCGCGACGAATCGAAGCTCGCAAACTATTTGATTGCATTTTAAAGTGTAGGATTTTTCTGTTAAAACTAGCGCTCACTGTTTTTTCCTCTGAATCGGCATTATTCGCAACAAAGTTCCTTCTCACTGCGTCCACGAGCTTCCCATTGAAGTGTCTCAGTTGTACAGAGTTTTGTTCCGTCGAACATCAACTCACTGTCCATTATGTCAACATTTTTCTATGAATAGGTAAGCGACCACAGATTGCCGGAAGTTTGACGAACATACAGTCGGCGACAGGTTCCATCGGGCCATTGGCAGGAAGTAGTACGGACAAAACGAAGAAACAGCATGAGGAGTCTAGCCAAGAAGATGCCGAAGATCAGAAACAACGCGAACACCAATGGAAGATGATGAAATATAGCTTTGTTTTCTTTGGAGTTTCCATGGGATTGATGGGCTCTATTGTAATCTACGAACTTGCCAGTCCGAGGTACGATGAAAATGGAAAACTCATTGAGGATGAGTTTTCGAGCCTGCCATATGGGATACAGATGTGGAAGAGGCTGTGTAAGGGGTTGAATTATTACAAGAAGGTAATGCATCTGAAAGCGAATGGCTTTTACGTAATAAAATTTTATTTTGACATACCGCAATGGCATTATTTCGATGGGTTTCGCATCGATAATCCATGCAGAGAAATGGCGTTTTAAAAAAGAGCAATGTTAGGCATTCAATTATGTTTGTTGATGTTCAGGACTCATGATTGATGATGTAATCATTTTGGAGCATTGCCCATGTTATATCAATAACAATATCAAATGACTTGGAATTTCCGTAGAAACAAACACATACATAGTTCATTAAAAACCGACGTATGTTAGGTGGTTGCATATGAAACCGACCGCTGGCAACAGATAACGGTAGATACGCTATTTTCTTGAATTGAAATTTGCAATACTCATGATGATGATGATGTTGAAGTTTGCATCGTTGGAATGCAACGAAAATTAATTCCTTTCAATTGTTTACATTTTTATTTGGCTGCAAAAATCACTAAATCGTTTTACACATTTACGACCTCAATTTGCAAAAAAGGCAGGCTTTGCATGAGCATAAAATTATAGCAATAAAAAATAAACAAAAAAATCATTACATTCCAACGATGCCAACTACAACGTCATTGACAATAGGTCCATAGAGTCCCGCTGAAATGCTAAAGATGGTATTTGTGCGATGCGTTAACATCGTCTATATTAATTGTGTTTACAATGGTAAGTTTTGTTCCTGATAAGTAATTATTGCGGGAAGTTGTGCTCCATTGTTTCCTGGCAAGCGGGCCGTGGCACTGCATTGTTTGCTAGAGGAAATGTGTGCCGAATGTGCTCCGTAGGGTACAACGTGCAGAGAGTGATTTCGCCACTTCCAAAGTAGTGATTTCTCTATGGATAACAATGTTAGCGGAAAATCACACAAGAGAAGGGTGTCGTTTATTACGAGCTGCTGAAACAGTCGAAAACCTCTCACTGGGGTCGTCATCGACTGCAATGATGCGTTTGAAGCGCGAGAAGAGGCCGGAATCGGAGAATCGCCGGGACAAGTTGATTTTGCACGACGATAACGCCCGGCCACATGTTCCTCAACTGGTTAAGGGAAAGTTCTACCTTGTAGGGCCAAAAAATGTTCGATTTTTCACCAATTTTTTTAGCGAAAAGTATTAAATATAGAATGTTGATATTTGGTTTGTTGACTAAGCGGTCTTTATTGAACATCAAAATATTTTTTAAAGTTTGACAAAACATGGTGGTGGGAGTGGGATAAGCCGCGTATGTCGGTGCGCGGGCAATTACATTCTTCGCTTGCGGAAGTCCTAAGTTCCGGACAGGTGACCCGAAACAAAAAAATTAACATATTTTTACTTTGTACAATATTGTGTCTAAGTTGACCTAGAATCAAGAAGAAAAATTAAAAATTAAAAAAAATAGCGAGCGATCGGAAGGAAGTTTATTTTTTTTCCCAAAAAATTTCGCAGTTTTTTGCTCACTATCTTTTTATTTTTCAATTTTTCTCCTTGATTCCAGGCCAACTTATACACAATATTGTACAAAGTAAAAATATGTTTAATTTTCTTTCTTCAGATCACCTGTCCGGGACTTAGGACTTCCTCAAGCGAAGAATGTCATCGCCCGCACACCGACATATATGGCTCCTCCCACTCCCACCACCATGTTTTGTCAAACTTTAAAAAATATTTTGATGTTCAATAAAGACCGCTTATTCAACATACCAAATATCAACATTATATATTTAATACTTTTCGCTAAAAAAATTGGTGAAAAATCGAACATTTTTTGGCCCAACAAGGCAGAACCTTCCCTTAAGAAGTACTCACAAGGAACATCACTTAAGTGTCCGCCTTCGATTTCGTTGGAACTCATATATGGGATAAAAAATCGAAAACTATAAGACGCGTAGTTTTTTCATCGGTGGAAACATGGTTTTAAGAATCGAGGTCGATTTCTCACCGCTTTCTATTAGAAGAATTTTGGTTTTTGTTTCGTGCAGGTCAGTGCCCTGCTTATGGGTGAAACTTCAAAATCACCCCTCGACACGCCTTTAAACAACCATTTTCCGCCGATAAAAAAATACGCGTCTAATAATTTTTAATGCTTCATAACATATATGAGTTGCAACAAATTCGAAGGCGAACACTTAAGGTGACGTTCCTTGTCAAAAGGAGTGAACTGGAGAATCCTTCAGTGGAGAAACCTCACCCGCCATATTCCCCGGACATCGCTCCCTCCGATAATTTGTTATCAGAAATATTTGTTCTGGTCGATGCAGTCCGCACTTACGGCTCAGCACTTCACCTCGTACA
Organism: Ophion obscuratus; assembly: GCA_964007375.1. Classification (NCBI taxonomy): domain Eukaryota; kingdom Metazoa; phylum Arthropoda; class Insecta; order Hymenoptera; family Ichneumonidae; genus Ophion; species Ophion obscuratus. Next base: position 46,942,512 of record OZ023315.1, read on the forward strand.
AAAGTTTCTACATGACTGGATTACCTCTAAAGAACCGTAGTTTTTACTACGTGGAATCCGATTGTTGGCCGAAAGATCGGCCAAGGTTATACATTCCTATGGGCAGCTTTCAATAAGCCGGTTCGTCGACTTGTTACCGGACCACAACCACAACTTTTCTTTTCTGGTAAAAAATGGGGGTTTTCATATGTAGCCATCTAATTAACCTCAAGTGGACTTTTGTTGCTTCCGCGTTTCGGGAACATAGGCAAAAACAATTGGTATCTCTCAACATTTCTCTTGATATCTCAAAAATGCATAATAAACTTTTAAAAAACATTGTTTTTTTTACAAAACAACATTTTCCTGCATCAAACGTTTCCCATACTGAGTATGAACGTTGATGAATTTTTGGATCTTTCAAACGTGCTCAATCTTTCACAGTTTATTCAAGAACCAAGCAGAGACAAACTGCTGCCAGATCCGCTCAAGCATCCGTACATGCAGCCCCCCTACACTCTTGTTCTAGAGATGACAGACGTACTGGTACATCCCGACTGGACGGTATGTCGATTTTGTCCATCAAAGATCGCCAACTCCTGATATTTTAGTGTCGAAAAAAGCAGCCGCGTAATAAAATAAACTGTTACACAGTATCAAACCGGGTGGAGATTTAAGAAACGACCTGGCGTCGATCCTTTTTTCGAAGCGGTAGCGCCTCCACAATTTGAGATCGTTGTATACACAGCGGAACCGGGAATGGTAAAGTACCCTCACGTCTGAACATATCCAGCCCTGCACAACATACGAATAACAATTACCCTTACAGACGGTTTTCCCGATCCTCGATTCGCTGGATCCTCAAGGGTACATTATGTACAGACTGGTCCGAGACGCGACGCGTTTCGTCGACGGTCATCATGTCAAGGATCTCGACGCTCTTAATCGCGACCTCAGTAAAGTAAATGTCTCACAATTTTTAGATCGAGAATGCCTAAAGTAGAAAAATCACCGTGACAACAATATCGCTTCGACAGGTAATAGTCATCGATTGGAACAGCGAGAGTATTAAGTTGCACCCGGAGAACGCATTGAAAATTCCGCGATGGACCGGCAACGACGATGACACGACGCTCTATGACTTGGCAGCTTTTCTCAAAAGTGAGCCCTCGACAATAGTCTTTTCGTTTCCACAATGTATTTGAACTTCGTTGAACTGTTGAATTTCATTGCAGCGATACTTGCAAGCAACGTTGAAGACGTCAGAGATGTGCTCAATTATTACAGACAATTCGACAATCCACTGGAAGCATTTAGAGAAAATCAACGAAAACTCTTGGTAAATAATCAAGTTACTGGTACTCAAACTGTTTGATTTAATTGATGGTATACTAATTAAGTGTCTCGAAAATCCGATAAGTGACTAACTGCTTTCCAGCGACGTATATCCCCTACACGCATCTTACGAACCTGAAAACCTAATCATTTACAATCGTAACTAGTGACTTAATCCTCTTGAAAAACAAGTGATAGATATATACAATTCCATAGTGGAAACACTATCCTAATCGTCCACAACAATCGTATCGCACCAAAATATAATAACATGCGTAAATATTTATTTCTCATTGAGGCGTTACATCTATGTAGCACACCGAAAAATGGGACCGTTTTGGATTTTTTTTTAAATCCTAAAAAACGAATAATAATGAGCTTTCAAGGGTTTATTCTTCAGGTGTTGACGAATACGAAAGAGCCTTTTTATGAAAAAAAAAATATATAAAATCGCGGCTCAGTCCTAGCTAAACTAAGAGCGTTTTTAGGCGCTCTGTGCGAAGACGCAGTACTATTACAAATCAGCACGTAGAGCGTGCTGATTTGTAATAGTAATCCGTCCTTTACCTCAGCTTTGCTAGAGAAGTACGCACGATTATTAGAAAATATGGGTTTTTCCGCAAGACGGCATCTTGAATTTTTTGTTGGGTAAATATTCGAAAATGTTACTCCTGTCAGAATCGAGCTGATTTTTGTGTGTGGTTTCTTACGGTTAAAAAAACATCATATTTAATATTATTATGGCAAGGCATGAACTGTTTTTGTTAGAGTTGTTAATGTCGATAAATATTTTATCAAAGATTTTTATTCGTCGATGTTTCGAACTTTTTTTCAAGATTCAAGATTTTCAAAGCCGAAGTCTGCAAACCCAACCATTATGCGCCATTAAAATATAACTTAATATAAGGTTTTATAATCATAAAGAGTTGATAAAAAAAATATACAGCCTCTTTTTAGCGGGAGTGACTCTTCCGAATATTTACCATTTTTTGTTTCTACGCTAAAAAATCGGCCTTATTTATTAAGAAAAACTTCTTTGGAGAATATATCCAAGAAGTTAAAGTTTAAATTTCAACTCAATCTGATGCAAACTGCCCGAGTTATGCTTTCTCGTTTCGAGAAACACACGTTTAAATTTTCAAAACTGTTTTTTGCATAGAATTTAAAGAATATGGGATTACTGATTTTGTTACCATTACCAAAAATTGTACCTATCGTAACCAATCTTCAATCCTAAGACAATCATGGCTTCGAGAAGTCCCTTGAAACCCTCATTAAACATTGTAGCTGCTATGTCGGTCGCTATGTCGATAATCTTTCCACCGCTACAAACGAATTTAGGAGCTATCGTTCACACTACGGAATTGAAGCTCTCGTTTGAATTCTGCGTGTACCCCCCGAAACATTTTCATAGTAGATCCTCAGTGTTAGGTCGATATATAATTGTTGTGCAACGACTGGACTAAACGACTTCAAATTGCTTCTGTCATCGTCCAGGCTGTTTGGTGTGCTTCGGGGCGCTTCGAATTTGTACTATAAACATTTTTTCTTAATTTTTGGCGTTTAGCTCCTTTTGTATATGACTCATGGGACGTTTATACATCATTCAAACCAATAAAAAATACGGTTAACATATCTTTTTCTACTCGGCAGTACGGTCTTAATGGAAACAAAACTGTTTATACATCATTATTTCCCTGTGCATCTCATCAGGCCTGCTTCAAAAGGAAGTTATTTCCAACCGTAATTACTCTCCTGAGATATATATTTTATGAAATATCCTATGGAACATACAATGAGAGTGATCCCGACTCCGAATAGGAATTTCAATTATGTTATACATTTCACAAGATTCAGAGTAGTTTGGCGGTCATCAACTGCCGCTGAATAGTACAACGAATACAATAGGTCCTTTATCCGCGCAACTTGTTCGTATGGGTTCCCAGACGAGATTCGTTGTTAGTATGCGGCAATTGCCCCTACAACAGTCTACACCCGTGCACAAAGGACTGCGCTTATTATACAAGTTGCCTAAAGGTTCAGGTTCAAGCCTCCTATTGTTCAGGAGTTAACCATTTTTAATAACAACCGCGCGCTTACTATTTCAGCAACAAATGCAGGAGGACGAATCGCAGAAGGCTCAGAGAGAAGGGAGCAAAGTCTTGACGTCCAAGTGGACTCCGTCGTTTTTACGAAATCGTTAATTGTGATAAGACAATTATAATCTTTGTAAAATAAAGGGCAATGTTATACCCATCTATTCAATACGCAATTTATATGGAAAAATAAGCCCATGTCGTATTTACATAACGTAAAAAAAGCAACCTCGTATTCCAAGTACGTACGGATGGATAACTTTAAGGTATTCATTTCGCGGATGGCTGTATTCTGTGGCGGCGTGAGCCTTCTGAATCATCGGTAATTTACACTGGCGCTTAATAAAAAATAAGTTACAATCAATTATTATACCCAACGATAAACTAGAATAAAAAATGTCGCGCACGTTTAGTATATTTAGACATTTTTACATTATCTGTGAAAAGTCGCGGCTACGAAAATTCTGCCAGCGACATTTTTCCATGTTTCATCATTAATATTTTCTTATAACGTTCGATGACCCCCTGATTTCACTGTCGTTGCCGGACCTTTAGAACTTTTTACACCCTTAGAGCGGTTTATGTCAGACATATAGAGTTATTCAGTGTATGAATTATTAGATAGAAATATGGTCAGCGTGTCATTTCCATAAAGTGCCGAATAAATTAGACGATTTTTAGGTGTAATTTTTTGTTAAACGTTCGGTAACCTAGCTTAAAATTTCACTACTATAATGGGACGTATTTTAACTTGGTTGTAGAAAAAAAAATCAGTTAAGTGTTAAATATTCGGATTCGTGAAAACAATACCTTAACGACGTGAAGTTTTATACGATTTGAACTTCGAGCTCCGCAATGCGACAACGATTTGGATAAAATCAACTATATCCGGTGAGGACAATTCTCAATAACAATTTTGCCAAATGCTTGCTGATAACTTAGTTTTAGAAAAACATCCGTTTGAGAAATATTCAGATGAATGTATTTTTTTGTCATTAGAAACGAGATTGTTTATTTTTATGTATCCATATAAAATTGAGCGTGTTGCCCTGACTTCTGTGAATTTTGCAAGATACATAGAAATACATAACTCGTTAATACCACTTTCCAAGCGGTTGATCGTACAGTTGCATAAATACACCGCTAATAGAAATTGCAACGCCTGCGTAGGTTTGATTTTCGATTGCTGTTCAGCGTGCGGAAAGTAACTTATTTTTTAACAATTCAACGTATGCCCTACCCTGCATTAGAGTGCGGTAAATTAACTCGCAAAGGGGCTTCCTCGCCCCAGTTCCAAAAAAAACCTCATTCATGACTTACCGCACTACCGTTAAAAAGAAATCTTTTCCACCGCCAATAATGTGTGCGTTACAATTTTCAACGTAGCACACTTGAACGAAACAGAATTCACACGCAACAAGAATTTTCAATATCTATATTATTTTTGAATATATACAATAAAAAATCACAGTGCCCGACATTGAAAATTTCAAAAACGCCAAACTAATTTACTCTATACTCTATACATTTGTATCCAGTCTGTCGATACACAACCGCACAATTATTGTCGTAAGTAAGTGTTTATATATATTTTTTATTTATGGGCAGTGAGATAAAAGTGTCTATTTATAATAAAGATCAGGTTCTGTGTTTGATTTTAATGTATTTTTTTCTTTACAGCGTTCTGTTACATCGTAGCGAATGTGCAGGGGAGACTTCTCTCGGTCATTCCCGGTATCCTCATTTGCCGTCATAAGTTTATTATATTATAAATCTGAGAATAAGACTCATAACAGCATAAAAAGGAACGTGCGTACGTTTCGCACGCATATTCAAACCACAGCAATATATGCAGGATAGCAGCACCATCAGTCATCGACTTTTCCTATCACATTGGCCTTCAACAAGAACACGACCTCAGGCGCATGTTCCACAAAGAGCTATCGAACGAAAAATCAACCAGCGAATCGATCAATAGGCTCCAAAAAAACTTACGCCGGCCCACCTGCATGGGGATGAAATGAAGCCTGCACGCTCATGAAAGCCTAACGCCGAATGAAAAATACATCTGGTCTCTTCGCGTAGCCCGGTTTTAAACTTCTTGATATGAGAAGTCACCACGGCCATAAATTGGCATAACACAGACCATGCGCACGCTTCGGTCTCAGATGTCGAACTCTATGCGCTTTCCCATGCGTTTTTTCGCCGAAACACGGGACAAAAGTCTCCTTCTTTTCATACGCATAATAATCAGAACCGATGCTCTGGAATAAGGTCACGTACGTAACTAACGAGTCTGTAAACTATTCGCACACCATACCACGGCCAATCACGCTAATCACCCGATATCTTCACGACCAATGGACCAGTCCCGGAAGAATTGCATCACCAAAACCTCACTCTCCCTAAGGTTCCTTTTCCCACTATTGAACCCCTCCTAATTTTCATATCAATAAAGACTTCCTTCCCGAAGTCAGTCTCCGGACAATCGTCATCAAATTCAGAGGTCTGTCTCTCGGCAAATTCCATCGAGTTAAAATCATCATTGAACTTTAATTCTGACCCATGTGAAAAGTTTATTCCGGTCGTATTTATAAAGCCATATGTGTGTGTATATATATATACACTGTGTATGTTACTTACTAGTTTTCCGTTCGTGAGCATATAGGATGTACCTTTCCGAGCAAAACGCTTTTTTTTTAAATGTCGTGCGCCAAACATTAACCGAGATATTCACAAGTAAAGCCCAACGGTGAATAAGCAATGGCACAGTAGTTTCGGCGTCCAAGCGAGTGTGCGCGGGCTCGAATCCATATTCGGGCAAGTGAATTTGAACTTTCAATGTTCAATTTTTTAATTTGAGTTTTGAATGTTATCCGTTCGCCCAAATAAGTTATTAAATCATAAATTATGAATGTTAAACAATATCATCCATTGTTTACTCGAAAGATCTTTAGATCTTCAGATCTTTCGCGTCAGCGATGGACAATATTGTCTAACACTTTTTATTTATTATTTGATACTTTATTTGGGCGACCGGATAAGGTTCAACATTCGAAATTGAAAGGTTGATATCTCTATTACAATTTCAATTTAACAGAAATCAATGGATTTGAATCCACTTGTGCGAACGTCGATTCGAACCCGCACCCACTCTCGCTTGGACGCCGAAACTACTATACCATTTTTTACTCACCGTTGGAATTTACTCGTGAATATCTCGGCCAATTTTTGTCGTACGACACTTCAAATGAAAGCGTTTTACTTGGAAAGAAATACCCTATATGCTCAAGAACGGAAAACTAGTCATTAAGATCCACCCTATATATACACTACCGCTCAAAAGTTTGGATACACCAGTCGATATTTCTTGCCACACTAAAAGTTAGATAGCTCCGTCAAAAAAAATAGACAACCAAATTTAACGAACGGCGTTTTAAAGGGAACCAGCTCAGCTTTATTTTGCTTTTTTGAAATATTTTTTATGATTTTTTTTCGACCCGGTACGCACTTTTGTACGTGTCTGTTTTTCGGCTCTTTTCGATCATCGACAATTGGGCGCATAACTTATGGATTTTTTTTTTGTCATTTTTATCCATGATCATCTTGAAAGGTGTAGCAGAAGGTCCATTTACGTTTTTTAAAAAGTTTCGTACGATTTCTTCCGCAATGTTGTTTCATTTTTTGTTAAAAAAGGCAAATGTTGGCAAATGCAACGTAACTCAAGAACTATACGGTGCAAGAGGAAATATCAAAGATGTAAAAAGTTGCCTAAGTTTATACTAAATCGCCTGGAATTTTTAAAGAATTTTCCTGTGCGATTTTTGTTTGGACTATTTTCGCTCGAAACTCTGATGAGTAGGATGACTCAAGTCGAAAAGTATGGCATTTAGGACAAAATATCAAGAAGCGAAACTCTTTTAATTTTCGATTTTACATTTGCTTGCATTTTTCAGGATTTTTTTTGAAATTTTTTTGGCCGAAACTCGTAGAATCGTCCAAAAAATGGAACGGCGCATCTCGAAAATTATTGAGTTACAGACAAAATATCAAGAGGGGAAAATGTTGCAGTGTTTCGTTTTATATACGGTGAAATTTTTTCAGATTTTATTCAAAACTTTGTTTACAATGTTTCAAAAGCATTTAGACCTTAAAAAAACGTAAAAAAACTTTGAAAAAATGCAAGCAAATATAAAATAAAAAAATAAAAGAGTTTCGCTTCCTGACATTTTGTTCTAAATGCCATCCTTTTCGACTTAAGGAGGTTGGAGCGTTAACCACAATCCAAGGTTAAATTTAATTTAAAAAAAAAATGTTATTGTTTAGACTACGTTTAGACTACTGAGTTTAGACTACTGTAGTTTAGAATACTATAGTTTGGACTACTATAGTTTTTAGACTATTATAGTTTATATTTTTTAGACTATATTATTAGACTATATTATATTTAATACTATAGTTTAGACTACTGAGTCTCTACGAATTTTTCAAACTTTTTTCACCACCGAACACTAGAGATAAAAAATAGTTTAACGTATGTAATTTAACGTGCAGTTAGATGGGCAAGACTTTCACAGTAAAGGTTATGTCTTTTTTTTTGTTATTTAGCACCAAGATAAACCTTTTCTAACAACGGATTAACGCAAACTGGACCTTTGTAAACATTTAGAAAAAAAATTCTCATCTTGCCCATCGTAAACCATGGGCCAATAATCTCGTGACGCAAATATGAATAGGCATAATCATAAATTACTCAAAATTTCATTGTGAATTGTATAAAATATTCGTCGTCGTAGTTTTTTCATAATAATCATCGATAATGTTATACTTTTTCAAGTTGGTAGTAAGACAAAAGTTTTTCTACTTTACGTAATAAAAATATAAAATGCGCAAATTGGCCCTTTAATTATATATTTAAAAAAAAGCATATACAGAATAAATCTGTACCTCGTATGCATATTTTTGAGGTTCATTGAAAAAAAAATGAATAAACCGTTATTTGACTCAACTGAATCGCTCCAACCTCCTTAAGCCATCCTACTCATCAGAGTTTCGAGCGAAAATAATCCAAACAAAAATCTCGCAGGAACATTCTTTAAAAATTCCAGGTGATGCAGTATAAACTTATGCAACTTTTTACATCCACGACATTTCCTCTTAAGCCTTGAGTTCTTGAGTTACGGTGCATTTGCCAAAATTTGTCTTTTTTAACAAAAATGAAATAACTTTGCGAAAAAAAATCGTACGAAACTTTAAAAAAATGGACCTTCTGCTACCCATTTCAAGATTACCGTGTATAAAAGTGACAAAAAAAAGTCCCTAAGTTATGCGCCCAATTCTCGATGGTCGAAAAGAGCCGAAAAACAGACACGTTCAAAAGTGCGTACCGGGTCGAAAAAAAATCATAAAAAATATTTCAAAAAAGCAAAACAAAGCTGAATTGGTTTCCTTTCACACGCTGTTCGTTAAATCTGGTTATCTATTTTTTTGATGGAGCTACCTAACTTTTAGTGCGGCAAGAAATATCGACTGGTGTATCCAAACTTTTGAGCGGTAGTGTGTTTATATATAGATATATATTTATCATATCATTTCGACACACTGTCCGCGTAGAAAAGTCGAATCCGTTTCTCATGCCCTAAGATCGTATAGAGCCTCAAGTGGCTTTCGTCATTCATATATATCTATATCTGCGTCGTCTGAAAATCTTGTGCGCGTGTCATCGACCTTCTCCGAGAGCGAGCGCATCTAGCCACGAGCAAAGGCCCATATTCATAAGAGCGTCGACCGATATCTTAACGAGCGGTCACACACAATTACGCACACCAACAAATGTAAGCGAACCTTATCATTCTGTTATTTTTCTGTATTATCCCTTTACTCCACCGTTATTATTAATTCACATTTAAATGTGACTATCCATTTGTAATAAAACGTCAGTTGAATTTATATGAGCTTGTCGAATTAACCCTAAATACCGAAATATCGGGTTAATTCCTTAATTATATATTAGGAGTACAACTTTGCAGTGACCGTTTTACTTAGAGAGCCACTGCGGCCGAAGTAGTGGCCCTAGCTCAATAAAAAAGTGGCATTTTAAACTAGAGGCTCTGCCAATGTAAACAATTTAAAAAAGCTAACGGATACGTGTATGCTTTATGAAGTTATTGTCACTCAAACATGGCAACCTACGAGCCGAATTCTCAGCATTTGCGGGAACTGCTCCAAAGACAACAAAGGAAGGGATTTTTGCACCGGATTGTGACTGGAGATGAAAAGTGGGTTTACTACGATAATCCTAAACGCCGAAAATCATGGGGACTGCCTGGTCATATTCCGTCATCGACGCCCAAACCGAATATTCACGGATCCAAAGTGACGCTGTGTATCTGGTGGGACCAGCTGGGCGTTGTGTACTATGAGCTGCTCAAACCATCCGAAACCATCACAGGGGAACTCTACCGACGTCAGTTGATGCGCTTGAGTAAGGCACTCAAAGAGAAACGGCCACAATTCAACGAAAGACATGACAAGGTGATACTGCAGCATGACAATGCCCGACCCCATGTTGCAAATGTCGTGAAAAAGTACTTGGAAACGCTGAAATGGAAGGTTTTATCCCACCCGCCGTACTCTCCAGATATTGCCCCTTCCGACTATCACTTGTTCCGGTCAATGGCACACGATTTGGCTGACCAGCACTTCGGTACTTACGAAGAAGTCAAAAATTGGGTCGATTCCTCGATTGCCTCCAAGGACCAAGACTTTTATCGACGCGGGATTCGAATGCTACCTGAAAGATGGGCCGAGGTCGTAGCTAGCGACGGGCAGTACTTCGATTAAAAAATATGTAGCCACTTTTTTATAATAAAGCCTTAAACTTTTGAAAAAAACGGTCACTGCAAAGTTGTACTCCCAATACCTTCACACGCACTACGCCTTTTTACCTTCTTCCCGTGCTATTGCGCTAGGCGTAGGCAACAAAGAAGGAAACGAATGTACTATGCTCTCATCCCTTCCGGATGGGACAGTTCAACATTATTTTTCGTATTGCGCATTTTTTTTTAATTTTATTTTAATCTTCAACATTTTGATATATTTGATCTTTAAAATATTTAAAAATTTAAGGAATATTTTTCAAACCTGTGTGGAAAACCTGGTAAAGTCAGGGAATTTCTGAGTCAATAATGCATAACACCCATGAATTCTGAAAAATAAACTAATTTAATACGTTTGAATACAGCTTTCTAAAAATTAATTAATCTATTTTCTCAAAAAACGCCGATAACTTTTAGATATAATTATTCGAAATGCTCGACCCCAAAATGTTGCATGTCGTTACTTTTGCTTTCGTTCGCAAATTTGTCAGCTCACATACAGCGATAATCGTCCGAGTTAAAAACCTGCCACGTACGTTCGTTTTTTAGCTCGTGATTTTCGGCCAGTTTTTACTCGAACCGGTGGATATAACGCTTCCTCGGGTATATTTTCGGAAATATCTATGACCTCCGGCGGTTGCGATACACTGAACAATTCTTGAGTGTTGATCGGTGTCACCATGAGATCGGCATCTTCTTGCGATTCACCAGCGTCCTTTTGGTCAGCCATCACCAACCAATTCAAAACTTTCTGATGTGGAACTGTCGTCTGGGTAACGGGAACGTTATCTTCTGTAACTTCCCACACTGCCAACAACTCCGGAGCCAATATATCGACGTATGATTTTAATTTTTGCAGAGATTGCTTCCATTCCGGATCACCGAACAATCCGTTTGGCTCAGCGGTGGGTTGCGGCAGACGCAATGACTTGTTTGTGAAATCTGTAACGAAAAATTACATTCCATCAGATACGCAACACAGGAGTCGCGGGTATTCAGTCGTTTTAAACTCACTGTTAAATACGTGATGCATGTTCGTTCGATCGGTTATTGCGAGCGGTGTTATCAAACGCTCGTGCGACAATATTTGTCTTTCCCAAGCCTCCATAGCGCAATACGATTGACAATTAACGAGGGAATAATTATCCAATGGGTCCTCGTGAGTTATGCATTGGTAAAAAATGTCACCTGAAATGTTTATCTTATTAAGGGGTTGGGATACTGTGAAAATTTTAAAAAAATTGATAGTCGCTTTAGGCATCGCAGAGTGAAGCTAAACTTATGATTACAACGATAGAGCTGCTAGTAAAACTTTGATCGCGTTTTTCTCAAATCTATGTTTTTCAAAACGGTGTACACGATTTCTCGATATCTAGTAAACGGATTAAGTTTAAATTTGCTACACTTATTCAGTGTAATAGTAGAATAGTCTTGAACGACGTCTTTCTTCTTAACATTTTTTAAAATTAGTTATTAACAATAATAATACCATTTTTCCTTGTAAAATCGGAAAAAAATCAAGCATTATTTTTTACGATCCAAACACGATAACAAAAAAAAAGTTCGCTCAAGTCTTAGCCAATATTACCCATTTTAACGAGAAAAAAATCTCGTTTTCTTGTTTCAGTTCAACCGGATAGCCAAAATAAAGTACACCTTTGAGTCCCTCACATTCAATAGGTATTTCACAAGATTGTTTAAACTCCGTTAATTGTTAATATTTTTTAATGAAATTTAGTACACAGGCATGTTGATGTGCATGCAAATAAATGTCCAAACGATTTTCCAATCATATTACTTATTCCTTTAAAATTGTTTTTTTTTTAGAACAACTCTGACTTTCGGGTCGTCTCAGTAGCGTAACCCCTTAAAAAACAGGAAACCCTTACTATGGTGGGATTACTATTATACCTCTAGCACGCAATTTTTTAATACCGCAAGAATAATATTTGGTATTAACAAGCAATCAGTAAAATATCGGCTATCACTCGTGGGCCAAATCAAATGAAGTCCGATCCTTCTGATACTTTTCAACGACTAACAAAACAAAATAGTTGTGGTTCTGTTTCCAAAAATTCGCTTGTAGAATGATTAGCTTCCTGGCAGCAAACTTTCCTTTCGTAGTAGCGACTGTACATTTACCGATAGAATTTTGGACAAACAACGATAAATTGCCGTTGTTGTCGACAGCCATAGAAAGCCCGGAAGTGGAGAGCTCCAATCTTTTTCTCAACGAGGGATCCAAACACTTCCCCTGCATCCGTGATTCCTTCAGTGTGTCCAAGATACTCGGCGGTGTGTATGGCAAGTTGTAAGAATGCGGATTGTCCCGGCCGTTCCATGTGTTCAAGATAATCGCCATTTCTCCGACCATTTGACTCGACAAAACAATCACCTCCGTCTCATCCCTGTGGATCAACTCGGTATCAATCAATTCAATATCCAAGCACCCCGCAAAAATTGGGCCCGAATTGAATGAAACCTAAAAATTGGCTCTGAAGAAAATTATGGTTGAAAATAACAATTTTTCCGAACAAAAAAAAGCCTCGCCCTAAAATGAGAGCTATATTTATTCATTTTTCTGGATGTATTTATTGATATTTACCGATGTCAAACAAAATCATGATGGGGAATCTGTTGTTCTTCGGCTATAAATATTATTATTATTATTCCCAATAGAGTCTGTCGTATAATTAACAATTTTCTAAGAGTACTTACAACAGTCAAATAGAATGCCATTAAAAAAAATCGAATAAACTGAAATTCCAATCTACATGCAACTGTAATGATTGGATTATAAGCCATATTTCAAAATGTAAACAATGCATCAACGACGCTCAAACGTAAAATTATTTTAAAGAGGTAACGTCCGTTCTTAAGGCGAAATATACATTTAGACGGGAAAAAATTAAGCAATTTTGAGGCATTTTTTAAACTAAGAAATAATTATTCTCCATTTATCAAACTGTAGATATACTTTTACAGTATATTTAAGTATGCAAAACCATTTTTTTATTTAATTTATCATCAAAATGACGAAGCTGTGGCAGTGTACCTATTACGGCAAGATTGCCGCGGGAGTTACGAATCGACGTTCAATCTAGGTTCCCTCAAACTTTGGTTTGCAAAAAAAATAATATTTTCGTTCAGTTAGAACATATATAGTTTCTATTTGACAGTAATTAAAAGAAAAGATAAAAGTTTAACAGAAGAGCACGCATTTACAAAACACAAAACTTCAATTTTTCGAAAACAAATCTCGTCAAAAAGAAGGTAGCAATATTATCAATATTTCTACTAAGTTTTAACTCAATCGGCTTAATAGTTTTTGAGTAATCCTGAGAATTTGAATTAAATTGTACTAGGTACTTGTGGTAACGAATTACTTTAATAATCTGTTACAAAGTAATACAATTATCAGTTCCAATAGTAATGGTAATTGTTAGTTGTTAATTAAATTACTTTTTGCCCATCTCTGCCTGCTCCTCTGCGCACTCGCTTCTACCTGCGGCGTGCGCTCCGAATCCGATCGGTGAGGCATAGCGTTGACGGGCTGTAAAATTTCAAGTTTTTCGAATTTCGCTTTGAAACTTTGGGAAAATATCCTAATTATAACATTATCAGCCTGAAAGTCTGTCTATTTGTTACTCAATCACGCCAAAACGACTTGACCGATTTCAATGAAATTTAACATGTAGATAGCGTATGACCTCGATCACCACATAGGATACTTTTAATTATAATACCCAATTTTTTTCTAATTATAATATTATACTCAAATTTAATGTAATGATTGAATTGACATTCTTATAGCGCACTGATGAAATATAATAGAAAATAATGACTATTATTCTCATTTAATAGAACCGAAGATATATTTGAATTTTTTTGTTTGGAATTTGTTATTTGAGAACATCAAATAGCAGCTATAGGGATACATTCATAGCTGTTATTCCATGGCATACTCTATCTCTCTGCGTGAGGTCTCGTGACAGATGACAAAACATACAAAATTGAGATATTAAAGAAGCTATCTTCATGGTACAATTTTTGACGTTTCATCTTGACAAGAGACTTGACATCAAACATAGTTCCGAAGGAATCACTAAACGGAAGAGAAATATGAACAACCAACGAACCACAGTTTTCTGATTCATTGAAAAATGAAGTGATATCGATTGTATTTAACGGACAATTCGGCAAAGGATTTGACGAAGAAGAGTACATCTCTCCTACGGTGGGTAAAGCATTTTCGCCCATCATAAAAAAAATCGCCTAAAATTAAGATGGACGTGTCGTCAGCGGTTTTTGGAAAATAAATTTGTTATTTATTTATTATTTTGTTACATTCCTATTGTATAGTTTTATAAAATGCCTGGAAAACAGAAGTAAAATCTCTCTCAGAGTTCGAGTAAATCTCGAGCTATGAAGGTTGCTAGACAGGAGGAAATGTCTTCTCAAGCGGAATTGCGATTACTTGTGTAAGCTGAGCGTCATGCGGCCCTTAGAGCTGCTGTCGCCAGGAGGATGCTGAGCGTCATCAACAACGAAAATGTTACGTACCGAACGGTACCCCGGGTTTCCCGAGTAAATTATTAATTTGTTCTGCTCGTCCCATACGGGTCCGAGTTCTCTGGGACGATAAAGGGGAGGATGCCAGAATACTTTAATGCTTCCGATTATAATATGGTTTATTTATTAACAGTACCCGACTTACAATGTTGTTGACACCTGAACGAATAAATACACACACACCCCACGCATACGCACTCACTAATTTTAACAATATAGAACTGGTATATTCGATACAAAGTGATTTAACGGCGCGGCTTCTTCTTATGTTATTTCGGTAGAATGGAATTACATTTAATAATTAATGCGTCTCTATCGCGTCGGTGTCGACTACGCACAAGTCTCACAATCCTGTGCAACCACCTTTTGCACCGGGTTCACTGGAGGATAATATCCACCTCCCAAATGCAAGGGAATTATGGTTGCCGCGGAACACTTTGTGCGCGAGTGGGAATCCGTGCCATGGAAACAACCAAGGGACGCGGTACTCGCGAGACTGTTTTGACGAACGAAGACTGACGGACACGAACCCGTGAAAACGCGGGAGTCAGGGATCGCGACTTGCTTTCGACCGGAGTTATACCCCAACACCAGGTTACTTCCGTGGCTAGATGGGAACTATCAAATATTCACCGCTACCGGGCCGATGTTAGCTCGGTGGCTATCACTCCGGTGGGGGTTTTTGACAACGTCCACGGAAAGTTGCTTGCTCCCGAAGTGGTCGCTCCAGTGGGGGTTTTTGACAACGTCCACGGAAAGTTGCTAGCTCCCGAAGTCCCACGGTCGAACTCCGCGGATCAGGCGATGTTCGATCAGCGGAATTCGATCGGGTACATCCGGTCCCACTATCGGCGTTTCCACACCCGACACCGCACAGAGACACGAGGCGACGGAGTCGTCGGAAAATAATGAAAGTTAAACCTGTTCATAAAAATCTCATTATTGATATTACTAAACAAAACATTAAAAGTTTACGGAGACGTGACAAAAGCAAGCTTTTACTCGAAACACGTGGAATGCATTCGATTAGGCTGCCTTTCATTACGACGCAGCTATTGCGTATAGGAATCATACGCTTATCGTGATGGAATCAATGAGCAATGCGTGTCAACACTGCAGAGCTTTAACGTGAAATGAAGAAACGGCAGTTATATGTTGCTCTCGAGGCAAAGTACATGTTCCTTGTTTGGAAGAGCCAATCGAACCTTTAAAATCGCTCTTTTTATGTGAAACAGATGACCCACGGCGTTTTTTTAACCAAATTCGGAAATACAACTCCTGTTTTCATATGACCTCATTTGGGGCAGACAAAGTAGTGATAATGCCAAGCTTTCGACTACTTTCACCATTCAGGGGCAGGTGTATCACAGGATTGGTTCGATTCTGCCTGCATTAAATCAACAACCACAATTCTTGCCGGTATATTTTATGGGCGATGAAGACGCATGGACTGACAGATATTATCAATCTCATCCCCCACATCCCCATCAACCCCACAAGCCTGCCATTCCAGTTCGAAAAGTTGCAATTTCCGCTTAATTTGCCATACGCAATGACCATAAATAAGTCACAAGGCCAAACTATGAAAGTCGCGGGTTTGCACTTAGGCGACCCAGCTCTACGTAGCTTGCGTTTGCATGCGTGACAACATCGTTTACCAAGATGTGTTAAAATAATAGCAATACAGATGCCAACTTTCTTTGAACTTCAGGTTTCACCCTATGTGTGAAACTTTAATTTGATTTCAATGAAACTTCATTGAAACACGCGTGAGCGCGCGTGTGTGTGTATTTTGCGTGTGCATGTACGTGTATGTGTATGTTTGTTTAGATGAGTGTTATCATGCTGTTATCATATTTGTAGAGATTTCATAAAGTGTGATTTGTCTAACTGTCTTCATAATTATTTTGGGTTCTCTGCCGCTAACACATGTTTTAATTTCTGTAATTTCTTTACTTTAAATAATGTTTTTTGGTTCGATTGTATTATGTTCACCTTTGTTAAACGCAATCAATCAATTCACTTACCGTCTTTTCAAAACAAAATTGGTAGTAGCCAAATTTTAACGCGAACGAAGCCGTGGGTAAAAGCTAGATATATATATATATATATATATATATATATATATATATATATATATATATATATATATATATATAGTTCTATCGCTTTCAAAAAATCGATTTTTTAATCGTTGTAAATGTATATCCCTCCTTAAGTTGAGTCCCTATCCTCGATATTTATGTGTAAAAAAATCTCCGACAACTACGTAGCTGAAGTTCGTGCGTTACGAATATACGCGAAGGTGACTATAAAACATTGAATACGTTCTGTGAAATATATTTAGAGAAAAACTGTACCTTTTCTGAACAGCGCAATAGAGAGGCGCACTTTTGAATTGATGAGTCCACTTCTGTTGTACACTTTCTCCAGGGGACCGTCGATCACACATCAGGAAACTGTGGTACGAGGCCACGTAATTATGATAGTCGGTACAACTTGGGATTGATAAGCACAGATTCTCACAAGCCTCTAAGTGATCTTTGGGACACAAGCTCAATACCGGACGTTCGTAAGGATCCTGCAAATATATTACAATTGTAGGGACTGTGCCTTTGTTTAATAAACTTATTGTCTATGTATCCCGAATACACACAACGCAAAGTACAGAAAAATAGAGGAAGGTTTGTACGGAGACTCGTTATTACATTTACAAAAGTCTAAGAAATCCAGGCAGTACACATTGGCGAAGTCAGAAGGGGGCGCAAGTGGGCACGACCTCCGGAAATACCGGTGCCTCGTCAAAAAAAAATCGATCTAAAGCATCTAAATTCAAATGATCAATGAATTTTACTTATTTCAGCCAAGCAAGCGTAAAGAAATAATTTAATAATAGTAGTTGAACTATTTCTTTCGTCGTAATTTCGTCACTTGTATAAAAAGTAGCAGTTTCATTATGAAAATTGAGGGGTTACACCTAATTGAAATTAAAAAAAAATCGATTTTCCGTTTTCGACGGATTCTTAAAATATAACCTTTAAAAAATATTCTCTCTTAATTTCAAGCCGGTCCGTTGAAAATTGGAGGAGTTATGAGCGTTTAGAGGTGGGTCCGCTTACCGCTTTACCGTTACAGGTAAAACGCGTTTTTTTCGGAATTACTTTTTCAGAATCGGTGACCAAAATATCTCAAAAACACCGAAACCGATCTGCTTCAAGTTTTACAGACATTTTTTGTATATCAAAAGGCAGTCCTCAATAGAAGGATTTTTTTCAATGCATACTTTTTCTTATATCAAAGAAAATAGAGTATTTTTTTTCGCCGAAATTTCGACGATCACTGTCGATCGGCGAACATTTTTTCAAAAATCATTATTTTATTAAATCCTTCCATTAAAGACGAGATAATACGGGACAAAAACTAAAATCATTTTTTTTCTTCAGATGATTCGTTCCCGAGCAGGAGTGTTCACCGCAAAGGACCTTTTTGCACAACGGTCTGTGCAATTTACTGTATCTCCGTCGTTTATAAATATTTCCCAATAAAAAAATTGTCAAAGATATTTGAAATGATACCCTTTACTATGAAAAAAACCTGCAACCATTTCCCAAAAAAGAATCACGAAAACACCTCTTTTTTCTGGTCGCGAACTAGGTGTAACCCGTTAAATAGATACTTAAACTTCACAAGTAAGTGAAGTGTGCACAAAAGAAAGACATTCGATTTTCCCGCCGATACACAACCAGAAGAATACTGGAAAATCAGCGATGACTACGAAGTACTAAATAATATCATTATACATTTAAAACGCCAATTTGAGAATCTATGGTTAGTTCATGCTATTGACGCATTTTAAAAATCGAATATGAAGGAAGGAACGGATTTCATCAATAATTATTTGAAGCTCTTAATAATTAGTATATCAGCCTTAGAAGATGAAGCGATGTCCATGAAAAACAAACTGTCATTTAACAATGATGCAATAAATGCTGGAAATTTAAAAAGACATATTAAAAAGGAGTATCGCCCTAACTCATAAAAAAAAATTCCAAGTAGCAATAGCACTCCCAGCGAGCTTTGCCGACTGTGAGAGGAGTTTTTCCGCCATGAGGCGGATTAAAATGTGGCTTAGAAGCACAATACTTCAGGAAGGATTCTCTCATATGTCACTGCTAAACAGGGATAATGGTATTGTTAAAGAAAAAAAGCCAACAAAAAAAGTATTGGGCTGATATGCAGAAAAAAATAGAAAGATAAGTCTTATTTACGTGAGTACCTACTGAAAGTAAAGTTTAAAGACTGATGACTGGATTAAACAATGATAAAAATTACTTGATTATTTTTCACGGTATTGCAAGGGTTTGAAATTAATGTTAACATGAACGTGTGATTAAAGCGTTATATTTTAAGTTTGCTACGTGATTAGCGACTATTATATCAAAGCAAATATCGTTCAAGAAAAAGATGTTTGTGTATTGAACCACTTTTTGTCAAGACCCCCAATGCTGGATACGCTAAGGGGCATACGCAAATTACGTAACGCAATTTGGGGGAGGGCGTCCGGCCAGGCGTTAGTCACGATTTTAGAACTGCTAGAAATAGCAACTTGTTTGCATGTTCAAGTTTTGAATTGTAAACACCCACGCAATTTTACCGCGGAAAGTTGACAGCTTTCTATACGAAATATCACTTGAGGGGGAAAGTCAATAGCTTACCCACTTTCCCCAAGCAAAATATGAAGAAAAACATTCTTTTGTTTTTTACAATTCTTGAAAGTACATATATTCAAAAGTATGTTGGCAACATTTTTATTCACAAGTCCGAAAATTGACGGAGTTACAGACACTTTAGTGAGAACAGGTAGCGCGACCAGGTAGTGCCCTCAATCCCTACAGGTGTGACATTGTTCACAATAGATGAAGTCTATTGTGAACAAGTCTCTTATTATTTTGTGAAATATAATGAAGATGAAGCACCGTCATATCGCGCGTGACTAGATACTTTAATGTAAGTATCAATATTATAGAAAAAAGATAACTTTATATAAAGAAAAACGGAACAAAAGCTTTGAACGCGTTTTTCTCGAAACTACTTTTTGCGACCTTGTCCCAGAAAATACTCAAAAACTTATCAACCGATTTTCAATTTTTTTTTTACATTTTTATAATGGCAGTGACTAAGGTTGTACGTAGCTGATTATCTAAATTTTGATAATTACTATTCTTAAAGACTGCTTAAATACAAAAAAGGGCCTTGAAGATAGAAAAAAATGGCCAAACTGTAGGCATTTTGTAAAAAAAAAACGGCTACGCGTAACAATAGCTGCATTTGTATAGATATGGATAAATTGTTGGGTTTTTATTAACAGATGACCTTTCATAAAGATACCAATGGGACAATAAAGAGAATTTTTTTTGTTTCGTCTTTAAATCAAGGCAGTTACTTTTAAAGTTTTTTTCATAAAAATTTATATAAAACTAGATGAATAAATACTTCAAAAATTAGTATAAACTCGATCCTTTCATAATCAGTTATGTCAAAGAAAAAAATCGCAATTATTGACGACAAAGCACCCGTTACGTAACGGAATAGAGGCGGGGGGTTTCGACCAGACGTTACGGGCCTGGTACGTGAGAGGGGCGGGGGGGGGGGTCAAAAATTGGGAAATTTGGCGTTACGTAATTTCTGTACGACCCCCAATAGCAGTACAGATTCCGAGGAAAAATCAGTATATGTATACATTTGCATAGAACAATTTCAAAAGCGAATTCTATAAGTACACGTTAAATTAAGCTGTGTAATTCAAAAAGTGTACAAAAGTAAAAAATGCACTTGCAGCAACTAAGAAAGTTATGTATGTACTTATTATCTACGCACCCTTGTATCGAGATAGTGGACACAACACCTGTCGACGAAAACAATGGTGTTTGGATCTGATTGCATGAACCTGACGCTACCCCATTTGTCCTCCAGTACCTTCGAGACATCGACGGTATTGCTTCGGATAGTCTTACTGTCAAATAGTTAAAACCCATGTATCTTTATCCAGTTTAATGATGAATATTTCAGACATTTAAAGGCTTACAAGTAGTTGAACATTTTCGAATATATCGATTTTTGGTATTCGACGGGTTCTCAAAATATGATATTTCAAAAATGTTCTTTGAAAACGTCATGTCGATCCGTTCAAAATCCAGGGAGTTATAAACATTTATAGGTAGGTTCCGCGAACCGACGAACTTTAAACGCGTGCTTCTCAAAATGAGATTTTCAAAATCGGTGACCACGACACCTTAAAAATCCCTGCACCGATCGACTTCAAAGTTTAGAAGCTTCTTTAACATATCAAGAAGCAGTGCTTGAACGAAGGAATCTTTTTTTTCGATGCAATTTTTTTTATTTATCAACGAAAATAGAGCGTTCTTTCCACCAGAAATCAATAGTTATTTTGGACGGCGGCCATTTTTTCAAAAATCAACATTTTATTAAATCCTTTGTCCCAGCACCAGATAATTCCATGCAAAAACGAAATGAGTTTGATTTTTTAATTCCGGACGATTTGTTTCCGAGCAGCAGCGGTTGCCGCGAAGGACGTTTTTTAAACGACGATCTGCACAAGCCATTGTATCTACCACATTTGTAAATATTTTTCAACACGAAAGCTGTAAAAGATACTTAAGGGGCTATACCAGTGTGACAGAGTTATATAAATAATAGGGTATAGTTAAGTGAAACCACACTATTTATTAAGGGGCCATACCAGTGTGACATCTTTAAAAATCGATTTTTTTGCCTTTTTCGACAGTTCATACTTTCAAGAATATCCTGTAAAAATTTCGAGGCCGTATCTCTAATCATTTTATCTTGCAAAATTCGATAGTTACATCTTTAAATGCGTTTTCCTCGAAATGAGATTTTTCAAATTTGCTAACATTGTAACTCAAAGAGCAATTATCCGATTGACGTGAAATTTGAACTAAGTACTCTTGAGTATATTTAGTCTACAATGACGTAGGATATTTTTGATTGGATGAAAGTTGACGATTTGGCATAAAAAAAATTACCATTTTATGAGCAAGAAAACAGACTTTTTTTCATAACTACGCCATTTTATTAGATTTTGATATTTTTCGAAAATCCTACGTCGTTTTACAGGAAATACCTTCCAGTTTAACGGACTTCCGTTTCCGGCGTGATTGGAGCGGGTGAGTGAGAGAAAACGGCGAAAGAAAAGTGGAGAAAAGTGAGGACGTGGGTGGTAGAGAAAAAGTGAGAGTGGTGGGACCGATAAAGCAGAAAGAAGAGAAGTGAGTAGAAAGGTAGGTGCGCAGGGAGCAGGCAAATTGAGAAGGAAAAGGAGGAAAACAGGTGGGAAAAGAGGTTAGGAAAGAAGGACCGGCGAGGGGATTAGGCAGAGGGGGAGGGGGCGAGTAGGGAAAAGGCGCGTAGAGACGAGGGAACAGTAGCGACAAAGGACAGAGAGGATAGGAAGCAGAAGGAGAAAGGGAGAAGGAGAGGTAGGCAGGTAAAACAGAGTGGTGGTCAAAGGGCTCGTCGGGTAAGGAGAAGGAAGGAATGAGCGACGCGGGAAAGGGAAGGGAGGAGAGCGGAGAGGAGAGCGGACGAGTGAGGGAGGAGGGGAGAGAGGAGGAGGAACTGGCAAGGAGAAAAGGAAGGAAGACGAACGTGGAAAGGCTGCGATTGGAAAGGAGCACGAGTGTAGGAGACATAGGCGAGCTATGGAAAAGGAAGAGAGAGCAGTTGGAAGAAAAGGAGCAGGAGGGAAAGGAAGCCTCCATGAAAAGCAGGAAGGTGCGGCGGTCGCCCGAAACAGGGAGGCAGGAGGGGGGCAACCTGGAAGATATGATAAGGGCAATGAGGGGGGGAGGTCAGGAGGGATCTGGCGGAGGTCAAAGGGCAAGGAAGAAAAGTCGAGGAGGAACTGGGGAGAATGAGGGGGGAGATGAAGCAAACCGACGAAAGATGGAGAAGGGAAAAAGAGGCGATGGAAAAAAGGATAAGGGAAGTGGAAGGGAGGTTGGCGAAGGTGGAAAAACAAGAGAAGGAGACTGAAAAAATAGGGGAGAGATTAAGGGAACTGGAGAGTGAAGAGGGGAGGGGAAGAAGGAGAGGAGGGGAAAGAGAAGATACGGAGGAGAGGGGGGTGGAAGGACGGACAGAGAGAAGGATCGAAGAAATGGAAAGGAGAGAAAGAGAGGACAGACGGAGGAACTTCATAGTAAGGGGAGTAACAAAAGAGGGGACAATAAAACAGACGGTGGAAAAGTTAATGGAGAGAATGGGAGTACAAGGGAGGGTGGAGGAGGCGAGAGAGATAGGGAAAGGAGTAGACAGCAGAAAAGAGGTAATGATCGAGGTAAGAATGGAAGACGTAGAGGGGAAGAAAGAGGTTATGAGGAAGAAGAGGGAATTAAGAGGGAGAAAGGAAAGAATAGAGGATGACCTAACGTGGAAAGAAAGAAAAATGCAGTGGAGACTGAGAAGGATAGGAGAAGAGGAAGAAAGGAGGGGGAAAAGAGTAAAAGTGGGATACGGGAAGGTGATAATAGAAGGGACCACGTGGTTCTGGGACGAAAGAAGAGAAAGATTGACAGATTGGAGAGGAAAGGAAAGAGAAGTAGAAGGGGAGGGAGTAAGGCAGGAGTGGAGGGGCGAGGGGGGAGTAGGGAAATACCAAAAAACGAGTAGAGAGGGAGGGAGAAAAGGGAGGGAAAAGGAGGAGGAGGGAGAAGAAAGGGGGAGGTGGAGGGTGGCATTTTGGAACGTGGCGGGCATCGCAAATAAGGACGGAGAGTTTTGGAAGGGACTGGAAGAATGGGAGGTGGTGGTGATGATAGAGAACTGGGTAGAAGAAAAGGGATGGGAAAAAATAAGAGGGAAGCTGCCGCGGGGGTTCACATGGACAGTACAATGGGCGAAAAAAAGGAATAGGAAGGGGAGAGCCATGGGAGGAATGATGATAGGAGTAAGGGAAGAAATGGAGGCTGAAAAGAGGGAAGGAAGGAGGGAAGAAGAGGGGCTAATGGCAGTGAAGGTGAAAGCAGGGGAGGACACGTGGACGATAATTGCAGTATATGTGAATGGCGACACGGAAAGGAAAGTGGAGAGTTTGAAAGAATGGATGGAAAGGCAAGGGGACGAAGGGAGGGTGTTAGTGGGAGGGGATTTCAACGCACGGACGGGAGAGGAGGGAGGAGGAGGGAGGGAGGACAGGGAGGAGGAAGAGGAGCGGAGGAGATCAAAGGACGGGAAAATAAACACAGAGGGAAGAAAAATGATAAAAATGATAGAGGAGACAGGGTGGGAAATTTTTAACGGTGACATAGAGGGCGACGAAGAAGGAGAATTTACATATACAGGGGGAAGAGGGGAGACGGTAATCGATTATGTGATGGGGGACAGAAAAACAAGGGAAGGGGTGGAGAGCATGAGGGTAGGGGATAGAGTTGAGTCGGACCACCACCCGGTGATCGTGACGATAAAGCGAGGAAAAAGAGAAAGGAAGAATCAAAGTAAGACGGAAAGAAGGGTAGGGAGCGGGAGGTGGTCGGAAAGGATGAAGGTGGAATTCGGGAGGAGGATAGAAGAGGCAGAAGTGGGGGATGGAGAGATACAACAAACGGTGAACGAAATTATGGGAAAACTGAAAGAAGTAATGAAAGTGGGGGAGGAAGGAGGGGGTAGAGAGAGAAGGGCTACGAAGGAAGGATGGTGGGACGAGGAAAGCAGGGAAAAAGAGGGGGAGGTAAGAGCGGAATTGAGGAGATGGAGGAAAGGTAAAGGCACAAAGGAGGCATACAAGGAAAGGAAGAGGGTGTATGGGGAGTTGTGCGAAAGGAAAAAAGAGGAGGAGAGGGAAAGAAGAATAAGAGAGGCAGCGGAAGCAAAGACAGAGAACAAGGTGTGGGAGATAGTAAACAGAGGAAGAAAGAAAAGGAGTAGAATAAATGAGAAGATAGAGGCAGAGGAATGGAAAAGATATTTCACAGGGCTATTAAGAGGAACGGAAGGAGGAGGGGGAAATGGAGAAGAAAGACAAAAAGACGGGGACACGGAAGAGGAACTGGGAAAGGAGGAGATAAGAAAGGCGGTGGAGAGGCTGAAGGAGGGAAAGGCGATGGGAGGGGATGGAATCCCAAATGAGGCGTGGAAATGGGGGGGAGAAAGGGCGATAGAATGGGCCTGGGAAATATGTAGAAGGGTGTGGAGAGGAGAGGGTTGGCCGGAGGGCTGGAAGGAGGGGACAATAGTCCCGATAGTGAAGAAGGGGCAAGGGGTAAGGGTAGAGGAGTATAGGGGGGTGACACTGATGCCCTCGATATACAAGGTATATGCAGGAGTGCTGGCGAAGAGGTTGGAAGGGGAAGTGGAGGCGATAGGGGCGGTGCCACAAAACCAGACGGGTTTTAGAAGAGGGATGGGAACGATAGACAATGTGTACGTCTTAAACCACATAATAGGAAAGCAGGTGGGGAAAAGGAAGGGAAATCTGGTGGCGCTATTCATAGATTTGAAAGCGGCCTTCGACTCAGTGGATAGACAGGAGTTGTGGAAGGCGCTGGAGGAGAGGGGAATAAGGAAGGGACTAAGAGAGAGGATAAAGGAAATATACGAGGAGACAAGGAACAGAGTGAAAGCGGGGGGGGGCAGGGGAAGTCTTCGACTGTGAGGGGGGTAAGGCAGGGATGTCCGCTGAGCCCGTTGCTCTTCAATCTTCTGACAGCGGATCTGGAAGAGGAACTTAGAAAGGGTGAATGGGGGGGCGTCAAGATAGGAGGTAAGAAATTATTCTCGCTGGCATACGCGGACGATATGGTGGTAGTAGCGGAAAGCTCCTCTCTTTCCGCTACTACCACCATATCGTCCGCGTATGCCAGTCCGTCCGCGTATGCGAGATGGAAAATATGATCAGGAGACTCGAGAAGTACTTTGAGAGGAAAAGGCTCGAGGTCAACGTGAGGAAGACGAAGGTGATGAGGTTTAGGAAAGGAGGGGGACGGTATAAGAAAAATGAATGGAAATGGAGGGGGGAAGGGATGGAGGAAGTGAAGGAATTCAAATACCTGGGGTACGTATTCAGAAGGAACGGGGGACAAGAGGCCCACATAAAGGATAGGCTAAAAAGGCGGGAACGGTTATGAGACAGGTATGGGGAATAGGGAAAAGGGAATTCGGAAAAGATGTGGGTAGGAGGGTGTGGTTGTTTGACACGCTGGTGTGGACGGTGATGGGGTACGGGGCAGAAATCTGGGGGTGGGAAGAGAGAGGAGCAATAGAAGGGGCACAGGAAAGATATCTGAGATGGGTATTGGGGCTAGATTGGAGAACACCAGGATTCATGGTGAGGGAGGAAACAAAGCGGGACAAAATAAGAACCAGGGCGGGGAGGAGAGCCTGGAACTATGAGGAAAAGCTAAGAAAGGGGGGAGGGAGTGAGTGGGCAAGGAGGTGCTGGGAAGAAATAAGGGAAAGAGATAGAAGGGGGGTGCAGGGGAGATCGAACTGGGAGAAAGGCAGGGGAGCGTTCAGACAGTTCGGGGGGGGGGAGCGGGAGAACAGGACCAAGAAAATGAGGGGTATGGTAGGAAAGAAAAGGAGGACAGGGAGAGCCAGGAAAGAGAGAGGTCGGAAAAGATAAGAGAATCGAGGTACAACAAATGGTACAAGGAAGTAAAAGCGGAAAAGATTCCAGGGTATATGAAAGCGGGATGGGGGGAAGAGAGGTATAAGAGAGTGGCGAGATTTAGGATGGGGAACGAAATGAGAGAAGGCGGAAGACAGAGGGTGCAGGATGTGCGGGGAGGAGATAGAATCGTGGGAGCACGCGCTGGATAGGTGTGGAGGAGGGAGCGGAGAGGAAAGAGGAATAGGGGAGAGGGTAAGGGAGATATTGGACAAGGAGGGAGGGGGAGAGGCCTGGATGAAAGGGCTGGAGGAACGGCGAAGGGAGAGGGAAAGGGATGATGGAAGAAGCGAAGGGGAGGAAGGTCGGAATGAAAGAGGAATGGAGTGAAAGAGGGAAACGGAAGTCGGACCAGCGGAGAGAGGACGGAGAGGAGTAGGAGTAGATTTAAATAGCCGGCTGTAACTAGGTTTAAGTAAAACACGGCGGAGCGGAGATGGCGGCGGAGAGCGGGTGCGTGGCGGCGTAGGTTAAGTAGTATAAATAGGTTAAGAAGGAATGTAAGAGAGAGGCGCGGAAGTCCTTTGTAACCCTACGGGGAGGCGAATAAAGATTATTATTACCTTCCAGTTTAACGACATTTTTTTCCTTTTTCGGTTTCAGCTACTCATTCGGCCAGAATCATGTCAGCAGTGGAGGAACTTTTTTTGCGCCTCCGAAGGCAGCGCATAAGTCGCTTGGATCTCAATATTTTTCTATGAAAAAGTTATGTAATATAGGTCAAATATAGCCAAACATATTCTTAATTATCCAAAACATTTCATTGAGTACTTTTCTTCCAAAAAATTCCCGAAAATCACCCAAATGTTCAGCGTTCACACTGGTATAGCCCCTTAAAACCATACTCTGTAATGTAAAAAAAAATTATCAACGTCCCAAAACATTTTCCCAACAAAAAAATTCACAAAAATTCTTCATTTTACGGCCACGAGCTAGGTGTAAACCATCAAATTAGATTTCACCTTCTTGAGGTCAAAGACCTCAAAATCTCATCATTCTTTTTGGGAATGAGACCGTGTGTTTATGTACTATACCGGCTAGATCACTCAAAATAGGACACTTTAGGTAACTTGTAACGAAACATTGCAAAGATTATGCGCGTGATTCAGAAATAGTATGGGTAAATGTTATCCAGTGAATGGAGAATATTTAAAAAACGCTATGCAATAAAAAAAGGTTATTTGTTTCTGGAAATACCACTTTTATCATTCGCCTCGAGCTAATTCCAGAGTTAGTTTTTGGCATATCAGGTCTCCCAGAGAGCATGGTAGATGATCGTATTTATTTTTTGAAGAGCAGAGGCTAGGGTTTGAAATAGGGCTTCTCTCATGAAAAAATTCAGTCGACCTTGAAGTCAAGCGAACGTCTCGACTTGAAGAAAGTCTTATCTATAAGCCAGCAAAAACGGAGTAGATCGAAATGTAGATCGTGACAAACCTTCGAAATTTGTCTCTGGCTTTTTGGGCAACAGCAATATTTGTAGTAGTTTTCGAATGCCTAATTTCTAGTGACTTACTCGATAGACACCGTGTCCATTGACATGCAGACATCAAAATATCTCGTAAACTCGGAAAAAAACAAAAATAATTTCAATTCTACTGTAGTGAAAAGATGTTCCATATTTAACTGAATATTCTAATTGCATTGATAAATGAGTAGATGTTTAGACGAAACAAAGACTCGAATAAATAAAGAAGTTACATAAAGAAACTAAAATAAATAAATAATGAAAAAGTGATTACTTCAATGAAAATGTCCATGCTGTCGTTTATAACACTATCACAAATGTTTCTTGAAAAATATAACCATGCCAGCGCACAAATGAATTTGAAACGACTTCGTACCATATTTGCGAAAGTAATGGTCCAATTTTAAAAAACCGTAAAAAAGTACATTTTTTACATAGAATACGATTCAGCCATAAAAAAATAGGTTTCCATTAAAAAGTTGAACAAATTTGTCCTTGAATTCACCTTGAGGACGGCCTACAAATGAAAAACGCACGTCATTTGCTTCACGTTTGAATCTGTTCAACACGTACTTCAGCAATTCGTGCGTTTTCTTCTTCACTTTCGAGTTATTTCGATGCCTCAAAATAAATGGAACACCCTGTGCATCAATCGTTTTCTGGTATTTCCGAAGCTGTATTTCAGCAATACGTATCTATAAAGTTACCGACAAATTGGCATCTACGGTACAATATCAAGCACATGGAAATCAGCTTGATGAACTCCGATCTAATTTCTAATATGCCGATATTGAATCAACAAATACCAACCACGACACCATATCCCACAGAGTTAAAGTACGCTC
This sequence comes from Ophion obscuratus, assembly GCA_964007375.1. Classification (NCBI taxonomy): domain Eukaryota; kingdom Metazoa; phylum Arthropoda; class Insecta; order Hymenoptera; family Ichneumonidae; genus Ophion; species Ophion obscuratus. The sequence continues at coordinate 46,971,389 of OZ023315.1, forward strand.
GACGTTTATAGTACAAAACTTGTTGCAGTTGATTGGATCAAGATCCGCGCTGACATACGGCACTCTTGATGACCTTTGGTGAACTTGGATCAAACGCAGTTTTCCTTGATTTTCCGCGAGCGAATAAAATATGCAATTATTTTTCGCTCTTCCTAAAACACGATCTGCAATACGAATTTTAAATTTAATTCAATAGTTCGTTGTCGGTCCCGCGCCTCCGGAATTAAATGAGCGGGTGTGACTTACACCCGTCGCATTGCGTGCTCGTCCTCGTCTCGAAAATCATATCGTCCATTTCGCAACTAGCTGCCGTGCGTAGATTCGGTTTCCACAGTGAACTTTTTGTTGAGACCATAGGTGCAGCGACTAAAATTATTCATACGAATAAAATTGTTCCCAAGGTGAACTGTATCGCATAATTGTGAAGACATCGGAACTCAGACACAACGTTGGATGTTTGTAATATAATATTCTACCTAAATCACTCATGTATGGAAAAAGTAAATGATTTTCATCACCCAGTGGCAGGGACGTCAGCGCTCCGCCGGTGTAATACCAATTGTACATCTGAAAATAGTTTATTCGTGTGAAGAAAAAATTGGCGTACACATTTTCTTTCCAATACAGCATTGTTGTCGTTTTGTGTAACAAAATAAAATTTTAAGAAGCGAAAGAGCATCCTCATAGCATCCTCAAAGTCTTAATTGGAAGTGTTTTTAAATTTTGTTAGCTCATATTCGCAAATAGGGGTGAAGGATGGGCGATTAAGGGGTTAGGCTACTGTGAAATTTTCAAAAAATCTATAATCACTTGAGACGACTCAAATTGAAAAGGAAGGAAAATTGATATGGTACAGGAACCGCAGATTAAAAGTAAACTCATGATTACAGCGAAATAACTGCTAGTGAAACTTAAAACATGTTTTTTTATGGAAACTATGTTTTTCAAAACGGTGTACACGATTTTTCAATATCCAATGAACATATTGACTTGAAATTTGGTACACTTATTCAGTGTAACATTAGCTTAGTCTTGACCGACGTTTTTCTTCTTAACATTTCTTTGCATTCGTTTTCAACAACGATAGCATCGTTTTTCTTTGAAAAATCGAGAAAAAAATGTTCACCTTTTTTTTAATGTGTGAAACACTATGACAAAAAAAGCTCGATCACGTCTTAAGGGACAACACCACTGTGACGGCTTCAAAACATTGATTTTTTGCAAACCATCTAGAAAAATCTAAAATACATTTAAGATTAAGATGCCGTTGGACCCAGGTCGAAAAAATAATTATTTTCGGAGATATTGAATATTTTGTGGAGCGGTGCAGCGCTCCGTGACGCTCGGGGTCCCGCGCAGCTCAGGGTCGGCAGGTATACCGGGCCTTTCCCAGGTCCTGCGGGTCTTTCCCAGGTATTCTTTTGTCTCCCTTCACAAAAACCGGCTATTGTTATAAATATAGTTTCGAAAAAAAGCCATAGGTGGCGATAATTGAAAAATGTTCAAGGCAGGTATAGGGATAGCGTCATAGCGTCAGTTTGCGAATAGAAGCGACGCTACTCGTGTCTAAACGCTCCGAATCGTTTCGTTTATAAATATCGAACGCTCAGAATTATTCTTTGCACATCGAAATGGATAATCCGAAAGTGTACGCGGGGAAAAAAGGAACAAAACGGAGCTATGTGACGAGGAGTCGAACGAAAATTTCGAATCGAAAACCTCTGAACCGTTATAGCTCCGAAAATAGTTCTGCAGAGTATGTGAGCACGTCGGCGAAAAAGTTAAAACCGTCGGACGATTTAGAGGTTGGTGTTACTAACGATTTCGGTTATCGTATAGTGCACCTCGTCAATGCATTGAACATTATATCGACGTTAGTGAATTGCAAAGTGTGTGATCGCGATATAAAGTTTACTGAAAAAAGTTTGCGCGGACTCGGATTCAAAATCGAGGTTGATTGCGGCCATTGTGAAAAAGTGCAAATCAATTCGTATCCTATGATTGACAATGCATACGAAATAAATCGTCGGATCGTATTCAGTATGCGTCTTCTTGGCGTCGGTTTGAATGGCCTGATGAAGTTCTATCGGCCCAAATTGTTTCAATTTTTGCGTTGAAACCGACGCAGCGCGGATCGAGCTGGCGGAGCGCTCGCTCACAGACGCTGCAAAAGAGGCAAGAAGAGCCTCTACAAGTTCGAAAAAAGATGCTAGGGACAATGATTTGCTTCTTAAAGGCCAGCTATATGGTGCCGGCATCGCTGATTAAAGGTAAAAAAAATGTTTTTCCAATTTATCGCATAAATTAACAAACCTAAAACTTTGAACGCCTTTTTCTCAAAACCACTTTTTTGAGTGCGGCACGCAGCAGAACTCGAGCAATCAAAATCAATATTTTTTCAAATCCCTGTGTACTTCTCTTCAAAATATCATATTATTAACGAAAACACTCGGTATTTTTTTTCAGATCGACTTTGAAGAGAGTTCTGCTGCGTGCCGCGAACCACTGTACCTGACGCGGGAGCTTCCCCAGCGTCACCATGGGGCGTGAAAAATTTGAATTTTTTTTTATGTATCTTCAATAAACAACGAACAAAACAAAAAAAAATTTCGAATATCTTTTTTTTCCCACAAAAAAATTATTGAAAAATGGCAAAAAACAGGGGGTCACAGTGGTGTTCTGCCTTAACCAATGTTATCGATTTTAAGAAAAAACTGTTTTTTTTTTTTTTAGATCAACCGTGTGGCCAAAATCATGTACACTGGTGAGCCAATCACGTTCAAAGGTCATCCATGAGATTGTTTATAACTTCTTGAATTATTAATATTTTCTAATAAAATTTAGTACACACGTTTGTTTATGTACATACCAATGAATGTCGAAATTATCTTTCAATCATCTTACGTATTCCTTCAAAACTAATATTTTTAAATAAGCCTGATTTTGGATCGTTACAATAGCCTAGTCCCCTAAAAGGGCGTACGTAAATTACGTAACGCAATTGGGGGGCGGGGGGGGGGCAGGCGTTACGATCTACGTACGCGGGGGGGGGGGCAAGTTTCCGTTAGGTTACGATTTTAAAACTGCCAGAAATAGCAAAACTTCTGCATGTTCGAGGTTTTAATTTTAAACTCGCACGCAATTTTACCGCGGAAAGTTGACAGCTTTCCATAGGAAAAGTCAGTTAAGGGGGGACGTCACTGTGGAAGAACTTGCCCATTAGCTTTCCCCCTTTCCCACTTTGCCAAAGCTAAATTTGAAAACAAAATTTTTTCGTTTTTTTTTTTTTAATTCTTAAAGTACATGCCTCTACGCCCTACCTCTCTAAGAGAGCGGTCTAGGGCGGTTAGGGGAAGAAATTCTCGAGAAATTCGTCGTCGAAGCCTTCCCCTACCACTAGGTTAGCGCGCTCGAAAATCGCGCATGTGGTAGCGTGTATGTGTTTTTCCACTCGAACTCGATAAGAGAGCGCGAACGAAAGTGTTGAGAAAACTGTAAGCGAGTTGCGGAAAGTGTACTGGCGTTTCGTCGTTTCATGCGTAAGTATATCTCATTGAATATTGATGTGTAAATCTTTATTTTTCTTCGCGTTTTTTTTTATTCTGCTGTTTGGTATATTTTGTTGTTGCAATATTATAACACATATGAAGGAAACATTTGTAAGACTTTCAATAATTGTTGAATTATCTTATTGTTCTCAAAAATATACGTAGTATATTCGTTATCGAAATTCGAACATATATAGTGTACAAAAAAAATGTAACTAACAATTTATCTTGTGTATATACTTCAAGTTGAAATATACAATGTATATATATGTATAAATATTTCATTTCAGGCTTCGGCGACGAATTTCTCGAGAATTTCTTCCCCTAACCGCCCTAGACCGCTCTCTTAGAGAGGTAGTACTGTATCAATAATATTCTATGCTGCGTTAATGTCTATTAAAATATATTTTACTTGCATTAAATTACTACTTGAAATTTAATTATGGTGCATGTTTTTTTTCTCCGACTTTACGGCTTAAACGTATATATTATTATACAAAGGAATATTATCCATTTGACAATCGTGCGACGTGCGATTTTCTGAAATCGCTCGCGATCTCTTATCGAGTTGTCCGCGACAAACTCGAGAGGCCTCGGGTACACTGGACAGCTCGAGCTAGGTGGGGGAAGCCATAAAATGCGCTCAAGCGGAACGGCGGGGAAATTCTCTCTTAGCGAGGGCTCTCTTAGAGAGGTAGTACTGTATATTTAAAAATTTGTTGGCAAAATTTTTAGTCACAAGTCCGAAAATTAACAGAGTTACAGTCACTTTAATGAGAACAGGTAGCACGAACAGGTGTGGCATCATTCACAATAGATGAAGTACAGGCTCTTATTATTTTGTGAAATATAATGAAGATAACGAACCGTCATACCGCCCGGGACTAGATACTTTAATATAGGTATCAATATTTTAGAAAAAAGATTACTTTATATCAAGGGAACGGGAACGAAAACTTTGGACGCGTTTCTCTCGAAACTACTTTTTTCGACTTTGTCCGAGCGAATACTGAAAAACTTATCAACCGATTTTCAATTCTTTTTAATATTTTGCTTTTTTAAGTATAACTTATGTATAGCTATATACATAACTAATACATACGAATAGCTATATATATAACTTATATATAGCTTTTTTAAGTATAACTTTTTTAAGTATAAAGTTTAAGGCTAACTTAAGCCGATTTTTAATATTTTGATAATTACTATTTTTAAAGACTGCTTGAATACAAAAAAGGGCCTTGAAAATATTTTAAAAAAACCAAAATAAAAAAACGGCTGAGCATAACGATAGCTACATTTGTATAGATATCGATAAATTGTTGACTTTTTATTTACATATAACCTTTCATAAAGATATCGATGGGACAATGAAGAATTTTTTTTTTCATCGGCGGTTAATTTAAAAGATTTTTTTCATAAAATTGGTATAAAACTAGATGAATATATACTTAACAAAATGAGTATAAACCCGATTCTTTTATAATTAGTTATGTCTATGAAAAAATCGCAAGTAGTGACGACAAAGCACCTGTTACGTAACGAAATAGGAGGGGGAGGGGGGTCCGGCCAGACGTTACGGTCCTGGTACTACGTGGGGGGGGGGGGGGGGGGGTCGAAAATTGGAGAATTTAGCGTTACGTAATTTGTGTACGCCCCCTAACGGCCCGTGGTAAACATATCGGGTAATGAAATCCATAAGGCCTTGCTATTAATTTTTTAATGTGCAGAATTATAAAAATATTGGGATGTTGAATAAGTTCTCGCCGTTTTTTTCGTGAAAAATAATGCATTATTTTTAAAAATCGAAATTATTGTGTGATCAACTCCTAATGATTCTGCAAGTTCAGCTAGCGTCTGACATGAGTCTTCATGGAGTAATGTCTCCAATTCAACACATCAAAATCATTATTTTTGAAACGTCTACGCCAATTTTTGCATGTTGTTTCCGTCAGAACATGGTCACCGTAAGTCTCAACAAGAATTCTGTGCGCTTTAGCTGCAATTTTTTTTAAATAAGCAAAATTCAGCAAATACTCTCGCAACAAAATTCTCCGCAAATACTCTTTTTTGGCACGGAATTTGACATGTTTAACACTACGAAAAAAAGTTGTTTACACTTTGGCGAAAGGACATATATTGAATTTCAAGCTTGCTTATAGTACTTCTTTATAGACAGGTTACCATCTGCGACTACACGTACGGAGTTCTGGTAACACCATTTGTTGGAAACCAGCGAGACCTTCTTCAACGTACTAATAGTATTTTAGAAGTTATATCTTACCCCAGCGAAGTATGGATCTGGGTCCATCTCAATCATGTCAGCTAAATCAGCTACATATCTAGGAAGGCTCGTCTGATTGCTACGACCGACTTCTTTCCATTTTATGTCTTTTTTCAGAGGTATGCCTAAAAAAGCTGTTAACAAAACAAAATGAGACAACTTAATCAAATATTTAGTAAATAGACATTGCACACCTAAAAAGCATACAACGTCCATCTATACGATTTTAAATTTCTTAACATTATCACTAACGTTCCGATCACTTTATTCAAGCGAGGAGAGCACTTTGTTATGCAATTTACGGCTACGCTAAAAGGGCACTGAATTTTCTAATCGAACACATAAGTCTATATACCTTTAAAAATATATATAATTTTTTTAATTGACTAAATTATGTATAAACATCCTAAGAACGATGTGGTTGATATTCATAAACGTCCCAAGAATGATATGGTTCAAAGATAAATGGTTCTAAAACTTTACACGTGTTTTACTTGGAACCGTGTTCTCAAAATCGGGCGGCCCTGTATTTCCTAAAATGTTCAACCCATTGATCTCAAATTTCAACTGTAGCTTCTTAAATAGATTTTCTAGCAAAAAACACGATTTTTACGATTGATTAAAAATTAGTATCTATAAACAAATTAATGCCGTTTTTCAGTACAAAAAAACATGCAACTTTTGCTTAAAATGGGACGAAATTTGCAAGAGTCTATATTTTGTAATAATCGTGTGTATTTCGCTAGCAAAAGTCATGCCTAAAAACAGGCGTTCTCTTTCTACCGGCCACTGAGCCGTCGTTTTGTATTTTCTTTGGAGAATAAAAAATTGATTTGAGTACCTACAGAAATGTAAAATGAACCCTTCAAACCTAATTTTGATTGGTTTATTAGTATTTCCGAACAAAAATTCCAAAAAAGCGTTCTTTTCGTGCCATTCAAAGAAATAGAAGGCCTTAATTACTTTCGTTTGTCATCCCTTTTGGAACAAATTAGATGATCCCAACAAATATTATGTTTCAATATGTTCGTCTTATGTCTTGTCCATGTTGAGCAATGGGTACAGTCGTGCTGTCGCTGAAAAACCCCGGAATCTGAGAAAATTAAAAGAATGCTATTTTTTGGACAGGTGATTTTGTAGGTGCCGCGGGTGCTAAATCCAAGTTTGCCTAAAAATCGGGATGTAGGGTCCTTTTTAGGGGATGAAAGGAGATGGGGGTGGATTAATGCCAAACTACAACCCCTACGAGGTCGGCGCCGTGAGACAAAATGTTCAGAAAAATCCGGGCTTTAGTTTTGTCCACAGCGCCAAAGTCGTGGAAGTTCATTTTGAGGGTGAAAAAGTGGGGTGAAATTTTCAAAAATCGGTTTTAATTCAATAACTATTTAGAAAAAAAATCGTACGTCTTCAAATGGGAACTTTGTAGCCCTTGAAAAGATGCGTCGATCAAGTATTCGATCATCATTCTCCGATAATATCTTCACCCCCAAAAAATGGTTAAAAAACAAAAAAACAAAAAATAGAGTATTGAATAACTCAAAAACAATCGGTTTTTCGAGTATGGTTCAAATGTACGGAATGTAGAGAATAATTTTCTCCATATTTTCGTTGCTATGGACCACCGTTAAATTTTGATTTTCCAACCCCTCTCGGGGGTTGAACATTCAAAATGTAATTCTGGGAAAACTATTGACGGCACGAATTCGCCGCCGTAGAAGAATTTGTAGCTTGAACCCTCAGCTACATTTATGTCCATAGCGCCAAACTCGTATCTTTTTAGTTTCGGTCAATAGTTTTCCCAGAATTTCATTTTGAATTTTCAACCCCTGAGAGGGGTTCGAAAAAGGAAAATTCAAAAGTTGCGCATAGGAACGAAAATATAGAGAAAATTATTCTCTACCTTTCGTACATTTGATCCATCCCCGAAAAATCGATTGTTTTTGAGTTATTCAATAAACAATTTTTTGTTAATTCTTCAACAATTCTTTTGGGGGTGAAGATATTATTGGAGAGGGTTGATCGAATACTCGATCGACGCGTCTTTTCAAGGGCTACAACGTTTCCTCTTGAACAAAAATTGTATGAATTTGTCCTAAAGGGTTATCGAATGAAAACTGATTTTTCAAAATTTCACCCCACTTTTTCACCCCAAAAATGAACTTCCACGACTTCGGCGCTATGGACAAAAATAAAACCCGGATTTTTCTGAACATTTTGTCTCCCGGTGCCGACCTCGTAGGGGTTGTAGTTTGGCATTAATCCACCCCCATCCCCTAAAAAACCCTACCCCCCGATTTTTAGGCAAACTTGGTTTTAGCACCCGTGGCACCTACAAAATCACCTGTCAAAAAACTAACCTTCTAATTTTTTCCGATTCCAATATACAGCACGACTGTACTAACATGCGAAAGATACAATTTCTTTTTTTGTCACAAATTTCTACAATTTATATATATGATTTAATTGAATGTCAATTTCAGAAATAAATAAACTATATATAGTTACATTTCTCTAATAATGCTCACTGATTACACTTCCCATGATCTGTGCTAAAGTTTTTATTAACAAGAACTGCAATTTTCTACTATATATACCTTATACGTGAAATAACTATAATATATTATGCCCATGTATTATGATACATTTTCCAATGACTACATAGAAGTGGAACATTTGTGTTTGTTATTTTTTCATGTGTTAATGAGACGGATCTCAATTAACTTTTGCACATAAACAAAACACATCCTGTGTTCGCACACAGGAGAAGATTTTTTATTAAATTAAATCGATTTCCCTCAATGCACAGGAGGATTGGAATTAGTTGTTTTTCTTAGTTTCGTGTTGACTCTTTTATCATTTTTAGCACAAACGTGGGCAACGCCACATGGAAAAACTACTACGATGTGCGTAGAATCCAACACCAAAATTTGTGAAATGCAGTATTAAGGAATAACATTATTACTAACTATGCTATTAACATGCTAACGGATAGGGATTAGAGATTTCTCATGGGACCATATTTAATATAAAAAAAATACCTTTTTTATGTTTCTCATATTGATCCAAAACTCGTTTGACATCATTTTCTATATGTGTTTTTGTGGCTATCAACTGCAGCGCTGGATCACCGTTGTTGAGAACTGCAATAAATCCGCCATGTGAATTATGAGTATATCTATGCAACAAAAAAAGATTTTACACTATTGTTTATACATTTGAGCTAGAAAAAGTTGTTTATTATTACGAGGAGCACTTCAGCAATATCCAACGAAATCGAGTTTCTGTGCATTTCAAACTTGACCTTATTATATCATAGTTGGACAAAGTTCTTCAAACAACCGATAAAGTATGCATTATTTCAATAATATTGAAATAATGTCCATCCGTCACGAGTACAGCATATGATCAATCTGTTTGTTCATGAGAACTGATGAAAGGTTGTGCAACACTGGCACATAATAATTCTTTGTATGCACAGCTGCAATAGAAATCTTTGGAAAAATTCAGCATCTTGCTCTATTTACGTGTATGTGTGCATTCCGTTGTAAATTCCCAGGGTCATATGATCTCAAAACTTATCTAGCAAAATGTTCCCTTAGGTAATGGTAGTGTAGGCTGACAGAATTTCAAACGTCCACAACTTCCGTCTTTGACATATGAGAGAAGTGGTTTTATTTTTTGATTACTTCAGACAGTAACTAATTTAATTTAAAAAAAAACAAAACTAATGTGTTCCAATTTGACACCCTGGAAGCTATCGCAAAAGCTTTTAATATTGTCATGGAAAGTTTCTCTCAAAAAGGCGACTCGTTTGAGGGAAACATTTTCTTCCGTGAATTCATTTCGGCGAATTATTCGGGGCTATAGATTTATGCTGCTTTCGACTTAAATCTTTTTCTTCTTGACTATGCACGTCAAGACCTTACACAACATTTCCAGTGTACTTCTGTGGTTTAGACGTATTTTTCGACAATGGTGATATCAATTTTTCGTTATAATAACATGATTTTTTATATTGTACTGAAACATTTTCATAAGATTATTTCCAAGGTACACTGGTATAATACGTACTTGGCAATTTTATAAGTAATTTTTTTTTCTTCCCATTGCCTGATGGAGAAAATATCATAAAACTGGTGTTTAGATTGTAACAAATAATGATTATTTTTAATGTGAGCCAGAATTTTTATAAGGTAGAACAAACAACAATGTTTTCGGGGAGGGTGGGGTCTTGTAGGATTTGGCATACTTTCTTAACTTTAAAAAAAAATGTTCAAGAGAGCATTGCTGGTATGCACGAAAAGATATGCGCAAAATCTTGCGCATACCCTTACGCAAAAAAAATCAAGTTTACTGCACTTGAATTCCACATCTTTCCTTTTTCTCACCATCCAATTACGTTTTTTATTTAAGAAAGAAATGGTCTCTGCAGCTGTGAGTGGTCAAAAAATATTTAGAGGTCGCTTAAGCCACCCAAAAATTTAAATTTTCATTAAAACATCGTATTTTTTTCGCCCACTTCTCGCCCATCAATTCTATGGTTTATAATTTTTTCATTAACCTCACGAAAGCTCTAGCCGGCCAATGAATGTCTAGTGGTCGCTCAAGGTTTTCGAAATTTACAATTTCCGCCAAAAATTCCTTGTAACATAAAAATAAAATAAACAGTGAAGTGTTACATTTTCTGAATAATTTATTATAATAATTTGTAACAAATACTAATTAGACGATATGTGTTATTATGTATTATTATGTATTGCATCATGATGTCGCTCATCACAGTGTACGGCTACCATTGGTTAGCAGTTTGACTAACAGGACTAACTATGGGTCGCATTACGATGCGTGGGAAACAGCTGCCATTTCAATTTTACAAACAAAATGACCTATAATTTTGTTTACGGGCAAGAGCTTCAGATAATTAATTTATGAGGACGAAGATTACAATCCTTGGGTGAGAAGTATGAGGTCAATTTGAAAAATCTGTTTCCACAGAATAAAGGATGAATTATTGTGAACATTTCACAAAGCGTCAAATTTATGGGTGAGAAGTGTAAAAAAAATTGGCGACAATTGTAAATTTCGAAGCTCTTGAGGGACCATTAAATATTCATTGGCCGGCTAAAGCTTTCGCGAGGATATTCAAAAAATTATAAAGCGTAAAATTCATGGGTGAGAAGTGGAGGAAAAAAAAACGATTTTTCAATGAAAAGTTGCACTTTTGGGAGGTTTAAGCGACCTTTAAATATTTTTTGACCACTTGCAGCTTTCATGACTTTTTTTCCCCCGTAAAAAACTTAATTGGATCGTGAGAAAAAGGTGACAAAAATAGAGCTCAAATTTGTGCCACCCTAATGTGTATATAAGTCAGAAGAAACAAAACGAATTACTTTCACGCAGTTTTAAATTTCAACATCGGCCAATCTGCTGTATATCAATGGTGTGGAAGTTTGCATAGTTGGAATGCAACGAAGTTTTTTGTTTCTTTTCTTCTATTTCTATTTATCTAGTTAATAGATCTTCCATGAGATCCTAGAAAACAATTGAGCTCTTTTAATAGCCTAAATCCACCAAAAAACTTTAGGGGGTTAGAACAGAATTAATTTTTCATTACATTTTATTGATGCAAACTTCAACATCGTACCTATCATCACAATTAATTAAACCTCATTCAACCTTTCTTTTTTTACATAATTTGATGTTACCAATCTGCATTTATATCGAAGAAAAATGTTCATCTTTATTATCTCCATAAACAGTTTCTATTTCGGATGTACATATTTTTAGAGTCCAATTTATTGTAGCGTGTCAAACAATCATAAAGAACGTCTTGCAACTATTCAGGGTACTAATACATCCTTAAAATAGTTTTTTGCCAAAAAATCACAACTTACTGTTCTTAGTTATTTTAATAGGTGGCAACAGTGGCTTTGGTAAATCACAGTTGTAAGGAAATTCTTGCTGAAGTCCTATAACATCATCAGTTTGCCAAGAGTCGATCCAAGGGGTTTTATTCAAATTAAAGCCGGGCACCAAACAATGAGAGTAATGCGTCAAGAAATAATGTTTTAGTTTCCCATGGATATTAGTGTCAGCTCGTTTGAAGGCTTTTGAGGATGCATCATTAGGGACCTCCATTGTACTCAAGGGCTTGCACCTAGTTGAAGATTATTTTAAATATCAATATTTGGTTTTGAAGGGAGTTGTAGGCGTTTATAGGTAGGTCCTGTGAACCGGCAAACTTTAAACGTGTTTTTATCAAAATGACTTTTTCAGAATCGGTGACCTCAATATCTCAAAAATCATGGCACCGATCGACTTCAAATTTTACAAGCATCTTTTACATATCAAAAAGCAGTGCTTGAACAAAGGAATGTTTTCCAATGCTGTTTTTTCGTTGACGAAAATAGAGAATTTTTTCCATCAGAAAACAATACTTATACTAAGGCCTGCGGGCATTTTGTTAAAAAATCAACATTTCATTAAATCCTTTGTCCACGCATTAGATAACTTCGTTCAAAAACTAAATGCGTTTGTTTTTTTTATATCGGATTTGTGTCAGAGCAGCAGTGCTCACTGCGAAGGACGTTCTACAAACAGCACTCTGCAAAAACCATCACATTTACCACGTTTATAAATGTTTTTCCATATAAAAATTGTAAAAGATACTTAAAACCATACTCTATGATGTAAAAAAATAATGTGAAACCTGCTGACGCTTACTCAGAAAACAATCAGGAATATTCAGCTTTTTTCGGCTACAAGGTAGATGTAACCCGTTAATGAGAACGATTTTCAAAAACTATTTACACCGACCAGCATTAGGTCCTGCAAAATGGTCTAACGTACTTTCCATTCTTCCGAAATCGCATTAAACGCCTAATCAACGCATCTCAAAACGCCTAATACTTTTAATTCTTCCGAAATCGCATTCAAGATTAAACGAACTTCGTTCGAAAGTTTGTGCGGTTATGTTTGACCTTTCTCATCTTTTGATTATACTTTGATACAAAATGCGTATTGCGAGAGTAACAAGTACTATTAACATTTGATCTTTACGTCACAACGCGTCTAATCAGAACGATTATTGGATACGCGAACCGTTGTTCAAATTGTAATTTGTTTTGAATTTGACATTCGATAATCATCGCACGCGTTTGTGCTCCTGCTGACTGAAGATACAGCCATGCCGTGGCGCTGGCGCTGTGTCCTTTGCTTCAGCTGATCTTGTGACGTAATAATTTTATCCCACCAAAATATAGCGAATAGAGCAAACCGTTGAATTCTGCACAGGACTCACAAAACCGTTTCTGGAGGTTGAGCAGATATTACAATATCGCAAGAAAATGGCATTGATTTATTCGAGGTAAGAAACATTTTTCAATCAAATACAAAATGCGGGATTCGACCTTGAACGAATATGTGTAATAAGCCGTCAGTTACAAAGATTGTCGGATGTCTCAACGATACGTGCAACGGTCAATGAAAGGATTTATTATTTCAGATTGTTCTGCCGAGGCGGCCGACATTTTTACAATTTTCGTAGCCTGTATACCTCCAGGTAATGTTACTCTTTCTTTTTCCGCTCCGGCGTCACATAACCTAAAAAGCGACAAAAAAGCCGCGCTGTTAAGTAGTAATGCATATATGACCACGACCAGGAACGGTAATGTTCTTTTCTTCATTCAAATGAGATTTTATTTTCAGTCCCAGAGCAATAACGCCATCTTTAACAAAGTTTTCCGCCGTTCCGGTCTGTGAGTCCCACGATGAAAAAAATGCCCGATTGAACCGTCCTATGTCACCACACTTGACCATATACAAGTTTCAATTGACGGCAGTACTCTCGATAACGCACAGAGCAACCGGCATGATTCTATCTGGTTATGGGATGGTCTTCGCTTTTGGTAACGCCCAACTTTTTATATAAGCGCTATTCAAGTATCTAGCAATTTTTTGGTCCCTAAAAATATATTGTGGAAGTATTCCTATTTTATTTTTCCTCAATTGCCAATATTTTGCTTCATCTCTTTTTCTCGCATCCTTTTTTTCTCCACTTTACCTTTTTTCAGTTCCCGAGACACTGCAAAACTACCTGGTAATCTACACGTTGAAGTTTGCATAGTTGGAATGCGACGGATATCATAATTTTTTATTTGCTCCATTTTGTTTTCTCGCCATATCTTAACTACGCAAATTCCTGAACAACTTCTTTATTTTCATATTTAGCTATCTACAATCTAAATTTGCAGAAATTTTTTCCGAACTAATGAAAAGGAGGATATCAAAATAAAACAAAAAATAAGAACGAAGAATTTTCGCTGCAGTCCGGGTTTTCGAACTTTAAAAGCATAATAATCGACCATTTGATTCTTAATTGCAAAACTGCCCTAGTCGCAGACCAGCCGCAAATTCACTGCCGTTATTTTTTCATTCAGTATTGAACCCTTTGTGTTAGAGGGTCTTTGAGGGGTTACACTACTCTGACAGCCCAAAAATCAAGGTTATTTAAAAAAAATGAATTGGTTTGCATTAATTTTACGTAAAAGCATTCATTTTGACGGAATAAGATTATTAAAAAATCTTTTGGCATTTACTGATATGGACATTAACAAAGTTGTGTACCAAGTCTCATTTAAAAATATGAAAAATTAAAGAAGCCATGAACAATCTCGTGAAAGAGTTTTGAACGTGAAAGGGCTCAACGGTCAATTTTGGCCAACCAGTTGATCTGCAACAAGTAAAATGAGTTTTTTTTTCTTAAAATAGATAATATTGGCTAAGTGTCTGAGCTTTTTTTGTTGTGGTGTTTCAGTCATCAAAAAAGAGAAATGTTGAATTTTTTTATGTTAATAGCTAATGAGACAAAATTTTAAGAAGCCAAATGTCGGTCATGTGTAAACTGGTATTATACTGAATAAGTGTACCAAATTTCAAGTCAATCCGTTCATTAGATGTCGAGGAATTGTGTACACCGTTTTGGAACCATAGTTTCGAGAAAAACGCATTGAAAGTTTCACTAGCAGTTCTATCGTTGTAATCATAAGCTTACCTTCAATCTGCGATTCCTGCACCATATGTTGGACCTTTCTCTTCAATTTGAGTTGCGTCAAGCGACGAACGAGTGTTCGTTATTTTGACCCTTTTTGCCCGACCCCTTAAAGAAACAGTCAAAATGTCAAACTCATCTGTTTTTCCGCATTTTTTTAAACTACAGATCAATTTTGACTAACTGTGTAAAAAAATTTACTTTTGGCAACGTCTCTGCCATGTAGTAGACATTTTGAGCAGTGCTCCAAAATTTCATACAATTTGTTGAAAACCAAGAAAGTTTAAAAACCCCAACTGATCTCTAAAAGGCCCAATTTACAGCCTCGGAAAGGTGCCAAATGTTCCTTGAAAGACCCAGTATCGAAAGTTTTCTAGAAGACCCACCGTAAAAAGGTTCCAACTGGTTCCTAAAAACCCAGTCTCAAAAAATAAAGTGGACATGTGGCGGGTTACTAGAGCCTTACAAACCCTGATAAAAATGTTTTTAGGAACGCTGTTCGCACCCGGTGGTATGGTTGGAATAATTACAGCTATCGACGCTATGTGCTTGCCAATGCCTGTGCTTTTCCTAGCAAAATATTTTATCGCTCTTCCGGCAACTTATCACTATTTCAACGGAATTCGCCATTTGGTAAGCACACTTGATCAACGCAACTTCTGAGCTCGTCTGGAACGTACAGAATGGATTCATAAAATGTTGCGTGTTGTTTATTATTAACAGTGTTGGGATATGGGCCAATTCCTGTCCATGAAACAAGTATACAGCACCGGTTATGCGGTTCTCGGTCTTACGGTATTATCTGCACTGGGACTGGCGGCAATCTTCTAAAGTATAACGATGAACAACCAATTAAAAGAACGAGAGACAAAAGATCCATAGATGTTTCACGAGGATCGCTTGTGTTATGTTCAATTTAATACATAAAGTTATTTATTAGCACTTTATCAAACATGTATTACACAATGTAAACTTTATTTCGATCATTTCATTGAACTTAGCTAGCCGAAAGCTCGGAAAGAAATTATAACAATACGAATTTATTTTTAAAATGATACATTAGATTCATTTCAATTTTTTAATCGATTTATGAATGAGTGTAATTCGGCTGTGAAACTAGTAACAATACGTTACTGGTAAATTCACTAATATACTATACTAAATTAACATTATTTGGAGAACTAAACAGTGTACCTACTGGTATCCGCCATTGCTTAGCATCAAGTACTGAAATATAGCAATACTAAAATATTCGGTATGGCCTACCAATCCACCAGGATTACCCATCCATGCGTCTCTTGTGTCTGTCAGTTGATCGCATTTTTCTGAGTGCGGTCAATCCCAAAAAATATTTGTCGTTAGAAAGCACAAGGTCTGATAAATTGTTCATATATTCAAACGAGGTCCCAGGTAGACTACAAGGTGTACCACGTCACGTATAGTATTGTGAGTGCGAGAGAGACAGCTGACATTTTCCAACAGATTACTCAAAGATTAATTATATTTCCAGTAAAAGAAAATCGTTAAGGTCTGCGTCAGGAAATTCTACAGAGCTTGATGTTTAGTTTTTCTCAACAAAAAAAAACCCTCTAAGAAAACAGGGTTTGAAAAATTTGTGATGTTATGTTGCTCTTAGGGCAATGTGTCCCTAAGTCGACCAAACGATACAATCAATTGAGATTGCATTTATTGTGTACATGCGATATTGTTGCAGAAACGGCCATATGATTGACATTTTTCCAAATTTTAATTAACCCTTCGAGTGCACACTGGGTCGTTTTGACCGTATGTCTTTAGTATTTTTCAACGTATGCCCTACTTTGAACGAATGTTTTGGCATTTAGTTTTCGTTTTCGTCAAAAAATAAATTTAGGACCATAAAATATGGATAACTCACTACAAAAAAACATCGCTACAAAAAAATGCATATTTACCGGACTACAACGATTTGAAAAACGCCTTGGGTCAGATTGACGAAAATTGCACCTATAGGTTGGCGGCGGAGGTGCACACTCGAAGGGTTAAACTTTACAGATTGTAGTCAACCATTGGATGAATTGTGGAGCAGTAAGTGACGCTCCAAATTCATGCATGTTTCGAAACCGTTAAGCTCTCAACAGTGAATAAACACATTTTGAGCGTTGTTTCAACTGATTTTGTGGAAAATTGACGGAGAAATTAGTATTTAGAGTTTTTGACCTAAAACAAGCAAAACTTTTACCAACGAAGCTCAAAATATTATCGATAATCATGAAAATCTAATGCATCAGTTCTCCCACGGGCGGCGTACGCACGGCGGCATGCCCACAGACGACACACGTATACACATGGTCTTGCAGCAACCACGGTCTTACATATACGTCTGGAAACCAGAGATTAGTAGGGAGCACGGAAGACCGTGGTAGGGAAATACACAACCAAGGAGACTATAGGAACGGAGTCCAATCTCTGTATTCTGGTGCGTCCGTAAAAATGGGACAAACTTGGGTTCCGCATAAGCGGCGCCGGAGAAGTAAGTCATTGTGTGCTATATATACATGTATGTTTTGCTCAAGCGTTGTTATCAGCTGTCCGTACTGTTATTAGCTGTCACATGAGCGGAAATTTTTAATTTTCTTAACCTTAATTCATTTTATAAATAAATTTCGAGTAGCTGTAGTAGTGCCTTAAGATGTTTCTACATTTAAGTCGTAGTGCAATTACCCACCTAATTACAAAAAATACACCTAAAAATGCAATAACAATTTATATCCGACGCAAATATAAATTCCATTCAAATGTGGTTAGGTGGCTGAGATTATAGTGTGTAAAGCACGTAGAAAATGTCAGCGACTGGGACATGCGAGTGTAAATTGCAACCTCACACACCACTGCGTCAAGTGTAGTGCTTCACACGAAAACGGAAAATGCACTTTAAATAACTCATCAAATAAACAGCTCCTCTGCTGTGCTAATTACAATAACCTAGATCGACAAGTGAACTATACGTGATGCCTATACTTCTAGGTCATATACAAATGCTCATAAAGTGAGAGACATTATACAACAACTCATAGAAAGAATTGTCGTGATACACCCGAAAGTCACATCGGAAATTTCCTTTGCATAAGCTATGGCACTGCCCGCAGCGACAGTAGTAACACAGAGGTTTGATACGCAGTAGCGAGCATCATCCGCAGCATCACATGACTCGCGTGTTCTCATTGTGCAAATTGCAATAACCTAGATCACCCAGTGAACTATAAGTGATGCCTATACTACAAGTTCATATACAAACGCTCATAAAGTAACAGACATTAGACAACGACAACTCATAGAAATAATTGAAGCGATACACCCGAAAGTCACATCGGAAATATCCTTTGCATACGGTATGGTACCACCCGCAGCGACAGTAGAAATACAGAGACCCGCTACGCAGTAGCGAGCATCATCCGCAGCATCACGAGACTCACCGCTATTATGAGCCATCAGATGATGGCTCATGATAGCGGTGAGTCTTTTATGATGGCTCATGGTAGGATGAATCGTTCACTACTTCACGACTTCTAAGTCAGGATCTAAGTCAGGATCGTTCATGAAGGAGGTAGGTAGCTTATTTAAGGGAGTTGGTAGTTCACTAGTCACCACGAGGTTCGTTGCGATCAGAATACCCGTTGCAGCACGGCCGGGGGGGGGGGGTCAGACAGAGACAGCACGAGTCGGCAGCCCAATAAAATTAGCCGCCGACGATGAAAATATCGAATCTTTTTCCATGCCATTTGATTGTTAGTCGTTTGTGAGTGTTTGTTAGACAAAATCCAGCGTTTGTTAAACTTTATTTATTTACTTATACGAAAAACAAATTTCATGTCAAAGTTAGCCGCAGGAAAATGGTTTTCTAATGATTTCAAACTTTTCTTCGTAACCAATCGTTTGTTATTCGTTTGTGAGCGATTGTTAGTCGATTTTTATCGTTTGTTAGAGCTTAATTTTTGTTTTATCGCTAAAAAACTTTTCGTTCCCATAGTACGCTCCACGCTACGTGAAGTCGGCAGCATTGCCACGACGGCTGAGCACGGCAATTGCTCATATGACTCCTCAATTTCAGCAAAATGTTGATTATTTCAATCCTACTCGATTGTTAGACTTTATTTATTTTATTATACGAAAAAAAAATTTCATGTCAAAGTTAGCCACGGGAAAATGGTTTTCTAATGATTTCAAACTTTTCGTCGTAACCAATCGTTTGTTAGCCTTTGTGAGCGATTGTTAGTCGATTTTTATCGTTTGTTAGACCTTAATTTTTGTTTCATCGTTAAAAAACTTTTTATTCCCATAGCACGCTGCAAGCCACGTGAAGTTGGCAGCATTGCCACAACGGCTGAAAATGGCTTTGCCCATGTCACTCGTCAATTTCAGCAAAATGCGGATCATTTCAATCCTACTCGATTGTTAGTGTTTGTTAGACAAAATACAGCGTTTGTTAGACTTTATTTATTTAATAATCCGAACAACAAATTTCATGTCAAACTTATAAGTTTCATTTATTTTCTTTATATAATAATCCAAATCCGCATTCCTCAGACTTTATTTGTTTTTCGGATTATTAAATGAATAAAGTCTAACAAACGCTGGATTTTGTTTAACAAACATTCACAAACAACTGACAATCGAATGGCATGAAAAAAGATTCGATATTTTCATAGTCGGCGGCTAAGTTTAATGAGCTATGTAAGACCGTGGTCAAGGAGACTAAAGTAAAGGAGTCCAAACTCCCTATCCTAGCCTGTATGTACGGAGTTCTTTCAATCAGTCGCAGAGATGTAGTGCTCAGTTCCGCCACAAGCGTCGCTAGTGATCCCTAGAGCCCATAATATATAGTAATACAAAACTGCGTAAGGTCCGAGCTCCGCCTCAACAACCAATCACACAACTGGGGTGATCGTGTTTCTCTCTCGTACTCACTTGGAACAGTCATGGTGCGTTCTCTCTCGCACACCTGAACGATAATACACCCAAATGGGGATTCCTTCTATTATAATATATAATAATATTGTGTACATTTATATAATAAATAAAATATAAATAATATTAATGAATCAACCCGAGTTATTTTATTCACATGGGCTTATTATATAATAAGCACATCAGATATAATAATTATATAATAAGTACAACACGCGTTATTTTAGTATGGAAACTTATGATATGCCTGTTATGTTTACAAATATAGCTAATTATAATGGAACGCGAATGAAGCGATAAACCAACCGTAATGTATCTCGTAATGTATTCATTATTCGGATGCGCGTTTCCTGCTCTGTTTTCCTGTACAATAATAATAATAAGTAATAATAACATGTACATGCAAGAAGCCGGGCAAATGTGGGAACGTTGGCTCTACACGCTGGGGTTGTCTTTTCAACATGTGCTTATTATATGTATACCTATGAAAACTCGTTATTTGCTAGTTACATTTAAAAATAAAGCTAAATATGAATTAAATTAAACGATGAACCAACCGAACAAGCCGCCAAGTCGTATTGAACCCCAAGCGTGGCAATCACTTAAATATGAGAAGATTATATTTATTGGCAAATGATTGTGTGGCGAAGATGGTAGAACACTAGATTACTGTATTCAAGGTCCTGAGTCCGAGCCTCGGTAGTTTTAATTTTTTTTTCTTTTGCATTCGTACAGGTATCTGGTTGTACGAGCGAATTGAAGCAGTTTCAACCAATCAAAGAACTCGAACAAAAATAACATGGAAGAATATATTTTTCAATTCACTCCCATCAATAGTTGAAATTTATTTTATAATTCCTACCTAGAGTGTTTACTTTTTTTCTTTATCTCATTGACTCGCGAGGAGTCATCTCCATTATTATACACATAGTTCGATAGCTGCTGTGCTGGTGTCACGATCGTATATACAGGTCTGGGCACTCCTGTATATTCCGTACATGGAGGCTAGATACCAGGAGGTTCAGCGGCAATGCAAAGGCGCTGAAAAAAGCGTCCCCGAAAATGTCTCGAAGTGATGGCGCTGGGGTGCAGCGCGACCGACATATATAGTAATATATTGGTCAACGAGGTGAAAGTGATCGGATGAGTTTCTAACTTCACGACAGACCGATCGTGACATCAAACGTCGAAATATCCGTCGATTCATAATTTCCTCATGACGGTTCGGAAAAAAAAACGCAAAAGCGAGAAACGATCTCAAACTCAAAATGGCGGCGATACAGCCCATCTAGAGAAACGTGTTTTTTTTTACATATAGCTTCACGGGAGAACGGTTTTCTCGTAAAATATAAGACCTGAAATAAAAACCAAAAAAATGATAATTTATATATTTCTAGCTATGAGACTACCTAGAAATTTGCTTTCAGATTTGCAAAAACAGCGCATTTTGAAGGAAATAAATCGATTCTTTGCCAAAAAAGCAGTAAATTGTTTATAAAAAGAAGTTTACATTTAATAAAAAAAAAACGGGTACGTACTCCCATAAAGAATATAATTGTGAAGCTGCCATCAAAATTTCAACCTCGAAATCGATGCATGCAAAGGTGGTCGAGTAATCCGTCTTCCGAGATCGAAAAAAGTGCTATCAAAATCGATGCATGCAAAGGTGGTCGAGTAATCTGTCTTCCGAGATCGAAAAAAGTGGTTTCGAGAAAAACGCGTTTAAAGTTGTACGAGCAACTCAGCGCGCGGTCCAAGGCGCTGCGGCCAAATCGATAATTGAACCTTTAAATAAAAAAATTTGCTACAGGACCAATTGCATATTGTTTTTATGACACCAAAGTATTTTTAGGAAAGAAAACGTCTTTCCAAAGTCCTAGAGTGGTGTTATCCCTTAACACTAATGAGGGTTAGGTACATCATCTGTGATCTGTCTTAGATCACACCTATGTTTAGCATATATCTATATACATATAGGTTGCGGAGCACCCCAGCGCCATCCTTTCTCGTTCTCGTTTTGGGGACGAGTTGAAAGGCCTCGCTGAACCTCCTGGTATCTAGGCTCCATGATTCCGTATACCCCAAAGAGTGCCTCTATCTGACGCCTCTCTTTGCCGAACTGGCCGCAAAACCGTGGAGCGCTGCTATCTCGGAGGCATGTGCGACAGAGCGCGATGTATGCGCGTATGCGAATTGTCTTTCCCTTCACGTGGCTGTGATGAAACATTAATACATTCTACATCATTCGTCGAACACAAAAACTAAAAGCATAAACCGAAAATATGAGCGATGAGCCATTAGTTAAAGATACTCATCGTCTTTGACATGGATATGCCGATTTAACTATCGCTCAATCCAATTACATTTTTTTCCGTTTACGGAAAAAAAGAATATTCGAAATTTACGTGTAGCACGCATTCCTTTCATTAGTGTAGTAGTAGAAAAGTATTAGAAAATATCAGTAGTCATCATTGGGAATTTTAAATAATGAGACGTGCTCCGGGTTATTTATGTATCCACTTCTGCATCCCGGAATCATGCACCGCTTCGGCATCGCAATATATAGACACTTCATCTTTTGTTATTCCGTATTGAATAAAAACCGTGGCTACGATACACTCGAAATAACCCCGCCAAAATGAGGTTAGGCCACACGTCCATACGACCGTCACCGCACAACGTACATGCCATGCCCCGTAAACGCGGTATAAACCAAAGTGCCTCCCCTTCACTAGCGCCGCGATGGAATGCGCAAATAGAGGCGTCACTTAGAGTCACGCATTTTTTAACAGAGTGCCCAAACCTGTATATACGACCGTGGCTGGTGTACACGACAGATATATTTGTGTTTGACAGGCGCGAATAATTTTGCCGCCATAACACGGTCAGTTTCACCTTATGCAGTTTTGTATTACTATATATTATGGGCTCTGGGTACACTAGTGACGCCTGCGGCGGAACTCAGCATTACACCTCTGCGACCGATTGAAAGAACTGTTTGAGGTGGGAGTGTCGACTCCTTCTCTCTAGTCTCCTTGACCGTGGTCTTGGCGACCCGCACGCACGATGCGCTCGCCATCTACCGAAACATTCAACAAATTCATCGATACACAACTTTCTAATAGTATTCGACTTTGACGTGACGCTAAAAATGACATCACTGACTGAAAAGGGTGACTAACGCTTTTGTAATACAATTATAATATTGTTACGTTCATTTCCGCTACTGCTCTGCTGTATCCTAATGATAATTCCGTCGTCAGTGAGTGTCACACCCGGAGGGAGGAAAATAATACAAAAAACTAAATGATTTGACGTAACCTAAAAAAAATTACGTATTTTTCTATCGTGAAAACCGTTATGTCGATCGCTTAAAACAAAGACGGATGACGCTCGCGATGTGATATGACACGAATAAAACATAAAAACCTCCGAACATCAATGTGTGCGAAAACTTCATAAAATAATGTTTAAAAAATAAAGAAGTGACGTTTTATTTGCTCGGTAGCATTTATTTTTCGTTTTTCGATTTAAACTTTCGAGTTTTTAGAGTTTTGTTAGTGAACCGATCGCCATGATTGCAACTGAGATTGGCTCAACGAACTCGGATCCAGTCAGGGTTCGTATTGCTAATGAAAAAGCACCATTGATCCACGGTCGTGGTGTCTTTAGACGCATTGGCGATCTCATGGGAATCGGCAAGTCCTCCAACGCAGAAGGCGATGGTTACGTCGAATTTAGCAGCCTGGGGGCGGACAGTGCACGTACCCTGGGTACTTTCGCCGGCGTTTTCAGTCCGGTTACGCTCTCTATGTTCAGTGCCTTGATCTTTATACGCATGGGTAAGTATCCTTAAAATCTTCAAGATAGAGACCTGGCAAGCATTTTGGTATATGAATTGATCATATTTTATAATGATAGATATTACAGTAAACATTAATATGAATTAAGGTCAGGCACTGGTGTGTTTTCGAATTACAGCATTCCACATTTCTAAAAAAAACAGGGGGCGGGAACCACTACTTGTAAACTGAAAAAACATAAGGTAGATGTCCAAAATTCTTTGCCATCGTGGCAAGTAGTTTTAAACGTGTTGTGAAAAAACACACTAGTGGATCATTTCCTCATGTTTCATGGTATCGAAGTTTGCAATCCTGGAATGCGACACACATGTTTTTCCTGATTGGCCAATTTTTAATGCCCATTTAGCCTACCGAAATCACTGTAACTTTTTAAAGATCCTTAATAGTGATCCATAAACTGAACCGGCAGAAGAAGAGTCTAGAAAGCAATTAAAATAAAGAAATGAAAACATTAAGAATTTTCTGAGCATTCCAGCGATGCAAACTTTAATATAATCATGTTTCTGGCTTTGATGGGGGAAGAAAGCATGGGAAAGAGGTGAAGGCTATTATATATCGTATATATACATGTGCAAAAATGAAACAGAAACTATTTGAACTACGAAAAGGTATACAGTTCTCGCTACTCTCTAATAAAAGATAGACAGACTCGGCAGCTGCTCTCTACTTGCATGACAACGGTTAGCAGACCTAGAACCTGAATATTTGAAATAAGTTTCAAAAATCACTTCTATCGATTGATTAGATTTAGCATTAATTATCTTGATTGCCAAATAAACAGTAGATATTTCACGGACTTAGAATTTTGTACTTGACACTTGAGTCCTTCAAACGATTCAAATTGACTGCCTTCGGGAAATACATGTTTAGAAACTCTGCCTTATGGATTTTCTTCATTTTTAAAAGAATTTTGAACATCAGCTCCAGAGGCAGACATGCGCATATGATATGGTATGCCTTTTTTTTTTCAATTTTGAAGCACTGGCAATTGACAACACAGAAGGAACGTACTAGCAGACGTCAATTTTGTAGTCTTTCATAATGTCCTTAATTAAACAATTTAGCTCTGCCCACAGGGCACTTCATATTCAGTTGACAAACTCAACAAAAAAAAAGGTTCAACATTAATTCTCACGAATTGCAGAGCTATCCACCACTGTCTGGAGTAGGTCCGTGAATCATATAATCAGCTGAACACATTAGACCGAAAGACAGACATGAGCGTACAATATAGTATACACTTTTTTTTCTTTAAAATTTGAAGCGCTGTCAATTCACAATGCAGCGCTAATGGGCTGGCAGAAATGGTTGTTAATGTGGTTTACAATACAGGTATCGCTATCAATAACGTCTGCCACATAAGCAAATCATATCGAAATTTAGTTTGCCAGTTCCCTAATTATTGCTCTAAAAGTTCATAACAATAATTTTAATTGAAAGAATTCTGGATATATTTCTTGTCAGAAAACACGAACAGTATTCTCCTTCCGTTTTGACAAAGCATCGACCTATAGTATTCTAAGATATGTAAAAACAAAAGTTAGTATACTTCATTTTTCTTTTCTACATTGTAGGGCAGCCATTCAGATAGAAAGTGTTTTTGGGTTTATTTGCACACCGAGTTTACGTATCTGGATTTATCAGTTTTATTGGTCAGTCAGATTTGCCTATCAACCACTGTTAACAAGTATAAAAATGTATTTTGATTTCAAATTCAGGATATATCGTTGGAAACGCCGGTCTTCTAGTGACGCTAACTCAATTCTTCATCGCCTATGGTATCTTACTCTTTACGGTGTCTTCGGTGTGTGCGATTTCGACCAACGGAGCGGTGGAAGGCGGCGGCGCTTACTGTATCCTTTGTGCAGGCAGTAGACAAATTCCACCATTGATTGATTGGCTGCTCAAACGATAGGTTGATAAGCGATGTCCCACTTTTATTGATAATGAGAGAACCGAAAACTTGTCCTCCTTGCCTTAATAACTTGTCACGGTTGTCTACAACTCTTTGCACAGCTATCAACATACTAAATTCAAAGCTACCACGTAACATTTGTTCGAACAGCGAATTGCAGATTTCTTTTCACATCATTTCGAAATTATCCGAATAACCGAAATTTGCATAGTTGGAAAGCAACGTAAATGTTTTTCTTTTTTAAATTAACAAATTATTCGTGCGGCGAATTTGGTCTACAAAAAGTCACTGTAACGTTTTTGGAAATTTTCATTAGAGATCTCGAACCGAAATTAGCAGGAAAATTTGGATAACAATGAAATTCAGTGAAATAAATGAAAGAATGAAAAACAATTGTTGTTGCATTCCAATGATGCGAGCTTCAAGCAAACAATTTTTATATCAACGAATTATCGGCAGAGCATCGAACTCGCACTCTACATGTTAAACTTTAAGTTCTAAGCTTCAACAGTTTAGACGTCACAAACCCATAGGAACTATAGCGGCAGACCGCTAACGAGCTCTTGTTGCAACGATTCCATTTTTTTTTTTTTTTTTTTTTTTTTTTTTTTTTTTTTTTTCATTTTTTAATTAAGCATATGGACGTAAATTACTATAAGATCCTTAAATTTTTCTCAAACAATACAGTTATGATAAGCAGGACTCTGGGACCGGAGTTTGGCGGTTCAATCGGCACGCTTTTCTTCATGGCTAACGTCGTGTCGAGTGCCCTCTGCATATCCGGTTGTGCGGAGGGGCTGGTTGAAAACTTTGGGCCTTCAGGTTATCTGGTTGGAAAAACTGAAGTTTTCCCGGACGGCAGATGGTGGCGATTCCTCTATTGTTCCGTGCTGAACACTGCGAATCTTCTCGTTTGTCTCACTGGAGCGGCTATGTTCGCGAAAACAAGCGTCGCGATTCTAGCAATCGTCTGCATATGTCTCGGCAGCGTCTTTATCAGTTTTCTCGTCAAGGACGCCATGGACGTAAGCGCAATAATATATATGGTATTTGGAGTGATTTATAGGCCTTTTCGGCGATTCTATCAGTTTGTCGCCTGGACATATTACAGCGAACAAAATCTGAGCAGGAGTACAGACTATCACGAATAATCACGAGAGGGGCGGAATTATCGTGAATAATCACCCAGTAATCGCACTTGACGGCAACGCGCCGGCAAACTTATGCGGCTTTTGAAATTATGGAACTACACAAGGCTCAAAAACTTGCCATCAGAAATCATTTTTAATCGTAGCTAATTTTCAACAATTGCAATCCGGCGAAGCAAGTTTTTGAGAATATTCTTTCGGAGCAGCTCGTAATTGATGACCCGGCATCGTAAGCTTTATCCTGTTACAGGATTCAACGTGATTTTGTTGACTGCCTAATCTATCGCCCTATTGCTTCCGCTTAAACATTTTTGAAAAATCGGTAGAAATTTTGAGTATCGTCGACTTTGTGCTCGGGAGAACGATATAAGGAAATATAATATGAGAAAATGTATAAATTTACTTGTTAAATGGTTTCGAGAGAGTAAGATTAAGAGGGAATGATACCTCATCGCGGTCGGTATGGTAGAACAATTATAGATTCCCAAAAATCTCGAAAACGGCTCTTCAGATCCCGTCAAAACTTTGCCAAACGACGTCAAATAGATAGACGAACGGTCAAATAGACGTCAAATAGATAGACGAGCTGTCTTCTCAAATTTTCTGAATTTGAGAAAAAAAACTAGATTGGCTTATGATAAGCCAAACTAAATTTTTTTTCTCAAATTCAGAAAATTTGAGGGGAAGACAGCTGTTCGTCCGTCTACTTGACGTCGTTTGGCAAAGTTTCGACGGGATCTGAAACTTGTAGACTGAGACGATTTATTTTTGGGCCAGACGTATTTAAACCTTGAGTATTGAAATTGTACTTTGAGTACTCAAAGTATTTTTTTTTCGAATATCATGGATATGTTACCGTTAAAACCCGGTTTCAGTTTAATCACGTTTTACTTAGTAAAAATCTAGTTTTCGCTATGACAAATTAGTTGTAACGAAGTCAGTACGGGTTTTTACAACGTAAATCGTGTTTAAATTGAAAGCTGGTTTTAACTGTAACGGATGCATACTCCACGTACGTCGATATCCCGACTACGACAATATATGTTAGGAGAAAAGGGCGACTGCCACCCGAAAAGTAAGCGTCTGCCACCCAGACGCTTACTACTGCAAGTAGTAAGCGACTGCCACCCGAAAATAGGGGTTATTAAAAAAAATCACTTCGGAGGAATAAGAGGATTGAAAAATCGTTTGGACATTTATTTGTATGTACGTCAAAAGAGTCTTGTACTTAATTTGTTTTCAAAATATTAATAATTGAAGAAGTTATAAACAATCTTGTGAAGGACCTTTGAATGTGAGGGGCTCAATGGTGTATTCGATTTTGGCCACTTGGTTAAACTGAAACAAAAGAACGAGTTTTCTTTCTACTTCAATTAAATAACACCGGCTAGGACTCGACCGAACTTTTTTATTGTTATCATGTTTTAATCATCAAAAAAATATTCGATTTTTTTCGATTTTACGAGAAAAAATGACTTATTGTTGATAATTAATTTTTAAAAATGTCAAGAAGAAAAACGTCCAGAAATCGTGTACATCGTTTTGGAAAACATCGTTTAGAGAAAAAATCATTCACAGTTTTACTAGGAATTCTATCGTTATAATCATATAAGTTCACCTTTAATCTGCAATTCCTGCACTATATGTTGGGCCTCCCTCTGCAATTTGCATTACCTCAACCGACGAACGAGAGTTTTGAAAATTTCACAATAGCGTAACGCCTTAAGGGGTTATATACAATCAGGAGGCCCAAAAAGATCGATTTTTCAAGAATTTTTCTTGAGAAGACCTTTAAATCTATTAACGTAAAAATTTGTACACATATTACGGTAATTTTTAACTATATTTAAACATGCTTTATTTGTAAAAATAATTATTTTGAAAGCTGCCATAGCTGATTTCCGGGAGCACCTCCAAAAAAGGCGTCTTGTGATGAGCACGATATCTCTGGATTGGATCATCTAAAATGAAAAAAATAAATAAAAATATTTCTTTAATAGATAATAATAGATAGATCATCTTGTAATTGATCGGAGAAGTAAGTAGAATAATAATTTTCGACAAAATGGCGGTTTTAAAAAAAATCGATATTTGACAAAAATATAGGCCTTAAATTGTTTATAAAACGAAAAATATTTATCGGTGAGAAAAAACCTTCGATTAATTACTAAAAACATACTTGAAAAGATTATGTTAAAATTTGAGACTGATCGGTTCAGCCGTTTCCGAGAAATCTTGCTCACCGACTTTAAAAACACAATTTTGAGCAGAACGCGTTTAAAGTTTCAAAAGCACTTCACATATAGTAAAGAAAAAGCAATTACAAATGTGCGTGTAACTTCAAGAATATTCGCCGGATTGGTAAGATATTTTCTGTCTGTGTACTTAAATATATGTACATTACGAACATTTTATCGAAAATGTTAACTGTATATAACCCCTTAATCGAGATATTAGCTCTTTTTGCTTCTTCATACTCATAAATAGGGGAAAGTTACTACTCATAATCCGAG
This sequence comes from Ophion obscuratus, assembly GCA_964007375.1. NCBI lineage: Eukaryota > Metazoa > Arthropoda > Insecta > Hymenoptera > Ichneumonidae > Ophion > Ophion obscuratus. Next base: position 47,000,656 of record OZ023315.1, read on the forward strand.
CACAAAAATAAATTTAAGCTCGTTGACTCGTGCTATCGTGACTGAGTTTATGCAAGTCAAAAGCAATAAAGTGTGAATGTATTTGTTGTACAACAGATTCCAATACCAGATGCCAATACTTTGGTACAAAACGCGACCTACCATGTGAACGGTTCCTACACGGGTTTGAATTCAGCGACTCTCGTATCGAATCTGTACTCCAACTACAGCGCGGACTATTCGAGTGCCGGTACGATGTCGGATTTCGCGAGTGTCTTTGGTGTTTTATTCAGCGGCGTTACGGGCATAATGGCCGGTGCGAATATGAGCGGTGAACTGAAAAATCCAGGACGCAATATACCACGTGGAACGCTGTCCGCTGTTCTTTTCACGTTCCTTTGCTACATAATATTATCGATAATGACGGCAGCGACGAGCAGTCGCTTTTTGCTCCAGAACAATTTTATCTACATGATGCCGACCAACGTTTGGCCACCGTTCGTGGCGGTTGGAATTCTCACCGCGACATTCAGCGCCGGCCTCAGCAATCTCATAGGATCCAGTAGAGTTCTCGAAGCCCTCGCAAAAGACAATGTTTTTGGTAAGAGATACCATTCTGATTGAACGAATAAATCAAATCGAGACATGGCTCGAATTGATTAATTTGTTTTTATCAATATGTCGATCCAAATAATGCAGGAAGTGAAATTTCGTTGAAGATTAAATTGACCTGTACCCCCATGAATCAAAATTGATTTTTTATTAAAATATGCAATAATATAAAAAATAGATCGTAAATGCGACAGTAGTTGAAGGGTTGATTCTAATTATAACTTCAGTAACTTGCAGTAAGAAACAATCTGGCAGACATCGACTGCAGTGAAGTTTCTAAAAACACCGATTTTCAATAACAATAACGTCGAAAAATTATTAATAAATTTCTTGAAAAATCAGGCGATCAAAAAATGCACGTTGCGTTAATTCAAAATTTTGGTTCGCAAATATCGCACAATCCTTCAAGTCGCAAGCTTTTTTTCTCCGTAGGGCGTTTCTACAATACGGCTAGTAAGTTTTACAACCATTGAACGAATAGTTTTTTTTTTATAAATATAGTTCTGAAGAAAACTTGATAAACTGGAAATATAACACATTGGCAATTATACAAATTCCACGTGTACTCGGTAAAATAAACTGATTCATGTGAAGAAATAATTAAATAATGAAGTCAAAATATTTCAGACGAACAAAAGTTTTATAAAAGTTCCTAAAATCTTTCTTCAAACTATTTGTTCATAACTTCTTGTATTATCATTGAAAGGAATTGTGCCAAATCGTGTAGAACTTTTATAAAATTGATTGTTTCAGATTTGCATCGCATTGCAAGGAACCTCTTTTTTTGCCACAGTTTACGTCCGGAACATCCTTATTATGTCATATTCATCACATTGCTCATTCGTGTCTGTTGTTTAAATCTAATATCGTAGGCTACATTCGATTTGAATGAATTACAGGATCAGGACTTAATTTCGTTGTTCATGGAACATGGCGAGGAAATCCGTTAGCCGCCGTTGCAACTTCGTGGGGCCTCGTTCAAGTGATACTTCTCGTCGGTTCTCTCAACACCATAGCTCAGATAAATTCCGTTTTGTTCTTACTGAGTTATCTGGCAACAAACCTCGCGTGTCTCGGTCTGGAACTTGCTAGCGCACCAAATTTTAGGTAAGACGAATCAACAGTGAGGGTCTCAAAAAATCATTCAATGTTTTCCTATGGAAATTCTTCAAACGAATCATCTTTCAGGCCAACATTTACCTACTTCACGTGGCACACAGCTACTATAGGACTTCTGGGAACTCTCATTATGATGTTCACGATAAACAGTATCTACGCCTCGAGCAGTATTATACTTTGTCTTATCCTTATTATAGTTTTACATCTCTTTTCGCCCAGCAAGAACGCTGCATGGGGCAGCATTTCGCAAGCACTCATATTCCATCAGGTAATGTGAACAAATAATAACTCATTATTTTTAAATATACACACTAACCCATATTTAAGGGGTTAGGCTACTGTGATGACCCGAAAACTTGATTTTGAAGGAATAAGTAGAATGAATGAAAAATGGTTTGGACATTTATTTGTATATACATTAATAAAGTTGTACCCCAAATTTCATTAAAACATATCAATAATTTAAGGGCTCTTCCCACTTTAGACACTAAAAAAGGCTATTTGCATACATTTTTTTTATAGGTTTATATTATAGATATTGATATAAAAGTTGTTACACTTAAAAATATACTTTCGAAATACATTTTTCTTTAAACTCTGTATTTATGTAACCCAAACAAATTTTACAGGCGTTTTTCTCGAAACAACGTTATTTGACGGCTCGTTCATAAAATCTTCGAAACTACTAAACCGATCCTTATGAAATTTTAGCCACATATCCTTTTCAACTATGGCTATAGCGCATATTAAGGATTCTTTTAAATGTTGATATTTACTTTTTTTTGCCAAAAACGGAGAAATAACACGTTATTCTGAAAAATGTCCACCATTTTGTTATTTTTGCATATATAAAAAATCGTATGATATGCGCTATAGCCATTAACATACTGAATCTAAAACCGTTTGATTTATTTTTGTTTCGGATTGTCCATCTATGAGGTTTCATCAACAGCGCAGACCTACAATTTTTTAGGACATTTTTTTAACTACCACTTTCGTCTATAAATAGTGACTTGGATAAATAAATTAAAAAATTTGATTTATTTCGCAAGTGTATTTATTAAGTGTAACAACTTTTATCTCAATATCTATAATATAAACCTATCAAAAAATTTATGAAAATAGCCTTTTTCTTAGCGTCTAAAGTGAGAAGGCCCCTTAAGTTATGAACAATCTCGTAATGAACCTTCGAACGTAAGAAGCTCAATGGTGTACTTGATTTTGGTCACCCGGTGAATCTGAAACAAAAACAAAAACGATTTTTTTCTTAAAATAGATAATATTTGTCTAGACTTTACCGAGCTTTTGTTATCATCATGGTTCAATCATCAAACAACATTTTTTTAATTGATTTTCGATTTTTTCGAAAAAAAAACATTACATTTTTGTTAATAACTAACGTAAAAAACATTAAAAAGACAAACGTCGATCACGACGAAACTACACTTACACTGCATGAGTGTACCAAATTTCAAGTCAATCCGTTCATTAGATATCGAGAAATCTTGTACACCGTTTGAAAGAAACACAGTTTCGAAAAAACGCGTTTAAAGTTTTACTAGCAGTTATATCGTTGCAATGATAAATTTACCTTCAGACTGAAATTCCTGCACCGTTGTCGTACCTTCTTCTTCAATTTGAGTTGCCTCGAACGACGAACGAGTGTTCGTTATTTTCACAGTAGCCTAAGCCCTTAGATGACGAAAAACGGGGATGATGAAAAAAATGAAATAAGTTCCAAACTCATTAATCCCGTGCATGTACTCCGCTGGATGATTTTCGGTTGATATTGAGCGAGAGAAGTAAGACGTCTTGTTTCCTTACTGTCCAGGTTCGAAAATATTTGCTCATGCTGGACTCGCGAAAGGATCACGTCAAGTTTTGGCGTCCTCAGATCTTACTCATGGTGGCATCGCCTCGCTCAGCCTGTCCCTTGATCGACTTTGTCAATGATTTGAAAAAGGGGGGCTTGTACGTGATCGGTCATGTGAAAATTGGCGAATTCACTTCTGGTCAGAGCGTCGATCCGACAATCGACGAATATCCGCAATGGCTGAGCCTCGTCGATCATATGAAGGTCAAAGCTTTCGTTGAAATTACCCTAACGAAAACGGTCCGCGAGGGACTTCAACATCTCATCAGAATTTCCGGGATGGGAGCCATGAAACCGAATACTATTATTCTCGGATTTTACGACGAGGAAACACCGCGAGATTTCTTTCAAGAGTCCCGTTACGCTACCCCCATGTTCGAAAATAGTTCGACGGTCAATGGATCCAATTCCGGTTTTCCGCTCAGACAGCAGGGTGGATCTAAAACGCTCGGTCCTGTCGAATACGTCGGCATGTGTCTCGACGTTCTGCGGATGAAAAAAAATTTGTGTCTCTGCAGAAACTTTTACAATCTCGACAAGTCACAAATCGGCAAGTAAGTACTCGCCTTGGTTTCACATTCACGAAACACAATCGACGAAGTTTCGAAAATTAACGCACGTGCCATTCTGTTTTGTAGAAATGGAACAGCCGCTTACATCGACGTGTGGCCAGTCAATTTCTTCCAACCCTCTGATCAGGATCCCTTCGATACCACGTCGCTCTTCATGCTCCAGCTCGCTTGTATAATAAACATGGTGCCGGGGTGGAAGAATTTACACCTTAGAGTCTTTCATTGCGAGGTATCCGACGGCGATTCGAATCTCGGTATAAGCGAGTCGCACAGCTCGATTAACGAATATCCGAGAATATCGTACGAGCACAGAATACGAAAGCTTCTCGATTCGCTGAGAATATCGGCGTCCATACAGAAAATATCGAATTGGAAAACGCATATAGCCGCTCTCAAGGGAAGACCTCTGATCGAGCCGCGAACCGATCGAACTTACGAATCCACTGGCGATACCGTCGGTAATGAACTCAGCAATGTTTCACGGGTCTATATCATGAGGTGAGTTATCATAGAGGCGAAATATTCTTCGCTACTTCATTTCATACATAATAATACGATAGATAAGTGAGGCTAAATCAAGACCGATATGCTGATCTAGTGGTAGCGTACTTGCCTCTAAACTGGAACTCTAAAACGGAGAAAAATAAACAGGGGCGTGACGCAGGTCCGAAACTGGAAAGCGAACCTGGGACCAGCTGTATTGGTATAAGTTTTTCGCAAGTTCCATGTAGCAGATATATCATGGTGAATGCGATAGAGAGGGGGAAGTCGGCTGCGGCCGCAAGGTGGGGGCAAAATGCAATAAGGTGTGCACGTAAAAAGGCGAAAGTACCCCCTACAATGGACGGATAATATAAAATTAAAATAAAAGTTAAGACATTAAGCGACTGTGACGACCCGAAAATCAGGGATTCGGAAAAAATTAATTTTAAAGGAATAAGTAAGATGATTGAAAAATGGTTTGGACATTGATTTGTATGTACATTAACAAAGTTGTGTACCAAATTTCATTTTTAAATATCAATCATTGAAGCCGTTATATAGTACAGTCGTGCTGTCTCTGAAAAACCCCGTAATCGGGAAAAATAAGGTCACTTTTTTTACAGGTGATTCTGTAGGTGCCGCAGATGCTAAATCCAAGTTTGCCTAAAAATCGGGGTACAGGTTTTTTTAGGGGATGAAGGGCGTTGGAGGTTGATTGATGGTAAACTACAACCCCTACGAGGTCGGCGACGGGAGACAAAAAGTTCAGAAAAATCCGAGCTTTAGTTTTGCCCACAGCGACAAAGTCGTGGAAGTTCATTTTGGCGGTGAAATTTTGAAAAGTCATTTTTAATTCAATAACTCTTTAGGAAAAAATTCGAACACGTTTTGGTCAAATGGGAACATTGTAGCCATTGAAAAAATGCGTCGACCAAGTATTTGATCATCACTCTTCGATAATTACTTCAGCCCTCAAAAAAATGATTGAATAACCAAAAAAAAAATAGGATATTGAATAACTAAAAAATATCGATTTTTCGGGTATGGTTTAAATGTCTAAAATGTAGAGAATAGGATGATCAAATACTCTATCGACGCGTCTTTTCAAGGGCTACAACGTTCCCATTTGAACAAAAATTGTATGAACTTATCCTAAGGAGTGATCTAATTAAAACTGATTTTTCAAAATTTCACCCTATTTTTTCATCCCGAAAACGAACTTCCACGACTTCGGCGCTGTGGACAATAATAAAGCCCGGATTTTTCGGAACTTGTCTCCAGGCGCCGACTTCGTGGGGATTGTAGTTTGGCATTAATCTACCCCCATCCCCCTTCACCCCCTAAAAAATTCTACACCCCGGTTTTCAGGCAAACTTGGATTTAGCACCCGCGGCAGGTACAAATTTACCTGTCTAAAAACCAGCCTTCTAATTTTTTCCGATTTCAATATACAGCAAGACTGTACTAATGAACAATCTCGTGAAGGACTTTTAAACTTGACAGGAACGTGATCGGTGTACTCGATTTTGGACACCCGGTTGATCTGAAACAAAAAAAAAAACGAGTTTTTTTTTCTTTTAATGGATATTGGAAATGGGTAATATTGGTGACGACTTGAGGAATCTTTTTTTCGTTATCTTGTGTCAATCCCGAAAAGAAATGTCTTATTTATTTTTTTCGATGTTTCGAAGAAAAATCAAATTATCGTTAGGAGCTAATGAAAAAAAAATGTTGAGAAGAAAAACGTCTAAAAAAAAAGAAAGACTAAGCCACTATTACACTGAATAAGTGTGCCGAATTTCTAGTTAATCCGTTTATTAGATAACGAGGTATCGTGTACACCGTTTTGAAACCTTTCGAGAAAAACGCGTCTAAAGTTTTGTTAGAAGTATCATTGTGTTAATAATAAGTTAACCTTCAATCTGCAATTCCTGCACCATATGTTGGACCTTTCTCAGCAATTTGAGTTGCCTCAAGCGGGTGGCGATTTTTTTTATTTTCCCACTAGCGTAACCCCTTAAATCGCTCTGAGAAATCAAAAGTTGGAAATCAAATTTTTCCCTAGCAGACGAGATAAAAACGCATGTTTTCAGTTCTTTTCGGCGTTACGGTTCCTTTTTAGCCTGAAAATTCATTTTACTGGATTAAAAGTTTGACGCTTTCATTCCAGTAGACGGTGTCCAAAAATCTTTTAACATTTTATCTACACAAATAATAAATTTTATTGACAAAAATACATCCAACATTGAATCCTTCCAGACGAATGAACTTTGAAGCTCATTTTACAACGATATTATGCTCGCTGTTACACGCGATTGTTTTCGCTCAAAATGTTTCCTCTACGAAAAATCGTACGAAATAGCACAATCTAATTCGCCTGCATTTGATTTTGGTCATATAAAAATATTCACAATCGATCAAATTGTTTATTGTGGTTGTGTGTGATCAAGGTCTTTTTCTTCTTCATTTTACAGTGTAAATCAATTGATAAGGGAACATTCCCCGGACACGGCAGCGACTTTCGTCTATCTACCGTCGCCTGTACTGACACTTGCTAATACACGCTGGGAAGACGATTCGGCGAGCCGACAATATCTACAATTATTGACAGAATTGACTGCAGATTTTCCGCCCACTGTACTGGTTCACGGTGTCAACGCCGTCACATCGACTACCCTGTAATCCCAGCCTCCAGTAGACGTATTCTTTCTCTCTCCCTTTTATTTCGTAATAAGTCTTAGAAACGGAAAGGAATGATTGAAATCATATCAGAAGCTGAATACAGGACAGCGAAATTCGATATAACACTACGCATTTTACACGGAGTAAATTATTATAACTGTGATAACGAAGAGAATAACTGAATGGCGGGGAAAAAAGTATTTATATTTACTGTTAAAGTGATTGATTTTCGATCGTATTAATGGGTATTCGGGGAAAGGGACAAGCTGTTTTTTCAATTTCTCCCACTAAATAAAACAGGAATTATTTTTTAAAACTAGCGTAGTAAATTAAAAACAACATCGAGTAAGCTTCAATTCGTCGAGTATACCATGTCACTTGAAACTAAGAAAACAAGACTTTCCTGGATTTTGAGTGAATTTTATACGGCACTTAACAAATGAATATAGCCTCCTAAGGTTTTTATACTGCGACAGATGCTGAACAATAAGTAAACGAATTTTTAATGCAATAATATAAAAAATAAAATCCGTATGTATATATATATATGTATATAAAATTCATTTTTGCAACAACGTGAATGATCAAATCCTCCAAACTTATGCGTCCATTTGTAGATATATAGTGCGTGTTTATCTGGTAAGTGTAAAATTCTACGAAGCTGCATATTCCGAGGATACATCGAAAAGTCGGCTGGCTAATTGTTCTCGATAAGTGACTTCCACAACCGTGCATAAATCTCTTTGCGTCTCTACGTACTACAGGCATTATCTTTAATAATACCGTTGATTGACTAACGACTTGGTTTACTGTTTGTGTGTGGTCCGCCAGCGGTTAATAATAATTGGTTCGGTAAATATCGATAAAATACTCGCGTGAATACGATTATCGCAAAATTGACAATAGTCGGTGCTTATAGCTTGAAGCTATAAATATGTGTAAGAGTGTAAATATTCCGAATTGAATACTTTTGTTAAAGTTTTGAAAAAGCTCGCCGATTCGGACGGACTAGTATAGGAATCTTCAATCTGCTTGCCGATGGAAGACAGTTGAGAGGCACATGTCGGATTTGGAGGCTCTCATACCTCGCTTGATCTGAAAAATGCAAGATTTTTTATCTTCGTTTTTCCAAGGCGATTAAAAGGAGGATTGACATTTTTTTTTCTTCAGTTTTCCAGATGTTTGGGTGGTGTTCCCTTACGTCAGCAATGTCAGATGTAGCGCCTAGCTGTGGCATTCCCGAGGAAGATTTCTTCAAAACGCCCTCGGCGTCGAGCGTCTCAGTTTCGCGTGTCTTTAAGCCCACGAAATTCAAAATGTCCTGCAATTTGTCGGAATACTCGGTATGGCCGGATATTATGGAGCTCAGGTCGACGTTCGTTACTCTCTTGCAGCTCAGGGGCATCAAACCCGCCACGCCGGTACTCATCGACAACGTTCGATACAAAAAACGCAACAACCAATCGCCCCTGTCGAAAACAATCTCCATCAATTATCTTCTTTTCATTTTCGTGTTACGAAGAGGCTATTCCTTTCCATTAAGGGGTTAGGCCACAGTAACGGGTATAAAATCATGTGCGAATTTAACAATTTTTTTTTGGTAATAAACGTGATTTACTCATCAAATTAATTACACATCTATTTAGTATGAATATCAAGCTGTTAGAATTTTTTTTTTTTCGATGTACAAAATGGCCGACTACTCGAAACTTCTTAAAACACTTTTTCCCCAATTGACGTGGCAAATAATGCCAACAACTGTCATTCGATTTACTTCAAATTTGAAAGTTATGTTCCTAATTGCATTTCGTGGAGAAGTACGTACGGAATTTCTGATTAATCAAAAACTTTAAATTTTATGAGCTGTTATAACGAAATTTTTCACTGAACATTAATTTCTTGAGTTCAAATACCTACAACTTTTGAATAAAACAATATTTTTTAATTTCCGTACGTACTTTTGTAGGTATTCTAATGTAGATTGGCGAGAATTTTGGTTTTTTGTTCAAGGTAAAAAAGTGTGGATTTTAAATGTCACGCCGCGGAGCGCCTAAAAAAAGATAACAAAACAAAATATTAGTAGTCGGCGATTTTGTGCATCGAAAAAAATACTACCAGCTTGATATACATATTAAATGGGTGTAAATAATTTTTAGAGTGAATCACTTTTTCATACGAAAAAAATAGTTAAATTCGCACATGATTTTATACCCGTTACTGTGGCCTAAGGCCTTGAAAAAAACAATGTTGTACGCTACCCCAAAGTACTGTCTCCTTTCGAAGTCTCACCTGCAATAACCATTTATGACCTTGCCAGCTACGACCCGACAACACTTGTCCCACTGACTAACTCTGTCCGTAACCGGTGCACCGAGAATTATGGCGTCTTGTACGATTCCTTCGGCACCGCCCATCTCCGCCATTTCTCGAAGACAGTAAAATATTACTCTGGCACCGAGACTGAAGCCCACCAGGGTAACGGGCCTTTTGCCGTGTTGCCTCGACAAAAGAACGTGAGCCAGTTGCTTGCCAACCTCGGCGCTTCGTCGGCAACAAACCGACCAAGGATTGTCGATGACCGAAGCCATGGAGAGCAGAGCTGCCGGCCAGGCCACCGCTGCCATCAAGCCTGAATGCAAAATAATATAACGGATAACGGTGTTTCTACCCTCAAATTTTCAACAGGTTGGAACGTTCGAGCCGCGGAATATTACAACCCAGGCGCCACGAGCGCGAGAGAAATAGCTGTTCTGGCGGCTCAAAGTTTTGGGCATTATTTGGAAATTGGACTTCAACTCCGATGACCTTGAACTTCACGGAAGTTTCAGAGGTCATTGTGCCAGACATTCTCTATATACATATTTAGGGCGGCGAAATTAATCCGTCGATGAGAAATTGTACATCATGCGTACACGTGTAAATATCCAACACCGGGAATGACAAAAACCGAAAAAACGTAAGCGATGGGTTTGTTTCTTCAAACGGAGGCAAAGTACGGTTCGCGAATGTTGTTTGCAGCAGTGGGCTGTACTCGCCAAATTGCGCACTTTAACAAATCTTTTTTTTCAGAATAGCGTCGAGCCTTTCCAATCGTGCGATAATTTATCTTTTATGAACAGCTTTAGCTGTATGCGTGTATAAAATGTATAGCACAAAAAACTTTACAACATATGTCAAGGTCAATTTTCTAAATAACAACTAAAGTTTCCTCTTGAGCAAAGGATATCGCGAAAAAGAACCGAACCTGCTTCCCCTCGGTTGAAAGACGAACAGTATGTGTCTCGCAGTCTGCTCGCGAGGCAGTTCAGCTGGGCGAAAGTTTTGGCGTACGATTTCTTTTAATCGAACGTGTGATTGTCCGCGTTAAGGGGTTAGGCTACTGTGAAAATTTCGAAAAATCGGTAGTCGGACGTGAGGCAACTCAATTTGAAGAGGAAGATTCAACTTATGGTGCAGGAATCGCAAATTGAAGGTAAAATTATGATTACAACGAATGATTACATTATCATTGTAATCATAATGATAGAACTGCTAGTAAAACTTGAAATGCGTTTTTCGCGAAACTATGTTCTTCAAAACGGTGTATACGATTCCTGCACATGTAATGAACGGATGGACTTGAAACTTGGTAAACTTATTTTAGTGTGATAGTAGTTTAGTTACCGTTTAGACCGACGTTAATCTTCTAAAAAAATTTAGACCGCCATTATTCTTTTTAACACTTAATTTCCATGAGTTATTAACAATAATAAGGGCATCTTTTCTCGACAAATCAAAGAAAAAATTTGAACTTTTTTTTATGGTTAAAACAAAATGACTAAAAAGCTTGATCAAGTCTTAGCTAATATTATTTATTTTAAGGAAAAACGTTTTTTTGTTGTTTGTTTTAGATCAACCGGGTGGCCAAACTAAATACTTCAATTATTAATATTTTTAATGGAATTTGTACATACAAATAAACGTCCAAAGATTGTTTTAATCATCTTATTCTTTCAAAATCAATGCTGTTAAACAGACATGATTTTTTGGGTTTTCACAGTAGCCAAGCCCCTTAAGCGGTTTCACGATGGTGAAATCCTAAAAATCGGTGGACATTTTGGAAATTAATTTCTAGAAAACTATGCAAATAACTTTGTCTATAATATAAGTAGTCGTATATGTTACATTTGAAACCCGTTTTCAGTTTATACGCATTATTCTTAGTAAAAACTAGTTGCTACTAAACGTTTCCGTTACAACTAGTTTTTCATAATAAAAACTAGCGTTTACTGATAAATAAATTTGATTGTTAGTTGAAATTCGCCTGAACTAAGAAAAACTACTTTTAACGAAATGAATCAGTTAAAACTGTTTTAGAATGCGGTCAAAGTTTAGGTTTGTTTGGGTTTCTAAACACAAATTCTAGTTTTCACTAAGAAAAACTAGTTGTAATGAAAACGTTCAGTCAGAATTATTTATTTTTGCTAGGCAAATACGTTGAAACTAAAAACAGACTTTAACTGTACCATACCGGCGTAAAGTTTCCAGACAAAAATTCAAAAAAGTCGCCATTTCGCCGATAGTTGACATACATGAATTTAATAAACGGCATTTTGAAGGGGAGGAATTCACCTTCGTTATGTTAATTTTTTTTCTTCACTATTTCTTTTACGACGAGTACCGTTTTTCGAAAACGACCATTTCTCGTCTTTTTTATTATTCCTTTTCTGGTGGACCCCGTTTACAAAATTTTTTTTATTGCATTTCTTTGACCGGAATCATAAAGGAGGAATCTCAAGCTTCAATTTTTTTTAAAGCTCTGTACGATTGTTTTTTCTACAGATGGTTTGATTTTTTTTTAAGAGACAATTTGAAAAATAACGTATAACTAAAAAACGATAAGGATTCAAGGAAAACCTCAAGATATTAAAAAGTTGAATTGCCTTCCGTTCGAGTTCACGAGAATTTTTTCAGATTTATTTTTCAAAAAAAATGTTCCACCTATTTTCGGTAAAAAATCAGATGATTTAATTGTGGTAAAATTTCAAGAGAGTTTCTACTCACGTCAATCGATTGATTTCAACCGATTTTATTGCGTTGAAAATAGAAAAAGATGATTTTTCCTCTCTTGAAATTACTTCAACCTTGAAAACCACGAACCTCTTAGTTCTCGAGTTATGTTAATTAAATCTGATTGTTTACAGAAAATAGGGGAAACAAATTTTTAAATAAAATCGGAAAAAAATCTCACGAACTGAACGAAAACCGATTCAACTTTTTACTATTTTGAGGTTTTCCTTAAATCCTTGTCATGTTCGCGTTACACGTTTTTTTTTTCAAATGTTCTTTTTTTTATTAATTCAAAATCTTTTTATTTTAAATCGTACGAAGCTTAAAAAAAAAACAAATTTAAGCTTGAGCTTTCCCCTTTATGATTGCGGTCAAAGAAATGCATATAAAAAATGTTGTCTGTAAACAGGGTCCCCCAGAAAAGGAACAAATAACGGCGAAAAATGGTCGTTTTGGAAAAACGGTACCAGTTTTTTAAAAAATTGTAAAAAAATTTCAATAAAAACGGAATGAAAGTGAATTTCCCCCTTGAAAATGCCGTTTATTCAATTAATTTATGTCAACTATCGGCGAAATAGCATAAAAAATCGTTCTGGAACATTTTTAAATTTTTGTCCAGAAACTTTTCGCCGTTAGTGTATATTAGCATTGATAGCTCCAAACTCAAAGAAAATATATAAATATTTCGCAGAGTTATTTAACATAGCGCAGATGACCTTTATACTCGATTCTTTCTTCTGATAATGAAAACTTCCTTGAGATCTAAAGCGTTCCACCGATTTTTACTAAATTTCTTCAGAACACACTTCATATCATACACCACCTGTATACAAAAATTTAACCAACTATCTCAAAAACTGCGGGTTTTGCGTTTGCGAATAAATCGAGACAGGCCGACATTTTCCCTAAATGTCGTTTTGAACGTTTCGGAACATTCTGAACACATTTTCATCAAAGTTTCAACAACAAAAATGCATCAAAGTAAAAATTGACAGTTCTAATTTTTTTTAATGGCACCATTGTTGGAAGCGTTACGTTATCAAATATTATGAGTGAAATGGGAAAAAAGGGGAGTATTGATAAATAAATCTAGCACTTTCCGATTCAGGCTAATCAGGTCGGTGAAATTAGATAGCACACCATCCGACCGATCGAGTACAAAGGCTCTTCAAGCGCCGCTAAACAGATTTTTGCTTGTTTTATCTTTTTAGTTTTTGGAGCCTTCTGATGTATCGAAAGTAAAGTGTCGCATAAAAAAATTCTTTGCCATTAGGTCTCAAAATACGTTCCAGATTTTTAGAATACTATAGTGTAGCCATGACATTGAGGTTTGCCTCAATGGAACGAAACGATTTTTTTTTCTTCATTTGCATTATTTTTTCATTATAACACAAAAGAATTTTTGTCGATTGAGGTGCCAGGATCTCTTATTATGTTCTAGAATAGATTTAAGTATTTTCGGTAGCCTAAATCTGCCAATAAATCTTCGGGCCGTTCGAACAAAGTTAATTTTCGATTGCGTTCCAACGATGCAAGCTTCAAAATCGCGTGTAGCCTCTCAATAGCAATTGTGTTGTTGCCACTGATATTCATAATAGCCTTACTCGACAAAATAGTGTATTTGAGGGCTTCCTGAGTGGCGAGTGAAACTGCGATGCTCAACATGTACTCCAAGGCTTGTCCGAGCTCGATAAGGTACTTTGTCTCGTATCTGAGAGCGTATTGTTCACGCGAGATAGCCAGACATCGCCAGGGTCTCTCGACATTGCCAGGTTTTTCGTCTTTGAGCCATCCGGTCACGGCTATCGCGATGTGCAATTGACGATCTGTCTCAGTGAAACGTGACAGCGGCTGGAATCCAAACTCTTCAACTTGTCCCACCCGCTTGTTCATTTTATATCCTGTTTGGTGGTTATTCAAATCTTAAGTTTCATTCACTTTGGCAATAGCGTTCGCGCTCCGAATCAACGTATGGCCGATTTTTCCGCAGACAATGTGAACGTAACGATGAATAAGCCGAATGAGATGGATTTGAGAGATGAAAACGCCAGGATAGAGAGGACGGGAACGGGATACGATGAATAATTTCAAGAAAAGAAATGTGCCTGTTAGACTGGCTCCGGCAACCCCGAAAATGGAACCGATTATAGCGACTCCGGTGGTGCTCGCGAGGGCGGCAGCGCTCGCACCACCCAGAATCGTTCCGATTCCCACACCGATGAAAGGTGCGGCCAATCCTCCCGTCAATCCTATGAGAGCCCCGCCAGCTATCGTTGCTACACTCACGGAAGCGTATCTCTTTATTTTTCTTATCTTGTCGCGTCGTTTCGTCTCGGTTTCCTCGGCTCTATGGGAAAAACACATGCAACATTTGTTGTTGTTGTTAATGATATACTTAATTGCCAAAAAGAGTATTATCCTATTTGAACCTTTCCATCTGTACGTGGTTCATCAACACTGGCGAAGCCAGGAGGGGGGGGGGGGTGGGTGCCATTTAATTATATTTTGTTATAAACGCCATAGGTTTCGAATTAAGGCATCCTACTCATCAAAGTTTCGAGCGAAAATAGTAAAAAAAATATCAGAGGTAAATTTTGAAAACATTCCAAGCGATCCAATATAAACTTTCGCAACTTTTTACATCTTTGCCTTTTTCAGCAAAAAATGAAATAACTTAGTGAAAAAAATCGTACGAAACTTAAAAAAAAAAACGAAAATAGATGTCCCGCTACCCCGTTCAAGTTTATCATGGATAAACACGACAATACAAAATGTCTTTAAGCCATGCGCCAAATTCTCGATGGTCGAAAAAAGCCGAAAAACAGTCACGTACAAAAGTGCGTACCGGGTCGAAAAAAAATCATAAAAAATTAACCAAAAAAGCAAAACAAAGCTGTATTTGTTCCCTTCAAAACGCCGTTCGGTAAATGTGGTTATTTTTTTTTTGACGAAGCTATGTAACTTTTAATGCGGCAAAAAATATCAACTGGGGTGTTCAAACTTTTGAGCAGCAGTGTACTTCCATTTAAAAATGATGAAATAAGTTCTTGAAATTTAAGAAAGTATATAAAAAAGGAGTACTGCCCTAACTTATATCAACTGTGCCACACTGCTATAGTACTCCCAGTAAGCTATGCTAGCTGTGACGAGCTGGTCTGCCATGAGGTGCATATAAATGTGGCTTGAGAGCACAATGCTTCAGGAACGATTTTCTTATATGTCACTCTGAACATACATGACATTGTTAAAAAAAAATCCAACAAAAAAAGTGTTGGGCCGCTTTGCCGAAAAAAAATAGAAAGCTTGTATAATCGAGTACCTTACTGAGAGTAATGTTTAAAGACTGGTAACTAGATTGAAGAATAATCAAAAATAAGTGATCATTTTTAAAGGTATTGCAAGGATTTGATATTAATGTTAACATCAATGTATGATTAAAGCTTCATATTTTATGTGCGTTATGTGATTATCGACTATTATGTACATTTTTTTTAACTCGATTATGATCGAAACCACTTTGTCAGGCCGGCACCCCCTAGGCCCCCCCCCTAGGAAAAAAAACTGACTTTGCCAATGCTCAACAATGCAGAGGATGGTGAAAATCGTCACATTTCCCGAGTGTCAAAACTCACTCGCTCCTCTCCGCTACTTCTCTGCTCAGCAGTTCGACTAGCGAATGTTCGTAGAGTTCGATAAGATCGAAAGGAACATTCAAAAGCTCAGCCAGACACCTCGCAAGGACTCTTTGTCGGGCGTCGTATTCGCCTGAAACCACAAATTCCCTGATGTATCTGTTTCAACCAACCAAGGAGGAAAGGAAAATAGCTCTACGATAAATGCAGCCTATCGTTAAACTTTGACTACGCTACTTGCAAAACCTTTGCTATAATCGAGAAATTACCTGACACGATTCCTGTGACGAGTACAAATGTGAAAAGGCAAAAAAACAAGATAACATATCAATCGCACGAGGATTGATATGTTTATTCACGATTAATATAGCTTCCTTATGTCGAGTAAATATTAGCCAAAAAACAAACGGTAATCAATTGAGACGGAAAACTTTTTTCTTCTCTTTGGGTAGATAAAATGACAAAATGGTTTCCCAGGCACCTTTTCGAACAGCGAATAGCACAGCATCTTGAACAACTATTATGTTTTTTCCAGTGAGCGCCGGTTCCTCCATAATCAGATTGACGTACAGCTCTGGGCTCTGACCGCTGTTGCCTTCCACCAGTATCAACATCACTGTTTCCACTCTGTCGTTCACCCTCAGATGACGGCATAGTGACTTGACGTACCGGCGATTGAAATCCGAATTCCACTCGTTGGGAAATAATTTTG
The DNA here is from genome assembly GCA_964007375.1 of Ophion obscuratus. Lineage (NCBI taxonomy): Eukaryota > Metazoa > Arthropoda > Insecta > Hymenoptera > Ichneumonidae > Ophion > Ophion obscuratus. The sequence goes on from OZ023315.1 coordinate 47,017,369, forward strand.
CGAGACTCAGCGAGCATATCGCCAAATAGGCGTATACACCCGCATCCGAAATTTTCAGTCCTTTTTGGCTAAAGAGTGGTCCTGTCGAAAGTGAAAAAAAAAAAACATTTTCACCGTCAAAGGGCACTGGAGATGTTTGACATTTTGAAGATATATGCGTACCCGATGCGTATTGATGATCATCCGGCGCCCAATCATCGAGAACTCGCGGTCGAGAATCCTTCGACGCGGTCATTGTCACTTGTCAGTTGTTCGCCGACGTGCCCGTAAATTCGTCATGGAAAATAATTCCGTAAAAGTATCCTCTTCTATTTGTATCGATTTACATTTGTCAGTTGCACAATTTAGAAATTATCGTAGTGCGTAGATGCGCTTTCGACGGAATTGCTTGTCACTTTTGCAGGAACTTTAAAGCGGTTAGGAATGAACATGGAAATTCCTAGCGCAGCTGGCGCCCTAACCGCTGTAACAACGTCAGTGCGAGACCGAGAAGTGAAGCGGCGGAGGGGAGGAAGCGAGTCAGCTGATCGAACTCTTTAAGGGGTCTGTGAAAATGTCGAACACTAGTTCGTCGGTAAAGGCAACTCAAATTGAAGAGAAAGGTCCAACATATGGTACAGGAATCGCACATTAAAGCTAAACTTATGATTACGATAGAAATGCGGGTAAAACTTTACACGCACTTTTCTCGAAACTATAGTTTTCAAAACGGTGTACACGATTTCTCGACATCTAATGTACGGATTGACTTGAATTTTGGTACACAGGTAAGTTGGCAGTGTAAGAGTAGTTTAGCCTTGATGGATGTTTTTCTTCATAACATTTTCCTGTCATTAGTTATTAAGAGTAATGATGCAGTTTTTCCCTGAAAAATAAAATTAAAAATTCAAACTTTTTTTTTAAGATTGAAACACGATAAAAAACGCTCGACTAAGTCTTGGCCCAATATCTATTTTAAGAAAAAGACTGGTTTGTTTAGTTTCAGATCAACCGGATGGCCAAAGTCAAGTACACTGTTGAGGCCCCCACGTTCAAAAGTCCTTCACGAAATTGTTTATAATTTCTTTAATTATCGATATTTTAATATGAAATTTGGTACACAACTTGGTTAATGTACATACCATTGTGCAATTATAGTACTTGTTCCTTCAAAATTAATTTGTTTGTCCAACTAATAATTAAATAATTACCAATCGTAAATAATTAGAAAAGCGACCGTTTAAAAAATCAATGAATTCCTTTGCCAAATCCAATAATTTATAGGAAAATCTACTTTTCTAAACATTTATCGAAATAAGATTCTGAATTTATTTAAGACAAACTAATAATTAAAAATTCATAATCATTTTCAAATAATTTATCTAAACAAGGCTTCTGGAAAATCCGTCGTAAGTTGAATATCAATCTTATAACTGATTTTTCAGTTTTTTGGTAAATATGAATAAAAACAAATTCTTTCTATGACTATAGTAAGTTACAACGTTTTTATTTCACGAAAAGCCGAAATCCGACTCATAGCATTCATGAACATTGTATTGCACCGACGATGTTTCATGGACGGGGGCGGCGGTTTATTTCCTCAATTGATAGAACAATATACCCACAGGTAGCATCAAGGCAGACGATACGTACAGCGTGAAAATAATGGCAAATTTTTTTGTGTTCGTTATGTCAACCGGAACAAACTGAAAATAATGGATTATAGAAACTGCTTGATTATATCGGCTTCGTTTTTTCGGCTGAAACAACGAAGAAGCCATTTATTTTTCGATACACTATTTTACCTTGAGGGGATGAGGATGGTCTCCACGATCAATCGGCCTGTCGTCGTGTATTCGACGCGTGATTCGTGTCGTCGTTTTGCCCAAATTTCGCAGAATATTAGATGCAAGCATGGTCGTAATCGATCATTCACCAACTAGCCTAATCGCTCGTTTCTGGATCAATGTGCCTCGTTGCCTTGGAGTGTGAACGCTTGTTAGGCGAAAAAAAAAGACGACACCTAGACGTTCCGTATAAAATGCGTTTTTCTTTTATTATATATATATATATATATATATATATATATATATATATATATATATATATATATATATATATATATATATATATATATATATAATATATAGATATTATTTTTATTTGCGTACCGTCGTCTCAATCCTTGCGGACTCGGATTAGCTTACCGACTAGCCGATTCTACTAGATAAAATTATCAAATAGCTTGAAGAAATATTATTCACCGATTTTTTCTTTTTCTTTACATTGTTGTATCCTCGCATAGGTAAGAAATAAAAAGGATTTTGAAAAATAGAATACGCGTCAAGGATATATACGTACATATATACACACATACACACAGCCACACATACACACACAAACAGTGCCATCACGATGGTGTCGATGCTTTCGAGATCGATCGCAATCTTGAAATAAGCGAGAATGGGAAGAAAACATCGGAATTTCCGGCTACCACTGTTATCCCGAATATGGAGCTTATTCAGCGACAGTCTCGGTAGATAATTCACAGCCATGGATGCCACGAGGGATCCATGCGACACAGATTATCGTGACTGTTGGCAGCCGCAACAAGAGTACCGACTTTGCTGTCGGTCCCGTCGAAATTTGCCAACGAATTTAGCCTCGTAACAATGGCCGTGACCGCCCGCGTCACCATTGTTATCAGAAGTTCGCCCTTCATCTCGCCGGGTACTTGGGACGCGTTTTCCGAGTCTTCTTGCTTCTTGTTGTGATCGGCGATCACCTCGTCGCGCAAAATTGCTCGGAGTATCGTGTGCACCTTGAAAGACGGCTGAACTAGGCACCGCGCGGTTGCGATAGCACTCGCGGTCAATGGCCCCGACACGCCTGTAATGCAACGCGTAAATATCACAATTCGAATAATGCACGTTTAAAAAGTGTCTGTACAACTCGACCAAAATTAGGCAATACGTCATACCGGGATTGTTTCCTCAAAAACACGTAAAAATGCAAAACGCTCCGACGGCTTCGAAATTTCGAGCAAACGATACAACCATTTGCGATGGAATTTATTATGTACATGCGATATTGTTGCAAAGCCTGATAGTAGACATTCATCCAAATTTTGATAACATTTTTACTAATTCTAGTTAAGGGATAAGACTACACAGTAGAATTTTCCAAAAATCGATTTTTTTCTTCTCTAAAATGGTGCGTTATCAGCATACGAATAAGTTACTATTCGCTTTATAGCAAGTTATTTTTTTTCACCGACTTTGAGCGTATAACGTAGCCCACCTCTGGCACAGCCAGCGGCATATGTAAAACTTTAAACGCGTTTTTCTCGAAACAGCTTTTTTCCAATTGGCGTGACAAGTAACTTCAACAATTTTCACTCGATTTACTTCCAATTTAAAAGTTATGTTCCTAATTGCATTTCGCAGAGAAGTACGTACGGAATTTCTGATTAATCGAAAACTTTTCATTTTATGAGCAGTTTTATATGAAATTTTTCACTTCATTCAAATTCTTGCTACAATGCCTACAATGAATTTTTCACTTCATTCAAATTCATTGTAGGCATTTGAACTTAAGTTCAAATACCTATAACTTTTGAATAAAATAATATTTTTCAAATTCCGTACGTACTTCTCTAAGTATTCTAATGTAGAGTGACGAGAATTTTTGTTTTTTGTTCTAGGTAAAAAATTGTGGATGCTAAATGTCACGCCGCGGAGCGCCTAAAAAAAGATGACAAAAGAAAATATTAGTAGTCGGCCATTTTGTACATCGAAAAAAAAATCTAACAGCTTGATATTCATACGAAATCGATGTGTAATTAATTTTATGAGTGAACCACTTTTCCCACAAAAAAATTGTTAAATTCGCACATGATTTTTACCCGTTACTGTGGCCTAACCATTTAACCATAGGAGGAAAAGATAACAAAAGAAAATATTAGTAGTCGGCAATTTTGTACATCGAAAAAAAAATATTCTAACAGCTCGATATTGATACGAAATAGACGTGTAATTAATTTTATGAGTGAACCACTTTCTCATACAAAAAAAATTATTAAATTCGAACATGATTTTTTACCCGTTACTGTGGCCTTGTGAATTACTAACTGACGTTCCGAATTTAGGCTCATTTTAAGAACGCTAGGCCCTCGGTAGTGGAAAAGCACATTTTGAGCATTGTTCCGACTGATTGCACGGAGAAATGATGAAGAAAATGTTATTTGGAGTTATTGACATGAAACTAGCCAAAATGTACCAACGAAGCTCAAAAAATTGTCACCAATCCTTTAAATTTGGTGCATCAGTTTTCTCGCTGGCGGCGGTCCCGCATGCCGAACGTGCTCACCATTGGTGTAACCACCATTTTTTCTGGGAGCTGGTTTTCGGTCACAACCACCTTTTTTAAAAATAATATTAACATAGGGGTCGATAATCACGTAACAAACAAAATATGAAGCTTTAATCACATGTTCGTGTTAATATTAATATTAAACTTATGCAATACCTTGAAAAATAGTCAACTAATATTTCATCATTATCCAGTTACCTGTCTTTAAACTTTACTTTCAGCAGGTACTCAATTCAGTAAGTCTCAGTTTTATATTTTTTTTTCTGCAAATCGGCTTTACCCTTTTTCAGTTGGATCGTTTTTTTAACAATGTCATTACCTATGTTCAGCAGTGACATAAGAAAGAATCTTTGTTGAAGCAGTATGCTTCTAAGCCACCCGCCTTATAGCAGAAAAACTTCTCTCACAGCTGAAGGAGCTCACTGGGGGTGCTACTGCTTGGCAAAGTTTATATAAGATAGGGCTTTCTTTAGTATTCTTTCTACATTTACAGCATTCATTTCATCATTTTTACGTGAAAGTGTGTTTTTCATGTCCATCGCTTCAGCTTCTAAGGCTGATGTATCAGTTAATAAGATATTTAAAAAATGATTTATAAAATCGTCGCCGTTCCCCATATCCAATTTAAAAAATGGGTCAACTGCATGAGCTAAAGGTAGATTCTCAAATGAGTGTTTTAGATTCACAATGATATTATCTACTACTTGGTAGTAAAGTGGATCTTCCAGTTGTGTATCGACCGGCAAATCTAATGTATTTCTATTGCCAACAATTAATTTTTTTTTGTCAAATTTAAATATCTATTCAATTTACGTACTGAAATAGCCACTTTTTATACACGTTACGAAATTACGACGAAGAAAATAATTCGTGACCGCGGGGAAAAGAAAATAACGTCGTGATCGTGGGGAAATGTCACTGCGTGTGATAAATAGTCTTAATGTGGGTTGAGTCTGGAGTGTTCTGTTTTACCTGTACTCGTGAGAAATTCGAGTATATTGGGTGTCAGTCTGAACGGCACTGGCCTATTCGCGTCTAGCTCGCTGGACGTGTCGTCAACGTCGAACTTGAAGTATGCTATGTTTATGAGTCCGGAATCCTGATGCACGTACATCATGTCCGGATTTAGACGAGTCAGGTGGAGAACGTACTCGGCGAAGGAGGCCAGCGACAATTGAAGAGTAAACTTAGAACAAACAATAGTAATCGAATTATTTAGTAGTTTCCAGTGTTGAGCCAATTAACTTGGTAAGCCCCTGAGCCGTTATCCGTGCCAAAACTCGTACAATCGATAACATTTTAAATAATCGGTATAATTGTTTTTGTGTCTGCTCGTCCGGGCTCGGAATTACAGTCGAACCTCGATATAAAGAATCTCTAAGGAAGTTCGTTATGTCGAGTTTTCGTTATATTGAGGTTTCGTTATATCGACATAATGGTCCTTAAAATGTTCTCTAAAAATATATATAATTATTATAAATATATATAATTTATAAATTATAAATATATAATTATTATAAATATAGGGATCTTTTTCAAGGAAAGAGGGGTTTAAATTAGAGCATTATTTACAAGCAATTAGCAATTAGAGCATCATGTATATTGTTATGTCGTTCTATCAAGGTGTGGGGTGGCTATCGAATGGGAATGGACAAATCTCCGTTATATCGAGGTTCGACTGTATAACAATTCGCATCCTGGAACCATGGAGCAGAAAAAAACCTAATCTTTCGCAACATCCTTAAGAACTTAGAAATGAGTCAGGAGAATTTTCGAGTGCCATATTAACTGAACGATGACGAATGTGTAGCGTCCGAGCTCAGATTCACATTTAGCGAACCACAACACGTTATGTTCTAGGTTAATGAAATCTCTAACGAGCATTCGCGTGTTACTGGAAATAAATAATTATTACCATAGCATTTACGACAAAAAAATCAAGTTTTTGCTGATTATTCGCTGTGAAAATGGCCGTCGTTAAGGCCTTAAGCCACAGTAACGTGTATAAAATCTTGTGCGAATTTAACAATTTTGTTTCGTATGAAAAAGTGATTTACTCATAAAATTAATTACACATCTATTTAGTATGAATATCAAGCTGTTAGAAAATATATATTTTTTTTTCATTCAATGTACAAAATGGCCGACTACTCGAAACTTTTCAAAACAGCTTTTTTCCAATTGGCGTGACAAATATGCAAAAATTTTCACTCGATTTACTACAAATTTAGAAGTTATGTTCCTAATTGCATTTCGCAGAGAAGTACGTACGGAATTCCTGATTAATCGAAAACTTTTCATTTTATGAACAGTTTATGAACAGTTATAACGAATTTTTTCACTGAAAATTCATCTCTCAAGTTCAAATACCTACAACTTTTGAATAAAGCAATTTTTTTTTAATTCCGTACGTACGTTCTTTAGGTATTCTAATGTCGATTGACGAGAATTTTTGTTTTTTGTTCTAGGTAAAAAATTGTGGATGCTAAATGTCACGCCCCGGAGCGCCTAAGAAAAGATAACAAAAGAAAATATTAGTCGGCGGTTTTGTACATTGAAAAAAAATATATATATTTTTTCTAACAGCTTTATATGCATACTAAGTAGATGTGTAATTAATTTTATGAGTGAATCACTTTTTCATACGAAAAAAAATTGTTAAATTCGCACATGATTTTATACCCGTTACTGTGGCCTGAGGCCTTAATTCACGAATGATCCATCCTTGTCACTTGCAGATTACAGCACAACGTTATTGGCTTCTATTTTCCATTGGGTAATGGTTTTTGGGAAGTATAGAAGTATTCGACTATGGGAGCAGAATACCGAAAAACAGCTGCGCAATTCTTACCGGTCGGTATACTTTGGGTGTACAGCGGCAACTCGTCGAAATAGGGGAGGGAACTAGCTAACTTCTTACGTGAGGTAGGAGAGGAACGAGTTGAAAATTTAATAAGGGAGATAGGAGATAGGGAAATTTTAATGGCCATACTGGCGCAGGGAGTACAAGTGAAGAAGGAACGGGTTATACAAGAGGATTGGGTAAAGGCAGACAGATCGAATTTCTACCAGTACTACTGATACATCAAGGATGGTTTTGAAAGATAAAAATATTGAGAATCGAGGGAGACTGGTGTGAGATTTAAGGAAGTGGAGAATAGTGGGGGGGAGGTGAAAAAGGATTCGGGGAATTGGACGTGTAGAGCTTGCGGAAAGGGAGATGAGACTCTGGAACACTTGATTCTGTGAAGGGACGAGAAGAGAGTGCAAAAAGAAATGCAGAGACAAACTAGATAGGTGGAGGGATGAGGCGGTGGTAGAGGCTTTGAGGTGGAAAATCACCACACCGCTAAAGGGAGAACAATTACGGGAAATGTGCGAATATACGAAAACCGGCGAGCGGGTGACCAGGGCCAGGGCCGAGACTATCGGATCGAACCGACGGAGTGGGGACGAAAGTTTAGGGATAACACCACCCTAGGATTTTAGAATCATCGTTTTTTTTAGCTTAAAAAAAACTTTGGGGTCATAAAAACTATACGCAATTGGTCCTATAGAGAATTTTTCTTTAAAGGTTCAATTATCGATTTTGCCGCAGCGCCTTGGACTTCTTTCAGGCGCATCGTACAACTTTAAACGCGTTTTGCTCGAAACCGATTTTTTCAAACTGGGAGGGCGGATTACTCGAACACCTTTGCATGGATGGATTTGAAATTTTGATAGAAGCTTCACAATTACATTCTCTATGGGAGTACGTAGCCGTTTTTGGATTGAATGTAAACTTTTTCTTTAATAAACAATTTACTGCTTATTTTTTGGGCAAAATATCGATTTATTTCTTTCAAAATGCCATATTTTAAAAAAATTTGATTTAAAAAAATCCTTTCGTAGTCCCATAGCTCCAGATGGGCTCTGTCACCATCATTTTGTATGAAATATATAATAAATTTTTTTTATACTTTAATATGTGTTAAATAAACCCTCTCGAAATAAATCCTAAGCCGTTTTTCATACGCCCAAAATAAATTGTCAAAGGCCTTATTTTCTGCCGCTAGAGTGGTATTATCCTCCAAAATTAAATGCGGAAAATCTAGACAAGTACAAGCCTGGGAGGTGAGAAAGAGATTATTTAGTATAAGATAATACCTAAGCTACGATATGAAATGTAAATAGAATGTAATGTTTAACGTCAGTAATGTTTAATATCAATGTTCTATGTTACCCTAATGTTAAACTCTACGTTTGTACAACTGGATACTACACTACTACTACTACTACTACTACTACAATAGGGATGGGGCAAGGCGTACCAAATCGCGGTCGAGGGACTTGGCAAGCAAGCACCCGTACCCCCTATGGACCCGACCACGACCAAGAAAATCATAGAGGACCTATTCCCACGATACCCACGGAGGCCGCCCAAAAATAACCGGGCTACAACAGAAGAACTACAAGACGCCGCACGCACGCTCAACCCAGGAAAGGCCCCCGGACCGGACCGGGTTCCAACGAGCGTAATCAAGAAAATCGCTGAAAAGGCTCCCAAGATGCTGCTCGGGATGTACAATGCGGGCCTCTAGCGGGACATGGTAGACGATTACTTCCGCGAACGGGAGCTAACACGACTGAGGGCACGCTCACCACCGAAGTGACAGCTGGCGTCCCACAGGGCTCTGTCCTGGGCCTGGACCTCTGGAATGTGCGATACGACGACCTCCTAAGGATGGAACCAACACGGGACACGTACCTTGTCGGATATGCGGACGACGTGGCCGGAATCGTCCTTGCTAACAGTAACGAGGACGCACGCCGGAAAATCGACTGCCAGATAGAGAGACTAAGCGACTGGCTGAAGCGACACAGACTCGAGCTAGCCGCCAGCAAAACCGAGATGGTTGTCCATACCAGACAACGATGGTTCGAGAAGCCGTTTACGAAAAACATTGGTGGAACTAACGTCGTAGCGAAACCCTCATTAAAGTACTTGGGTCTCCAGCTCGATGAAAAGCTAACGTACTGCGAGCACCTCACCAGAACGGCCGAAAAGGCAAACAAAATAGCGGCGAGCCTGTCGAAGATAATGCCCAACACCTCAGGGCCTCGATATGCCAAGAGGCGACTGCTGCAGAGCGTGGTACACTCTGTGATACTCTACGGCGCCGAAATCTGGGCAGACCAACTCACCCAGGAAAAATATAGACGAAAACTTGCGGCAATACAAAGACGAGCCGCCCTCCGAGTCGCGTGTGCGTACCGCACAACTTCGGAAGCGGCAATCCTAGTTATAACCAAGACGATACCAATTGACCTTATGGCGAAAGAACGGATAAGACTACAAGAACGACGCTCAGCAGGCACCCTCGACGATACATCTCGAGAGCTTGAGCGGAAACAGACGTATAGAGAATGGACACGCAGATGGCAAAGCGCCGACACAGGGAGATGGACGACCAAACTGATCCCAACGATAGAAGCGTGGGTTGGCTCTAAACATGCAGAGACCAACTACTACTTCACGCAACTGCTCACGGGGCATGGCCTATTCAACGCCTACTTGCCCTGCATGGGAAAAATAGGTAGCCCTATGTGCAAATACTGCCCGGAGAACATCGACGATGCCTACCACACCTTCTTCCACTGTAATAGATGGGTGATAGAAAGAAACAATGCCGAAAGAGCCATTGGCGCCATGCTTAGCCCAGAAAACATAATCCCCCACATCATCAACTCTGAGATTAAGTGGCAAGCGATTATGAGCTTCGCAGAAAATGTGCTGAAAGCCAAAAAGCTGGAGCACCCAACCACCGAAAACGCCTAATGGCGCACCCCAGGTCGGGCTGAAGTAATGCGAAAGCGGTTTCCACCCCGGCCCCCCCCCCCCCCCCCCTCAACAGGAGGAGCGGAAAGAGGAATGTTTTTAGCCAGTAAAAATCTGGCACTACCGACAAATACCACCCAGTCCGTGTCTTATTGAAGGTTTTTAAAACCTCTTAAAAAAACTACTACTACTATTACTACTACTACTACTTTGTGTGTTTAGCGCTTTTACCCTGCACTTTTTATAGATTCTAGTAGTCAAATTACGTTAAAGTCTGCTTCGTTGGTATGCAACAATGTTTTTTTTTTTTCATTTTTTTCCTTAATTTTTATTATTATTGAAAGCCTCTTTTGTGCAAATAAGGTTGTAAATTTCGAATAAGAATACGTAGAAAGGTTTAAGGGGTGAGATGCAGTCAGAATTTTGGAAAATCGATTTGAATAAAACAATTGAAGTATGATGTTTCGAAAATATTCCCTGAAAATTTCAAGTTAATCCGATGAATAGTTTCCGGGATATCCCACAATTAATGAAGGGGCATTGGGTCCCTATGGCAGATAGTAGCTGACAAACGCGCAAACGATAATACCCGGGAAGGCAGAATGCTTTGAAGACAACAACAAATTGATATTTTGAAAGCTTTCACATTGGCAGAAGCCTTATTGTATGGGCCAGGAATTGATGATTTGATGTAATTCGATCAGGAATTGATGATTCGAATATAATTTTTTAGTTAGTATTTCTATACATAAATCGAGTGTAAAATGGGAAAACTCTTTAAGAAATTTTCAAAAATTTATTATTCGAAAACTATGAACTTTAGCAACATTTTATAAAGAATACTTTCGTTTTTCAAATGCCCAAAATATTTTTAAAAAATAATTCATCCCGAAAAACTTTAATTTTTTAAAATATTGTTTTAACAATTGGCTATAAATAATTGAATGCTCGACTTTTCTTCAAAAAATTGTGATATTCGGATTCAGCGGACCAAAATACATAAAAAAAGTTTAACTTCTCATCCATCGAGCTCAAAATTTTACGAACATATAATACCGTATCCACATCAAAAACTTTAAACGCGTTTTTCTCGAAACTATGTTTTTCAAGTCGGTGGGCACTATAATTGAAAAACCACTCCATCTATTTTGATGTAATTTGGTGTGCTCATTGATAGCATTAAAAACTAGTCCTTAATCGAAGGATTTTCATTTTTTTGAAAATTTCTATTTTTTCTTAACAATAAACGAGCGATTTCTTGGTCGAAAATCGAAAGTTAACTGTCGGAAGCCGCCATTTTGTTAATAAAAAAAGCTTCGATTAAGGACTAGATTTATTATTAAACTAATGTTTTTTTTTAGTTCTTTTGATTTCATGTGATCCAGTAAAATTTTATGATGGTCACCGCAAAGCCCGAAGGGGGTCCGACAAAGATGACAATATTTTTATAACTAATCAATATTTTTCATTGAAAATTTGTACAAGTCAAGTTGAAATATATCATAAAAAGTCTATGTAACCACTTTTGTAAAACAAACTTAATTACTATAGAAATTTTTTTTATTGAAAATGCTCGTTTTTTCACGCCTCTAACTGCATCTCACCTCTTAAACGATGTTCACAGCCTAAATCGGCCGACAAAAATTGAAGCAATTAAAGACAATTAATGTTCGATGCATTGCAATGATACAAACTTCAAACGTCATGAGCTGAAACGATTAGAGTACAACCCAAAGGAGCATCTAATTATCGAACGCGGTTTGTAAATAAAAAAACGAAACATCTGATCAATTTTCGGCGTTGTGCTGTATTTAAATATATTATAAAAAGTAAAAGTACCATTACAATATTTTTATTGTCGCTGTGCGGGATCGCCGCACTCGCGGTTCTTTTTGAAAGGGCCGAATCGAGCACGTCCCTACTTATTTTGGTATTAACAGAGACCAACAATCCAGGTTAAATACAATTAAATATACCACCTAAGCATTAACGGAGCGATTTTGTAATTTTGTGAAAACTCGCATAATAACAGACTTTAAAGAAAGGTCGATTTTTGTTGCAATCTTTCTTTCAACTCTGTTATTATGGGACTTGTTCGAAAATAAACGGTATATTTCATTTTTGAGAATTGCCTTTTACGTTTGGATAATTGATAACGAGTCACGATTTACACTTGTCGGATCTCTAAAAAAGGGAATGCCGCTTGGTGCCCTCTCTTGGCGAAGATTGCAAAAAATAATAATAATATTTCCAAACTTTTTAGGGGGCGTACACAAATTACGTAACGCAAAATTTTCCAATTTTTGACCCCGCGCCATTCCGGGTGCTTTGTCGTCAATAATTGCGATTTTTTTTCATAAATATAACTAACTATGAAAAGATCGGGTTTATACTCATTTTATGAAATATATATTCATCTAGTTTTATACCAATTTTTATGACAAAATCTTGAAAATTAACTGAGATATATGCATTAATTAGACGACGAAAAAAATGTCTCTTTGTTATGCGTAGCCGCTTTTTTATTTGGATTTTTTTTACAAAATACCGACAGTTTGGACATTTTTTCTATTTTCAAGGCCCTTTTTCTGTATTCAAGCAGTGTTTAAAAATAGTAATTATCAAATGTTAAAGTTGCGGATTCGTACAAACCTAGTCATTGCGATTACAAAATTTAAAAAAAATTGAAAGTCGGTTGAAAAGTTTTTAAGTATTCGCTCGGACAAGGACGAAAAAACGAGTTTCGAGAAAGATGCGTTTAAAGTTTTCGTTCCGTGTTTCTTGATATAAAGTTATATTTTTTTCTAGAATATTAATACTTACATTGAATTATCTAGTCGCGGGCGATATGGCGGTTTTTCCCCTTCATGATAGTTCACAAAATAATAAGAGCCTGTACTTTATCTATTGCAAATGATGCCACATCTGTAGGGACTGAGGGCACTAACCGGTCGCGCTCCTGTTCTCACTAAAGTGACTATAAATTCGTCAATTTCAAATTTGTGAATAAAAATGTTGCTAACAAATTTTTCAATACATGTACTTTCGAGAATTATAAAAAAAAATCCTTTAAATTTTGTTTGGAGGATGTGGGAAAGCTACTGTGCAAGTTCTTGCACAGTGACTTTCCCCCTCAACTGACATTGCGTATAGAAAGCTGTGAGCTGCACAGTGAAGTTGCACGCGAGGTTTAAATTAAAAACTCGAACATGCAGAAATTTTGCTATTTCTGACAATTCAATTGTGACGTAACGCCCCCCCCCCCCCCCCCCCCACGTACGTAAACCGTAACGCGTGGCCAGACCCTCCCCCCCAATTGAGTTACGTAATTTGCGACGTACTCAAATACCGCGCAACACCCCAAATTCTACGAATGTTTGTTTTTATTACAACTCGCGTTTGAAAATGAAATACTTTTTCGGGTCGTCACAGTTTTCAAAGTTCACAATTTCGAACGGAGCCGGTTTTTTGTAAAAAAGAAAAGAAGAAGAATAAGCTCACCATTTTCCTGAATGTCCAGTAATCGGTGGCCGATGGGAACGTTTTGTTGGCCCAATCTTTGAGCATCGTGCGGGCGACCATCGTCGTTTGGACTTCCTTGAGAATGTCCCTGAGTACCTGATGACTCGCTTGTGCCCCTCTCGCTTGTACGGTTGCGAGTCTCTCGTAATAACGAGCAATCGGCGCGTCGTGCTCGATGCCCAGATTCGCGCAGCCCTGCTTGTAAATGTCGAGCAACGAAACCGAGGCAGGATTGTCCTCAACGAGACGCATCTGTGGCGATACGGCGACCACTCTCGGCACTGTAAAGTGCAAGAATCGCCTCGACGTTTCCTTCTGCTTGGCAAGATAATGATTCAGCATCCGCAGCAGTTGAAGTACACGCTCTTCCCGCCTCGCGTCGCCCAAACCGGCATCGTTCACAACGAGATACGGATAGAGACGCCCGTTGTGACCACGAATCCGCAGGCGTCTCGCCGCCGTGTTGTGACGCTGTACGACCTCGACACGAGGCATGAAACGAGCTATTCTCACAAAGTAATGAGAGTGCTGCAATGAAGATTTAAAAAATCGTAGTGAGATTTTACAGATATGAAACGGAATATGTATGAATATATGTATATAATAGACATGAATATATGTTAAAATACATACTGCGATCTCTGCAGTATGCATTTTTGTATGGTATGAAGTTTGCATAGTTGGATTGCAACAAAAAACTAATTTCTCCCTTATGCCCTCTTTTGCCACATTCAGGTTACAAATCTTATTGAAATATTTGTCAAAATTCGAATTAGGGATCCATAACCTAAAAATGCAAATCAAGAGTTTAGTTAGCAATAAAAATGAAGAAATGAAAGATTTAGGAAGGATTTCCGTTAAATACCAACGATGCAAGGTCTAAAACTGTTTTTTTAAATTATATGTATTCCACAGAAGTACTTGGGGACCTTCCCATTTTACTATTCCCTCCTTTATTCCTTGCATTCCTTTCTTCCACAGTTCCCTACATTCCTTTCAGACCCCCCCCCCCCCCCCAGAGTGTTAACCGCAGCCACTTTTCCTTAGTGCACTACTGTATCGCATTTGCACGAGGGCCCAAGGAAACTGCAGAAAACCTGGGTCGATACAGGCGGCTATATTTGGCTGAGTTTAAGTTGTATTACCATCAGAAACTCAGTAAAACTGCCTCCCGGTCAGAGGTTGACGCGCAAACCAGTGCACGGGCGGTCACCGCTCCAAGTATTGACAGCCTCCAATGCTGCTAAACTTCAGTGACCGCCGAGCCCGCACACCGACTGCGCGCCCACCTCTGTCGGTCTAAAACTATGTTTTTTTTTTATAAATGAATTCGATGAGCCGATAAACTTTTAGTGCACGGCAGATGGGTTGGTATTTGAGAGTTTACAATATCGCACCGACCCGAAAAAATGTTTGATTTTCCGATGCGATTCTTAAAAACACTAACCAACCGGTCAATTTGTGATGCACCGCTGTATTGAAATATATCATAAAAAGTAAAAATCGATTATGATAACTGAAACACCGTCAATGTCTTCGTGAAGACTCTGAGCTGCTAGTTATTTTACTCGAAGTCTTGTGTGTGCTCCATTACTCCATTTTGCATTATCTAAAAGAGAGAAACCGATTTTTTTTGCAAATCTATTTTTGTACCTAGCCATTAACGGAGCCATTTTTCGATTCATTAAAATTCACATCATAACAGAGTTACAAAAGTATCCATTTCAGCTACAAACTTAAAAAAAAAACTATGTTATGATCAGAATTTAGCAAAAATTTGAAAATGCCTCGGTCAATGGTCAGGTACAGAAGTACATTTGAAAAAATACCTTTGCTTTTTTTTCGGATAATCAAAAAGGAGGTACACCATTCGGATCTCTAAAAATAAGAACCAGCAGTCGACGCCCGATCACGGCGATATTTATGCTGATATTCTCGATTATTATAATCGTTTTTCATATAATGCATCAAACTTTTTATCACATGGTTAAATAATACAGTGGAACCGGAAAATGCATAGGACGGGCCGTTTTTCTACGTCTACGTCTGAAAAATAAATACTTTTTCGAGCCGCCACAGTATTCCGACCCGTTGACGAATATGAAAAAACTCTTGCTAACCTTGGGCAACAAAAATTCGCCCGGTAGCTCGACCTCCGCTGTCTTCAGGCTGAAGTTACTCAGGAATCGGCACTTTTCTTCAATGAGAAAGGATCTGGAACAAAAAATATATTGGTGAAAAATTTCGTAAACTGCGACGGAGCAAATAAGTTCGCAGGGCTTCGTACTTTGGCAACTGTTTCGTCTTTCCTTCCAGTATTTTGATCCACTTTTTGAGTTTGCTGATGAGATTGTGAAGCAAACGAGCGCCTGGCTCGGTGAAGTCAAAGTCACTCGTGAATTGCCCCTTCATCTTCTGGAAAACTGGGTCCTGAACAGTCGCTTGAGCTCGACGAGCCAGCGACTCCGAGGCGGCCGAGCCAAAAGTATTGTTTACATTTTGACTCGACGATATGTTTTCTGCAATTTTTTTTTGCGAAATTAGCTTACTCTCGCAGAGCTAAAATCCGAATGGACTCCCCGTTAATTACCAATTCCAATGCCGAACGTGGAGACGAGCTTTTTGACGAAATTAAGGGTGTGCGGCGTGATGGTCGCTTCGCTCACCGCACCACGACTTTCGAATGCGATAGCGTAACACTTCGCCAGGCCTTGGCGCAGCTGCCGCAACACTTCTTCATACCAGGTCTCGCGGAACCAGACCATCTAATTTCAAGTGAAAGATTTGGATTTAAAGCCAGAACTATTTGGGCTTCCCTTCTGTGACCAACGCCTTTCTATAACTCCATGTATAAAATTTGTCCAACAATACGATACCTGATCGACGATCCCTTCCAAGCTCGACAGTATCGTCGGATGTATGTCCCTCTGCATGTGCATAATCTTCGAGCACCTCCACATCGGCGCTGTCGCCCTGATGGGTCCAGTCTCCTGTTGGCCCTGACTCTGTTGGCTGCCCCCGGTGGTTCTTGTTTCCCCTACGTTCTCGGCGCTCGTCGTGCCGGTGCTCTTGACGGCTGCTATTTCCGCGCTCTTGTATCTCTCCCTCTGCTCTATTTTTAGAGTCAGATAGAGCGTTCGTATGGAGAAATAAACAGCCTGTGGGAACATTCTTCCAACTTGGCTGAGGAGATTGAGAATGACGTTGCCGTCGTGACGGACGAGGCACATGAGAAGCTGAGGTATCCAAGGTAGCCATTGAATGGGCGGTACGCCAACGGCGTATTTGTCGACTGCTTCGAGGAGGGAATATTTGTCGTCGTCGTAAGTGAGCAGCCAAAGAACTTTGGCCAAATATTTTCGTGATTTGGACTCGTTCTGGTGTCGACAGGCGTGAAGGAAGCACGTTATGGCTGACACACCGATATTTATTTGCCTGGCGTCTCGCGTGAATATATGTTCGAGATAATCGCCCCAGAGTGCCCAAGCTTTGACGAGAGTATCATGCAGTTGTACGGCGGCCGAGAACGCTTTGTTCGCATCGTCGGATCTACCGATTTGCGACAGCAGCATACCCTTGAGCGCGTAGAATTCCGCTGTCATTTCTTTCGTGAAGTACTTGAGATTCGTTGATTCGATCACTTCGAGGCCCTCCTGTAACTCGTTTTTCCCGGAAACCGACGCCATTTGCAGATAACACTTGACCTGCTGTCTTATCTTTTGAAAACAATCGACTATAGGCACACTCGGTATGGTATAGATTCTCGACAGCGAGTCGAGACACACGCCCGTGAGATTGTGCTTTCGGGCGATTTTTCCAAAGTGTATTATCGCCTGGGCCGACGCGTGAACACCGAGCATGGAGTGATTGGTCGTTTGATCCTGCTGGGCGTCGTAGTGCGACGAGATGAAGGTGTAATGATGCTGTCGCCAGGTAAAGATGTCCGCCCAATGGCTGAGATCATCGGCGATGACGGGCAAGCGATTCCGCCAAGTTTTCACGATTGCCTTCATGTCGTGCAACGAGGAGCTTCTGCCGTGCAGGAGCCCCTGATGGATCTGCATCGCCTCTTGAAGTTCCATTATCTGTTGGGCGGCTTGGAGCAGGGGTAGATGTATGTGCGATACTATATGCGGCAACCTTCTCCATTCCCGCATGCAGAGGCCCGAGGCCAATTCGACGTATCGTTCAACCGCGGTAAAGTGTTTGTCCTCGCTGTGACAGATCGCCAGGTAACCGCGATAAAGATTCACCTTCCAGGCCATTTCTTTGGGGCAATTGTGCTCGACCTGGGCGAGGGCTTCCTTCATTACGCTCCAGTTGGGTATACGCCAGGAGCTCTCGACTATCAAAAACGGATTGGTTTCGGCTTTTTTGCTGCCATAATCCAGCAGCAAATCCCACTGATTCAATTCCTTGGCGCAGCGTATCCAGTGATGCTCCCAGAGCATCGCTTCCCGTTGAGTCTTGAAGGGTGCCGGTGCACTCGCGAAGTCTTGCTTGAATTTCGTCATAGCCAAATCGTAAGCTCCCTGCGCTTGCTCGAAAAAGCCCTGTTGTTCAAGCGCGGTAGCCTGCAAGGTCTCCTTGTAATGGGCGTGCTTTTGCCACAAACCCGACCACATGTCCTCCTCACAGAGTTGCGAATACATGTCAGAGAGCGAATCCAACACCTCGGCGTGCGGCCCATTGTCCGGCTCGAAGTCGTAACAGTCGTTCTCCCGCTTGGCGCGATTCGCCGCGGTCGCGTTATCGAACGCCATTTGCTCGAGGCACAATGTCATCCGATGCCAGAGATTGTGGGATCTACCGAGATATTTCATCAGCGCCGGACGCATCGGAACCGGTGGATCGCATCGCGTCATCGACTCGACGAACGTCGCTATCGCCGACGGATGACAATCCTTTTGAATAACGTGCGTGCCGCTACAGACAAACGGCACCATCTCGGCGATCAAAAAATTGTGCTGATTGTCATCGAGTATCGACCACAAGCGTGGAAATAAATCGAGCCAAACGCGCTCCGCGAGGCTCGTGTCCATGTGACACAATTGAGCTGCCGCGATCAGCATTTGTTCCGTTCGTATTTTTCGCGAATGTTCGAGGAAATCCGATTGCTTCGCCATTAGCTGAGCCAGACTGGCTCTCTGGACTATACGGAGGGTGTCTACGTCCGGAATCGTTGGACCCTCGACACCGGCTAGATCGAGATCCAACAACTCGTCCTTGACATCGTTCGCGTTCGGCGCGGCAACGCTGTTTCCGCTGCCCTCGCCGATCTCCTGCGGTTCCTCCTTGACGGCTGTGTATATTATGAAATTCTTCTGTTCCTCGCTATCCGACGCACTTATAATCGAGCTGACGGATGGCAACAACGTGTCGCGATTGCTCAGGTGTATCCTGGTGGTCGGATCGGCAGTTACGATCAATAGTTCGATACACTGCTTGATCCAGTAGTGCGGACCCATCGCGTCCCAGCTCTGGCTACAAACGATGTACAAGAGACGATCGAACAATTTTCGTTGCATCGATTTGTCGAATACGTCGAAGAATCTCGACCTTATGTGCGGCTGAATGCAACGCAAACCGGACAGAAAGGCCGGCTCGAGTTTGGACGTTAGTTCCGAGGATTTGAGGCTCTCGTCGCAATATACGTAATTGACGAGCTCCAAAAATTGCCCGTTGAGCTCGAGATCGTCCGGGAATCTTTTCTCCACGTACTGCATCATTTTGACCAGCAGTATGGACTTTTCGCGCAAACAAGGAGCCTGATTAACGGCGATGGGATTTTTGTTCTTCATCCATTCCTCGAGCATCTTGGTGATGGCCTTCATGACTTTGAGGTCCTGAGTTTTCTCGATGAGACCGACGAGGATCGAGCCAATGAAGGATTTCCGCATCTCCACGCCCATTACGACGACTCGATTCTTCACCAGATCGAGGCTGAGTATCAAGAGTTCGCTGCCAACGGGATTTGCCTCGGTTTGCGTGGGATGCAGATGATCCTTCGCCATTCTGTGAAGTACCCGCATGAATGGGGTTATGTGACGATCTATGTAGCTCTGATTGTTCGTACAAGCGGCTTTCAGCATCATCAGAGTACCGAAGAGGCTGCTCGGCGTAGCCGACGTATTCTTCTCGTAAGCGGCTAAACCGTCGGTTACGAATTTACCCACGGTCGCGTACAAAGTGTCCAATTCTTCATGCTTCGAGCCTACGGTCGACGAAGTAGGCTCGGTCGGGAATATCGTCATGAGACGGGACAACAAGCCGTGCACGAGCCTTATCACCTTCGTGTTTGTACTGGCGATGCAAGCACCTAAGCCTCTCTGCAGGGGCTTGAAACTCGCGAGGATCTGTTCGCGTTTCATGACACCCAAGAGGAACGTGAGGAGCTCGAGGGCGGTGCATATGTTGCCGTAATTCGGCTGATTGTTCTCCACACTGGCGAATACCTTGTCCAAAAAGGCGAGCTTGAGATCGCAAGATTGCGGCCACACGTCGGGCTTAAGAGCCATCTTGAGAAGCGTGACGCAACGTCTCGACAATTGTTCACCGGGATTTCCTTGAGTCGTCGTCGCATCGTTAACCTGACAAGCGAGACGAAGCAAGAAATTCAATATGGCGTCAGCCTGAGCTCTCTCGATGGGCTTGGTAGCTCCGGGCTCCATGCGCGGTGCTACGAGCGCGACGGTCGTATTGCCCGAAGGTCCTTGAGTCGCGAGCCGCTTGTTACTCGTCGTATCTTCGGGCATTTGACGACGTACCGTACCCGTCATCGTTCCCGTTCCTCCGGTTTCCGAATTTTCCGCCTCGTCCTTTATTCTGTGCAGCTCCCACTTGATTATCACCTCGGCCAGTTCAACCGCCAATCGACGATGCTCTATCGTCGCCGTTGGTGAGAAACCGAGACGCTGTATCGAGTTTACCATGTGCTGTACGAGATGATGCCTCACGGGATAATAGACCTTGTAATGACGAACGACCAGTTGGAGAATGTGGAACAATTGTTGCATCGAGTGTCCCTCCTCGACGATTATCTTCTTCGTCCAGTGTGTCAGCATCGTATTGCCGTCCTCCATTCTAACGGGCATCGCCGGAGTCAGAATTTCCAATGCTTGACGGACCACGTTGCGCGCCTCGACCGCGTGCGCCTTCAACAGACTGTGAAACACTTGCAGTACGATTCTCTTGTGTATCGCGAATTTGGCGATTATGTGACTCAACAAGAGATGACCGTGATAACGAGTTGCCGGATCGACGCAATTTTTCCCGAGCAAACACGGCCACGCGAAGGTCATAAGCCTCCGTAGTTTGTTGCCCTGGCGCTTGTTCGTCACGTCGTGTATGTGTTGAGACGCTTGCTCCACCAACAAGCACGAGAATTGCAACAGCGATATTCTCACGCAGTCCGCCGAGCCGAACGGATTGTCCGGATCGATGATTTTGCTGATGAAAACGGATACAACGTTCTCCGGATTGTCCTGATAGGGCATGGGTGCGCCGCCGACTAATTTTGTGCCTTCGCCCCGCTCGAAGCTTACTGCGAAGCAAGGAATCACGATCAATTGCAGCACCTTAGCCTTCAATTCTTGGGACATGTTGTTCGTCGGGAAGTGCTCGACGAAACGGAAGAAGGCGCTTCTCTTCCACTCGACGGTGTACTCCTGAGCGACCGTGTTCTCGAGAAAATCACGAAGGAATTGGAAATCCGGTATAAAACGGTCGCAAGTCGCTCGTAATAGTTGAAACAGTAGATCGATGTCGTTCGTGTGATGGCCGAAGTAGTGGAGCAATATCTTCACTATCAACTTGGGCTCCTTCCAACGACAAAAGTCAACGCTGTCGACGCGTTTGTGAAGCGCCTGGTAATCGTCGTTGCACCATATCTGCTTGACAGCCGCGACCAATTGACTCTGATTCGATAGCCATTGATCGTCGAACTTGATGAGAATGGAAATTATTCTAATCGCCTGATGCTGTAATTCGCTCTTCTCCGTGCTCGTTAGATTCGAATTTGTCTGCGAGTGTGCGAGCAACATTGTCACGAGCCTCGCTATACTGTTGTGCAAAACGTCCCTGAACGGCTTTCCCTCTTTGTGCTTGACGAGAAACTCGAGATATCTGCTCCATTGTTGGTCCTTGATATTATTGTCGTTCAACATCAGATTGAGCGTCTCAGTCGGATAGCGCAACAAAAAGCGCATCAGTGGTATCCTGAACGGACTGGAGGCCTCGACGAGCAACGACTTTTCCGTCTGCAGCACCAAGCGACACAAGACGTCTATGAATTTTGGCGTCGCAGCCGGTATCTGATGAAATATTCCGATAATCGTTGCGATCTTTTGCTCATTCTCGCCCGTCCTCACGACACCCTTGTTCGTCTGTATAAGATTCTCCAACAGTTTCTTGAGATGCTGTAGCAATTGTTCGCAAAGCGTTATGCTGAATGTACTCGGGAATAATTGGGTCAAATAGGAAAGCCTCTTGACGCAATTGAGGCTCAAGTTTCTGTGATCACCGAGGGTCAGTAGCATTGGGCGCATTATGGCGTGTACCGATTCCATGTCGATTTGAAAGCCAGCGATGAATTTTTGCATGCACTCGAAGGCGGCCTCCTGCAACTCGGCGTTTGGTTTCTCAAGGGCTTTGTACAAAACGCCGAAGATTTTTTCTCGACACGCGACTATGTAGTGACAAGCGGCGAGTGCTCGAAGCGCCGACTTTCTCAGCGGTATCAGATTCGAGACGGACTTGTAGCAGGGCAATTTGTTCAAAGTAGCGTCCTCGGCTTCGCTGAGGGCGAGCAATTCTTGGAAGAATATTTTGTGTTCGCCGACTGTGAGGTCTATGGTGAATAGACGGGGCGTGAGGGTAGTGCAGAAGGTGTTGCCGTCCATGAGGCCGATTTGCGCGTTCGCCGGTTGATGACGAAGAAGATGTTTCTTGGGTGGTATCATATCAGCCAAAACTTCCTTGTGCGGTTCCATAACTTCGGTCACGCTCTTGGATTGTATTTCAGCGAGTAATCTAAGGGACGACATTGCCTGTTCGCGCACCATCGTATGGGGCGAGGTGACTTGTCGGACTAACTCGTGCGTCACCTCGTAGAGGCTCTTGTTCTGGGCCTCGAGTAACTCTTTGTTGCAGTCGTGTCCACCGGAGTTGACGCATACTCTCAGCATCTCCTCAAGATTGGCTTTGGCCATGTCTATGGCGCCGTTCGAGACCTCACCGGTAAGATCCATCATGACGAACATGAGAGCTTTCAGAAAGACGAAAAGATGATTGAGCACCCACTTGGTGGCCATTCTCTCGAATAAAAATTTTATTGCTATGCAACCTCCCAATTTAGCGTACCAAGCGCGCTCGTAGCACAATGAGCACATTCTCTCAGCGAGATATTCCATCAGTGGCAATTGACAGGCGCGTTCCTTGCTGCCCAATATGTTTGTAGCCGTCTCGAGGATGAGCACGAGGGCGAGATTTCCCGGTTTACAAAGTTCCTTCTCCTCGTGGCCCATTATTACCGCTAGGGCGTCTATGAGCACCAGAGGATCGAGTCCCTGACAGCGATGCACGGATCTACCGTTGCGCGCGAAAGGTCCGGCCTGTTGGGCTATAGCGACCATAGTGTAATGGCGCACGAGCGAAACCATCGTTCCCAGTACGGATTGTCGCAATTCCTTGATAGCCGCGGCGACGAACAGTCCCGTCAGCGCGGTTTGCTGAACGTTACGTGCCACGAGGTCCGGACACTTGTAGTGGGGTCCCTGCTGATGCGGTAACTTGGCTTCCTTGAAGCTCGGATGAGTGAACAATTTGTAGAGGGTAGTGCGTTCATCGTCGAGACGGAGCGACGCCGCGAGATAACAATTGATCACCTCCCAACACTGTCGTCTGTAGAAGGTATCGGTGCTGTTGGATTTTAGAGCTGTGAAGGCTGTCTCTATGACCTTCTCGATCGGGAAATCAATCGGTCTACCGGAGTCCTGTATGTGCGCTATAACAGCCGGTGAATTTGTGTCGCGATCGTTGTTATCGAGCTTCTGCGGTTCGATCATCATTTTACGATTGCCACCGCCGAATTTGCCGAGAACTCGAAAAGCCACGTGGGCAACTTGATCCGTTGGATTTCTCAATGTACGCCATAGGGCCTGCATGAGATCGGCCCGTACCGGTTGTATGTGCTCGTAAAGGAAATCCGGCTGCAAATTGTCGACGCACAGCTCGAGGGTTCTGAGGCCCTGGCTGACGAGCGTGTGACTCCCGTTCAGCGCGGACACGAGAGGATCCATCAGCATCGGCAAATAAGGCAGCAACGAGCTCAGTCGGACCGGTACGGTTAAACAAAGTTCCACGAATAGATCCTTCATGTGTTGCTTGTGCAGACCCGACTGCAGACGATTCAGACCCTCCAGTAGATTGGGCAGCAGGGGCAAAAACTCTTGATAGAGAAGATCGTGCGAGCCACCGCCTATCGAACGGAAGAGCGCCCGTAACAGTAGGAAATAATTGTACGGTTCCTTCGCTGACATTGCCAGTTCCATCGATCTGTTGACGATCTGATGCAAGTGCGGGCGCAACATGTGCTCATTTTCCGCTGGAAACAACGATACACTGCCGAAAACGAGCTTGAACAGTCGCAGATACAAATTGCTGCGCTCGACGTTCGAGCCCATGTCGTCCATTCGCTCGAGAAGATACTCGACGAGTACGGTAGCGAAGATCGGCGAGGTAGTCGGATTGGCGAGAAACGAATTGCCGACTATTTGGAGCGCGCAGTTCTTGAATATCCTCTCGACCATGTAGTCGATCGTGGTTGAGAATATTTCTTGAAACGTTTGCGGATTCATCATCGAGAATACACCGCTGAAGTGCTCGAGAACCTCTTTTTCCTCCTTGGTACGTACGGTCTGCGGTTGAGCGGGACGCCCGGCTTGGGCGAGCGCACCGACGCCCGGAGGTCCGATCGTATAAATATCCAATGCCTGCAAAGCCCACTTCACCAGGCGTATGAACACCAGAGTTTCCTTGGGCTGAAATTGTTTGGACTGGGCAACCTCGCCGGTCTTGCAGTTCGCGCATCCCCACGTTATCGTCTTCACGCCGCAAACGAGAGTCTTGACGAGACTCCGGTAGTCGGCGACGTTGTAGTTTATCGCCTGCGACTGGGGAAAGCCGAATTTCGATTTACCAGCGTCTTTGTCCTCGTTAGGGTCGATTATCTGGGGCTTGGCGTCCTCGTTCTTTATCTCGACGCTCCCTATACCCGCGGCTGGCACCCCACTCGCTACCTTCGATTTGTTCAGCAACACGGGCATCTGCAGCTTCGTTATCGTCTTGAACTTCAGCACGAATACCTCGAGCATGCGCATCAATAACTCACGACCCTGATTGCTGTTCTCCGCGTCGCTCCGTTGACGTATGCACTCGACGAGATTGAGCAATAATTTGCACGACATCGTTTGTATCGTGGTCGGTAGACTCTGATCGTGTACATTTTTGCTGAACAGATGTACGGCCCGCGCCAAATCGCCGAGCGGTAGTAGCTGACGCACGTGATGCACGAGATCGGCGAGGGTCGAGTACGCCAGTGGTCGCAGCGATTCGTGAGTCGTCCAACCATGACCGAGCAAAACATCCTCGTCGAACAGACGCTCCATGTGCGGAACGAATTTCGTTCGCAAATCCGTCGCGAGTATGTGGCGAGCCGCTATCAGCAATTCTTTTCGCAAATGCGCGACCTCCATCGGACACAGGGTCAACAAACCCAGCATTCCCTTCACCATCATTGTGCTGTGCTGGGAAACGACGTCTTGATATATTCTTATTATGTACGCCAAGAAGCTCAGTGTTTTTATCTGCGCTCCCATAAAATCAACGAAGACCTCCTTGTTGAAGGCCGGCGACGCGCGATGCTGCGGACTCGGCTGCAACGTTATCGTTGTCATTATCAGCGGTATAAAATCCGAGACGTCTTGATGCACGTTTTGCTTGTATATCTGATACATCAGTACTACGATTATCGGCAATTCTTGTAGCACCTTCAAAGACATCACCGCCTTTGGGATAAGGTTGTACTAAAAGCAAACAAAAAGAAAATTCAGACTTTTTCCTCGTTCTTGTTTCGGAAATGTATTGTAGCGATACTGCGTTTGTTGGAATATCTGTCGCCGGCTGTCCTTCCGAATGGCCTACCCCTCTGATCGAACGAAATATTGCGTAGGTGATATTGTCACGGTATTTAGAGGTCGTATGAGTTCTTGCGGGTTATTTATAGTTTCGTAGATTCTAACCTAACCATGAAAGGAAGGGGCGATGTTCTTTCGCAGGTACGGCGCAACTATGATGAGGTTGCACATCTATGTTTGGATTGTGCACATAATTCAATGCTTGTTTCAGATCAAGACTGCATCCTCGTGGCATAATTATAATTTTACTTCGTTGTGATACAACAAAAATTATTTAATTTCTCTATTTCCATCACTGTACAATTTCGTTCTTTTTTTTTTGCAGATTTGGGTTGTATATCTTTGATGAGAATTTTGAAAGAAAACCTTTGAGTGACTTTGGAGCCTGGTCGTGCCAAATGAAAGTTAGAGCGATCCGAAATAACTTTTCTTTGCATGCCAACGAGGAAAACTCAACGTGACCTTTTGGCGCCAAGATTATCCTACTACGTGCACTCGGACTAATGCGCCGTGGGATCGTTCGATAATGTTAAAAAATCGTTCGAGTTTTTTTAGGATGAATGCAGGTCTCCGTTGCATCCACGATCGGATTTTATTTGGCGATGTTTAAGGGGTCAGGCTACTGCAGAAATGGCGAACACTCGTTTGTTGCTTGAGGCAAATCAAATTGAAGAGAAAGGTCCAACATATGGTGCAGGAATCGTAGATTGAAGGGAAACTTATTATTACAACGATAGAACTGCTAGTAAAACTTTAAGGGGTCTTCTCACTTTAGACGCTAAAAAAGGCTATTTTTATGATTTTTTTTGCTACGTTTATATTATAGGTATTGATATAAAAGTTGTTAAACCGATGTGCTGGTCTAGTGGTTAGCGTGCTTGCCTCTGAAATCAGCACATCGGAAGGTCGCGGGTTCGAATCGCCGTCTCGTAGTTCCGGAGAGAAATAAAAACACGGGCGTGACGTAGCTCCAGTTCTACACGGATGTCGCGCACATGGACCGGTACGTGTGTGTGTCATGTGAGTGTGACTGTAGCCTGTGAGTTATTCCTCGACGAAACGCGACTAGCTCCGAGACTGGGAAGCGAACTCGGGACCGGCTGTATAGGTATAGGTTTTCCGCAGTTTCCCTATACCCATAGCAGAAATGTCATGGTGAATGCGATACAGAGGGGGAAGTTGGCTGCGGCCGCAACGTGGGGATATATACTGGAATATGGGGTATGTATCAAGGGAGAAGAACCCTGTACAGCTGGAAGTTAAACAAAAAAAATATTTATCTAAAAATTGTTACACTTAACAGTATGTTGTAACTAAACCTGTAAATGTAAAAATTTGTAAATGTAACTTTCAAAATACATTTTTTTTTATGTATGTTTTTATGTAACCCAAACAAACCTTAAACGCGTTTTTCTCGAGTCAACGTTTTTCGACGGCTTGTTGGTATAATCTTCAAAACTACTGAACCGATCCTTATGAATTTTTAACCACATATTCTTTACAACTATAGCTATAGCGCATATGAAGGGTTTTTTGAATTTTTATATCTACTATTTTTTTCGCCAGAAACTGTGAAAAAACGTTTTTTTTTCTCGAAAAATGTCCGCCATTTTGTTATTTTTTAATATATCAAAAATCGCATAATATGCGCTATGGCCATTAACATACTGAATGTAAAACCGTTTGATTTTTTTGTTCCGGATAATCCATCTCCGATATTTCATCAACGGCGCAGAGCAACCATTTTTTTAGGACATTTTTTTAACTACCATTTTCGTCTATATATAGTGACGTAATAAGTAAATAATTTTAAAAAATGTATTTATTAAGTGTAACAACTTTTATATCAATATCTATGATATAAACCTATCAACAAAATCAATGTTAATAGCCTTTTTTAGCGTCTAAAGTGAAAAGATCCCTTAAACGTGTCTTGCTCGAAATGTTATGTTTTTAAAAAAATGTTATGTTTTTCAAAAAAGTGCACACGGTTACTCGATATCTAATAACGAACGGATTGACTTAAAATTTGGTACACTTATTCAGTGTAATAGTAATTTAGTTTTGACCGACGTTTTTTTTCGTAAGATTTATTTTTATTAGTTAATAACGATAATGATGCCACTTTTCCCCGAAAAATCGAAAAAAAAAAATTCTTTTTTGATGATTGAAACTCGACAATAAAAAAGCTCGGTCAAGCCAATATTATCTATTCAAAGAAGAAAAAAAACTTGATTTTTTTTTTGTTTCTAGATGAACCAGGTCGTCAAAATCAAGTATACCGTTGAGTCCCTCACGTTCAAAAGTTCTTCACGAGATTGTTTATAACATCATTAATTATGAATCTTTTTTCGTGAAATTTGGTACACAACTTCCTTAATGCACATACAAATAAATGTCCAAACGATTTTTCAATCATCTTACTTATTCCTTCAAAATTAAGTTCGATAAATAACCCTGTATTTCGGGACGTCACAGTAGCCTAAACCCTTAACTTCGTCTAAATATAATTGGGTACGTGTGGATTTCGATTCATGTATAATTTTTTCAACCACACAATCTGAAGGCAGCATACTAATAACTAATTCTAAAAGGATCCCTTGAAGTTACGAAAAAAAATCCAGGATGAACGGAATAGTTGGGCCATTCGCAACAGCCCGCAATCTTTAACGCACTTTAAGGCCTTAGGCCACAGTAACGGGTATAAAATCACGTGCGAATTTAACCATTTTTTTCGTATGGAAAAGTGATTCACTCATAAAATTAATTACACATCTATTTAGTATGAATCTCAAGCTGTTAGAAAAAAATATATATATTTTTCGGTGTACAAAATGGCCGACTACTCGAAACTTCTTGGAACAGATTTTTTTCAATTGGCGTGACAAATAACTTCAACAATTTTCACTCGATTTACTTCAAATTTAAAAGTTATGTTCCTAATTGCATTTCGCAGCGAAGTACGTACGAAATCTACGTCTGATTAATCGAAAACTTTTCATTTTATGAGCAGCTTATGAGCAGGTATAACGAAATTTTTCAGTGAAAATTTATTTCTTAAGTCCAAATACCTACAACTTTTGAATAAAACAATATTTTTTAAATTCCGTACGTAATTCTCTAGGTATTCTAATGTAGATTGACGAAAATTTTTGTTTTTTGTTCTAGGTAAAAAATTGTGGATGCTAAATGTCACGCCGCGGAGCGCTTAAAAAAAAGATAACAAAAGAAAATATTAGTAGTCAGCCATATTGGACATAGAAAAAAATTATAATTATAATTATTAATTTAAAAATTAATTAATTTAAAAATTAAATAATTATAAAAAAATTGTAATTAATTTCCTGAGTCAATCTCTTTTTCATACGAAAAAAATTGTTAAATTCGGACATGATCTTATACCCGTTACTGTGGCCTAAAGCCTTAATAATGTCATGTTCAATGCGTGAATTTCTACTCACCGTGACGACCGTTCCATCGGCAGCCTTTTTCTCGCTCTGTATGGCGGTTATCGTAAAAGTCTCCTTGAGCAACGCATCGATATTAATTTCCGAAAGCTCTTTAACTCGAAGGGCCGGACGAGGCTCGAATATCTTCGGCAAATTTTTCGGCAATTCGCTGTATATCGATTTAACGAATTGCAAAAAGTGTTGAATCTGTACGAAAACCATTCAAAATTAATCCATAAATTCGCAAAGATTTTTTTTTTCATTGGTTATCATTGTTTTCATTAAGCCGACGTTGATCCAATGCGAATTCAATGAACGTCACTAATGATCGAAAGAATTTATCACGTACCGTGATTTCGATATTTCATTAAAGAACACGACATACCTCAGGGTTGAAAGTGGGCCTGTACTGTTTGTGAAGTTCGATAATTATTCTCAAGCAAACGAGAATATTTTCTTCGTTCTCGGTCTCCAAGAGTTTGAGCATGAGGCTGAGGATTTGTTTGACGTAAGGCCTGAGATATTCGTTGGTCGGGAGACGATGGATCATCTCGAGTATGAGCTTTCTCACTTGTTGTATATTGTACTCGCTTATAAAGTGAGGCTCGCCCTCCTGAAGAATCTTGAGAAAGATCTTCATCAGATGATCGAGAAACGCGGGATACTGGGACGAGCACATGATCACCTGAAAATTAGATGGGAAATCACATAAAATGGGAAATGAATATTTAAAAAAAAAAACAGTGAACGAAAAAGCATTATTCGCGACGAAAACATTTGGCCTTGCCTCAAAATTTTCCGACAGCTCTTGTGCCGCTTTGAGTTTGAGCTCGTCCTTCGAGCCAGGATCGGCTAGCATCGTCACGTACGATCTGTACGTGTTCATCTGAGTCAATGGATCCGGGGGTGCCATTTTTTTGCTACTTCCTTCTCACTCGTTATTTCCAACGATTGCCCCGGTCTTGGAACGTCCCACCGCAACTTTCAATGGGACTCTGCGCTTCTCCGGTTGAACCTGGAAATCAATATTTCAAATTTAATACGGGAAATTCGTTTTTTTGCTTCAATAATATACAAACAAATCAATGGCTTTTCTTTCTTCTAAGATTAATTTGCATTTTGCATTCAGGGCTGTTTATCCATTCTGATCACGTGCTCGAAATCGTTCGCGTTGACTGTAAATGTTTGGCGTGAGTGGAAATGTTGGAAAGTGAGAAAATTTACGATTACGTGTCGGAAGATATTTCTATCGCGTTTTTACTGCTCGGCATGCGTTTTTCACTGAAAGTACCAGATCAATGATTCGAAGTGCCTGTGAAGGTCAAGAGTAAACAAGCTCCTTGGCAACGAGATACGTTGCGGCGTGTTACACGATCTTGCAAAAGCGTTCGATGAAGCTTTTTAGTAAAGTTTCACATTCCTAAACAGCAAGATGTAATTTCGGAGGAATATTCGAAGCAGCAACGGAGAACGAGCGAGTCGCGATTCGTTCAGTTATTCAAATATATTGAATATTGAATATTTATTTGTAATTTAATAATAATAATATTTTTTACAATATAATATTATTATTATAATATAAAAATATATTTCTATAATAATAAACAATTACATTATATAATTATTCAATAATAATAATTATTCAATAATAAGATTTGAATATTGAATATTTGATTGCAGATATAAATTATCTATCGATAAATCTTTAGAAAAGGAATACTCAGAAAAACCTTTGCAATGGATGAGAAAATTATAGATTCGATTTTTTCGGGGTCACTCAAATCATTGCCACCGGTCAGCTCGAAAATCGTTAGAATATTTACGAGTTCCACCTTCACCGGTAAGACTAACAAAAACATTTAGCCGCGTCCGAAACTAGTTGCGAATTATTTTCCGAGTCGCTTCGCGTGCATTCTAGACACTACGATGGAAAGGAATACCCTGATGGCGCAGTGTTATCCGAAATTGAAGGATTACTGCAGAGAAAAACACGGCCTCGAGTTTCAGGTACGCGATCTTTTTAAACGGCCCATCGATAATCGAAAAATTTTGGCACTTGAGACAAAAAAAATCGCCCTTGAAAAATTGATTGTCAAAACGTGGAATGAATCCTGTAGGTCGTGGACATGAGATGGGGAGTGAGAGACGAGGCGACAGACGATCACATGACGACCGAATTGTGCATGCGTGAAATCGAAAACTGCCAGCGCTTGTCAATGGGCCCAAATTTTGTGGTAAGCAATGAACTTTTCCAATCAATAATTTCATGTCACATTGACCAAAAAAGTAGGTCTCACACTCGAACTTGAAGTTTTGGAACGACGCCGCTTTCACAAAGACTCCAAAAAATGTTCTTTATTTTTAAAGGTTTTTCTCGGTCAGAAATACGGCTACCGTCCGATTCCGACTTATGTCCTGAGCTCAGAGCTTGAAATGCTCAGAAACGAGCTCGATAGTCAGGGCATGGATGTGGAAGTATTGGATACGTGGTACAAAAAGGACAGCAATGCTGTCCCACCGACGAGCGTATTGCAGCCGATTTCATCAATTCTCAAAAATTTCAACAACAAAGTATGACTATTAGAAAATTTATTCTCTTTTATACATATATTTTTTCTTTTCAACTTTGCTTTTACATTTTATGGGAGAAAAAAGTTCTTTTGTTTTTTTACCCTTTCAGGGGTTTTCTCACTTTAGACGCTAAAAAAGGCTATTTTCATGATTTTTTTTGATAGGTCTATATTATAGATATTGATATAAAAGTTGTTACACTTAATACATACACTTTCGAAATACATTTAAAAATATATATATTATTCAAGTCACTATTTATAGACGAAAATGATGATGTTGGAGTTTGCATTGTTGGAATGCAACGAAGATTCTTCGTCATTTTTTTATTTCTTTATTTTTATTCCTATCTACACTATTTTTTATCCAAGGTTAGCCGATAGAGCCCTAATAAGGAACTTCGAAAATGTTCCAATGTTTTTTGTAGCCTAAATAGGGCGTAACAAAATTGGGTAATGCGATGAAAAAAAA
This sequence comes from Ophion obscuratus, assembly GCA_964007375.1. Classification (NCBI taxonomy): domain Eukaryota; kingdom Metazoa; phylum Arthropoda; class Insecta; order Hymenoptera; family Ichneumonidae; genus Ophion; species Ophion obscuratus. The sequence continues at coordinate 47,049,744 of OZ023315.1, forward strand.
AAAATTCGTTGCATCCCAACGATGCAAACTTCAATACCATCGAAAATGGTAGTTAAAAAATGGTCCAAAAAATTGTAGGTCTGCGCTGTTGATGAAATCTCGGATTTATTGTCCCAAACAAAAAAAATCAAACGGTTTTAGATTCAGTATGTTCATGGCTATAGCCATTAACATACTGAATTTAAAAAAAAAACTAAAAAACGTCTTTTTCCACCGTTTTTGGCAAAAAAATAGTACATATTAGAATTGAAAAAAAATCCTTCATATGCGCTATAGCTATAGTTATAAAGAATATGAGGTTAAAATTTCATAACGATCGGTTCAGTAGTTTCGAAGATTTTATCAACAAGCCGTCGAAAAACGTTGTTTCAAGAAAAACACGTTTAAAGTTTGTTTGGGTTACGGAAATGCAATTTTTTTAAAATATGTATTTCGAAAGTGTATTTATTAAGTGTAACAACTTTCATATCAATATCTATAATATAAACCTATCAAACAAATTCATGAATATAGCTTTTTTAGCGTCTAAAGTGAGAAGACCTCTTAAGAGGGGGAAATACATGTATATATATACGAAAAAATCGCCGATATTGATCATTTTTTTAGAAAGGAAGAAAGCGTTTCACAGCTATGAAACTTTGGATGTAATTTATTGCATAATTCAACTGTTTAAATAAGTTGTTTCATCAAAAAAAGCTATGGCGCGGTCTTTCAGGAAGGCTTTAACGGCAGTTATCCATTTGTGAGAAATTCAACGACTTCAACATTAATCGGACCATATGAGCCAATATTTTTTTCCATTTTAACATCCAACGGCTGAACTTATACCTAAAGAACATTTAAAAAGTTGAAAATTTAACAAATGGGACGCTTCAGAAAAAAATGAAACCTTACAGAACCTTTTCGTTCTTTTTTGCAATCAAGTAGGTATAAGATCAAGGTAATATTGTTATTGAGTTTTGTGTACAATTTTAACACAATAGGTCAACTCGTTTTAAAGCTATGTTTTCCACAAACTTGAACAATATAGTTCCGAAAAAAGGTGTTTAAAGTTTTCCGTGCGCTCCAGCTAAGCGGTGGGCTGAGTGACGCTCACATGCAGTAACTTCGAAACTGCTACGAATTTCGGTTTAAAACTTTACCAACATAGTTTGGAGACGTTCAACTTACATTTTACGTAAAAAAATATCATTTTTTTTTTATGCTGCTACATTCACCCCCTTTACGCGGCTACTAACAAAATTGTATTTAAACGTCTCCTACCAGTCGACAGCACCATTTTTTTAAATACGTTTTTTCCCCGTTAATTTCGCAGAGAATACCGAAACTCCAGCAAGAAGATCAGGCCATCTGGTGGGACACGATGTTGAAGATGCAAAAATTGTTTCGAAAGGGTGCTCAATCGCTCTACAACAATGGCAAATTCGACAAGGACACTATGCACAATTATTTCATGTCTGGTTCGATGCTATATAAAAATTATCGATAGTCATAACGCGTTTAAGCAGAAATAAATTCTGATCAGCTGGATTTCGTCATAAAATCAAACAAACCAAAAATAACACTCACTGATTCTCAGTGTTGCTATTAAAAATAACATCATTAGTTACACAAAATGAACAGTTGCATGGAATATAAGAGGCAATAAAACAATTCATTGCAACAAATAATTCTTATCTTTCTTGCCGCAGTCACCGAACGGGAAGTCATAAACGGTTTATTGAACGTTAAAAACACCAAGAATCATGTCCTCGCCTACGTGCGTTATATAAATAATATAAACTTGCAAAATTTGCGAAAAGCCGGGCTTTTCATCGACATTGTCAACCGCAGTCTCGATAACGAGGCTTCGAGATTGTTGGCGGATCTGCGCGATGTAAGAATGCCCGAAAAGATTGAAAGTGCAAATTTGCAAAGGTAAGACGCATATATTATTGTTCTCATTATTATTATTATTATTATTATTTTTTATATATATATATATATATTTAATAGACTTTATTGCTCCGGGCAACGCACTTCCTCAGTTTGCACTGGGAAACATTCACCTACCCCCGGGGGTTAGGCTCGGTCTTAATCTAGACCGGAACAATAACGCTAGACGGCACTCGAGGGTTCCGACATCACCTCGGCTGCCGCCCAGTCAAAAAGTCGCGCGAAAAATCCGATATATCGCTCTGCGATAGCCGCTCCCTCAAGCCAGAGGGTTAGCGGCTACCGCAGTCCACAATCGTGTTGCCTGAGTAAACGGAGGGACCCAAGTATGACCGCCTTCTGCATCTGACCTGCCAGCAACCGGACACCGGGTTTGCAAACCGGTATGCTAGCGAGGCCCGATACAAAAGACTCTTATTATTATTATTATTATTATTATTATTATTAATAATAATAATAATAATAATAATAATAATAATACAAAATATTTTTTTGTATTACTCTTGGCCCGATACAAAAGACTCTTATTATTATTATTATTATTACTCTAATAATAATAATAATAATAATAATAATAATAATAATAATAATTATTATTATAGGAACAATAATACTGGGCGGCAGTCGAGGGCCCCTTATTATATACAGAGTATATTCCCGTCCGCATATCGGACGAATAAGCGTATGTGATTCGTCCGGATAGCGGCTCAGTTCACGCCGTATATCCAGTAGACGTACATATTATTGTGATTCGTATCAGCTAGTATCAGGACATAACATATATATAATCGTCCGGATAGAATGTGTTAAATTGTTAAACCAACTATCCGGACGAATAATTTACATGATTCGTCCGAATAAAGTCTTTATAATTTTGTTTGGGTTTGTTTGGTTGGGGTTGTTGGTTGGGGCGTGTTTGGGTTTGTTCATTTGGATTTGTTTGTTTGGGTTTGATTGTTTGAGGGCGTTGTACAACGTGAACTGCGTGAACTGAGTCGCTATCCGGACGAATAACATACGCTTATTCGTCTGATAACCGAACGGCTAGCCGCAGCGTATTGTACAATAATTATTCTTAATGATTAGTAGTTATTGTAATGAATGATTACGTGAAATTAATATTATCATTACTATGATACTTTTACTATTATTATTATTATTGTAATTACAACACTGTTGTTTTTCTTATTGTTACAACAACATCGTGAAAGTATCAAAAAGGAAAGAGTGTGTTTTGTTATCTGCAAATATAGATATACGGTCGAATGGATAGGAAGAGAAGGCCTCGATCCCGAGACTCACAGTGAATATCTGCAGCACTTTATAACTCACTTTTACCGCAATATGGTGAAACTGGTAGATCGTGCTATGAGAAAAGAGGACAGTTCGGCGCAAGGACAAATGATAACCGAATTGTTGCAACATTTGCACGCTTGTAACAATTCCGTGAGGGTAAGTCATTGGGAGCTGTCGTCACTTCGGACTAGATTCTTCCAGCAGTGAGAATAGTACAAAGGAAATATTGAAAAGTCTATTTTATGAGAAGAGTATGTGGCTTCCGGATGGAGGCCGTGTTGAGGATCAGCGTTGTGCCGACGTTTCGCAAACGTTACAGTCTGCATCATCAGGGCTGAGAGCTCCGATACTGAAGCTCTCGTGTCTCAGGTATTCCTTATATAGTTGCAGTCATCGTTCCGGATAACTGCACCAGCCAATCAGATGTTTTAATTGATCAGCTGGTCAATTAAAAAACCGGGAGGACGGTGTGCCAAATAGGATTGACGTGATATCCTCCATCTCTGTTTAGATTGTCCGGATGTTTTCGGATTTCCAAGCCTTCTCGGTGTTTCCTGGAAAAATAGCTGTTTGATGGGGCCAGACTTTGGGCTTTGTCGAACTGGATGGCATGACCAGTCTCCATCCAATGTTCGGCCAGCGCTGATTGTGTAATATGGCCATATTTAATACACCGTTGGTGTTCTTTGATCCGTGTACTGATCTTTTTCCCGGTTTCTCCTATGTACACTTTACCGCATGAGCAGGGTATCTTGTATACTCCTGGTGCACTTAATGGTGGTCTTTGGTCTTTTGCACTCGGAATCACTTGTGCTAGTTTCTTCTGAGGTTTGAATATGCCTCGCACGTTATGTTTTCCAAGGACCCTCCCTATGCGATCGGTTATGCCTTGAAGGTATGGAAGGGAAGTTGATGCGGTTATTTGTCCTTCATTCTCCCCATCAGGTGCTGTAACCGTTTTCGGATCAGCTATTTTTCTTTTTAGATTTTTGATCGTTCTTGCGATGTTGCCTGGCTTGTAGCCATTGTTTCCTAAACCTTTTCGTAGGTGTTCTAGTTCAACCTCCAATGAGTCTGGTTCGGAGATCGCTAGAGCTCTGTAGACCAGAGAGCTTATGACCGACTGTTTTTGGGAAGGGTGGTGATGGGACGTAGCATGGAGGTATATATCCGTATGCGTTGGCTTCCGGTAAACTTTATGGCCCAAAGTGCCATCGCTTTTCCGTTGAACCAGTACATCCAGAAAAGGGATTTGATTTTCCTGTATTTCGCCATTACACCGACAGAAATTCCAACCAGAGAAATCATCAGCCAGGTGGAAACGGCCATCTATCATCTCCCACTGGATACTGGCAACGACATCAGGAAACGGATAAGCAACATTCTACACAAGGCAAAACCTCCGCAGCAGAATATCACGAAGGAAGAACACCTTGCTCTTCACAATTTGAAGAAAAACAAGGACATCTTAATACTACCAGCTGACAAAGGGAATGCAACTGTCATCATGGATAAAACGGACTACTGCAGTAAAATTTTGAACCTACTCGAGGACACCAACACGTACAAGAAATTATCACGTGACCCCACATCGAGTGTAGAAAAGAAAACAACAACACTTCTAAAGAAGGCTGGTCTATCAGAAAACCTAACCAAAGCCCTTACACCCAAGGAATCCCTACCACCCAGGCTTTACGGTCTGCCAAAAATACACAAAAACAACATCCCACTAAGGCCCATTGTTAGCAACATAGGCAGTCCTACATATCATTTGGCACGTTTTCTCTGCAAACCTTTGCAGGAACTCGTAGGCCTCATCAACTCCCATATCCAAAACTCCCGGGATTTTGTGAACAAGATCCAGACTATCAAGGTACAACCAGAAGACATTTTAGTGAGTTTCGATGTTGTATCCCTGTTTACAAACGTCCCAACCAATGAAACCCTAAGCATAGTTAAAAATTCCAAAACGTTGCCCCTAACCTACTGCCCCTCATAGAACATTGCCTAAACTCTACATATTTCCAATTTCAATCCCAGTTTTATGAACAAACTGCAGGCGCAGCCATGGGTTCCCCTATTTCTCCTATCATCACCAACATCTTTATGGAGAACTTCGAGAACAGAATTCTGCAAGAAGCTTCCCTCAAGCCCTCCACCTGGTTCCGATATGTCGATGACACCTTCGTCATTTGGAGTCACGGCAAAGAAAACCTCAATCATTTCTTAACCTTCCTCAACTCCCAGCACCCCAATATTCAATTCACCATGGAGATAGAACAGGAAAATCAAATCGTTTTTTTCTGGATGTACTGGTTCAACGGAAAAGCGATGGCACTTTGGGCCATAAAGTTTACCGGAAGCCAACGCATACGGATATATACCTCCATGCTACGTCCCATCACCACCCTTCCCAAAAACAGTCGGTCATAAGCTCTCTGCTCTACAGAGCTCTAGCGATCTCCGAACCAGACTCCTTGGAGGTTGAACTAGAACACCTACGAAAAGGTTTAGGAAACAATGGCTACAAGCCAGGCAACATCGAAAGAACGATCAAAAATCTAAAAAGAAAAATAGCTGATCCGAAAACGGTTACAGCACCTGATGGGGAGAATGAAGGACAAATAACCGCATCAACTTCCCTTCCATACCTTCAAGGCATAACCGATCGCATAGGGAGGGTCCTTGGAAAACATAACGTGCGAGGCATATTCAAACCTCAGAAGAAACTAGCACACGTGATTCCGAGTGCAAAAGACCAAAGACCACCATTAAGTGCACCAGGAGTATACAAGATACCCTGCTCATGCGGTAAAGTGTACATAGGAGAAACCGGGAGAAAGATCAGTACACGGATCAAAGAACACCAACGGTGTATTAAATATGGCCATATTACACAATCAGCGCTGGCCGAACATTGAATGGAGACTGGTCATGCCATCCAGTTCGACAAAGCCCAAAGTCTGGCCCCATCAAACAGCTATTTTTCCAGGAAACACCGAGAAGGCTTGGAAATCCGAAAACATCCGGACAATCTAAACAGAGATGGAGGATATCACGTCAATCCTATTTGGCACACCGTCCTCCCGGTTTTTTAATTGACCAGCTGATCAATTAAAACATCTGATTGGCTGGTGCAGTTATCCGGAATGATGACTGCAACTATATAAGGAATACCTGAGACACGAGAGCTTCAGTATCGGAGCTCTCAGCCCTGATGATGCAGACTGTAACGTTTGCGAAACGTCGGCACAACGCTGATCCTCAACACGGCCTCCATCCGGAAGCCACATACTCTTCTCATTACATAAAGAGCCGTGAAAGCCTTAAAACTAAAGTCTATTTTATTTTTGCCATTCCCCGCCAGTTGCGTTATTTTTCACTGCAAATACTTGACAGGACTGTACTGTTCTAAGACGATAAGTAATCGCTGAAAATGAGGAAATTCGACGCGAAAAAAATGGTACTCTTTTTCTAGGTGTTTTATGGACGTGAAGATTCATTGGTGAGGATCAAACGTCACATGCTCGATGAAAACGAAAAACCGCTTGTCCTTTACGGCGAGGGAGGCTGCGGCAAGACCTCGTTGCTCGCTAAAAGTGCCGGGTTGAGCAGCAGCACTTGGCTGGTTGGGAAAAAGCCGATAAGCATTATAAGATATCTGGGAACAACACCGGACAGCAGCGCCCTTACACCAACCCTTATATCAATTTGCCAACAGGCGAGTATTTTCTTTGAATTATAATTTCAGGTTGATAACTAAATTGCATTTTAGCGAGATAAGTGCGAAGTTTTGAGGGTTACATGCATTTTCGTTCACATCTAATTTGGAAAACGTAGATCTAGACGTTGACGATCCTTTTGTAGCTAGAAATAGCGTATTATAGTCCGTCTCGAAGGATCATCAAAGCTTGTTCTTCTTTGAACTTTATTCCACTTATTGTGTCACGTAATCCTTTTCAGATTTCCTATAATTTTATGTTGCCTTTCGAAGAAATTCCCGACGATTTGGTGCCTCTCACGGCTTACTTCAAGTACCTCTTGACTTTGGCGACTACCGAACAACCGATACTGCTATTTTTGGATAGCGTCGACCAGCTGACCGGTACTCAAGGCAATAAATTATCCTGGTTACCGACGAGGCTTCCAACAAACTGCAAGGTCTCAAAATCGCTATGAACTTTTATCGGGGTTTTTATCCGTTGGATTCGAACGAAATTTTTTTTTATTTGTACTATCGATTTTTTCCGGGTATGTTTAGCCTCCGAAAATTGTTGAAACATTTTTGGGGATTCTTATATTAGGAATCAATCAATTAAAGCTGCAAAACAGATTTTATATAAAAGAATGAAGGAATTGAAAATAATACATTTTTGTTGCATTCCAATAGTGCAAGGTCCAACCCTGTACGCTTCGAATATTCGATGGACCGTCAGGTTTTATGTCCTTGTGTTAAGAAATTCGCTGTCACGGTGATTTTTCTTCTTCAATTGTCAGATGATTTTGTCCTGCGCCGCTGAGGAATCGAATCCCATTATATCAAGGGACTATCATCTTCTCCGGCGCATGATCGACACCGAAGAATGTTTCATCGAAGTTACAGCCCTTGGAGAAGAACTGGCCATGGACGTGATCAGGTAAATGAAAAAAAAACCTGCCTCTTACATTTATTGTCCTTCCAAAGCTTTTTCTATGATCAAGTTGTTTGTTCAATGCTGGGTTTCCCATAGTCAGGCCTTTATAGGACAAGACCATGATAACGAACCAATGCGCAATTTCCTCATTATGCCGCCGTTTTCTAAATTCTTTCCACATTCATTTGTAGAAAATGTACTAAATTTCCAAAACTGTTTACGAATTTTCATCAGACGCAATACCAGTTACTTACTTCCATGACACTCGAACCAACACTGCCCGTGTAGAAATTTGAGTCGGCAAAAAGGCCTGCCCCTGATCTGCCTTTCCTGAATAATATCAGGCCATGATCAGGCTGTTCAGCGTGGATCAGGTTCGCCATGTAACAGGTGTTAGGCCAGGCCCCGATCCGCCGTTCCCTTTTTTTGGGAAGTGATTAGGAACTGGACAGGGAAACAATCAAGTACTGGAAGGGCTTTTGGGGATCTACCCGAGTAAAATAGATAGTGTGTGGTGGTACCCGCGTAGAAATCTGGGTCGGGAAAAAGTACTGCCCCTGATCTGCCTTCCCTAAATAATACCAGGCTCTGGTCGGGCCTTCCACCCTGGAATAGGTTCGCAATGTAACGGGTCTAAGGCGAGGTCCTGAACCGCCGTTCTCTTTCTGGGCAACTGATCAGGAACGGGCCGGGGGAAAAGCGATAAATGACCAGGAAAGTTTTAGGGAATAGATCGGGAAATAACTAGGAACAAACGAGGAAATTAAAAATGACGTTTCAGCGTTTTTGGAACCCTTGAGGAGGTGAAATCGGAAGTGTATTCAATTTAGTGTTTCGGCAACATATTGTTTGTTGGTTATCTACTTGCTAAGGTAATATATGAGTGTATACATACGCTTGCTCGCATTTCCTGATATGCAAAGAGACAGAAAAACGTACACAGATCACTATCCGAGCGAAAAAGGCCCAGAGTGCAAAAGGCTATTTCACAAGTATCGCAAACTCATAAGCGTAAGTGCACGCTGTAAGCATAGCACTTCTGTACGTGGTACAACTCACAGGACGAACTTTTATCCTCGTACGATGGTACCTTGCTTACGCGAAGCGCTTCTCTCATAGCCACCTAGCGGATTGTTGGCGAAATGCATTCAGGTAATGTCTTCCCGGCCAGAACATTGATATTTCCCAACATGGCGACAAGGCGTTCAAAAACCACGACTTAACTTTTTTGCTTTTTTGCCTCTTAAGAAGGAATGATACCTCATCGCGGTCGGTATGGTAGAACAATTACAGATTCCCAAAAATCTCGAAAACGGCTCTTCAGATCCCGTCGAAACTTTGCCAAACGACGTCAAATAGATAAACGAACAGCTGTCTTCTCCTCAAATTTTCTGAATTTGAGAAAAAAAACTAGATTTGCTTATGATGAGCCATTCTACATTTTTTTCTCAAATTCCGAAAATTTGAGGGGAAGACAGCTGTTCGTATATCCATTTGACGTCATTTGGCAAAGTTTCGACGGGATCTGAAGAGCCGTTTTCGAGATTTTTGGGAATCTATAATTGTTCTACCATACCGACCGCGATAAGGTGTCATTCCCTCTTAAAGTAATTTGGTTATTCTTTATGTTCAAATCATTAGTTATCGTAATCCTGGTAGTTATGATAAGCATTGTTGTCCTCGTCGATTATCATTGATGAAATGAATGCTTCCAAGGATGAATAGAATTACAATAGATGTATTAGTTTCATCTCAATCAATTGTAAATATCTTTGATGAGACGAAAAGCAAAGGAGCTTATCTTTTGTTCTTGAAGACGGGCTCCATTTTTCAGAACATGTCAATTTTCCGGCCGGGTATACATTACGTGAAGAAGATGTACTTGCTCGAAATATATCCCGGCCAGAAGATTATAATTTCCAAACATTAAAGGGTAAATCTTAAAAAACGATTTTGCGATCTTCCCGGTTTGTTCCCTGGGAGGTTCTCAGGCCCGGCCAGGTAAATCAGACCAGGCAAGTCTGGCCAGAGCAGGACACAAAATAGGGAATGCCTGGTCACATTTCTGCACAGGATGTGCCATTAGAGAATTATGATCGCGGATTATTAATCCTTCGACTGCATACTACTGCAACGAACCTCTGACTGCATTTGGGAATGATCTGACCCTAGACGTTTTTCAGATCATTGTATTTCGGTAAATATGCACTTTTTTGTAGAGACCAACATTCGTTCAAAGGGGGGGGTGCGTTGAAAAATACGTACTTGCACGAAAATGATCGCAATTTTTTTTTTTTTCAAAATATAAAAAAAGTCCTTGGAGGTTTTTTAGTAGGAAGGTTTGTAGATACGAAAAAAGACAGTGTCAATCGTCTTGCCAAAAAGGTTTTTTTTAAATTTCTATTTCTAAATTAATTTTTCAACCATTTTTTATTGGTTTTCTTCCAGCCGTAAAGGGTTTTTCCCTTTTTACGTGGCGCAACCCGCCTCAACTACGTTCTACCTCCCACTTCACCCCCCCCCCTCCCCTCTACCTCCCGTTCCACTACCCCCTTTATCGGCCGTTCTACAACTCCTCTGTCTACCTCCCATTGCATCCGCTCACTGGTTGATGCGCCAGTCGGTGCACGGTTAAGCGGTCACCGCTCCGAGTATCGGCCATGCACAACGCTGCGTAACTCGAAAGACAGCTGGAGCCTAACCCCGGCCGCCCATTCACAAGTGTCGGTTAATTATAATTATAGATTAGTTTACCATTGATGATTCAAATGATTGCACAAACAAATGACTACGGAACCCTACTTTGGGTATGTTCCGATATTACTGACAATACTTTGAGCACCACGAATGCCGTTCCGATATACGCCGCAGTAAGCGCGCGGTTCCCTTTCGTGATCTTATGACGTCATTGTTTTTGTCGTCACTTCCTGCTGCGATTATTACCGTACGCGACGTGAGGCATCTGAAGTAAAACTAAAACGGCGGATGGGGAACGCGAATCGCAGTATACTGTCGATGTCATTCCGTTATACAGGTGCCAAAGTACAGAAGAAATGGCGCCAGTAAAAACGGAACGGTCTTGCGGCTGTATTCAGTGACGTCATGTCGACAGTACTTGCAGTGAATATCGGAATACACATTTTATGCGTGTCGACACGCACTTAGCCGGTTTTTACCATTGCAACGATTATTCGCGTCTTTAATGTTACTATTGTGTTTGTTATAACGATTATTCTGTTACAAGAATGTGGATGAAAACAGCGCGCAGAGATTTGAACAATTATCAATGGCGTTTAGTGGCAAACGCGATATCGAAATGTTCGTTGCCGATTTTCGTGAAGCTCGTCTTCGCGGAGATCTGCAGATGGAGAAGTTACACGAAGCCGGCCGATACGCACCTGGCGAGTACGGTGATGGATAGCATAATGATGCTCTTCGAGAGGATCGAGAAGCAGCATGGGAAAATATTAGTTTTTCATGCGCTCGCTTACATAACGGCTGCTAAATCGGGTCTATCCGAATCCGAACTGGAAGATCTAATATCCCTCGATGATAAGGTGCTGGATGACGTTTATCAGTATCATTTGCCGCCGGTGCGTCGAATACCGCCTCTACTTTGGACCCGTATACGAAACGACTTGCCGAATTATCTAAGCGAACGAGAGGCCGATGGCGTGAGCGTTTTGAATTGGTATCATCGACAATTCCGCGACACCGCCAAGGAACGATACTTCAAGAATATGAATATGGCCATGTACTTCCACTCGATGATAGCTGATTATTGTCTCGGCATTTGGGGAGGCGGCGTACCAAAACCTTTCAAGTACACGGAAATTCAGAGACACAGGTCCGTGTCCAAAAATACCAAAATATGAGCTAACTAACTGTCACTAAACAGCTCACGAAAAATGGAATTTCACAATTGATTTTTGTAGATTTAATTTGACGGACAAAGAAGGTGTGGCCGACAGAAAAGTCCCTGAGCAACCCCTCGCTTTTTATTCCAAGGAAGGCACAATATCGAGATACAATTTGCGCAAGGTGAATATCAGCGGAAGGGAGAAGGGAAACGTTTAATGGTGTTGAAGTTTGCTTCGTTGGAATGCATCGGAAAATATTTTCCGTTATTTTACTTTCCCTTTATTTGATATAAATTAGAATAAAAAAATTATTTTTACTATTGATTTACTATTGTACATTTTTTTCATAAATTTGCATTGTAGATCTCTAAATACCCAAACTAGACATGATTCGGTAATTTTTGTCGTTATAATTGACCAAAGGAAGGGTAGAAAATAAGCAAAAGAAAAATTCATTGTATTCCAACGATACAAACTTCAATCTCATAGGCGGGGAAAAGCGAGACAAAAGAAATTCTCAATCCGGCAGGCAGACCATAATTATTACGATTTTGTCTCTTTATCGCAGTTCGGCGAATTGCCCTATCACCTTATCAGAGCTAGAAGATTCAAGGATCTTTTCGAAAACGTGCTGTTCAATTACGAGTGGCTTCACGCCAAACTGAGCTCTTGTCCTCTGCAGGCTGTGCTCTCGGACTTTGAGGACGCTTGCAACAACATCGAGGATCAAAACTTAGTCAGGCAAGAAAGTAAAAATAACTTTGGGTCTTCCTGCGATCTGGGTAGCTTGGTGTCTTGACCTTGGGATCCTTCTTTCCATTTAATACAGAGAATTAATGCTAGTGGCAGATGCTTTGAGATTGGGTGGTGCTATCCTGGGCAATCATCCGGACATGCTTGCGCCCCAATTGATCGGCCGTTTACTCCCAGAGATCGGCGGTAACGTCAACGTTAGAATGTTGTTACAAGCTTGTGACAACGACGGAGTCAAAGATTGCGCTCTCTTGCCGCTCTATCATTGTCTTCACACGCCCGGTGGCCCACTCAAGGTACGAATGATTCTTGACATTGTTAAAAATCGACCAGAGTCTCGTAAATGCTTGAAAACCTGAATCGAATCCGCCCGAATCCCTTGAAATACGAATTCAATCCATGATTTTTTTACCGAAATTGGGGCATAATCCGTTTGAGGCCTAGATAATCCGGATTCAATCAGTCTTAGTCGATCGGAATGCCAATTGAATCCTTCGAAAATGCTATACGTTCGAAATATATTTGTACCAGGGTACATCGAATCAATTCGAACCGTCTGAATCCAATCGAACCCACTTGCGTCTTCGGAATCCGGATCAATTCCATCAAAAACCTTCAGGGTCCCTATTAAATCTATCTGAATCCTAGCCGACATGTACATAACTCATTTGAAATATATAAAGTCCGAAATCAAAGGTTTTGAAATCGAATCGGATCAATGAAAAACGTTGAAATGCGGATATGATGTATCTAAAACCTGCCGAGTCTAGCTTGAATCCATCTGCATCCTTCAGAATCCGGATCGAATCCATCCAAATCATCAAAAATCCGGAAAAAATTTAACAATTTCGACGGAAATGAATCCATATCTCCCTAAGTTCACATTAAATCCACAGAATCCGCGTGAATCCAACGGTATCTGTATCAAAATGCCCCCTCAGGAAACCCGTAGCCAGATATCGCCTCTAATTAGTGATTTTCTGAACAACAAACTAATTATTCGCAGTATTCATTGGAAGGCCATCAGTTCGCTGTCTTCGGATTTTGTCTCACATCCGATTATCGATACGTCGTTTCGATATCGAACAGATTTATAACGTGGGACTTGAGTACCAGCGATATGACACGTGATGTGAATCCAGGAATCGAGGGAATAATGCAACAGCTGGTTCTGAGTCCGGATAATCGGTACGCCGCTGCTTCTACTACCAACGATCAAATCGTTATACTGAATACCCTAACGAGCGAGTTCGTCGTCGTGGATAATCCTTTTCCGGAAGACGAACCCGTTTCCGGTGTTCATCTCATGAATCAGTACACGTTCATATACGGAAAGAGCGGATGGTACAGATTCGATCTTCGCGGAAATTTATTGTCGAGATACTCGAGTCCGGAAGATTCGAATCAGTGGCAAATACTCCGTGAGTATGTAAATCCGAAACCTTAGAGAGTTTTATACTGAACTCTTCTGAAAGGTGTTCCATCGGGGTCGATCAAAGCGTTCAATATTAAGACGTTGGAGTATGCATTGTTGGATGGAAACAATTTTTTTTTTTACATTTCGGATTTTTAATTACGATCCAAAATCTTGTTAGTACACGTGGCTGATAGATCTCTGATAAGGATACTGAAAAAAGATTTGAGCTTCCTTTAGGAGCCTAAGGCTGTCAAAAAAGTGTGTCCAACAAAATGAAAATTCATTGCATTCCAACGATGCATGCTTCGTTGTCGGCGAAAATTTTCTGATGAGAAAACCGTGCAGTTATGGAGTTCTCTCAGTCTCATCTTCAATTTTCCAAGTTTGTTTTCGAAGTAAATGAGAATACGTTTAGAAAAGGAAATTCGAAGGTTCAATGACCTATGAACATATAGGCACTACGAATAGTAACAAAACGTATTTTGTTCACGATAGTGGTCGAGTACACGAATCTTGAGGATTACAGAATAGTTTTTTGGTCCGGAAGTCTCGAAGATTCGGCCATGTTGTTGCACGCTTACAGGAAAAAAGGATCGTTGGATCCACTGAGATTTCACAGGCAAGTATGGACACAAAAAAACTTTCAAACAATTACGGAAGCAAATCGAACTACCTAAAACGATGGTATCCGATCGAATTTCAGCGCTATGGTCATGACGAGAGACAAAAAGTCCCTGTTCGCTTGCACGACGAAGAACAACTACAGAATAACAAAGTACAGTGCCGAACTTGAATCTTCCCATTGGGAAAAGGTTGCTGATATGCCTCGAGCGCACAACGACGATACCGAATATGTGTTGCAACTAAAGCTCGATCGCGAGGAGGAAGTGCTTCTGGCTACCACTGGAAATGGCTTTGTTGTGTGGATACCTGAGGACAAAAGTGATGCCGCCGTACTATCTTTACCCAACGGCGTTAGAAATATCAGCACGAAAATGCTCACCTCAAATTCCATAATGGTCAGCGGGAAAAAAAATTATGCCGTCGCTGGAGTGAGGTGAGCCATCGTTACAACCATAATTGCAATCGTGAAAAATTAAGGCGCCGAATCAATCTTACAAAAGAAAGTAAAGACACTGTGGGAGATATCCCAAGGAATTTGAAACCTCAGGAAGATCATATCGTTGCCCCATCACCCAAAAGTTCATGTGTTCTTAAATTATCCTCATCGTATTGTCATCGTAACTATTCTTATTACCACTGTTATTATTATAGGAAGAATCTTTACGTCTGGAGTCTGGAAACCTGCGAGCTCGTCAAAGTTCTCGATGCTCATTTTGCTAGAATAATACAACTGGAGGCTCTTACAATTGGCAATTGGAACAGCGTCATAACATCCAGTATAGATCGTAGCGTAAAAGTATGGAACATTGACAACATATTCGAACAGGTGCATGTGATCGACAGGCACGAACTTCAAATAGATTCTATATGGTGAGTTTTTTTTCGAAAGAAGTGAAATAAAGGCTAAAAAGTAAATGATTCCGTTCACGAAAGACAATCTTATTCACTGAATTGAAAATAAAACAGTTTGGCGAAGGATTGCAGTCTGGCTGTTACCGTCACGAGAGGCTGCGTGGGTGTCTGGGACCTGCAATCGGGAAAATTGGTCTCGAAATTGGCGGACAGCCCACTCGGTGCCATTGTCACTCATGCAATGATAACCCACGACGGAAAGTAAGAGAAGCTTGGCCTAAAAGAACTTGCTATTTGTTGCCACGGGCGAAGTGTATTTGATCGATCGACTCATACACTTCGTTCATAGATCCAATAATTAAAGGGGTTGAAGTTTGCATTCTTGGAATGCAAGGGAACTTCTTTTTCTTTTTTAATTGCAACACAATATTTTTTTTTCGTCGATCTAGTTGTTAGATCTTTAATGAGATTCTTCAAAAACAGCTTTTTAGTAGCTTAAATACACCAATAAACTTTGGGGGATTCCGACATAAATAATTTTCCATTGCATTCCAACGATGCAAACTTCAACATCGTAATAATCAAGGAACGTCGTGCTGTCGCTGAAAAACGCCGTAATCGGAAAAAATAGAAGGCTAGTTTTTTGACAGATGATTTTGTAGGTGCCGCGGATGTTAAACTCAAGTTTGCCTGAAAATCAGGGTGTAGGGTTTTTTTAAGGGATGAAAGGGGATGGGGGTGGATTAATGCCAAACTACAACCCCTACGAGGTCGGCGCCGTGAGACAAAATGTGCACAGTTTGTCCACAGCGCCGAAGTCATGGAAGTTCATTTTGGGGGTGAGAAAGTGGGGTGAAATTTTGAAAAATCAGTTTCAATTCGTTAACTCTTTTGAAAAAAATCGCACACTTTTTGTTCAAACGGGAACGTTGTAGCCCTTGAAAAGACGCGTCGATTAAGTATTTGATCATCACTCTCCGATAATATCTTCACCCCCAAAAAAATGGGTAAAATAAAAAAAAAGTGGTTTATTGAATAACTCAAAAACAATCTATTCGTCGGGTATGGTTTTAATGTACGAAATGTCGAGAATAATTTTCTCTATATTTTCGTTTCTATGGACCACCCTTGAATTTTTATTTTCCAACCCCTCTCGGGGGTCGAAAATTCACAATGGAATTCTGAGAAAAATATTGACCGCACGAATTCGCCGCCGTGGAAGAATTTGCTAGCTTGAACCCTCAGCTACATTTTTGTCCACAGCACCAAACTCGTATCTCTTCATTTTCGGTCAATAGTTTTCCCAGAATTTCATTTTGAATTTTAAACCCCTGAGAGGGGTTCGAAAAAGCAACATTCAAGAGTGGTCCATAGAAACGAAAATATAGAGAAAATTATTTTCTACATTTCGTACATTTAAACCCTCCCCGAAAAATCGACTGTTTTTGAGTTATTTAATAAACAATTTTCTTTAATGTTTGAACAATTCTTTCGGGGGTGAAGATATTATTGGAGAGGGATGATCAGATATACTCGATCGACGCGTATGTTCAAGGGCTACAACGTCCCCATTTGAACAAACATTATATAAATTTTTCCTAAAGAGTTATCGACTGAAAGCTGATTTTTCAAAATGTCACCTCACTTTTTCGACCCCAAAATGAACTTCCACGACTTCGGCACTGTGGACAAAAATAAAGCTCGGATTTGTCTGAACATTTTGACTCCCGGCGCCGACCTCGTGGGGGTTGTAGTTTGGCATTAATCCACCACCATCCCCCTTAATCCCCTAAAAAAAACCAGACACCCCGATTTTTAGGAAAATTCGGATTTAACACCTGCGGCAGCTACAAAATCACCTGTCAAAAAACTAGCCTTCTTCTAATGTTTTCGGATCCCAGTATGCAGAACGACTGTACTAATAGGTTAACCACGGACGGTTAGGCATAATACGTTGTGGGACTGTCTTTTTTTCTTTCGGAAATGTACTTTTTTAGATTTTCAAAACGAATATATTAGCATTCCGTAGTCACACTTTTGGAGAGTTCAGCGCTGGCACGCGCTATCCAATGGGGAAAAAAACCTGGATCATACATTTTACATTCTAAAATATGGAAAATCCGCATTAACGTAGGGAATAGAATAATTAAATTGTTCAAGAATAATCGTGAGCGCGAGTTACGAAAAAAATGGTGTTCAGTTAAAATGACAATTATTACATGTTTCTATATTTTTGGTCAAATTTGGTAAATTTTATGGGTGATACTCTTGATATAGTACTTTTGGATAAAAAAAGTCCTATTGTAAGCGTTCCAAGAAAGGTATTCTAACGATGCAATTAAGGCCTTAGGCCACTCTAGAGTCCGAAAAAATAGGCCTTTTGGGGATTTTTTTTTCAGAAAAACTACTGAATAAATCGAGATTGCAAAAAAGGCGCTTATCATAAATATCAGTGACTGTATAAAATAAATTTTTTGAAGCGATAAATTTCAAAATGGCGGCCGTGCAGTGTTTATCTCAAAACTGCATTTTTTAAGTTGGCCGGAAGCATAACTCAGACAATTTTTAACCGATTCACTTGAAATGTTGAATATATCTTGAAAAATACATTGTCTAAGCAAGTACGTAGGATTTTATTTTTATTTTGCATAGTTCATTTGTTATTAACAATTATCTGACGATTTTTAGGCAAATTTTTGGAAAGTGAAAAATTTCGTCAGATAATTGGCTGCCTAGTGGCCACGGAGGGTTAGGGTGCATACATTTTCCCGAAAATATTCCAATAAAGACAAAATGTAGAACAATATTTTTTTCTTTTGACAAAGTCGTAAATTCAGCCACGTTTTGAAGTTCAGTTGTTTCTATAGTATATAATTTCCTATTTTGAGTGTAATAAGTAACAATTACCTGGATGGTTTCTTCCTCGATATAAATAACGAGAAAATATCATTTGGAATCTAGCCAAAGCAAAAAAGGTCAAATTGTTCACTCACGACGATGTTAAAATTTTAAATGCAATGAAAATTATGATTCTTTATTTAGTCAAATTTCTTTCGACAGAGCTCAGATTCGAAAATCCGTGAACAATTTTTTTATTTGCTAGTTTGCTAACTTTGCAACCATCAAGAACATGACTCCTATTATGATACAGTATCCATTATAAACAGTGTTATTATTATCGTACACATTATGTAATGCTCTTATTATTATTATTGTCGTACAAGATGAACTTGTAGGAAGCAAGTTGACTCCTCTTATCGTTATTACTAGTATTATTATTTTCAATAATAATTACTATTATCGTCATAAATGAAGATTCATCGTGTCGACTGAGTCTGGCAACATTCTGATATGGAATCGGATAACGGAGCAAGTATTATTCAAAGAAGAACAGCCAGGTGTTCGACAATTGACTCTGTTCCAAGAGTCGACGAAATTTTTGGCGGTTTCAAGACCGAGCAATCCTACGGGCGTCGAATGTATGCGAACAATTGCCACCCTTGCAGTCAGATGTATACCGGACGGAAGAACACTATTCTCGCTGGAATATCCTGTCAGGAGCCACACTGGAATTCCATTTCGACAAGTCGTTCTCACGTCGGATGGGTCATGCATTGTGGTTCCATCAGCGGACAAGGGCAGTCGCGACTGCGTTATTGTTTACAGTTCGAAAACTGGCGCTCTGATCAATAAAATTCCCATAAAATTGCCGGGTTTCAAGGAAATCGCGAGTATCGTACCGATGCCCAACAAGGCACACTGGGTCGGCATAATCGGTCTGGACAGAGGCAGCATCATGGATATCAATAAGAAGAAAATTGTGCGTTCTGTACCCAAGTGGAGCGGTAACATCAGCAAGGATGGAAAATATACACTATATGCTCCGAGCAGGTAAACATTCTCCAATTTACTTTCTTTCCTCAGAGAGGAAACTTTGTGCGCGTGAAAAATGTTCTTCTCGAGATTTCAATGGGCTGGAAGTTTGGATCGTTGGAATGGAACGTTTTTTCCCCTTATTTGCGTTATTATCGAAAACCATATTTTGTAGACTTGGGTTGTAGATCAGTAAATAAATAGCCCAACAATGATCACGTGATTTTTATACAGTCGAACCTCGCTATATCGAACCTTGATATAACGAAACCTCAATATAACGAAAACTCGATATAACGAACTTCCCTAGAGATTCGTTATATGGAGGTTAGACTGTGGTTCGAATATGTCAAAGGAAAGTTGAGGATCGCAGAAAAACAATATTTTGTTGCATTCCAACGATGCAAACTTCAACATCATGATTTTTCGCCCGCTTCTGAGCGTGGCGTTCGCGACTCGAAAGTGGTCTAAATTTTTTTTACGCTAGCTTTTTGAGCTCCCTGTAGTAAATATCGAAAAAGTAAATGTGCGCTCTTCATACATCGGTAGATACAATTTTTCGTTTTTAACCCTTTCCTTAGGGTGGCGTCCGCGACTCGAAAATCGTCAAATAAAATTTTTAATATCGAAAAAGTGGCCGTTCTACGATAACCGTGGCGCCGCGATTTAATGATGGATTCTTGTGTATCTCGACCAGACAAATCGAAAGTGAAGAATACAATTTTTCGATATCGATATTAGTTTTCGAGATAACGAATTTTTAAAAATTTATCTAATTTAAATAATTTTGTTTTTTTAGACAATATAGTAAATCTATCGAATTATACACACACACACGCACGCATACACACACACATGAACACATGCAAACACACACGAACACACACATTCGCACACGAACACACATGTATGTCCCAAACATTCATTAATCAAAACATATATATCTCAGCCACATATATCCCTGATATTCATTAATTGAAACACTATATTTTTGTCACAAATCCGTCATTAAATCGCGATACCACGGTTATCTTAGAATCCTCGAAAAAGTTAATGTGTGATCTACATACATGGGTGGATACAATTTTTTTGAATTTTCACCCCTTCTTAAGGGTGGGGATGAAATTCCTTCCAGGACTCGTACATAACCGATACATGTTTTTTGTACGCCAAACACATGAAAGATACTAGTGGATACGCCAAACTTGGTCATTTGAAAGAAAAACAAATTTTATTGTATTGCAACGATGCAAACTCCTAGATCATAGCAATAGAGGAAAAATTAACTTTCATTGCGTTCTAACTATGCAAACTTCAGCCAGTGACGTTGTCGCATACATGAACTGATTCTAACTGTTGGCATATGCCCTGCGCGAGTCCTGCCTAAAGTTTGCTACCACAGACAAGAAGACCGCTCCAAAAGTTATTGTCAATTAAGGCCTTAGGCCACAGTAACGGGTATAACATCATGGGTGAATTTAACAATTTTTGTTCATATGAAAGAGTGTTAAATTCATTCATCACAAAGAGTTCACTCATCAAATTAATTACACATCTATTTAGTATGAATAACAAGCTGTTAGGAAACATTTTTTTTTTCGATGTGCAAAATGGCCAACTAGTCATATTTTCTTTTATCTTTTTTAGGCACTCCGCGGCATGACATTTAGCATACAAAAGTTTTTATCTAGAACAAAAAACAAAAATTCTCGTCAATCTACATTAGAATACCTAGAGAAGTATGTATGGAATTTAATAAATATTGTTTTATTCAAAAGTTGTAGGTATTTGAACTTAAGAAATGAATTTATGAGAAACTTCTCATAAAATGAAAGGTTTTCGATTAATCAGAAATGTATGTACTTCTCTGCAAAATGTAATTAGGAACATAACTTTCAAATTTGAAGTAAATCTAGTGAAAATTGTCGAAGTTATTTGTCACGCCAATTGGAAAAAAGCTGTTTTAAGAAGTTTCGAGTAATCGGTCATTTTTACATGAAAAAAAAATTCCTAATAGCTTGATATTCATACTAAATAGATGACAAATTTTTACCAGTACGATAAATAATTCTTCATAGTCTTTTGTCTTACCGCATAAACTTTCCTCCTCCGTATCTCAATTTTGATACATATATGTATTCTTCCACGCAAAAGAGGAGGTCTCGAGCTAATAGAATTGAAGAAAGGATCAACGGTCAAGACATATATCCCTAAAGTGGCAGAAGGTGTATTCACCGTGATCTCCATGTTCAACAGAACAGACGAGTATGTTCTCTATTATCACAGTGGAAGAAAGACTATCAGAGTTTTCAGGTAACGTTATACTGCTTATGGAGTTATTCTTTTGCTCAATAACTCAACAGTTTGTTTTTGTTTTGCGCAGATCATCGGATTGCGAACTAATAGCGAATTACAGAGTCCAAGCAGAGCTCAGCGCCGTCGACAGCACGTACGATGGCAAGGGCATCGTTTTAGGTACCGTGGACGGTTGCGTCTCAGTTTTGGCGATAGCCGATCCTCAAAAAGACGAAATGAAGGATTATCTCAAAGATTTGCCGTCGCGTGATGAGCAGGTAATTATTGTTCGTTTGTAGCAAAAAAAACTCCCACATTGCATCCTCGTTATCATATTAAGTGTACAACAGTTTCCGCGTGAATTGTCGTGTAGAACGGTACGAGAACAATATTGTCCGTAATTCGATTTCGTTGAGGTTATGTGCGATCGCGTGCGTCTTTTTTTTCACGGTGCAAGACACAAGTATGTTAAAGACAAGACCGCTTCATTTATCTCTTAAGAGACAAACGTTTGTTTCATCGTATTGCTATGATTTATCGTGATACAAGAATTCGTGTATGACGAAATTTATACGACAAAACTCACATTGATTCGCCGTTAGGTTATCCGGTGGTCCGTGTCGACTGCATCGACGATCCACTTTTTCCCGTTGACGGAAAGAAAGTCCAAACCTTTCTTCACATTTTTATACGATCCCTCGATTTATCGCGACCTGTTCATACACAAATTACACCAAACTCGCACTCTTGTTTGTCGAAAAATAAACAAATAAACACTATTTCAAGCGATCGAATACGCGAAGGCGCAGTATCGAAAATAATACCTACGCGGGATATGTCAAACTCAAAACAGTCGCGACGCTCTCGGCAAGAAGTTGCGATGATGAATAAGAGAATGAAGGGAAATCGATGTATCGAAGAGATTCGTATCGAACACTATTGAACTCGAAAACTATCGTTATTGCATACTTGCTGTGTGATTATTTTCCAATATAATTAAATTTGTGCGCGTCGTGGATTTGCTCCATCGCGGAAAACTACTACCCGCTTGTCGGAACAAGTACCGGTAATATCGGAGAATATAAATAAGCGCGTGAGCGTCATGAGTATCGCGTCTGCGGCAACGCCAATGCGGCATCTAGCGGCGATAAATAAAACTATGTAACGACGCGCGAAAATTTGAGCACCCATCAGTTTTGTACCGCTGACAACCTTTTTAATGTATATATATTTTTTTCGTTTTAGTGGAAAAAGAAAATGGAGAAGCAACGTGCGACAATAAAATTTAAAGCGGCAGCAAGAATAGCCAGAGTAACCTATGATCTGACGAATGCCGTGAGAGCCGCCAATATGCCTATCGAAAATGACAAGGACAGCGAAAAAGAATCAGAATAAAAGAATAAAAATTATACACAGATCAAGTCAAATGTAATGCTTCGTATTTTAGTAAAATCTCGAGATTTCACGTGCTGGATCTCTGAAGGTCGAAGACACATCGATATCGTCGACAAATCTAAACGACTATTATGGAATTTATATTACATTTATTTTGTGTCTTTTTTCCGTATGTTGTTATAATCTTTCTCCAGTGTTTTTCGTCCTCTATCATCGTACCTCCGACTCTCAACGCCTCGGAGTTCGATATGATCGCCTTAACCGCAGTTCGAGGCTCGGTTCACGAGTATGCAATAAAAATTTTTAAAAAAAAACAAAAAAAAACGAGACACGCATCCCCGTTTCCGTTTCCGTCGTTCGCGAGGGCGCGCTTCAATTTTATTACACTTTATGCAATGAAAAAACATCGAGATACAACAGGAAGATAACACGCTATCAGGTTCCAAACGAACGACAATCACGGAAACGTAAAATGCTCCTCGTAGAAATTCCTCGCATCGAATTAATCCGGTCGCCTCGCCGACTGGCGTTTTAAATTCTCTCCTCGTGCAATCCACTTGTTCTTAAACGTCGAAAGATTTCTACGTGTCGATCGCGCCATATTTTCCTTAGTGTTTCTTCGGTACAATTAACAATTCCATTCACACATTCGTTCCCGTTTGATTCATCGAATCGACTCGACGTTTTTGGTCGATAGAAAAAAATCGAATCTCTGCTTCGTGTTTCTTTTTCTTTTCTTCTTTTTTTTCCTTTATCTTTCCCTAGCCCCCCATACATCCGTCCGGTCAACATTATTCGCCCTACTGTTTTACTCCGTGTCGCCGTTTTTCCCCCTTCCACTCTCGTTTTCTTTCCCTCCGCGGATTAATTATTCTCACATTCGTTTATTGCGCGCCCCCGCTTTTTTGGATCTGTGGTTGTTGCTGTTGCTCCGGTTGTTGCGGCTGCGTTTCCGCGGCTGATGCCGTGTCCTTCATGTGTTTGTCCACCTGTAAGAACAATGTGAAAGTGGAGCGTGTTAGGAAGTGACGATTCGGCGGCCTGTAACGAGATCGCTTAGTTCAAGAGAAACGGGATTTGCTCTTTTTCCCTCGAATGAACGCGAGCGGCTTCACTACTCTTTTTCCATGACGTTGAATTTTGCATCGTTGGGATGCAACGAAAAATTTTTCCTTGTTTTTTATTTCTTCTTCTTTGAGGACTATCAAAGATCTTTTTTTGAATAGAGATCCTACTGGCTGAATAAAAAAGAATAAATAAAAGAAGAGTAAACGGATTTGCGTTGTATTCGAACGAGCCAAACTGTGACGTAATTTTTTTTGAGCACATTGGATGGAACGTCAACCGCATGAATCCCAGTGCTCACTGATCATACCAAAGAGCCAATTGACATTGATGGATGTACGATACCTCATTGGATACCTCATTAAAAAATGAAACCCGAGCATTACGGATGGCAAATTGTGGCATTGCCGCAAAGCAGAAACCCCAATTTCCGAATGACAAAGACATCGAGTGACAATGACTTTGATCGGTTGATATGCTGTAGCAAACTCACCACTTTTCTAACTTGTTGATAAGGCTTTGACTCAACATTGCCATGAATGTTTTCGAGCTTGTAAGGCGGAACGATGGTGACATTGTCCCAGACGACGATGTTTTGTCCAGCGAGCCTTATCGACGGTATAGTCTTTGCTATAGCGAGGTATAATTTTTGTCCCTCTGGCGATACTCCGGCCTGCAGAGCCTTCACCATTCTCTTTTTCTCCTCTATCTGATTGTGTACCCGCCTGTTTAGCCTCTGCAGGTTTAGGCTCTGTGGTGGTTCGCTAAGTGTCTGATTCACCTCTCGCTTAACCTGGACGTCAGACACCAACGACAAATTCACTAAATGCACGTCTGAAAGATCGCTTCTGCCGCTCGACGACGGACATTCTTCGATAGGGCAATGACAAATTTTCATGGTCAAGGAAAACAATAACTTATGAGCAATTGCCTGTAGATAAAAGCGTAACGCCTTTGGATGTCGTCTAAATGCTGACAAGTGAAACAAAAAAAAAGCTGCTTCGGCAACAATGCAAAAAGGAAAAATGCAAGGTCTGTAACGACAATTCCCGTCGAGTTTCAATAGTTATTTTTGCGTTTCGTCACATCGAATGAATCACAACCACGGTAGTGAACAAACAAAAAAAGCTCTGAGCAGGGGATCACAGTATTAGGAGCTAACAAGTTTGTGGAATTGAACCTAACCTAACTTGTAGCAAAGGTGCGATCGAGTGAACGTTTTCAAATGACGCAAAACCGTGGCACGAACTAAAAACGTGAAAATAAATTACGTGAATGACGAAGGATCGCGGGAGTCATTCGTTTTGAAGAAGGACGATTGCGATCTTGGGTTAAATATTATTTACGAACAATCGAGGAAAAGGAAAAACGGAGCGAATCGGCCGTAAAGTAGTCGGAAAGAGAGGGTCCGGGTAGCATTGTTGCAGTCGCGAAAGAAACGAAAAAATATTGCAAAAGGATACTCAGTATCAGCATTTTTGTTTGTGGGTCGAAAGCCAATACTTCGCCCTCGATTTCCTTGTTGTAACAAGTTTTACATGCCACAGTACTCCCAATGCTGAACCAGTCGCTGACGCCGGCCATTTTTCACTAAAAAACGACACACTGCGAATGGTCAACAATGCTGCCACATTTGTAACAAAGCCGCAAAAAAAATGTCTCAAGAAGCCCTATGAAGTTAGCAATTCAAAACCTCATAATTTCATGCAATCGATCGGCTTTGAGAGACAATGGCGCCGCGTGTACGGAGCCGCGAGTGTTTGGTGGCGGAAAATGGTTAATCAATGGACCGAGAGAGACAAATGAGAGGCGAATGCGTTTCCTTTCCGGTTCAAGAGTCGGTAGGAGATCGAAAATCGACAATGACCCCTTGATCGATTATGCGCCAGCTGTCGCAGGAACCGTCGGTTCTCACACCATGGTCTTACATACAGGTTTGCAACTCGACAGAATTTCAATGGTGGGGACGACCACGGTCTTACATACAGGTCTTGCAACTGAATCAAATATTGGTGGTGGAGGTGGTCGTCTTACTGTCGGCTCGTTAATTTCCTTGACCGCCGCTCGCATCGCTTCAATCAAATCATAGTCGAAACAGCGGAAGACGCATGTGGCAACAAAACCTCACTTAATCGGCTACTATAAAGTTTTACATAACCGTTAATAAAAAAATCACGTGTTTTTTTATGACGGTGATATCGTGCGGATTTTTACATAATAATGACGACTAATTCGTGTGCGGTTCCAACGTGTGATACTGGACGTCAGTTAGTAAAGGAAAAACGTTCGGTGTTTCGGGTTCCGTCGAATATCGAACGTCGTCAAAAATGGATCACTGCAATTCCAGGAATTTCTCAGCTCATGCCTTCGCAATTCGTGTGTGAGAAACATTTTCTCCAACGATACATTCTAAGAAAGTGGGTAAAACATGACTTAAACGGTCAAGTTATCGCAGAGGTAAGTTGATTTTATCTTTTTTTATTTATGTCTATTTACTTGTCTAGCCGCTATGACAAGTTCGCAGCGCCCCTCTTGTGGCTATAAGCCAAAGCTTATTGCCGACATTAAGCGTACCACCCCCACCACCTTCGTTGCAAGACCTGTATGTAAGACCGTGGGGACGACTCGCGCTTGAAAGCGTTCTTGGAGTCGCTGGTATCGAGGGATGTTTTCATCGTGACTGGATGTTCCATGTTAATATAAAAATGTTTCTTCTTATATAAATTGTTTCATCTCATGCGAAGAACAGGGCTCGAATATTCTGTCCTACCTCAAATAGACAAACGGGCTGTGACAATTAACGTGGCAGCATCATAGCTGCAAGATGACAATATGGGGCGGCACACCGTGCTACAACTATGGTGTATTTTGCTTCCGCGTTAAGCTTCAAATTTGCGACACAGTACATGGTTTGGCGAAATAAATGTTTAATGCAAGGATAGCAAGTTTGCAGCAAAATTACGCAACACTAACGTTCTGCAATAACGGTATTCATGCAGCAAACTCCAAATTTGGAATGATATTATCTTCACAGCACGTTTGAGTCATAAATTGAGCACGCTGTGATCATTCCGTTGCCGGCATATTTGGAACACGGGGTAACACTCCCTCGTCGGCGGAAACGAGGCACGCTATAGACTGCCAAAAATATTTAATTAAAATCAAATAGGTTTTTTCCTTGTCTCACGGCCTGCTACGATCCTATTTGTTGGAAATCAATTTTTTCATTCGTTTCAGCCATTCTTTTCAAATATTAGATATAGACAAATTAAATATATGAAGATTATATTCAATCCTTATTTGCTGACAATATACACGGCAAATTCGAGTGGACTATATATTATACATACGATATTATATGTACTATCTATTATGCATACAATATTTCATACATCCAAAATAAAATGAAAAAATTAAGTTACAGTTCTACCACAATCACCTTCTTGTGTCGACGAATTCGTCATTCCCTGGCCATCTCGAATGGCTTTTTTTCGAAAAAATAATTTCCCCTATACATGAAATGGAACCTAAGAGTTACCTATTTATAGCTACACATGCTGCCCCTACGCTACCGAGTGTTTGTAGCATCTTAGACGCAGATAGGGCATAAGACACCAAATGAATTCCTACAATTAATTGTCGTATCACATAAACTATATCAATCAGTTAATATCATTGTGATAATAACAGAGTTTCTTCGAATATCATGCTATGTATTTTTCAAACATCCTATATATGTGTGACACATATATGTATGTGTGTACACGCACGCACGCGCACACACACACACGCACGCACGCACGCACGCACGCGCGCACACACATACACACACACACACACACACACACACACACACACACACACACACACACACACACACCACCTCAAATATTTCCGTTGCTTTTAGAGTGACGAGATATCAAGAGTTCGATATCGAGAGTTAAAAGTTAAGTTGATTGATTTCGAAGGGCTGATACACTGGTGAAAGGCTCATTTTTTACCAAGGTCATAGTTTTTGCATTGTTAAGGTCATCAATGGTTTTTCAAATGGGAACATGTTTTTTTAATTAAGACGTTGTAGCTGTTATTCAGACGAATCCAACGACCTATGATATTATGACCTTGAAATTATTTTTTACTAAAATACACGTGCGAAAACGGAAAATCGTGATAACATTGACAATAAGAATATCCGAATAATGTAATTGAGTTTTTTGTGCAGAAAATTTATTGTAACAAATGTTTGAAGTGATGGCCATTAACCCCGACTCATTTTTGAAGACGTCGGATGAATTCCCTTGGCCTTCGAATAGTTTCCGGTGTGATAGCGGCGCAGGTTATCCAACGGATACAATAATATCAATAATCGGAGATGTTTCTGATGTTTGTAAATACTGGCACTTGAACGTAGTAAAACTGTAGTAGAGTGAAGAATGTTTACCATCTACAAATATTAGGACCAGTAGACAACTGTATCCATCCAAAGTAACATGTTATAACCGTATCGAAAATAGTATTGTACAGTCAAGCAGAGAAAGTGGAAATGATTCGGATTTATGGTGAGACCGACAGAAACTCTGTGGAAGGGCGAGAACTTTATGCAGATCGTTATCCTGACAGAAATCATCTTTCCCGTTGATGTTTCGATCGAATTATTCATTTATTCCGTGAAACGGGCAGTGTCAATCCACTCAAAAGGATACATCGCAAGATTAAAACAAACGAAGTAGCAGAGATTGCCGTTCTGGCTGCAGTAGTTCATGATTTGCAACTAAGTAGTCGGAAAATTGAGCGCTATTCCAGAATTTCCAAGGCGAGTGTTTTAAGAATATTAAGACGTCATAAACTTCATCCGTACCGTATTTCCTTGCATCAAGAGTTTCACGGTGCCGGTTTTGGAAATAGGGTTCAGTTCTGTGAATAGGCTCTGCGCCAGTTACAAGTGAATCTGAATTGTTTCAACGACGTTTTGTTTACTGACAAATCAACTTTTACTAACCATGAGCAGTTCAATATGCATAACATGCACTATTGGTCAATCGAAAATCCGAAGTGACTCCGGAAAATTGTGCACCTGCGTCCTTGATTGAGGACCGGATTATTGGACCATTTTTCATAGACGGCTATTTGAAGGGAAGGAAATACGTTGATTTTTTTAACAACACTTTGGGGGAACTTCTACAAGATGTCCCGTTAGCACAACGATGCTGAATGTGGTATCAACATGATGGCTGTCCAGCTCATTGGGCAGTTATAGCTCGCGAAATGTTAAACCGGAAATTTCCTGGACACTGGATTGGGAGAGGTGCAGGTGATCCCTTGGCCTGCTAGTTCGCCCGATCTAACGCCACTTGATTTCTTCCTATGCAGAGCGATAAAGGATCATGTTTACCATGATATTCCGACGACGCCAGCAAATATGTGAGAACGAATAGAGCCTGCGCCGCTATCACACCAGGAACTATATTCGAAGGTCAAGAAAATCATTCCTCCGACGGCTTAAAAAATGTGTTGAGGTTAATGGCCATCACTTAAAAAATTTGTTACAATAAATGTTCTGCATAAAAAATTTCATTTACATTATTCCGATATTCTTATTGTCAATACCATCACGATTTCCCGTTTTTACATGTGTATTTTGGTGAAAAATCATTTCAAGGTCATGATATCATAGGTTTTTGTATTCGTCTGAATGTCAGCTACAACGGCTTAATAAAAAAAACCTGTTCTCATTTAAAAAACCATTGATGACCTTGAGAACGCAAAAACTATGACCTCGACAAAAATGAATTTTTCACCACTGTATCAGTCCTTCGGAATCAATGAATTACCTGCGGACATTTTTTTCGTCACTCTAAAGGCAACGGAGATATTTGAGGTGACAGATAAAGACGAACCGTCAATTCAATCAAATAGAAAAATGTTTGGTTCTACGAAAATTCTATTTAGTATAAATTTAAAAAAAGGGTAATAGATACATTTAGTAGATTCTAAGGTGTTTTTGAACACATGAAACCGAATCACAAATTCAATAGTAATCAATAAAATATTTAGTTACTAGACGATATTAAAAAGATCTTCGATTTGCATCAATAAATATATTTAAAACATACAACTCCAATAATGAATGCAATAGAAAAAAATTTAATTGACGAAAAATCTGTCAAAATGTCTTCTAAAAAAATCATTTCGAAAGGCCAGGGAATGACGAATATGATACAAGATCATTGTGGTAGAAATTTAATATGAGAATTTCATTTTACTTTGGATGTATAAAATATTTTATGCATACAGTTGAAATAGATTAGAAACAAATAGGATCGTAGTAGGCCGTCAGACAAGGAAAGATCTATTAGATCTAAATTAAATTTTGATTTATTAAAAATAGCGTTAATTTATTTATTTATAATAGCGTGCCTCGTTTATGCTGACGAGTGTTACAGCGTGTTCCAAATATGTCGGCAACGCAACGTCACAGCGTGTCGTCGCTGTGCCCTCACCTTGCCGAAACGACGTATTCCAAAGTTTGTCTCAATGCTGCGACAACCTGCCTCGTTTGTACCGGCCACAAATCGTCGACAGATCGCCACAACGTACTCCAAATGTACGACCAATATTCTCTATTTTCGTACTGCAGCATTAACATTAGCATTCACGCAAGGATACATAATAGTGTGTCCCTAGAACACAGCTTAATGCAGCGGCAAAAGATGCCGTTTTTCCGTCACAACTTGCTCTCTCTTAGCGTAGTGTTGCCAATGCGTTGTCGACAAATTTCCCACTGGGGCGCGACTGTTCCCAGTAAGAAATTTAGCGACAACACATTGGCAACACCACGCCAAGCGAAAGCAAGTTGCAACGGAAAAATGGCATGCTTTGCCGCCTCCACGGTCTTACATACAGGTCATGGAGACTAGAGTAAAGGAGCCCGAACGCATATGGCGGAATCGTCGAAAAGTGATCGCGAAAGCAGTGCAGCCAGATCGCGCGCAAAAGTTACCCCCTCTCTAGTCTCTTGCGCGCCCATCACCCAATCATAGTAGCGCGTATCCGCGAGCGAGCGACGCTCGGACGACTTCGGGAAGAGCCGAGCGCCACCGAAGTTCCCCGACCGCGCCTTCGGCAGCTACACCAATACATGGACGCTGAGCACGTTCATGTGCGGCCAAGCCGAAACGAAGGATGCGAGGGAAAAAGCAATCTGACAATGAGCCCGACTCGCGCGTGACGTCACCCGACGGCACGAGCGAGGCTTTTAGATGATTTCAATGCTTATTTAGCTTTTGATTCTCTGCGTTATTAATGTATACAAAAAAATGTATCGCACACTCTCATCGCTTATTTTTTTCAGTTTATACGTTAATTTAAATATAATAGTAAATCTAAATTACAACTTATTTATCTTCTAAAATATTGTTTACGCTTTACTCACACCCGTCCTTATGCCAAATAAATTATAATTCATAAAAGTAAGCGGAAATATATTTATATTCGTATTATTATATTAATTCTCATAGCTCTCATAAGAAAACTCTCATATGAAAAAAACTTCAAAACTTTAGATTTCAACGAGCCAAGAACATACATCTTCACATTTTCAATCATGACGAATTTTTAAGAACAATATCATCACAAACACATCTGAACCAAAACAATATACATCACCTAAATTATTAAAACATAAATCAAACAACACAAAATCACAACATCTTATACTCAACTCTTACTAATAGACAACAGGATACAAATAATAATCTTTCCACTGATCCTCTGAATAATATAAATTCGACAATCACATCAAATAAAACGAAAGAATGGCTTATTAATCTCTCCAACATTGATACTCCGCTACACATTTCCACATTCTTGTCTCTAGGTGAAAAGTTTTGTTTTCCTTACCTCAAACTCTCAAACATAAAAACTCATATCCATAAATCAATCTCCGAACTTGAGTCCAAATTAGATTTTTTACTCGACAAACCTAGATAAATCGAAATTAGAACCAGATTCACTAAAATCTTAAACAAAATAAATATTCAACCTCATTTTCCAACACTAATCAAATTATAAAACACACGTCCTCATTCTTTAAAAACTACCCTCACTTTTAGTTACACGAGCTGACAAAGGAAATTCAAGAGTCATTCTTAACAAATCAGATTACATTACAAAAACTCATAATTTACTCGCAGATTCCTCAACTTACAAATTAACAAATAGAAATCCCATCAAAACTCTACAAAAAGGCATTAACAATAAATAGTCCAACACATAAACTAGCTGAATTTATACAATCTAAACTGTAGCATTTTGAAAATGTAAATATACGATTTATGAATAAAAGCTTATAATTTAATTTTTCTAAATCTACATGAATAACGAGAGTAGTATAGACGCCATTATTGATCTACCTGGATTTGAATTGTGAATATTGCAATCTTTTCAAATTGTTAGAGTTTATTTTTGTTACGAAATAGCTGCTGGATGTGATTTTTATCCGTAATCCGAAGCCATGACTACGCTTAAATGCAATACGTTCGTTTAAAAAAATTCAAATACAAAAAGTCCAGATAGCCATCTGTAAAAATTCAGTGACCGCGCCCATTTTTTTAGAGAAATTTTCTTTTATTAGTGCCCAACAATAGCACGAGAATCCAGAAGGAAACAGAAAATAATTTTTTTTTTTAATCAGTCTAATATATATATATATATATGTTTGTCACAAATGATAATACACACACACACACACACACACACACACACACACACACACACACACACACACACACACACACACACACACACACACACACACACACACACACACACACACACACACACATGTATACACTGCAGAACCAATAATTGAAATGAGGTGTTACGGTACAGGCAGATGTAGAGTATAGCGACGATTAGCTCTGTCTTTTTTCAATACCTCCGTCTGCCTCCGTACCGCACTTCACCGCCAACTCTTTTAAGATAGCAGCGCGCCTAGCGGCCAGTGTAGTAACAAATTTTCGTCAGTAAGCGACCCTCCTCATCCGTCGGAGTTTCCAGACCTGTATATAAGACCGTTGTCGCGGCCCAATAGGCGATGGTTGCTGCCAGTCGTGTGCGATATGCGCGTGGTATATCTGTGTGCATGTTTCCCATGCGAGATCGCCGCCAGTGGGAAAACTGATGCACCAGATTTTCAGGATTATCTATAATATTTTGAGCCTCGCTGATACAATTTTGCTAATTTTATGTGTAAAAAATCTAAATACCAATTTCTCCCCTATCTTTCCATGAAATCAGTTGAAACGGCGCTCAAAATGTGTTTTTCTACTGTCGAGAGCCTGTCGGTCTTTAGGTTCGATACCG
Organism: Ophion obscuratus; assembly: GCA_964007375.1. Taxonomy (NCBI): domain Eukaryota; kingdom Metazoa; phylum Arthropoda; class Insecta; order Hymenoptera; family Ichneumonidae; genus Ophion; species Ophion obscuratus. The sequence continues at coordinate 47,083,106 of OZ023315.1, forward strand.
CTCCTCGGCTGCAAGAGTGGGAATAGCGATACAATAAGTTTTCGGAAGACGAACTTCTTGCGAATAAAATTTCATGTAAAAATAATTTTTTATTGAGCAAAATCCAATTCCTGATATTGTTGAAATATATTTCTAAGCCAGGAAATGATATCAATAGTTATCATTTTTGCAATTGTACATAAATATATGGCAATTTTATTCAAGAAAAAATAACCCATAAACTTGGCAATAGCGTCCGCTTCGGCCATTAGCACGACTGGCTAACGCTAAAGCGTTGTTGGCTCCTGTAATGTTTGAATGCCAGAAACGGTAACGGTACATCAGCGCTATCCAGGCATAGGAAAATAATCCCAAAGTGTATTCACAAATATCGCCTGTCTGCCCTAGTGTGCGGACGTGGCAATCACTGTCGAGACCACGGTCTTACATACAAGTCTGGAAACTCGATGAAATTCGGCCGGTAGGGGTGGTTCCACTATTGAAACAGAAATCGAGGTGTCGCTCGTATCGAGGAGTGAGTTTTGACAGCGAACACATTACCTGAATATAGTCGTCGAGTAACCGCGAAGTAATGCCGAAGTCCTGCATAGTACCGGAGTGCAATAAAGCTTACAGAAGCTTAAAAGTGAAACTATCAATGTTTTGCAGCTATACAAACTTCTGTCAGTATATAGCGTGATTAAGCCTTCAAAACATGGTAATTGTACCACTACAGAACGACCTGAGCCGCAGATTTTGATATCGCTAAGCGATCTGAAATCTTTGAGTGGCGAAAAATCGGAACTCAAAATAGTCAAGTACCGTGACGAAGTTCGACAAAAATTAGACGCCGTTTCAGATCACGGAGAATGGGAGACCGACGATGTCATCGAGTACCCTTTCGATCACGATTAAACCCTTCCTCTGGCTATATAGACTGTATAGTTTATTGCACAACAGGTTTTTTATTATACTATATACTTTGTCCTTGGAGTGCCATATTTCAGGTGTTTACATTTTATTTTTTTTAAAGGAAACGAGTAAAGCTTTTTGAGTGCGGTTTTTTTCTTACTTTTATTCATGATATACAGAACGTTAAAAAATTTTTTTTGAAAGAAAAACGAAAATGGCGGCCGTTACAGCTCCGCGAAAACAGGTCCTCAAATCGCGGGAGGTAAACGGCTGACATCACTGCCCCCCTCTTTGTTGATCTGAAACACAAATTCAAAGCATATTATCAATCTGTGACCCTTTGGTCATGCAATGACGGATGGGTTTTTCGTTTAGTACAAATTTCGGAAAATGGCGGCAATTAAAAAGAATCGAATTTTCGCGTTTTTTTTCGCATAAAAAGATAAATAATAAATGTAAAAATGTATCTACCGAAAAAACGATCCGTCATTCCGTCAGCCATTTTTAAAACGTGTTTTCGAGAAAAACGCCTTTAAAGTTTTGTAATGTGTTTACACAAATGTGTTTATAATTACCGCTAGTCGGCAATGCCTGGTCCATAGAGGCATCCCTCCTCTTCTTCTAGCTGCTCATGTTGAGCCGCTAACATCTCCCGCTAAATTTCAAGGAATTTCGGAAAATGGCGGCAATTAAAAAGAATCGAATTTTCGCGTTTTTTCGCATAAAAAGACAAATAATAAATGTAAAAATGTATCTACCGAAAAAACGATCCGTCATTCCGTCAGCCATTTTTAAAAACGTTTTTTTCGAGAAAAACGCCTTTAAAGTTTTGTAATGTGTTTACACAAATGCATTTATAATTACCGCTAATCGGCAATGCCTGGTCCATAGAGGCATCCCTCCTCTTCTTCTAGCTGCTCATGTTGAGCCGCTAACATCTCCCGCTAAATTTCAAGGACAAAGTCTCCGTTAACTCCACGGTAGCCGTAGAATAAACTAACAACCTCATAGCACGATGGTAGAATCGTCGAAATCATCATCCCAGTACAAATAATTGTTTTTAATTCTTTCGCTACTATTAATTACAGGTGATAATTTAAATAATATATATTTATCTAACATTATCGGTTTTATGTCTATCACGTTTGATGCGTTCCTTTTTACTGGGGCGTGAGTTAAATTTAAATAGAATCTTAGATTTGAACGCATTTTTTTGCACTTCGCAGTGTTTATGTTCTGTGTTTGTCAATAAATTAATATAACCATAACGTGCATACTTTCAGGGTACTTATGCAAGCAAGTTCTGACGAGATATGATGCGTGTGTCATCTGTCACATAGGGGTCTGCTTGAGTTCTACTAGCTCACCTGCTCTTTCTAAATTGGTGGATATGAAATCTTGTGGCGGGTTAATCCATGCCAATTCAAAATTCTTTAATTTAATACACTACGTTGAAACGTGTTTTGCCAAGCATTCCTCAAAGGTTAACGTGTTTGATTTAACACTCGAAGATGTATAACGGGAAGTTTTCCTTTCCATGTAAAAAACATGGTTCGGATGTTTTATTATACGCGATAATTTATTACATTAGGTTGCGCATGAGGCAAAAAGCCCTTCAAGAAAATATGACAAAAAACAAAATTTGTCGTAAAAAAAGATGTCTAAATTGACAAACCAATGAACGAACGATCAACAAAAAGTAAATAAAGGTTTGGTTTTTTTCGTTATTTTGTACATTTCACCCCCCCCCCCCTCCCTGCATAACGATAATGACTAAAAATCGTCCTTATTGCTATTATAAGACGCCATTATTTGAATTCTAAGGGATAAATAATTGTTATTATATGATTGATAAACGGGAAATTATATTTGCGCTGTAATATAAAATGCTATCGCCGTATATAGTATTAGGAAAAACAACAGATGATGAACACGTTGTAAGGGTGAAACTTGACACCTTCTAGACTAAGTCACCCGGTGACGCGATACATTTTTTCCCCACCAGACAACCAATGTATAATGCGTATCCCGAATAATATATAAGAGCGTCTTGGAGATCGAGATAGATTGATTCATTCACTCAGAGAGATTCATTCCGATTCATACATTATCGTTGTTGCACGAGCATAGTAGCCGAGCTAAGTGCGATTTTCCAGCGTAATCCTGCTCCAGAAAATGCTCATCGGTCATCGAAAAGAACATTTTATCAACTTTGATTATGCACTTTGATTGACGTCTACAATCCAGCCGTTATCGTCGAGGAAGAGTCTCGAGGCGGCGCATCATATTACAATCGACGGACATCCAGAAGAAACAATCAAGGCCAGCGCTTCGTCATACCATTGTAATCAATAAAATAAAGGAGAACTCTTCGATAGGCGACAACGACCTCTTTTTTTAAAAACATATATGTTCACCCAACAGTGTAACATATAAATTGGTGGCAGCGGTGGGTTTCGAACCCACGCCTCCGAAGAAACTGGTGCTCAAACAATAAAGAGCACTTTGAACTCAATCTGTGGATGTCAAAAAAAAGAAGATCAACGAAAACTGGTGAAAGTCAAGGATCCCAAAGAAGAAAACACGTGCTGTGAAATCTCAACGGGATATCCAATTCATTATCATAAAGTTGACTTCAAGACATCCTTACACACACATCCGATTCAACCTGTGATGGTCAACGGAACACCTGAGGGATATCCAACGACGACTCATCGAATCGAAGGTTACATGTGAAACCATCGAGGACCCGTAAGGAGCATCCTGAGGAAACATCTCGAAGGAATCATTACGTAACGGTCATCAAAGAAGGGCATCGACTACTGATCAAGAAAAGAGGGGGTCATCACGGAAGATTAACAGCCCATCCAAATGATTATGAATCTGACATAACTGACGACGAAGGTGAGACTGGCCATGTAACATCGCTAAAAGAATCATTAATTACAATATCTGAATTTGATGGCGAAAATATGCCTGTAGAAACATTTATTTATCAAGTTGAAAGTGCTAAAAAGAACACAGATCGAAACAAACAAAGTCTTCTACTTGCAATGATTTTAGGATCAAAATTGAAAGGAAGAGCAAAAGTAGAAGTTAGAGCGGATAATATTGATAATTTTACTGAATTAAGAAATATCTTGCGAACTAATTATGGTAGTCACGACGTTTTAACTGTTTTTCAACGCCAAAGGATGAACTGTAGACAAAAACAAAAAGAATCGATTAATGAATATTCACAACGATTTATGAGAATACATGATTTGGCAATGAAATCAATTTTTAATAAAACGTCTATTCCACAAAGTCATAAAACAGTCCTAATCGATGAAGAAAAGAAAAAGGATCTTACAGATTTCCTAGAAGAATTAGAAAAAGAAATTCGTTTAGATGTAAAAACCGAACACCCAAACAATATTAGAGAAGCGATTACTTCCGCAATCAAAGCCGAAATAACTTCCAAAACGCGTATAATGAATAATTGGTCAGAAAAAACTTATCAAGGGTTCAAGTCAATATCAAAGTCACAAAAATAAAAACAAAAGCGACAAAATATTCACGAAAGGTTTTCAAAAGGTGTGTTATTATTGTAAAAAACCAGGACACGTACTTTCAGAATGTAAGAAAAAACAATTTGACAACAAACACTTTAACAAACGGGATTTTCAAAATGCTCATCAAAACTCCAAAGATCCTCCTCAAATCCATCATGTCCAAGAGAACGAACAAATATGACAAGAATTTGCAGTATCCGAAACAAAGAATGTAAACTCGCTCACGTTCTTTTAAAATTAGACGACACCAAAGAGGGAATATTTTTGATTGATCCAGGTTCCACAATACCATTAATAAAAAAGAAATTATTGAATGATCCGACAAAAATAATCAAGAATGGAAAAAGAATTACGACAATTGCAAATGAAACCTTGAAAACGGTAGGAATAATTGAAACAAGATTATTTTCCCAACCAGTCGAACTTCACGTAATCCCTTCAAATCTACCAATGAAATAAGATGGATTAATTGGATTAAATTTACTTGAACAATTTGAAGCAAAATGGGATATGGGTAAGCACATACTTCAATTTGGACCAAGAATGTATACGAAGAATCCACCAAAAAGAGAAACGAATATGCCCGCACGGGCTGACTGTTTACGTACATTTGACATTGAAGGAATTTTGAACGGACATGCAAAAATAGAGTTGAAAGATTACGATGTATTGGTAAATGTTCAAAACGGACAAGCCACATTTCCTATTCCTAATTGGACTGACAAAGACGGTTGTACGAGAAAATTAAAAGCCGAACTGATTAACCATCTGGATATTAAAAATTATGAGATACCTGAAATAACAAATAAAAGAGAAAAGTTACTCGTTGAAAACACTCGAGTAAATCACATTAAAGAAGGAATAGAACATTCAATAGACCTAACTGACGAAAAACCAATTCACACGAAGCAATATAGATATCCACCCATCCACCAAGAGGAAATTAAAAGACAAATCAAAGAAATGTTTGAGAAAGGAATAATTCGAGAAAGTGATTCACCGTTTAAGGCTATGTTCACATGGACGCGCGGCACCGCGCGAATGGCTCACCGCGCGGTACAAAACTCAATGAAAACAACGTTAGCGTCAGTGCAGCCAGATCGCGCGCAAAAGTTACCCTCTCTCTAGTCTCTTGCGCGCCCATCACACAATCATAGTAGCGCGTGTCCGTGAGCGAGCGACGCTCGGACGTCTTCGGGAAGAGCCGAGCGCCACCGAAGTTTCCCGGCCGCGCCTTCGGCAGCTACACCAACACATGGACGCTGAGCACGTTCATGTGCGACCAAGCCGAACCGAAGGATTCGAGGGAAAAAGCAATCTGAGCACGACTCGCGCGCGACGTCACCCGACGGCACGAGCGAGGCTTTTAGATGATTTCAATGCTTATTTAGCCCTTGATTTTCTGCGTTATTAATGTATAAAAAAATGTATCGCACACTCTCATCGCTTATTTTTTTCAGTTTATACGTTAATTTAAATATAATAATAAATCTAAATTACAACTTATGTATCTTCTAAAATATTGTTTACGCTTTACTCACACCCGTCCTTATGCCAAATAAATTATAATTCATAAAAGTAAGCGGAAATATATTTATGTTCGTATTATTATATTAATTCTCATAGCTCTCATATGAAAACTCTCATAAAAAACACTCTAATGAAAAAATCCAAAAAACTTCAAAACCTTAGATTTCAACGAACCAAGAACATACATCTTCACATTTTCAATCATGACGAATTTTTAAGAACAATATCATGTCAAACACATCTTAACCAAAACAATATACATGACCTAAATTATTAAAACATAAATCAAACAACACAAAATCACAACATCTTATACTCAACCCTTACTAATAGATAACAGGACACAAATAATAATCTTTCCACTGATCCTCTGAATAATATAAATTCGACAATCACATTAAATAAAACGAAAGAATGGCTTATAAATCTCTCCAACATTGATATTCCGCTACACATTTCCACATTCTTGTCTCTAGGTGAAAAGTTTTGTTTTCCTTACCTCGAACTCTCAAACATAAAAAATCATATCCACAAATCAATCTCCGAACTTGAGTCCAAATTAGATTTTTTACTCGACAAACCTAGACAAATCGAAATTAGAACCAGATTCACTAAAATCTTAAACAAAATAAATATTCCAACATCATTTTCCAACACTAATCAAATTATAAAACACACGTCCTCATTCTTAAAAAACAACCCTCAACTTTTAGTTACACGAGCTGACAAAGGAAATTCAACAGTCATTCTTAACAAATCAGATTACATTACAAAAACTCATAATTTACTCGCAGATTCCTCAACTTACAAATTAACAAATAGAAATCCTATCAACACTGGCATTGACCATATTCTCTCCAGATGGAAAACCCTAAAAATCATTAATGAAACAAAATACGAATAATTAAAAGCTGAAAATTGCAACTTATTTCGTCTCTATTGGCTGCCAAAAATTCATAAAAATAATTATCCACTTCGTCCAATAATATCATCAATAAACAGTCCAACGCATAAACCAGCTGCATTTATACAATATAAACCTTCTAAATTAATCAATACGACTAATTCACACGTCAAAGATAGTTTCCACCTAAAACATTCACTTTCTAACATCTCAATGCCCCTCAACTACAAATTGGTCTCGTTTGATGTTCTTTCTCTCTATACCAACATCCCATTACAACTTGTTATTCAAAGCCTTCAAAAAAGATCAAATCTATTTTCAAAAACATTTCCTTTAAACGAAATAATTAAAGCCATAGAATACATCATGTTCTCAAATTTCTTTACATTTCAAAATAAAGTTTACCAACAAATCTCAGGGTTACCAATGGGCTCGCCTCTGGCTCCAATACTATCTAACATTGTCATGATTGATCTTGAAATAAATTGTCTGGAAAAATTAAAATTTTCGTTACCACTATATAAAAGATATGTTCATGATATTATTATTGCTCTACCAACAGACAAAATTGAATACACCAATAAGATTTTTAACTCATATAACTCAAAATTACAATTTACATCAGAAAATGAAGTAGATAAGAAATCCTGTTTCTTAATATACTTTTAATCCATAAACAAAATTCAATTATCACAAATTGGTATAGGAAACCAACTTGGTCAGGCAGATTCATAAATTTATTTTCACACCACCCACTTTCCCAAAAAAACCATAATTTACATGCTAGTTGACAGAGCAATAAAATTATCTCATCCTTCATTTAACAAAGAAAACCTCAAACTTATTAGTAACAAGATGACACAAAATTGCTATTCGATCTCTTTCACAGAAAAAATAATAAAACACCGACTTTCCACAATCAACAATCAAAAAAAAAAAATAACAACAGTTTGGATTCTTCCAGACTAATAAATGTTCCTTACACCAAAAAAAACATCCATCATCAACTAATTCGTCTTTTCCAACAATACAACATAACATTAGTCACAAACAATAAACACAACATTTCATCGATTACTGGCTCCACCAAAGACAAAATAAATCACAACCAAAAATCCAACATAGTTTACAAAATCGATTGTAAGGATTGCAATGCCACATACATCGGCCAAACCAAAAGATACCTTGAAACCAGAATAAAAGAACATAAAAATAGCCTAAAACATACTACCACAATACACACAGCCTTAGCACAACATGCAATAGAACAAAAACATCCCTTTCAATTCGACAATGTAAAAATTTTGAACAATGAAAATTGGCTCAAAAAAGACCCTAGGAATGATCCAAAGTAAGGCGCACTCCAACGTCATAAATTTTAGAACTGACATACAACAACTAAGCTCGATCTATAACTCTATTATATAACTATTAAAATATTTTACAATACTTTAGTTGACATAACAATTTTAAAATTATTGACACTATAACTTAATTTTAAATACTCTTAATATGACGCACCAATTTTATTTCTCTTGACACGTCACTGCCTAAAGGATCTTTCTCCCCCGATTCGCAAAATAAAGACTCTAATAAGCTTCACGAAATAAGACACCACTCAGTCTCTCTCGAACTCTCCGTGATCACACAACTCAATATGTAACTGAGTAATGTAAATTTCGAGTTTTTGTTTATTTTGGAAGAAAATTTTTAAAGTCTTAAACTCAATAGGTAATCATCACAGTCATTTGATACTTTATTAAAATTTATTTTAAATCAATCACGTACATTAAATTTTCACAAATTTTAAATTTCAAATCTCAAATCACGTACATTAAAGATGGTCCCGTTGGTAGCGTTCCTAGCTTAGGGGCGCGGGATCGTTCCCCGCGCTCAGTGCTTTTCTGTTTTTTTTTTATTATTATTTTCTTTTTGTATGGGGCGAATTGTTTATAAGTGAAACACGCTCATTGAAAGAACATTATTCTGAAAATAGGAAAACTGCTCATGATGTTTTACGATTAAATTTTTTCATTAATCAATCATTAATTTCATTAATTAATCGTTATTTTAAAAGACAGTATTTATGGAAGTAAGTACTGTTGTGCTGGAGTATACTCAACAGATGGAAGAATTTATCGTTTGTTAGCGATTTTTATCATCTGTAAGGGATTAATAATTATAAGAAAGTTTTGTGTTTTATTTGTGAAAATTTAATGTACGTGATTGATTTAAAATAAATGTTAATAAAGTATCAAATGACTGTGATGATTACCTATTCAGTTTAAGACTTCAAAAATTTTCTTCCAAAATAAACAAAAACTCGAAATTTACATTACTCAGTTACATATTGAGTTGTGTGATCACGAAGAGTTCGAGAGAAACTGAGTGGTGTCTTAATTTCCTGAAGCTTATTAGAGTCTTCATTTTGCGAATCGGTGGAGAAATATCCTTTAGGCAGTGACGTGTCAAGATAAATAAAATTGGTGCGTCATATTAAGAGTATTTAAAATTAAGTTATAGTGTCAATAATTTTTAAATTGTTATGTCAAGTAAAGTATTGTAAAATATTTTAATAGTTATATAATAGAGTTATAGATCGAGCTTAGTTGTTGTATGTCAGTTCTAAAATTTATGACGTTGGAGTGTGCTTTACTTAAATCATTTCTAGGATTAGTCTTTTTTGAGCGAATTTTCATTGTTCAAAGTTTTTTCATTGTCGAATTGAAAGGCATGTTTTTGTTCTATTGCATGTTGTGCTAAGGCTGTGTGTATTGTGGTAGTATGTTTTAGGCTATTTTTATGTTCTTTTATTCTGGTTTCAAGGTATCTTTTGATTTGGCCGATGTATGTGGCATTGCAATCCTTACAATCGATTTTGTAAACTATGTTGGATTTTTGGTTGTTATTTATTTTGTCTTTGGTGGAGCCGGTAATCGATCAAATGTTGTGTTTATTGTTTGTGACTAATGTTATGTTGTATTGTTGGAAAAGACGAATTAGTTGATGATGGATGTTTTTTTTTGGTGTAAGGAACATGTATTAGTCTGAAAGAATCAAAACTGTTGTTATTTTTTTTTTATTGTTGATTGTGGAAAGCCGATGGTTTATTATTTTTTCTGTGAAAGAGATCGAATAGCAATTTTGTGTCATCTTGTTACTAATAAGTTTGAGGTTTTCTTTGTGAAATGAAGGATGAGATAATTTTATTGCTCTGTCAACTAGCATGTAAATTATGGCTTTTTTTGGGAAAGTGGGTGGTGTGAAAAGAAATTTATGAATCTGCCTGACCAGGTTAATTTCCTATACCAATTTGTGATAATTGAATTTTGTTTATGCATTAAAAGTATATCAAGAAACGGGATTTTTTATCTACTTCATTTTCTGATGTAAATTGTAATTTTGAGTTATATGAGTTAAAAATCTTTCTGGTGGATTCAATTTTGTCTGTTGGTAGAGCAATAATAATATCATGAACATATCTTTTATATAGTGGTAACGAAAATTTTAATTTTTCCAGACAATTTGTTTCATGATCGATCATGACGATGCTAGATAGTATTGGAGCCAGAGGTGAGCCCATTGGTAACCCTGAGATGTGTTGGTAAATTTTATTTTGAAATGTAAAGAAAGTTGAGAACATGATGTATTCTATGGCTTTAATTATTTCGTTTAAAGGAAATGTTTTTGAAAATAGATTTGATCTTTTTTGAAGGCTTTAAATAACAAGTTGTAATGGGATGTTGGTATAGAGAGAAACAACATCAAACGAGACCAATTTGTAGTTGAGTGGAATTGAGATGTTTGAAAGTGAATGTTTTAGGTGGAAACTATCTTTGACGTGTGAATTAGTCGTATTGATTAATTTAGAAAGTTTAGATTGTATAAATGTAGCTGGTTTATGCGTTGGACTGTTTATTGATAATATTATTGGACGAAGTGGATAATTATTTTTATGAATTTTTGGGAGTCAATTGAGACGAAATAGGTTGCAATTTTCAGCTTTTAAGTATTCGTATTTTGTTTCATCAATAACTTTTAGGGTTTTCCATCTGGAGAGAATATTGTTAATGCCTTTTTGTAGAATGTTGATGGGATTTCTATTTGTTAATTTGTAAGTTGAGGAATCTGCGAGTAAATTATGAGTTTTTGTAATGTAATCTGATTTGTTAAGAATTACTGTTTTCAGCTCGTGTAACTAAAAGTTGAGGGTTGTTTTTTAAGAATGAGGACGTGTGTTTTATAATTTGATTAGTTTTGGAAAATGATGTTGGAATATTTATTTTGTTTAAGATTTTAGTGAATCTGGTTCTAATTTCGATTTGTCTAGGTTTGTCGAGTAAAAAATCTAATTTGGACTCAAGTTCGGAGATTGATTTGTGGATATGAGTTTTTATGTTTGAGAGTTTGAGGCAAGGAAAACAAAACTTTTCACCTAGAGACAGGAATGTGGAAATGTGTAGCGGAATATCAATGTTGGAGAGATTTATAAGCCATTCTTTCGTTTTATTTAATGTGATTGTTGAATTTACATTATTCAGAGGATCAGTGGAAAGATTATTATTTGTGTCCTATTGTCTATTAGTAAGGGTTGAGTATAAGATGTTGTGATTTTGTGTTGTTTGATTTATGTTTTGATAACTTCGGTGATGTATATTGTTCTGGTTCAGATGTGTTTGACATGATATTGTTCTTAAAAATTCGTCATGATTGAAAATGTGAAGATGTATGTTTTTGGTTCGTTGAAATCTAAGGTTTTGAAGTTTTTTGGATTTTTTCATATGAGAGCTATGAGAATTAATTTAATAATACGACCATAAATATATTTCCGCTTACTTTTATGAAATATAATTTATTTGGCATAAGAACGGGTGTGAGTAAAGCGTAAACAATATTTTAGAAGAAACATAATTTTTCATTTAGATTTATTATTATATTTAAATTAACGTCTAAACTGAAAAAAGAAGCGATGAGAGTGTGCGATACATTTTTTTATACATTAATAACGCAGAGAATCAAGGGCTAAATAAGCATTGAAATCATCTAAAAACCTCGCTCGTGCCGTCGGGTGACGTCACGCCCGAGTCGTGCTCAGATTGCTTTTTCCCTCGAATCCTTCGGTTCGGCTTGGTCGCACATGAACGTGCTCAGCGTCCATGTGTTGGTGTAGCTGCCGAAGGCGCGGCCGGGAAATTTCGGTGGCGCTCGGCTCTTCCCGAAGACGTCCGAGCGTCGCTCGCTCACGGACACGCGCTACTATGATTGTGGTGATGGGCGCGCAAGAGACTAGAGAGGGGGTAACTTTTGCGCGCGATCTGGCTGCACTGGTTAGCGTCTACATGGACGCGCGGTACCGCGCGGCACCGCGCGGTTCTCGACGCTCCTCTTGTACCGCGCGGCGTCGCGCGGTACAAGATGTGCGGGCCTGTGTGGATATGTTCACTTGACCGCGCCGCACCGCGCGGTTCTCGACGCCGCGCGCTACAAGATCTGCAAGCCGGTATATAGCTATGTTCACATGGACCTATACTATGTGAACTATACTACCGCGCGGTACCGCGAGCTCATGTGAACGTTACTGCCGCGCGGTACCGCGCGGCAACGCGCGGTCATGTGAACTTAGCCTAATTCACCGTTATGGATTGTACCAAAAAAGTCTGATGCATTCGGTAAAAAGAAATGGCGTATAGTAATTGATTATCGGAAAATTAATGACAAAACTAATCAAGACGCTTATCCCTTGCCAAATATTGACGAAATTTTAGATAATTTGGGAAACGCTAAATACTTTTCTGCTTTCGATCTTGCATCCGGTTTTCATCAAATTGGATTAAAAGAAAAGGATAAAATAAAGACAGCATTTTCAAAAAAGATGGTCATTATGAATACAATAGAATGCCTTTTGGATTAAAGAACACAGCCCCGACATTTCAAAGAATGATGAACAAAGGATTACAAGTATTAATTGGTAACGACTGTTTTGTGTATATGGACGATGTCATTGTATTCGGAAAAACTTTAAAAGAACACAACAAAAATCTAGAGACTTCTCCAAAGATTCAGAGACGTCGAATTAAAACTACAACCCGATAAATGTGAATATTTAAAACCAGAATTAGCATATTTGGGTCAGGTCATCTCAAAAGAAGGAATTAAACCAAATACTGAACGGATCGAAAAATTGTAAATTATTCAAAACCGAAAAATCAAAAAGAAATCAAACAATTCCTGGGGCTCATGGGCTATTATCGAAAATTTATTAAAGACTTTTCAAAGAAAGCATTACCTTTGACAAATCTATGAAAGGAAAAAACGATCTGGCAATGGATAACCGAAGAAGAAAGTGCCTTTACAACATTAAGAAACGCACTATGTTCAGAACCTATCATGACGTATCCCGACTGGAACAAACCGTTTATATTATCGACAGACGCTAGTGGAACAGGTGCAATATTGTCTCAAGGAGAATTAGGAAAAGACAGACCCGACTCATACGCTTCAAGAACGTTAAATGCGGCTGAACAAAACTATCCAACAACAGAAAAAGAGTTACTTGCAATTGTTTGGGCAGTAAAGTACTATCGACATTTTCTGTATGGAAGAAAATTTAAAATCATCACGGATCATAAACCACTCATTTGGTTAATGAATTTGAAAAACCCCTCTTCACGGCTAATGAGATGGAAATGGAAATTGAAGGAATATAACTTCGAAATCATACACAGAAAAGGAAAGGCAAACGTAGATGCTTTGTCCCGGATAAATGTTTTGGAAAACGAAATCCCTGATCCTTTAGATGAATTCCCGAATGAAACATTTCCAAGTTATGACGACTATCAAGAGGAAAAGAATTCATATCGAAGATCTGAAAATATATTTTATAAAGAAGGAAGAACAAACAAAAATGGTCTAGTAATAACGGATAATTTAAACGAGAAAGGATTAATAATCGACCCTAATGACGATGAAATCGTTTGACACGCGGAACTAAAAACGCGAATCCCTAATCGCGACTCTATTGAAATTAGAATAAAGGATCCAAGACTTCGAGCACTGGTACTCGAGATGATCGAATATATTTACACAAAATTAAATCCAGAAAAAGATTTAATGATTTTGAAAAAGAAAAAATAATCAAGGAATTTCATGAATCAACTATTGGAGGACACAACGGATCATAAAAGACAATAGAAAAATTGAGACAGAAATATAATTGGATTGGAATGACGAAAGACGTAGAAAGAGTAATTCAACGATGTCAGACGTGTCAAAAAGAAAAATTAACCTCACAAGTAACAAGACCTAATCCAGGAAATCCTGACATCCCGATAAATCCCAACGACAAAGTGTCATTAGATGTAATGGGGCCCCTTCCAGCAAGCCATGGCCATAAATATATATTGGTTGTACAGGACTACCTTACGAGATATTTGGTAATAGCTCCGCTCAAAACAAAGAATTCGCAAGAAGTACTTCCCGTGAAAAACGACGCAACCGACCCAACCTCGAGCCAGCGTCACGCCAATCACTGTCTACCATTGGCCGATGAACGGCAGCACTACCGGTTTAGTGTTGCGCCACGGTAGGAGTGATCTCTTCGGCCCAACGCTGGGATGTACGGTTGGCCAATAGTAGGCTTACCGGAAATCCTAACAGTTGGCCGGGTATTGGCCCAACGTTGGGCGAAAAACGACGCAAGCGACCCAACCTCGAGCCAGCGTCACGCCAATCATATTCTACCATTGGCCGATGAACGGCAGCACTACCGGTTTAGTGTTGCGCCACGGTAGGAGTGATCTCTTCGGCCCAACGCTGGGATGTACGGTTAGCCAATGGTAGGCTTACCGGAAATCTTAACAGTTGGCCGGGTATTGGCCCAACATTGGGCTAAAGAGATCACGATCATTGGCTGACGGTTGGCCCATAGTAGGGCTAAGGTCGGCTTCATATTGTTGGCGCAATATTCGGGCTAGCGTTGGCCCAGTGTAGGGTTGTCAAAATAACCTCAATTTTTCTTTCAGAGACAATGCATCGGTCCTTATTTCCGCACATGGATTAGATTCAGAAGTTTCTGTGCTCGATGATTGCTCATCGGGAGAGTTATTAGATTCACTAAACTCGTTATGCACAATCACTTCGTGGAATGTTTCCAAATTTGTTTCACTATTTATTACTTGTCCTTTTCTTTCGTTGCCTCTGATCCTAACCTGCTGTAAAGAGTCTTCTAATTTTTCTCGTCGTTTTAACACTCGGCGTTTCTTAATACTGTCATAATACCTCGGCATTTTTTTAATACACCACAAAACTAGTATAAATCAATTTTATTTTTAATAAACTGAATTTCAGATAAGAGTAATGAGTTTTTATTATCACAGGACGTAGAAAATTGCGTGCAGCGATGATAAAAAAATATATAATAACCCAACGAACACCCAACCTTGGGCCAAATATCGATTACCAACTGTCAGCCAACTATCGGGTCCCAGTGTTGGCCCCGAACGTGGGCCAATCGGTTGATCATGGGTTTGCCAGTCTACAATTGAAGCTCGGCACACCATCGAAGAGCCAACGCTGGGCCAGTACTAATTAATGACCATCGGTCAATCGTCGGGGCGAGCGCAGGCCCTGAATCTGAGCCAATCGTTTGACCGTGGTTTTGCCAATGCTTTTTTACGTATATACGTATACACGTTTATACGTAAAAAAATTCTTGTATAGTCCATACACACACACACACACACACACACACACACACACACACACACACACACACATATATATATATTACGTATATACGTATACACGTAAAAAAGCATTCTTGTATATATGTATGGAATATACCGTTTAAAGCCAGTGTTGGGCCAGGATTGGCAATTCGTCAGTTTGCCATGCTAAAAATAAGCGTTGGCAAAACCACGGTCAAACGATTGGTTCAGACTCAGGGCCTGCGCACGCCCCGACAATTGGCCGACGGTCATTAATTAGTGCTGGCCCAGCGTTGGCTCTTCGATGGTGTGCCGAGCTTCAATTCGAGACTGGCAAACCCACGATCAACCGATTGGCCCATGTTCGGGGCCAACACTGGGACCCGATAGTTGGCTGACAGTTGGTAATCGATATTTGGCCCAAGGCTGGGTGTTCGTTCGTTTGCCATGCTTCAAATGAGCACTGGCAGAATCATGGCCCGTATAAAGGACCAACACTGGGTATTGGTGGTTGGTGCTGAATATCGTACCAAGCGTCGGCCGCATGTTAAGCGCCGGCAAATTTTTCACGGGGAGAGATATGATGGAGGAGAGACTCTATTTATCAGATTCAATCGTAAAAGCAGGAGCAATGTATGGAGTGGAGATATGGGGAATGGGAGAGATAAGCGTATTTGTAAAAATACAGAGCAGGTATTGTAAGATGGTATTAGGGGTGGACAGAACGATGCCAAATTATATGTGGAGGAGAGAGTTAGGAGTACTTGCTATGGAATATGTGATAAGGGAAAGAGCGACGAGATATATTAGAGAAGTGATGAGAATGGATGAGAGAAGGTTGGCCAAAAATTTGTTTACTAGACGAAGTTAGAGCGATAACAAACGGTAACCCGTCAAAATGGGGGAAAAACCTGATGAAGGTATTAAGAGAAATGGAGATAGAAGATATAATAACAATGATAAGGGAGCAAAAAGAAGTAAAAAATAGACGAAAGGATACAAGAGGGACTGGAAAACTTAAAAAACAGCATCTTTAGGAGGGAAGAAGAAAAAATTAGAAAATCGACGTATAGCGATAAGTATAAATATTAGGGTGTGCGGAAAAAAATCGATACTTTTTTTTTCGGTTGCATCCACCAAAAAAAGGTGAATTAAGGTACAAAATGAAGAATCCTCGAAGGAGAGCTCACAAAAAAATTATTTCGAATGGCGCATTGCATTTGAATATTTTCCATAAGAATAACACAGGAAAATATTGGCACTTCTGAACGTCTTAGTAAAACTCTTCAGAAAAAAATCTCACAAAAATGTCATTAAGATATTCTGATAGAGAATTGAATTCTCTACAAAAAAAGTTCCTACGAACAATTAGCTTAGAACAACCGTTCAAGTGGTATCGCTGTCTGAAATTAATTTTTTTATTTAAGCGACGTGCGCGCCATGGCACATGCTGCGAGTGATTTTGCACTCATAGTGCAAAATCACAAGCTTCACACTAAGGCCACGAACGGGAAACCGCTACATTTTCCCCTCATTTTGGCCTCGAATCAAGATCAGTCACTGCTACAAAATTTCATTCGTTATTGCAAAGTGAATCCTGTAGTAGGGGAGGCTGCCTCGAAAAAATTAGCTAGTCACTTGTGGTACTTTAACGAGAAAATTGTTGCTTTGTCGTGTTTTGACAATGCTGTGCCGATAAGTGTGAAGGCAAAAATGGTACAAGCTCTGCAATCTCGAGAAAAATCCAAAAATCCTTCCGAGTGAGTAATTGTTAAAAAAAGTGATTGAGAAATGGTGCTGAAAAAAGACATAAGCGATTTCGTCACTCAAGAATCCTTATTTCTTTTCCAGCAATTCAATTTACCTCATGATTTTTTGAGAGTAAATATTGAATTATGGCCGGAAAATGCCATTTATTTAAGTTGCTTAGATTTTTTTAACCCAAAAGTCGTTAATAACGTAGCCGAACGTCGTGTCACTTTGATAGAAGCATATAACGGTTCATTAACAAAAAACGAAGAGCAGCTACAATATTTATTGGGCGTAGTGCAAAATCATCGACAGAAATACCCTAATTGCAACAAACAGACTCTTAAGAAAAGGAACGATGATTATCAAGCATTATAATGTAAAAACAAATTATTTTATCTTATTAAACTAAATTAATTGAATAAAACATTTCGAAACACGATCAATGATGGACGTCCTTTCTTTTATATTTCTTGTTGTACTTGATTCTTTTTTGTATCTGAGAAATATTTTGAGAACGATTCCATGCAAATTGTATTTTAGAGCAGAACATTCTCTACAAAAAAAACCCCAAAAAGTTTTTTCGTAAAGCCAAAAATTCGATTTTTACAGCATTTCGAATTATTTTTTTTTTTTTCTATTAATTCAATTTCAGACAGCGATTCCACTCGAACGGTTGTTCTGAGCTAATTTTTCGTAAAAACTTTTTTGTTGGAAATTCGTTTCTCCATGAGAATATGTTAATGACATCTTTGTGTGATTGTTTCCTGACGAGTTGCACTACCACATTCAGAAATCCCAATATTTTCCTGGGTTATTCTTATGGAAAATATTCAAATGCAATGCGCCATTCGAAATAATTTTTTTGTGAGCACTCCTTCGAGGATTCTTCATTTTTTACCTTAATTCACCTTTTTTGGTGGATGCAACCGAAAAAAAAAGTATCGATTTTTTTTCCGCACACCCTAATAAATATATTATACAAAAGGACGAGATGCCATGGAAATATTGGTCAGATGAGGGAGTAAAGGGTAGGGACAAGGAAATACGGGCGAGGCTAAGATGTGGCAACATAGGAAGGGCGGGAAAGAAGGGCAAAAGGATTGGAGGTGCAGGATATGTAATGAAAAAAATGAGACATTGGAACACTTAATGATATGTAAAAAGGGTAGGAAGTTAGTATCAGAGAAAGCAAGGAAGAAAGCAGAGGAGTGGATGGAAGGAATGGATGATTTGGCAGTAAAGGGGGCAATCATAAATATGCTTAAAATATGTAAAGAAGGAAATCATGAATATGCTAATCCTTAAAATGTACACAAATTTTTTAACATGTTTAAGTTTTTTAACGTGTAAACATGTTAGTTCATCCGGCTCTTTCTGCAGCAATATAGCGAATGTATGAAATAAGTTTCATCGCAATTAATTGTATCGATTAGTCGAAATTACGGTTCGAAATTTTGAAGCGGTCGGAGCGTGTGACGCACGGCCTCACGCAATATTCATTTTTTATACTCGTATTGGTAATTATTTTTTACTGTCTTGTCCAAAAGAAGAAGAGGTGTGGTTGTGAATAGGAAAAGTTGACAGCGGTCCACTACGAGAGATGTGGCGGTCCTGCTAGTTCCACCATCTCACCGCTACGCGGCTACATCGTTCCAGCATTTCTCACAAGCGGTCGCAGCAGAGATTAGTAGGGAGATGCACAACGCTCCCCTTTTCGGCGTGCCGCGTAAATGGCGCTAAATCGCGGCGGCGAGTTCGGGAGTATGATTTCGTGATCATCGCCTCTGTCGAGGTTGCAGATTCCCTTGTAGCCGCGCGAGTCCGTGATCACCGCTCAAGTCGGTATCGCAGTCAGCGTGAACACAAATGGGTAGCTCGGTGGGGGAAAAATCTCTGCCCCTCGCAAATCGCCCTCACTCGACAGGCGAACGGAGCGAGGTTTTCCGTCCGATCGAGCTCGACATATATGTGTGGCCATACTGCGGATTGGAATATGCATTAAGGCGTTAGCCCCACTTGTAGCGCAAAAAAGGCCTTTTTCATGAATTTTTTCAAAGAAAACTACAAAACTTTCTTAATCGATCAATATACCATCTTAAAGAACACATCTTGAAGAACTTTCAGTAATTTTTTTATTGAATAATATTACATTGTTTAGTGGCAAATGGCCGTCAATAAAATAATGTTTTTATATACACGGTATGCGGTGACCAACATTGCGGCGAAGTGGATCATCTGAAAAAAAAAATGCGGACGGATTTAGTCAAATATAAGTATAAACTAGTCTTTAATCGAAGGATTTTAAAAAATATTCATTTTTCACAAAATGGCGGACAGTCAAAGTTAATGGTTCGATTTTAACGAAAAAAAAACGGCCGTTTTTTTGCTATAAAACGGCCATTTTTTTCGAAAAAAAATCGAACGATTAAAGACTACATTTTTATGTATTAAATAAGGCTGCAAAATTTCAAGAAAATCGGTTCATTAGTGTTCGAGTAATCTTGGTCACCGACTTCAGAAATGCCATTTTGAGAAAAACCTTAAATGAAAACACATCTAAGTGAAAAACATGTATCGAGATCATTGTTTTCTCTCGGTTGCCCGTTTATGCCGCAAATGACGGTTAAAAAAATTAACGACGAACCGCGTTGAAAAATAAAACGCCGAAACGACCGTGGAAGGTTCAAAAATAAAACTTGAGCATTTTCCGCGATCGTTTCGGCATTTTTTCAACAGTAAACATTATGGATGAGGATGTATGATAAATGTTTATCTGCAATGAGCGTCGTGGCTGAGTTGGCAGCGTGACGGATTACGATGCTTACGGTCCGAGTTTAATCCCCGGTGAATCAATTTTATTTTTTCTTCATTTTATATTCAGAAAATTTCGAACTTACCCTTGCTTTAGCTACTCTCGCCTGAAATTTGTGACGGAAGATATTTCTCTAACCGGAAACGAGAACTGAACGAGAACTCAAATCGGGATCTGGTGCGAGAAACCGTCACCTTCGGCCGTTCCTCTCGTGCGCGTGCATCCGCAACCCGGGGCGCCAGAGACTTTGTTTCTCCGGTCGTCTCAACCGGAATAAACTGGGGTCGGGATGATCAAACCCGACCCGCCAGGCGGAGACTGGAGCTCTCCTTGATTTTTGTTGTCCCCCGGAATCCTAACCGGGTTCGGAGTCTGGAGACCTCCTCGATTTTTGATCGCCGGAATCGTTTAACCGGACTAAACAGGATGCACTTACACGGGAAGGAACGGTTGCGGTAAAGCACGGCCGCTCAGGCTGTGGGATATGGTAGAGGGGTCGGGATTCACCGGAGAGTAGCGTGAGCGAGCGCGAGACCTGTCACTATCGCGAAGATTCGTTAGCAACTTTGTACCTCGCGCGACCGAGGCCGGCGTGCGCGGGATTATGCGAGAGCGAGACAGAGCGCGTTAACAGAAAAAAATGTCAACACGCTCGCGTTACCGGACCATGCGAAATCGCTGGTTCAAGCGAGAACTTTATCTCGTATAATATCGAGAGCTGAAATATTATTTCGGGAACTGGAATATTCTAATAGAATATTCCTTTCGGAATCTATATTTTCTGCCCGAGTTACCCCGAAAACGGAACGGTAACAAATCGGGACCTTTTCTCATCGGTAACATGGAGGCTCTCGGGAATCGCATCCCCGGGTCACCGTGCGAAAGCGGGCAAAGCTTCTGTCCAGAAGCGCGGCGCGGAGATATCCAGCCTCCGCCCGTAACCCAAACGGCCCGCTCTCCAGCACGATGCACCACTACGGTGGGGCGCCGGCGTTTCAGCCGGGCGTGCACCGATTCCCCGAGAGGCCTCACTGGGTGCATCCCTCGGTCGGGATTGCTCAGTACGTCGAGCCACACGCCGCTCGACCGAGTTCCGCACGCCAACCTAACCCAAACGAAAACACAACCCAAAACCTCAACGTAACAAGACAAACATACTAGAGAAAAGACCCTTAACACAAACGGATGGGTCGCAACCCGGGCATCGAGAGCATATCTTGATCATCGGTAGCCTTTCTGTGACGTGTCTCAAAAAATCACGTCACAACTCCCCACCCCTTAAGGGTGGTTACGATCAGGGAACTACGTGATCTCTGCTAAGCAAAAGCCGTAGCTGAAATGCACACGGTAGCAATCATTGTCCTTCCCAGTTGCAGTCGGTAGCTTAAACGGTGGGAAGGACCGAGACCTACTGCGGGAAACCAAGCATCCGCAGCGCGAGAAAGGAAACCAGAACACCAAACAATTGTTCGTATTCGATGGCTAAAATTTTTCTCTCCCGTTACAGTCGGTAGCCTAAAGGTGGGAGAGATCGAGATCTACCGTGGGCGACTAATCGCCCCTCAGCACGAGAAAATAAAATCGCAAAACACAAATTACAAAATATGTATGTTTTTGCATAAACGGTAGCATGGGTGTCTCTTCCAGTTACAATTCGGTAGCCTTAATATTGGGGAAGAGACCGAGACCTGCCGCGGACGGACAACCGTCCTGCGACGCGAGAAATAACGGATCAATCGAGATCCACTCTTACCACCACCAGGAACGGAACAAAACCAATCATAAGCGGACTCACCAAATTAGCCGTCACGTCCTTACTTCGGTGGTGGCTCCGGGAACTTTACGGGAACCGCTCCAACTTTTCCATCACCTTCTCTGGGGTAATTAGTGCCGAGAACTGAG
Source organism: Ophion obscuratus (assembly GCA_964007375.1). Taxonomy (NCBI): domain Eukaryota; kingdom Metazoa; phylum Arthropoda; class Insecta; order Hymenoptera; family Ichneumonidae; genus Ophion; species Ophion obscuratus. The sequence goes on from OZ023315.1 coordinate 47,105,156, forward strand.
TCGCGTCGTCGCAACTCACGGGAACGGTGAGGCGTCGCACCCACTGCGAACGCCAAGGCCGGGGCCGGGCTGGCACGACGGGGATCCATCGTTAGGATGCCCTTTTCCCACGCGAACTATGGGCCAGAGGCCCACTTCACGGGAACTGTGAGGCTTTATAGCCTCACGCGGGAACTCTGGGCCAGAGGCCCAGATTGCGGGAGTTGTACGGCGTCGTTGCCTCACGCAAGAGTTATGGGCCAGAGGCCCATACTGTGGGAGCAGTGAAGGTATTGCCACCTCACGCGAGAACTATGGGCCAGAGGCCTTTAACGGGAGCTTTTAGGGGTCAGCCACGAATGAGGGCTCTACCCGATGGGTGCCTCTACTTGCGTCCGACCCGACGTTAACTATTACGTCGTCCCAAGGAAGGATTTCCTTCGGGGGAGACGTATCGGTACCTGAGGGTGTACCTCGTAACTGCCTTCGCCGGTTTGCGGGTTTGGTAACTGGTCGGCGTGGTGTCGCTACACGGGAGCTTGTCGAGAAAGTATTCGTCAAGGCATATCACGAGAGGCAGAGGAGAGTTCCTCACTCGCCTCCTTGTCCGTTTCCCGATTGCAAAGGGGTAACGGGTCGTGGACACGCCTGACGGTCTTATCGGTAGCCTAAGAGACGCCGGTGGTCCGGACATTCGTGACGGTATTCCGGGCATTATTTATTATATTTAATTCATATATGCTTTTAAAAAAATTGTTACTACGGGGGAATCGAACCCGCGCAGCCCGTACTCAGAGCTCAGACGCTGATATCTTAGCCACGAGGCTTTTGTGACCGCAAAACTGCCTTAGGCATAGACACGTATCCAATGTGAAATGTGTTGAAGAAAATGCCGAAACGATCAAGAAAGACGGAACGTTTTTTTTCTCGAAGTTTCTCTTTCTTGATTGTTTTGGCACTTTTTTCCAACTTATCCAACGTCGACGGGACCGAACCCGCAGTCGATCGCCCCGCCGGACGCACGTTGAATTTGCTCAAAACGAGCGAACTTCCCTATTTTAGTCCAAGCAGTCTTGGATAATATGACAAAAAAGTAATGTTTCCGCCGAAACGTAAATGAGTTTTTACTTTTCCCCTTAAAAAATTAATTGAAAAAATTGTTGAAGAAAAGTTGCGAAACGATCGAGAAAGGCTCAAAGAGAACTTTGAATCTTTCTCGATCGGCATTTTTTCAAAACACATTCCACATTAGGATGGATGTCAAAACTTTGAAAGGCCAAATATAGAACGACAAAGATTTCGAAATGACAGAATTATAAACTCAAAATAACGAACTGTAAATTATTCGAAATTTTATCCTTCGACCGATAACGAAATTGAATAGCTACTACACCAAAGGATTATTTATGTGAGGGCGCATTTATTCGAGAACGGGTATTCAGATTGTCTGCAGTTTGAGTTATACAAATACAGATTTAAATAATCTAGAACATTCACATCTCCGAAATAGAAAGAAGTGAGTATCTAATATTGGTAATACCATCTATAGCAAAAAGCCATATATCGAGGATACAAACTTCAAAAGTTTTGATCTCAGATAGGCGAACAAGCGATGGTCCAAATTAGCGAACACCGAAATACCGAACATCAAAGAAGTGGCCGAGTTGCTTAAGGGGGAAAATCACAGTAGCACACAAAAAATAGGCATATTTTCGGGAATTAATTTTGGCTGAATAAAAGTATCAATCGAAAATCTGTAAAGTAGGTTTTATAGCAATACTAAAAAAGTACAAAATGTAATTTTTTCAATAAAAAATATTTAAAAATGGCGGCTGCGCAGCATATGCCCCAAGGCGCCTTTTTTGAGCTCGTCGAAGACATAACTCGAGCAAAATTTTACCGATCGACTTGAAATTTTGACAGTAGCTTCGAAACATCTTTCTCCACGGAGCTACGTAGGATTTTTTATTTTATATGGCTTACTTTTTTTTATCGACGATTTTATGGCGTTTTTTTTTGTTAAAAATTTAACTTTATTTTCAAACATGCACCATTTTGCGAAAAATCAATATATCGAAAAAATCCTATGTAGCTCCGTGGAGAAAGATGTTTCGAAGCTACTGTCAAAATTTCAAGTCGATCGGTAAAAATTTGCTCGAGTTATGTCTTCGGCGAGCTCAAAAAAGGCGCCTTGGGGCATATGCTGCGCAACCGCCATTTTTAAATATTTTTTATTGAAAAAATTACATTTTGTACTTTTTTAGTATTGCTATAAAACCTACTTTACAGATTTTCGATTGATACTTTTATTCAGCCAAAATTAATTCATGAAAATATGCCTATTTTTTATGTGCTACTGTGATTTCCCCCCTTAATGATTTTCTGCCGATTTTCGCTAACACGTACGAGATTCTTTTAAAGTCTTTAAGAGGGGATATACATTTACAACGATCAAAAAATCAATTTCTTTTTTTTAAGGGATAATACCATTCTAGGAATTTGGAAAACCGTTTTCTTTTGGCTTCAAAAATACTTTGGGGTCATAAAAACAATATGCAATTGGTCCTGCAGCTATTTTTTTTTAAGGTTGGATAAGTGTGTAGAGTAGAACCTCGATTATCTTAACCTCGATCATCTGGACCCTCAATTGTCCGAACCAGGAAGACTAGAGGTAAGGAGTACGAACGCCTGTGGCAAGCCCGATCCAAAAGCGTCCGTGAAACTGTGGATTTTAGTAGTTAGTGTTTTCACGGCGTGCGTCGCTAGTGCATGACCGCACCGAAGTGAACTACGCGACAAGAACACAACCGACGTCATGTGTCATCGATGATTCCCGCTTGTCGTCCGTGTTGACATAAGGCATGATCGGGTTAACCAATTTTGGGAATTGTGTTGGATGTAAAAAAAATAATTGTGTCTCGGTATAAAATATGTTTAGTGATCTGCGGCGAAAACAATCAATCGTAGGTAAGAAAAATAGTACTTACATTCATAAAACGGATAGTTTCGTTTTATCGTACCATAATCGTACCGAGTGAAATAAAAATTATCACAAACTCGAGACCCGGAGCAAGGTCCCGTTGATGAGACAAAACGTGCAATATATGGATTTTTTCATATATTGCACGTTTTATCTCGTGCACGTTTTGTTTAATTAAAAAAAAAACATTTTGTTTATTGTCGGCGTGAAAAAGGGAAGTGAGTGGGTGAGTGGGTGAAATATCGATTTTCTATTTTCATAGAAAGTCAAATTAAATAAAAGCTTGTAATATTGTTGGAATTGTTGCTTTGAGTACCCGAACGCGAGACAAACTTGGAGTGCAGCGATCGATTGAGAACTGACGTTAAAATCAACACTCTCCATCAAACGCTCGACAAAGTTTCGGACATAAAAAATTTGGTGTACGTGGGATGCCAAGCGCACAACAAAGAGTTCACGAAGAGAGTGATAAAATATTATCTCGTCATGAGAGGACATTTTCTAGCGCGATCGCTCAACGAAAATAATCACGCAAGGGAAATATTAAAACGAAAGACAATAGGAAAAAAAAAAATTGTAAGATCGATTTATCTGTACAGCGTATCACAATGTGTGAATATAATGTGTGAAAATTTGTCTGGATTAAAAATTCTTATGAATTTTCTTGTGTCTATAAATAAATTTTGTTTGTTACGGTTTCCACAACGAAAAAAATCTGACTTAATTTCTGTATTTCGTTATTATTCTTTATCCGTACAGCGTGTCATAATGTGTAAATATGGTGATAATTTGTAAAAATTTTATCTGGATTCAAATTACTTATGAATTTCCCTGTGTCTATAAGTAAAGTTTGTTACTGCTTCCGAAACAAACAAAAAACATGGACTTGATTTCTGTATTTTTGTATTCTCCAAAACAATCTATGTATAAGAATGTTGTCTAGCTATATAGAAATTGCCTTCACCAACTGCTTGTACAATTGATTTGATGAAATAATCGCTCCATGTGAAGTAGCAAAGGGTGCTTTTTGCATAGCATACGGCACTGCCTTTACAATTCATATGACCAAATTATCGCTGCATATGAGGAAGCAAAGGGTGCTTTCTACATATCCTACGGCACTGGTTTGTTGCTGACTTTACTTGGGTGCGGTAGGAGAGCAGCGCCGCCCTTCTCGTCCTCGCTTTTGCGGACGTTTCGACGACACGGCGTTCGTACTCCTTAAGCGCCTGATACACGGTTGACAACCGATGCCCGACAGAGGTGACCATGGTCGGCCGACGGTCGAGTCTGTTTGAACTACATGGTCGACCGACGGTCGAGTCCGTTTTACAACATGAACGCCAACACAAGGCATTCCGCCGCGATATTGGAGCAGTAAAGACGTGAGATGGCGCCGAATTTTTCTAAATTTCAAAGTGTTGGTGTGGCTTTGGCATTGTTGTGCGCGAGCGAGGAAAAAATAAAAAAGAGAAGAATATGGATGAAGCGATGGCTGAAAGAAAGAAAAACATTGAGTCATGTGAACATAATGAATTTACTTGAATCTGACGATTTAGATAACTTTCTCAGAATGGATTCAGAAACATTTCACGAGTTGTTGGAAATGGTGCGACCTTTAATAAGTAAACAAGACACTAACATGAGACAGGCTGTCACTGCAGAAGAACGCCTCATAGCCACCATAAGATTTTTAGCTACTGGTAGAGAGTACAAGGATCTCAGATATAGTACCATAATATCACATCAATTACTGGCCAAAATAATTCCAGAAACTTGTTGGGCAATATATGAGGTTCTAAAGAAAACAATAAAGGTGAGTTTTATTTTTTATATTTTCGTAATTACGTTTGTTATTAATTTTAATAAGCAAGTTTTTAAAGTTAGTTTTGCTGTCTCTTGAAAATTAATAGCTCCTTCAGCAGCGGACCAGCAGGACCTTCTATAATATTCTCAGAAATTTCTTCAGCTTGCTGAACGGTTCCAGATGAGGGAGGCGACGGCATGGCGATTTGAATTATTGTAGGTTGTGTTTGGTGCTGCGATGGGAAAGGATGTGATTGTATCTGAGGTGATTCTATGGGTTGTGGTTGTGTTTTGTGCTGCGATAGGGAACCGTACTGTATCGACTGAACTGTAGGTTGCGTTTGAATGTGCGAAGAGGAAGGAGGTAAATACTTCGTCATTTGATATTGAGGCAAGGAAGAAGATTGTATACGAATGGCTTGTGGAGATTGGCACGTATACGAATTGATATTCTGAGATGTAGAGGCTACTTGAGTTGGAAGGGAGGAAGATGACGAATGTCCTGAGTCATCCTGAGGAGGCGGTTGAGTTTGAATTTGTGGAGAGTACCTAGATAGTGAAACATATTTAGGTGAGGGAGTACTACATTGAGGAGAGGAAGTATTATATTGAGGAGAGGGAGTTCTGTATTGCGGTGATGGAAGCCGTGGTGAGCAATGACTGAGAAAAGGAGAGCGTTCTCTAGTATGAGTTTCTACCCTCGAATAAAAAGTGAGGTTCTCCGTTTTGCCCATGAAAATTACTTCGGAAATTAGTTTTTCAGCTATCTGCCGTTGGTGTGTGGATAAACTGTCCAATTGTTCTCCCACATACACTCCAAACGAGTTCGTTTTGTTTTTACTTTGTTGAAGCAGCTCTTGTGCTGTTTCTAGAAGTTTATGTTTATGTGTTTCCGACGAACTTCGTCCTCTTTTTTTCCCAATCTGGTAACCTTGTAGTGATTCCTGAAACAATTTCAATTTTTGTAATATGTTACAGTTGCCTTCAACGGAAGATGAATGGAGAACAACAGCGACGCTATTTGAAGAACAATGGCATTTTAACAACTGTGTAGGATGTATGGACGGCAAGCACATTCGAATAGAAAAACCACCTGAAACTGGATCATTATTCTTTAACTATAAGGGAACATTCAGTGTCGTCTTATTTGCGGTTGTTAATGCGAATTATGAGTTTATGTATGTTCATACTGGCTCTAATGGAAGCATGTCTGATGGTGGCATACTGAAAAATACGAGATTTTATGAAAAATTAGGGAATGGAGAGTTGGGACTGCCTGAATCCTACTTGCTACCAGGCACAGATGTATCAGTACCATTCGTATTTTTGGGCGATAGTGCTTTTGCACTTGATAAAAATGTCATGAAACCTTTTCCTGAAAGAGGCGTTTCAAAAGAAGAAAGGATTTTCAACTACAGGCTGAGTCGAGCTAGAAGAATTGTTGAAAACACTTTTGGTATTCTTGCATCACGATTTAGAGTATTCAAGGGATCTTTAAATCTTAAGCTTGAAAAGATGGACGCAATTGTTTTAGCTAGTTGTGCATTGCACAATTTCTTAAGAAAAAAGTCTGAAACCTATTTAACCCCAAAAAGCGTTGACAGTGAAGACATCACAAATGTCACAGTTACACCAGGTGAATGGCGTGAGAATACTGAACCTCTAACACCTCTCGAAAGATCTATTCAGAGGCCTTCCAACGAAGGGAGACGTGTAAGAAATATTTTAACTGAATATTTCAATAATGCTGGAAGGGTATCTTTTCAAGATAGGATGGTACATGGTGCCTCCAATAGTGAGTCAGTCAGTCAATAAGACGTCTTGCGCGTTTCGACTTTTACACATACAAATGTTTGAAATAAAAGTAATTTAATATGTTTGATCATTAAAAACACTTCTTTCATTTATATACCTACCCAAAATATAATAGTAGTAATTGCTATACAAATGGTTCTTTGTTAGTACACCTTTTTTTATGATACACAAATTGATGTTACCCAGACCATAAATCTAACAATAAACCCTCTGATCTGCAGATATAATATAGCTGTCGCACCCGAATTGTATAATCCGCCGTGTACACTACGGCTAGCCGGATTGAAGTCTATAAAAACCAAATTGTTATTTTACAAATTAGCTAAGCTTCAGTGGGTTACGCGCAAAATATTCTTTACAGGAACCTAACCTAATTTTACTGTAACCAGTTTTATTGGCATTGCCGCAATCTTGAATAATAAGGGTGTTTTTTCCCCATAGACTTCAATCCGGCTAGGCGTAATGTAATACAGTAGATTATACAATTTGGAAGCGACATAGCCACGTGGTCAACATTCATCAATAACTTATCAGAAAGACACTAATAGGTATATAAATTAGACATACATTGTCACTCGAAAGTGTATCAACTCCGGTTCGTAGCTGCTCATCTTTTTTGTCTAAAAAAGTTATGAGATCAAAGTACCAAAGATTTGGTTTGTGCACGTCGTTTGCAGCAGATCCAGTACGTTTTTTTGAATCTTTGACCTGTACAAAAATTGAAGAAATGTAGTACGATTCAAACTGAACGGAGCGTGCACCGATAGCATTAGTACTCTACACACATAATATATCTATCTCCATTTTATCAAAACTGCAAACTGTAGGTGCTCTTGACAGTACGCGACTGTATAAATATTATGTAATAAATAAATAATAAGTATCTCACTTACTTTTTTTGCCTCTCTTTTGTAAGACGATTTCAAATGTTCTATCTTTTTCTTTACTGATGCTACATTTGCATCGGGCTCAACTTCTTTCCATTTTGCAACCAAAGTCTCCCAACCTACGCTCTTTTGGTTGTTATCTTTCTATTCCTCGCAACTTAGGTCCCAGAGGCACGGTAGGTCTCTGTATAGTTCGATAAGTTCGGTTACAACTTTTCTCTCCTCTTTGTTTTTTTCCGCCATCCACGTACTCGCGGTTGTAAACCGCCATCCACACGGTCGGCCACGGACCTAATGCCTTCTGTTCGCCCTTGGTCACTAGCGCAGCTCTCATAACCAAGGACGCTGGAAAGTCAACCGAAATTTGGTCGCAAACCGCTGTCTACATGATTGGAAACTACCCGAGTCACCTCTGTCGGGCGTCGGTTGTCAACCGTGTATCAGGCGTTTTACCTCTAGTCTTCCTGGTCCGAACGATGACTTAGGCCACGGTCGTATATACAGGTCTGGGCACTCCCGTATATTCCGTATACCCCAAAGCGTGCTTCTATCTGACGCCTCGATTTGCGGAACTGGCCGCAAAAGCGTGGAGCGCTGCTACCTCGGAGGCATGTGCGACAGAGCGCGATGTATGCGCGATGCGAATTGTCTTTCCCTTCACGTGGCTGTGATGAAAAAATTAATACATCCTAAATAATTAGTCGAACACAAAAACTAAAAGCATAAACCGAAAATATGAGCGATGAGCCATTAGTTAATGATACTCATCGTCTTTGACATGGATATGCCCATTTAACTATCGCTCAATCCAATTACATTTTTTTTCGTTTACGGAAAAGAAGAACATTCGAAATTTACGTGTAGCACGCATTCCTTTCATTAGTAGTAGTAGTATAAAATATCAGTAGTCATCATTGGGAATTTTAAATAATGAGATGTGCTCCGGGTTATTTATGTATCCACTTCTGCATCCCGGAATCATGCACCGCTTCGGTATCGCAATATATAGACACTTCATCTTTTGTTATTCCGTATTGAATAAAAACCGTGGCTACGATACACTCAAAATCACCCCGCCAAAACGAGGTTAGGCCACACGTACATACGACCGTCACCACACAACGTGCATGCCATGCCCCGTAAACGCGGTATAAACAAAAGTGCCTCCCTTTCACTAGCGCCGCGGTGGAATGCGCAAATAGAGGCGTCACTTAGGCTGGGAATAGACGTCCGATTTTTTCTTTCCGACAATCCGATCCGATAGTCGGATCCGACTATCGGAAGGCACTCGTACCATACGTTTGTTTGAGCATGCAATGTACGTCCGATCCGATAGTCGGATCCGAGTTCCGATAGTCGGATCGGATGTGTATTGCATGCTCAAACAAACGTATGGCACGAGTGCCTTCCGATAGTCGGATCCGACTATCGGATCGGATTGTCGGAAAGAAAAAATCGGACGTCTATTCCCAGCCTTAGAGTCACGCATTTTTGAACGGAGTGCCCAGACCTGTATATACGACCGTGACTTAGGTCGTGTTCGTTGGATCTCATCATTTTGATACGAACAAGTGCGCATGTGCATAACGATGCGCAACGCGCAACTGCGCAATGAAACGTGCGCATCATCAAATGCGCATCATTATACGCATGTGCAATCAAAATGATGAGACTCAACGAACGCGACCTTAGTTTATCCGAACGCTCGATTATCCGAACGTTGGCGCGAAAGATACATTGTTGCTCGCTGCCACCGCCGTAAGCAACAAAGAGCAACCCAACGCAACTTCTTCTGAAACGGCTGCGAGACTTAGACGCTCAAAAACGCTTACAGCCGTTCGTCAATAAAAAATGGACGATTCTATAAAAAAAATATTTAAAAAGGCATTCGACTTTTTTCAGGTGTTTGAAACACACACACACACATGCGCGCGCACACACACACACACACGCACGCACGCACGCACGCACACACACAAACACGCGCGCGCGCGCGCGCGCGCACGCACGCACGCACGCATGCACACACACACACATATATAGAGGGTGGCCGGAACATAGACGTTCAAAAATAAAATTTAGGTCCCCCTGTAGCGTGGGGTATCCGAATAACCCCCATGTATGTCCCGCGACTTTTCATAGTTTTCGAGTTATGATTTTTTTCTGCATTTATGAGAATTTTCGACCTGACAATTTAAAAAATCTAAGAAAAAAGTGAAAGACTTTGTCGAGATTTTTTTGTTTACAACTGAATCTTCATGAGCAGTACTTTTATGCATGAAATAATCAGCTTCGTAACTGTGATGGAAGTTATGAAAATGTTTGTCTAAAGTTAAAAATGTACGTCCGGTAAATTATGACTTAAATTTGCAACTTTAAATTAAAAATCTAAACAGGTGACTTCATGGTTCCTAATTAGGCCTCAAGAATGCAACAGACTCTCAGCTTTTGATAATCATTTTTAAAAAGCAGTATTTAATAGGGCTACTTTGGCTACAATTGACCTTCAAAGACAGCGAGGTGGAAAGTTCTTAAAATTAGCCATCTGTTTAAAATTTAAAAAATTGCACATTTTATCATTCCTAAGGTTATTTAGTTTGTTAACTAACCAAAAATGACTGCAAGAAAGCTAAGATTTAAACATTTGGAGGTTTATTTTTTTTAGTTTACTTTAAGTTTAATGAATTCTGCACCGTCCGTTCCCGTAACGAGAACGGATCGCGTAAACGAGGGCGCAACTCTTTTACCTGATCCCATGAACGTATCGCGCAAAATTCATTAAACTTAAATTGAACTAAAAAAATAAACCTCCACATATTTAAATCGTAGCTTTCCCTGCAGTCATTTTTGGTTAGTTATCAAACTAAATAATCTTAGGAATGATAAAATGGGTAGATTTTTTAAAAAATCAGATGGCTAATTTCAAGAATTTTCCACCTCGCTGCCTTTGAAGGTCAATTGTAGCCAAAGTAGCCCTATTAAGTACTACTTTTTATAAAATGATTATGAAAGCTGAGAGTCTGGCGCATTCTTGGGGCCTAATTAGGAACCATGAAGTCACCTGTTTAGATTTTTAATTTAAAGTTGAAAATTAAAGTCATAATTTACCGAACGTACATTTTTTTACTTTAGACCAACATTTTCATAACTTTCATCACAGTTACGAAGCTCATTATTTTATGCATAAAAGTACTACTCATAAAGATTCAGTTGCAAAAAAAAATCTGGACAGTCTTCTACTTTTTTTTTTAGATTTTTAAAAATGTATAACTCGAAAACTATGAAAAGTCGCGGGACATACATGGGGGTTATTCGGATACCCCACGATACAAGGGACCTAAATTTTATTTTTGGACGTCAATGTTCCGGCCACCCTATATAAATATATATATATATATATACACATACACACACACACACACACACACACACACACACACACACACACACACACACACACACATATATATATATATATATATATATATATATATATATATATATATATATATTAGACTGATTCAAAAAAAAAAATTATTTTTTTTCCTTCGGGATTCTCGTGCTATTGTTGGGCACTAATAAAAGAAAATTTCTCTAAAAAGATGGGCGCGGTCACTCAATTTTTAGAGGTGGCTATCTCGACTTTTTTGTATTTGAATTTTTTTTAACGAACCTATTGCATTTAAGCATAGTCACGGCTTCGGGTTCCAGATAAAAATCACATCCAGCAGCTATTTCGTAACAAAAATAAACTCTAACAATTTGAAAAGATTGCAATATTCACAATTTGAATCCAGGTAGATCAATAATGGCGTCTATACTACTCTCTTTATTCATGTAGATTTATTTATACGCATTAACATTTCACACTTTGTACGAAAAATTAAATTATAAGCTTTTATTCATAAATCGTATATTTACATTTTCAAAATGCTACACTTATATTATCTTCAAACTCATTTATATTTCTTCCCAGCCACTGTACATAAAATCGCGCATACCACTGCGCAAGTCACTGCGCCTCCGTGGCGCCATTTTGTATTGGCGCAGCGCATTTGTAAGTGGTGTTGTTTTTTTTTCAATGTGGCTCAAGTAAAGACAATTTTAAACAATGGCTCCGAAAAACGAAGACAACATAATTTGGCTAATCGGCAAGGAAATTCCGAAAACAAGTACCCGTCATTTACCGTCAAATCGGAAAGTTTTCAGTTTGTTCTTTTACAAACATAAGAGAGAAAAACTGACCATACGTCGAAGTGCACACGAAACAATGAAAGAAGTTTTCGAACAATGGAAATGTGCTGAAATTCCAACGCGTAGATTGAATAACGCAATCGTGAAATTAATAAAACTCCATCTAGTCTGAAAAAACTTTAAAAAAATCGGGTTACATGAATAAAGAGAGTAGTATCGACGCTCGATAAGAAGTAGTATCGATAGATGAAAAAATCGGGCTACATGAATAAAGAGAGTAGTATCGACGCCATTATTGATCTACCTGGATTTGAATTGTGAATATTGCAATCTTTTCAAATTGTTAGAGTTTATATTTGTTACGAAATAGCTGCTGGATGTGATTTTTATCCGTAACCCGAAGCCGTGACTATGCTTAAATGCAATACGTTCGTTAAAAAAAATTCAAATACAAAAAAGTCGAGATAGCCACCTCTAAAAATTCAGTGACCGCGCCCATCTTTTTAGAGAAATTTTCTTTTATTAGTGCCCAACAATAGCACGAGAATCCCGAAGGAAAAAAAAATAATGTTTTTTTTTTAATCAGTCTAATATATATATATATATTAGGGTGTGCGGACAAAAATCGATATTTTTTTTCGGTTGCATCCACCAAAAAAAGGTGAATTAAGGTAAAAAAAGAAGAGTCTTCGAAGGAGAGCTCAAAAAAAAATTATTTCGAACGGCGCATTGCATTTGAATACTTTCCATAAGAATAACACAGGAAAATATTAGCACTTCTGAACGTCGTAGTAACACTCTTCAGACAAAAATCTTACAAAAATGTCATTAATATATTCTGATAGAGAATTGAATTCTCTACAAAAAAAAGTTCCTACGAACAATTAGCTTAGAACAACCGTTCAAGTGGTATCGGTGTCTGAAATTAAATTTTTTATTTAAGCGACGTGCGCGCCATAGCACACGCTGCCACCTGGCGGCAGCATGCGGTAGCTCGTAGTGCAAAATTACAAACTTCACACTAGCGCCACGAACGGGAAACCCCGACATTCTTCCCTCATTTTGGCCCCAAATCAAGACTGCTATCAAATTTCATTCGTTATTGCGAAGTGAATCCTGTAGTAGGGGAGGCTGTCTCGAAAAAATTAGCTAGTCACTTGTGGTACTTTAACGAGAAAATTGTTGCTTTGTCGTTTTTTGACAATGCTGTGTCTATAAGTGTGAAGGCAAAATGGTACAAGCTCTGCAATCTCGAGAAAAATCCAAAAATCCTTCCGAGTGAGTAATCGTTAAAAAAAGTTGTTGGGAAATGGTGCTGAAAAAAGACATAAGCGATTTCATTACTCAAGAATCCTTATTTCTTTTCCAGCAATTCAATTTACTTCATGATTTTTTGAGAGTAAATATTGAATTACGGCCGGAAAATGCCACTTATTTGAGTTGCTTAGATTTTTTAAATCCAAAAGTCATTAATAACGTAGCCGAACGTGGTGTCACTTTGATAGAAGCATATAACGGTTCAGTAACAAAAAACGAAGAGCAGCTACAATATTTATTGGGCGTAGTGCAAAATCATCGACAGAAATACCCTAATTGCAACAAACAGACTCTTAAAAAAAGGAACGATGTTTGTCAAGTTACATTATAATGTAAAAACAAATTATTTTATCTTATTAAACCAAATTAATTGAATAAAACTTTTCGAAACACGATCAATGATGGACGTCGTTTCTTTTATATTTCTTGTTGTACTTGATTCTTTTTTGTATCAGAGAAATATTTTGAGAACGATTCCATGCAAATTGTATGTTAGAACAGAACATTCTCTACAAAAAAAAACCCAAAAAGTTTTTTCGTAAAGCGAAAAATTCGATTTTTACAGGCTTTCGAATTATTATTTTTCTATTAATTTAATTTCAGACAGCGATTCCACTTGAACGGTTATTCTGATCTAATTTTTCGTAAAAACTTTTTTGTTAGAAATTCGATTCTCCATGAGAATATGTTAATGACATCTTTGTGTGATTTTTTCCTGACGAGTTGCACTACCACATTCAGAAATCCCAATATTTTCCTGGGTTATTCTTATGGAAAATATTTAAATGCAATGCGCCATTCGAAATAATTTTTTTGTGAGCTCTCCTTCGAGGATTCTTCATTTTTTACCTTAATTCACCTTTTTTTGGTGGATGCAACCGAAAAAAAAAGTATCGATTTTTTTCCGCACACCCTCGTATATATATATATATATATATATTTTTTTTTTATTTCGAGTTTTACTTGCACAGCCTTTTCGGCTTTTTACAAGGCTCCACTTATATGTCCACCGCTCTACACTTGTTCTTTCTCTCCATCATCCCCCTTCCCCATTGCGGCCGCAGCCGACTTCCCCCTCTGTATTATATTCATCATGACATTTCTGTCATGGGTATAGGGAAACTGCGGAAAACCTATACCAATACAGCCGGTCACGAGTTCGCTTCCCAGCCTCGGAACTAGTCGCGTTTCGTCGAGAAATAGCTCACAGGCTACAGTCATACCCATCCGACACACACACGTACCGGTCCGTGTGCGCGACATCTGTGTACAACTGGAGCTACGTCACGCCCGTGTTTTTATTTCTCGACGAAACTACGAGACGGTGATTCGAACCCGCGACCTCCCGATGTGTTGATTTCAGAGGCAAGCACTCTAACCACTAGACCAACACATCGGTTCAATATATATATATATATATATATATATATATATTATGTCGAAAGGTGTTGTTGATGATCTCGTCCCAAAAAACCCACGTTTCGATTATCCGAACTAGTCTCGGTCTCAATTGGTTCGGAAAATCGAGGTTCTACTGTATACGTAAGGCAGGTTTGCAGTCACAAGAGCCTCGCGGTTGATATATCAGCGTGCGGGCTCTGAGTGTAAATGACGCGGGTTCGATCCCTGATAGCAATGTCTTGTTTTTTTTATATTAAGCATATACGAATTGAATATCATAAATAATGCCGGAACAGGCGAGAATAGCTAAAGCGAGAGTAAGTTCAAAACTTTCTGAATATAAAAAAAGTTGGTTCACCGGGGATTGAACCCGGACCGTAAGGACCGATAATCCGTCACGCTGCCAACTAAGCTACGACGCTCATTGCAGATAGAGAAACATTTATCATACCCCCTCATTCATAATGTTTACTGTTGAAAAAAAAAATTCGAAACGATTGCGACAAAAGCTCAAGATTGCTTTTTGAACCTTCCACGGTCGTTTCGGCGTTTTATTTTTCAACGCGGTTCGTCGTTAATTTTTTTAACCCGCATTTTCGGCATAAACGGGCAACCGAGAAAAAACAATGATCTCGATACATGTTTTTCACTTTGAAATTCATTTAATGCATATTCCAATCCGCAGTACGGCCATACATATATGTCGAGCTCGACCGGACGGAAAACCTCGCTCCAGCGCAGCCAGATCGGGCGCAAAAGTTGCCCCCTCGCTAGTCTCTTGCGCGCCCATCACCCAATCATAGTAGCGCCTGTCCGCGAGCGAGCGACGCTCGGACATCTTCGGAAAGAGCCGAGCGCCGTCGAAGTTTCCCGACCGCGCCTTCGGCAGCTAGACCAATCCTTGGACGCTGAGCACGTTCATGTGCGGCCAAGCCAAACGAAGGCTTCGAGGGAAAAAGCAATCTGAACATGACTCGCGCGTGACGTCACCCGACGGCACGCGCGAGGCTTTTAGATTATTTCAATGCTTATTTAGCTCTTCATTCTCTGTGTTATTAATGTATACAAAAAAATGTATCGCGCACTCTGATCGTTTATTTTTTTAGTTTACACGTTAATTTAAATATAATAATAAATCTAAATTACAACTTATTTATCTTCTAAAAAATTGTTTACGCTTTACTCACACCCGTCTTTATGCCAAATGAATTATAATTCATAAAAGTAAGCGGAAATATATGTATATTCGTATTATTACATTAATTCTCATACTTTCATCAAGCGATAAAGCATTATCCCCAAAAACAAGCCAATCATCCATCCGGCCGCGAATCGTCAGTACCAGAAATTGCACATATTCTGCAAGCGATGAGATGGTCCCGTTGGCAGTGTTCCTGACTTCGGTCCGCAGGGGCGCGGGATCATTCCCCGCGCTCAGTATTTTTTTAATTTATATAATTATTACTATTAATTCTTATTTGATTAGTTATTTTTATTAGTTATCATTATTAATTTAATTAGTTATCTTTTAATGTCGACAAATTTATCGCGCATTCCGACCGCTTATTTGATTAGCTTGTACGTTAATTTAAATGTAATAATAAATATAAATTACAACTTATTTATCTTCTAAAAAATTGTTTGCGCTTTACTCACACCCGTCCCTATGCCAAATAAATTTTAATTAATAAAAATAAGCGAAATATATTTAGAGTCGTATTATTATATTCATTCTCGTAAGTTACGATTCGCGGCCGGATGGCTGATTGGCTTGTTTTTGGGGATAATGCTTTATCGCTTGATGAAAGTATGAAAATTAATATAATAATACGAATATAAATATATTTCCGCTCACTTTTATGAATTACAATTTATTTGGCATAGAGACGGGTGAGTAAAGCGTAAACAATTTTTTAGAAGAGAAATAAGTTGTAATTTACATTGATTATTATATTTAAATTAACATCCAAACTAATAAAATAAGCGGTCACAGTGCGCGATAAATTATTCGACACTTAACCCTTCGACTGTCAGTGACACACATATGGGCAAAAAAAGTCGTGCCATTTTTCTGTCAGGACACACATGTGGGCATTTGAAAAAAAAAACATATTTGTACTACAGCGATTTGACTATAATTTGGTAAATCATGGGTTTTGAGGTCGCTGAATCGGAATTTGAAATCAGATTTCCAAAATTCAAAATGGCGGATCCAATATGGCGGACGCAAATTCAAAAAATGGTTTGATTCCGACGAAAGTGAGTGTTTGAGGGTTTTTGAGGTCGCTAAATCCGAATTTGAAATCAGATTAAGAAAATTCAAAATAGCGGATCCAATATGGCCGACGCAAGTTCGAAAAATGGTTCGATTCCGACGAAAGTAGGTACCGTATGGTTTTTGAGGTCGCTGAAACCGAATTTACAATCGGACTTCCAAAATTCAAAATGGCGGATCCAATATGGCAGACGCAAATTCGACAAGTAGTTTGATTTCGGCAAAAATTTGTATCTTTAGGATGTTCATGGTCGGAAATTTTGAATATGTGTCCTTACTTCAAGTATGTGACGCTCGGATACAATATGATGAATAAAAATTTAGCAAATCATGTATGACAATCTATCCATAGTAACAAATGTAAAAAATACTTTTTTGGTTTTATATCTCGCTCTCTGCCGAACTCAGAGCCACGAATCGAGGACGTGACGGTCATTGACTCCGATTATGTATTTTTTTTGTACTTATTGTGCTTTTTGTATTTTCATTGTTTATGTGCTTTTTGTATTTTCTCAAATTTCTTGTTACTATTCACATTTTCTTTTTTTTCTCGTATTTCTTGTATTCAATTGTTTTTGTATTTATGCAACTTAAAAAATTTGTATCTCATTTGTAGTTTTAATTTATTCCGATTTTAATTTTATTCTTTTTTTGTTGTCTGTATCTATTGTTTTTTCATTCTTTGTGGATTTTTGTTCATCAATTTATATCTTTTATTTTATGTTTGGACAACAAATGAAAAAGAATTTCGGTATTTCACCTGATCAAACCGTTATTCGTGGTACTTTTGGAAGCAAGGTACCGCACAAAGTGGAACGTTATCACAATCTTTGCACATAAAGAATGTTGCCTTCGTTTGTTTTTTGGAACAACATTCAGTGCAACGCTTTCTTATTTACTTATCGTCTGAAATATAGAATGAATGGTGATTCGTGACGAGTGCAGAGGATTTTTGGGTTTACAAACATACTCTTTAGATGATGTGTGTTTATCATAATGATCTTCTAACAACTCTGTTGCCAGTGCACAACGAAAGTGTAAAGAAGTCATTTTTCTCGAGTCAGTTTAGAGATGATTATACACGACGGAAGCATTATAAATTGCAGGATCGAATAAATGAAAGTATAATTTGTGATGCCACTTCACAGTCGTGTGAATTGTTTCGTAAGAAGAAATAGACTGATCTGTTTTGTTTACATCTCCCATATTGTTATTATAAGAAATAACATTTGGCTTCATGATCTGTTTCTTGGTGAGCTTAGTCTTTAGTCCTTGTCAAAATTCTTGCTAGGCATTCACATTGTTTATATTATTTTTAATATTATGTTAAATGATTTCTCGTATTTAGTCGCTCGAATTCAAATCAACTCAATCATACTAAAACTGAAAACCTTTCCTGTCATATTGGAGCCACAATTTTGAATTTTGGAAATTCGTTTTCAGATTTGGATCCAGCGACCTCGAAAACCGTAAGGTACTCACTTTCGTCAGAATCAAACCATTTTTTAAATTTCCGTCTGCCATATTGGATCCGCCATTTTTAATTTTGGAAATCCGATTTCAGATTCAGATTCAGCGACCCTAAAAACCTGCACACTGAAATTTTAGGGTAAATTTGTGAAGATTTTTTTCCAACACAAAAGTGGCACGACAATCTAATTTTCGCCTGACTGGGAAGGGGTTAAAGATAACTAATTGAAATAATAATGATAACTAATAAAAATAACTAATCAAATAAGAATGAATAGTAATAATAAATTTAACAAAAATACTGAGCGCGGGGAACGGTCCCACGCCCCTGCGGACCGAAGCCAGGATCGCTACCAACGGGACCATCTTATCGCTTGTAGAATATGTGCACTTTCTGGTACTGATGATTCGCGGCCGGATGGATGATTGGCTTGTTTTTGGGGATAATGCTTTATCGCTTGATGAAAGTATGAGAATTAATATAATAATACGAATATAAATATATTTCCGCTTACTTTTATGAATTATGATTTATTTGGCATAAGGACGGGTATGAGTAAAGCGTAAACAATTTTTTAGAGGATAAATAAGTTGTAATTGAGATTTATTATTATATTTAAATTAATGTATAAACTAAAAAAATAAGCGATCAGAGTACGCGATACATTTTTTTGTATACATCAAGAACGCAGAGAATGAAGAGCTAAATAAGCATTGGAATCATCTAAAAGCCTCGCGCGTGCCGTCGGGTGATGCCACGCGCGAGTCGTGCTCAGATTGCTTTTTCCCTCGAAGCCTTCGTTTTGGCTCGGCCGCACATAAACGTGTTCAGCGTCCATGGTTGGTGTAGCTGCCGAAGGCACGGTCGGGAAACTTCGACGGCGCTCGGCTCTTTCCGAAGATGTCCGAGCGTCGCTCGCTCACGGACACGGTCTTACATACAGGTCTGACAACGGCGGTAGTGGGGGTAGGCACCTTTAGATGTTTTGCTTTTTATTCCGATTTCTGCCGCTTGGTGCGTGACGGCAAGGGAAAGTAGTGGTGCGACGAAGAGAGAAATAGCTCTTGTGTCCTTTTCCCTCCTGACCGCAACGCATGCGCCGTTGGCTGCGTGACGTAAACACCTTGGCCCATTCGCCGGTAAGAGGCAAGGGAGAAACTACTTCCCCTTGCTAGTAGCGACGCGTAGCGGCGCCTAGTGAATCGAAAATTAAAACATATAAGAGTGCCTACCCCCACCACGAAAATTTAGCTTCGTTGCAAGACCTGTATGTAAGACCGTGCTCACGGACATGCGCTACCAGGGAGACTAGAGTAAAGGAGTGGACACTCCATAGGAGATAAGCAGCGAAAGACGGCCCCAAAATCCCGACTTTTAAGCGACCGCAAGGGGCGCTGCGATCGCAATTCCCCGATGTATAATAATACTTGTAGCTAAAGGTTCTAGGCATGCGCATTAGAGGAAAGTTGTCAAAATCGAGGTTTGCGATTTTTTTGGTATTGCATGATATTTGCAAACTTGTACTATACTAACATTTAGTTTTTTTTCTTTTCGCGAGCGTTCAGTTATATTTTTAGTTTATTATAAAACACACAAACGATTCGTGTTTCGTAGTTGACGGAGCTAATGTGCGGAACTCTGGTTGTAGGAAGTGAGATAATGAGCGATGCTGGAAGCGTTCACGCGTGCGATTAACAATGGCAGACAGAAGTGTTACAATGAAAAGTAATCAATATAATTTTGAATAATAAATTTAAATGTGGTTCACTGCGAATGAATTAAATAAACAATCTGTACTATTAACAAGGAGCATTTTGGTGTATATTATGTCTGTGTAATAATAAATGACTCTCACAGTAAGTAATAATAATGCTCACAAATATTCTATTGTACGAGTGTAATTTTTTAAATAATAACTTATCACCATTACACCCATTGTTACTTTGTCTATGTAATAATCTTCTATCAAGTTTGAAAACGATTCACCGAACGGTACAATAAATATTTCGTTCTCAAATTATACACATTTAACATTGCCTCTTATAAAACATTAATAACTATACACAAAACTTATTTAAAATGTGAGTTTTTATTTATAATTTTTTTACACATCATATAATACATTATTTTCGAGCATGGATTCAATCCACAGACGACGATGTATAAGTAGCCGACGGAAAGCTAAGCAAGAGAGTATATCTATATATAAGGGAAAGCCGATTGCAACGCCACCTACAACTCTTATTTTCCTTGATTTTGGAACCACATCGCTAGCACACAGTGTCCACTCCTTTACTCTAGTCTCCCTGTGCGCTACTATGATTGGGTGATGGGGGCGCAAGAGACTAGAGAGACTAGAGGGTAACCAGAGATTAGTAGGGAGATGTACAACGCTCCCCTTTTCGGCGTGCCTCGCAAATGGCGCTAAATCGCGGCGGCGAGTTCGGGAATATGATTTTGTGTTCATCGCCTCTGTCGAGGTTGCAGATTCCCTTGTAGCCGCGCGAGTCGTGAGCACCGCTCCAGTCGATATCGCAGTCAGCGTGCACACGAATGGGTAGCTCGGTGGGGGAAAAGTCCCTGCCCCTCGCTCACTCGACAGGCGAACGGGGCGAGGTTTTCCGTCCGATCGATCTCGACAATGTGTGGCCGTACCGCGGATTGGAATATGCATTAAATGAATTTCAAAAAGAAAAACATGTATCGAGAAAATTGTTTTCTCTCGGTTGGCCGTTTATGCCGAGAATACGGGTTAAAAAAATTAACCACGAACCGCGTTGAAAAATAAAACACCGAAACGACCGTGGAAGGTTCAAAAAGAAATGTCGATCCTTTGCCAGGGTCGTTACGGCGTTTTTTTTCAACAGTAAACATTATGAATAAGCGTGTATCATAAATGTTTTTCTATCCTCAACGAGCGTCGTGGCTGAGTTGGCAGCGTGACGGATTGACGATGCTTGCGATCCGGGTTCGATCGCTGGTTAATCGACTTTTTTTAATCTATTTTTTTTTCATTTTATATTCAAAAAATTGTGAACTTACTTTCGCTTTAGCTATTCTTGCCTGTCCAGGCATTATGTATGATATTTAATTCACATATGTTTAATTTTAAAAAAACATTGGCTACCGGGGATCGAACCGCATCGTCTGCACTCAGAGCCCGCACGCTGATAATCAACCGCGAGGCTCTTGTGATTGCAAACCTGCTTTACGTATACACATTTATCCAACCTTAAAAAAAATTCGCTGCATACCAATTGCATATTGTTTTTATGACCCCAAAGTATTATTGAAGACAAATGAAAGCGATTCTTCCAAATTCTTAGAGTGGTGTTATCCCTTAAAGAATAGAAATTTATTTTTTTATTGTTGTAAATGTATAGCCCCTCTTAAAGACTTTAAGGCGTCTGGCCACCTTGGCCGATCGAAAATGGGTATTTAAAAAAATAATAATAAACTCGAAAGTATGGGCCGGAGTATTTTTTTTTTTTTTTTGACAACGTCAGAAAGGGTTTTAAGAATAAAGTTAATAAATTTCCGTACAAAATTTTGAAAAATGGCGCCGTTATGCACATTGCCGCGGAGGCCCTCCGCACGATACGCGCGGTCGTTGTCCCAGCTGTTACCCGGTCATGTCACATCTGCAAGAAAATTAGCTCATCCGTGAGTAGTGTCGCTACAATGTAGCGTAGCGGTTTTTTTCTCGACCATTAAATAATTATGGTGAGCCGAAGAAAAAAATTTGTATTTTTCAACGAAATTATGGCTCACCATAATTTTTTTAATGGTCGAAAAAAAACCGCTACGGTACAATGTAGCGACACTACTCACGAAGGAGCTGATTTTTTTCAGATGTGGCATGACCGCGTATCAGCTGGGACAACGACCGTGCATATCGTGCGGAGGGCCTCCGCGGCAATGTGCATAATGGCGCCATTTTTTAATATTTTGAACGGAAATTTATTAACGTTATTCTTAAAGCCCTTTCTGACATTATGTAAAAAAATAAAAATATTCCGGCCCATACTTTCGAGTTCATTATTATTTTTTTTAATATGCCCATTTTTCGATCGGCCAAGGTGGCCAGACGCCTCTAAAGAATCTCGTACGTGTTAGCGAAAGCCGGCAGAAAATTATGAAGCAACTCGTCCACTTCTTTGATGTTCGCTATTTCAGTGTTCGCTTTTGGACCATCGCTCTGTTGCCTATCTGAAATCTATACTTTCGAAGTTTGTATCCTCGCTATATATGTCTTTTTTTATAGATGGTATTACCAATATTAGATACTCACGTCTTTCCATTTTGGAGATATGGATGTTCTAGATTGTTAGAATCTGTATTTGTATGACTCAAACTGCAGACAATCTGAATACACGTTTTCGAATAAATGAGCTCTCGAATAAATAATCCTTTGGTGTAATAGTTATTCAATTTCGTCGTCGGCCGAAGGATAACATTTTGAATAATTTACAGTTCGTTACTTTGAGTTTATATTAGGTGTACAAATAAGTTTTAGGACAGTTTTCAAAAAATTCAAGATTTATTAAAAAAGAAGTAAAACACAGTTATTCATCGAAGTAATCTCCATCGCACCGAATGACCTTCAGCCATCTCTTTTTTCCACTTTTTTCCATTTTTCCACTTCTTCAAATGTTTTAAATCGCACGTCAGACAAATCGTTCTGCATTTTCCGGAATAAATGATAATCGGATGGGGCTAAGTCTGGTGAATACGCCGGGTGTGGTACAGCTTCCCATCCAAGCGCTAGTAACGTATCCTTGACCGGTTTACCCACATGAGGCCGCGCGTTGTCATGGAGCAGTTTTACTGGACGTTTTCCTTTACCAGAAAATGGACGTTTCTTCTCAATTTCTTGATTCACTTGCATCAATTGATGACAATAGCGATCGGTAGTAACTGTTTGACCAGGTTTGAGAACTTCATAATACAGTACGCTTTTCATATCCCACCATATGCACAGCATGACTTTGTTATAATGAACATTGCGCTTTGGCGTGGATGTTGTCGGCTCGCCAGGGTCAACCCAATGATATTTGCGTTTCGGATTATCAAAATAAATCCACTTTTCATCGCCGGTCACAATTTTCCACAAGAAAGACTTTCTATGTTGCTTGTGTAAAGACTCACACAAATGTTAAGACGGCTGTTTTTATTTTCTTGAGTCAGAAAGTGTGGTACCCACTTTGTTCCTTTTCGAATCTTACCCATTGCTTTTAAACGATAAGAAACAGTTTATTGAGTTACTCCAAGCTGTTCCGAAAGTTGTTTCTCCGTCTGACAAGAGTTTTCATCCAGCAACGCTTGCAGTTCCTGATCGTCCACCTTTACAGGAGGCCCCGTGCGTTCACGGTCACTAACGTCGAAATCACCTTCTTTGAATCGCTTATACCAATACTCACATGTACTTTTAGATACAATGTTGTCTCCAAGAACAGAACATATCGATTCACACGCTTTCCTAACACTTTTTCCTTGATGGAATTCATAGCGAATGCAGTGTCTAATAAATAGCTTATCGGTCTGCATGTTTAATTTACAGAATTTATAGGTTATGTTTATGACTCCTTTACGTTTCGATACTACATATCAAGCGCCATCTATGATAAGTGAGCGGGACATTTGAATTAATTTAGAATAGCTGTTATGATACAAAATCGAAGTGTCCTAAAACTTATTTGTACACCTAATAATTCTGTCATTTCGGAATCTTTGTCGTTCTATATTTGGCCTTTCAAAGCTTTGACCCCCATCCCAATGTGAAATGTGTTGAAAAAAATGCCGAAACACATCCAATGTGAAATGTGTTTTGAAAAAAATGCCGATCGGGAAAGACTCAAAGTTCTCTTCATGCCTTTCTCGATCGTTTCGGCACTTTTCTTCAACAATTTTTTTAATTAATTTTCTAAGGGGAAAAGTAAAAACTCATTTCCGTATTGGGGGAAACATTCATTTTTTGTCATATTTTCCAATACTGTTTGTACCAAAATTTGGAACGCCTGCTCGTTTTGAGCAACTTCAACATGCGTCCGGCGGGGCGAACGACTGCGTGTTCGGTCGCGTCGACGATACCCGCGGCGTCCTTGCTGCGGCCGCGCCCCTCGCTCGTGCCGATGTTCTATCGATGGCCTGCCCTTCTCGCGCCCTTGGCCCCCTCAGGTGCCTCTTGCCGCTGCGGCTGCTGCTGACGACCACTTTTCTTTTTGTTGCGGCGCCAAAATTTCTTCTTTGTAACTGTAAAAAATAAATAATAAAATGTACAAATAAAATACATTACTCACACAAATTAAGGGATATTTGAAAAATTCCGAATTTTTCGCTGATTTTCAACAAGGGATAACTCGGAGAAAAATGGTCGTACAGAAAATAAAAAAAGGAAATTATAGCTTCAAGTATCTAGTTTTCAGATCTGGACTGTCAATTTTTTTAGCGTGGGTGGTTTTCTTGTAATCATCCGAAAACCAACGAAATTTTTTTCCAAATTTTTGCTTGTCTATAAAATGGTCTGTCGACTTCAAATAATTTTTTGATCATACGAGTATAAAAGTCTTTTAGACAATTTAATCAGCTTTAATTTGACCTTTTAACCAGCTCCGTACGATGATTTCGAGCGGAGTAATCGTCGATCAAAGCAAAAAAGTCCATTTTAAATTTGACAATCAATTACTCGAGACCTAATGATCGTACAGAAAATAAAAGTAGGGTTTTGGAAACTACAAAACATGCTCTATGACATGCAATTAGGGGCTGTTGATAAAACATTTTATTTTCTGTGCGATCATTAGTTCTCGAGTAATTGATTGTCAAAGTTAAAATGGACTTTTTTGCTTTGATCGACGATTACTCCGCGTCAAATCATCGTACGAAGCTCCTTAAAAGGTCAAATTAAAACTGATTAAATTGTCTAAAAGACTTTTATAGTCGTATGATAAAAAAAAATTATTTGAAGCCGACTGGCTATTTTAAAGACGAGCAAAAATTTGGGAAAAAAAATTTCGTTGGTTTTCGGATGATTACAAGAATACGGCCCACGCTAACAAATTTTACAGGCCAGATCTGAAAACTAGATACTTGAAGCTATAATTTCCTTTTTTTAATTTTTTGTACGACCATTTTTCTTCGAGTTATCCCTTGTTGAAAATCAGCCAAAAATTTGGAATTTTTTAAATATCCCTTAATTTGTGTGAGTAGTGTATTTTATTTGTACATTTTATTATTTATTTTTTACAGTTACAAAGAAGAAATTTTGGCGTCACAACAAAAAGAAAAGTGGTCGTCAGCAGCAGCCGCAGCAAGAGGCACCCGTGGGAGCCCAAGGGCGCGAGAAGGGCAGGCCATCGATAGAACAGCGGCACGAACGAGGGGAGCGGCCGCAGCAAGGACGCCGCGGGTATCGTCGACGCGACCGAACCCGCAGTCGTTCGCCCCGCCGGACGCATGTTGAAGTTGCTCAAAACGAGCGGGCGTTCCATATTTTGGTGTAAACAGTATTGAAAAATATGACAAAAGAAATTAATGTTTCCCCCAATACGTAAATGAGTTTTTACTTTTCCCCTTAGAAAATTAATTTAAAAAATTGTTGAAGAAAAGTGCCGAAACGATCGAGAATGGCTCGAAGAGGACGTTGAGTTTTTCTCGATCGGCATTTTTTTCAAAACACATTTCACATTGGATAAGTGTGTTTCGGCATTTTTTATAACACATTTCACATTGGGATGGGGGTCAAAACTTTGAAAAGCCAAATATAGAACGACAAAGATTTCGAAATGACAGAATTATAAACTCAACATAACGAAATGTAAATTATTCAAAATGTTATCCTTCGACCGATGACAAAATTGAATAACTATTATATCAAAGGATTATTTATTCGAGAGCTCATTTATTCGAGAACATGTATTCAGATTGTCTGCAGTTTGAGTCGTACAAATAATACAGATTCAAACAATCTAGAACATCCATATCTCCGAAATGGAAAGACGTGAGTATTTAATATTGGTAATTCCATCTATAGGAAAAAGACATATATATCGAGGATACAAACTTCGAAAGTTTAGACCTCAGATAGACAAACGAGCGATGGTCCAAAATAGCGAACATCAAAGAAGTGGACGAGTTGCCTCATAATTTTCTGCCGTTTTTCGCTAACATGTACGAGATTCTTTAAAGGCGTCCGGCCACCTTGGCCGATCGAAAAATGGGTATATTAAAAAAAATAATAAACCCTAAAGTATGGGCCGGAATATTTTTATTTTTTTACATAACGTCAGAAAGGGCTTTAAGAATAACGTCAATAAATTTCCGTTCAAAATATTTAAAAAATGGCGCCGTTATGCACATTGCCGCGGAGGCCCTTCGCACGATACGCGCGGTCGTTGTCCCAGCTGTTACCCGGTCATGTCACATCTGAAAAAAAATCAGCTCATTCGTGAGTAGTGTCGCTACAATGTAACGTAGCGGTTTTTTTCGACTATTAAGAACATTATAGTGAGCCATAATTTCGGTGAAAAATACAAATTTTTTTCTTCGGCTCCCCATAATTTTTTTAATGGTCGAAAAAAAAACCGCTACGCTACATTGTAGCGACACCACTCACGAATGAGCTGATTTTTTTTTGCAGATGTGACATGACCGGGTAACAGCTGGGACAACGACCGCGCGTATCGTAGAGAGGGCCTCCTCGGCAATGTGCATAACGGCGCCATTTTTTAATATTTTGAACGGAAATTTATTAACGTTATTCTTAAAGCTCTTTCTGACGTGTAAAAAAATAAAAATATTCCGACCTATACTTTCGAGTTTATTATTTTTTTTAAATGTACCCTTTTTCGATCGGCCAAGGTGGCCAGACGCCTTAAAGTCTTTAAGAGGGGATATACATTTACAATGATAAAAAAAAAAATTCTTTTCTTTAAGGGATAACACCACTCTAGAAAATTGGAAAAATCGTTTTCATGTGTCTTCAATAATACTTTGGGGTCATAAAAACAATATGCAATTGGTATGCAGCGAATTTTTTTTACGGTTGGAAAAGTGTGTATACGTAAGGCAGGTTTGCAGTCACAAGAGCCTCGCGGTTGATATATCAGCGTGCGGGCTCTGAGTGCAGACGACGCGGGTATGGATCCCCGGTAGCCAATGTCTTTTTTTAAATTAAACATATATGAATTAAATATCATAAATAATGAATGGATAGGCGAGAATAACTAAAGCAAGAGCAAGTTCGAAATTTTTTGAATATAAAATGAAGAAAAAAAAATAGAGTAACAAAAGTCGATTAGCCAGGGATCGAACCCGGACCGCAAGCATCGTCAATCTGCACGCTGCCAACTCAGCCACGACGCTCATTGTGGATAGAAAAACATTTATGATACACACTTATTCATAATGTTTACTGTTGAAAAAAAAACGCCGTAACGACCGCGGCAAAGGCTCAAGATTTCTTTTTGAAACTTCCACGGTCGTTTCGGTGTTTTATTTTTCAACGCGGTTCGTCGTTAATTTTTTTAACCCGCATTCTCGGCATAAACGGCCAACCGAAAGAAAACAATTTTCTCGATCCATGTTTTTCTCTTTGAAATTTATTTAAGGAGGTACGGTGATGACCACGCTAGTAAACTAAGAGTCTATTTTTCGCCATAATACCGCTACGTTTTAGACATATGTGTGTGGCCTATATTTCGAGAAATATTTTTTAAGTATTGAATTTCAAGCTACTTATTATTTTTATAATATGAAAACAAACGTAATAATCTACTACTCGACTTCAGTAGTACGCCATATCGTCGACGTTTAGCATTGTTGCATTTTCGATAGCTGTCATTGGTCCCACGCGCTCGGCTTATTATTTTTGGTAGCCGGTAAACATGGAGAATGAAAATAAGTACTGTAGAAGTTTATCAAGAGAGTAACAGGATTGTACCTGAAGTCCAGTTTAGAGACAAAGGTAGATTCTGTCGGACAAGAATTAGAGAGTGAAAAGATGATATTGCGAATGCAAATGAAAAACGTCGCGTTGACGTTAACCTCAATATCCAATGTCCAATCTGTCCGAAGTCAAAACATATTTCATCGATTGTTATGTTATTTTTCTCTTTCCTAATTTTCACAATATTTGCAGATATAAAAACGAACGTTCATTTTATATGACGGTTTTTCCATGCTGAATTTACATATAAATGCGTTTTATGCATGTCGCCAGAAAGATTGAGATGCCTTAGCTATACATAAAAGAACTTTGAGTAAATATCGACGAAAGGCCTTTTATAATGGATTAAAAAACGTACGGCTTCACACAACCATATTTTTAATTCGCGTTGAAAATATCCGATAGAAGAATCAAATTTGCGCGGGTATCCGGAGTTGCCACACTTCGAGCAAGATGGCTGCGGTTACGTCACGAGACGTCTCTCTCGCCGAATACTTCGGTTTTTCGCGACTTTATTTCTAAATGTATTGCTTATTTCTGCGGTGAGCTTTCCAATTCAAGTTGCCTTATTAATCACAACGAACCAACGAACGCAACCGTCAGTTTTTTTTACGGGTGTCTTGGCTCCAAGTAGCACAAAAAAATCGATATATGAGAGGACAGGCACATTTTGTCGTCTACGTGTGACCAATTGACCAACTTTAACAATTAATAACTCGGAAACTGTACGGTAAATCTCGCGGAAACTCTGCATACGCATGGACAAAGCTCTCGACAATGTTATTTTAAAAAATCGGGCTTTTATCTTGGACTCGCTCCAATCACCGTACCTCCTTAATGCATATTCCAATTCGCAGGACGTCGACACATATGTCGAGCTCGATCGGACGGAAAACCTCGCTCCGTTCGCCTATCGAGTGAGCGAGGGGCAGAGACTTTTCCCCCACCGAGCTACCCATTCGTGTGCACGCTGACTGCGATATCGACTGGAGCGGTACTCACGACTCGCGCGGCTACAAGGGAATCTGTAACCTCGACAGAGGCGATGCACACAAAATCATATTCCCGAACTCGCCGCCGCGATTTAGCGCCATTTGCGAGGCACGCCGAAAAAGGGAGCGTTGTACATCTCCCTACTAATCTCTGCCGAAAAGGGGAGCGCTGTGCATCTCCCTACTAATCTCTAGTCGCAGGGGCATGCGTTACCACGTATACAACCGTCTTTCCCCTAGATCCTAACACCCAGCGCAGAGATTAGTAGGCAGATGTTCAACGCTCCCCTTTTCGGCGTGCCTCGTAATGGCGCTAAATCGTGGCGGCGAGTTCGGGAGTATGATTTCGTGATCATCGCCTCTGTCGAGGTTGCAGATTCCCTTGTAGCCGCGCGAGTCCGTGATCACCGCTCAAGTCGGTATCGCAGTCAGCGAGAACACGAATGGGTAGCTCGGTGGGGGTAAAGTCTCGCCCCTCGTAAATCGCGCTCGCTCGACAGGCGAACGGAGCGAGGTTTTCCGTCCGATCGAGCTCGACATATATGTGTGGCCGTACTGCGGATTGGAATATCCATTAAATGAATTTCAAAGTGAAAAACATGTATCGAGATCATTGTTTTCTCTCGATTGCCCGTTCATGCCGAAAATGCGGGTTAAAAAAATTAACGACGAACCGCGTTGAAAAATAAAACGCCGAAACGACCGTGGAAGGTTCAAAAAGAAATCTGGAGCCTTTGCCGCGATCGTTTCCACATTTTTTTTCAACAGTAAACATTATGGATAAGGGTGTATCATAAATGTTTCTCTATCTACAATGAACATTGTGGCTGAGTTGGCAGCGTGGCGGACTAACAATTTTACGGTCCGGGTTCAATCCCCGGTGAATCAACTTTTTTTTCTTCAGAAAATTTCGAACTTACTCTCGCTTTAGCTATTCTCGCCTGTACAGGCATTATTTATGATATTTAATTCGTATATGCTTAATAAAAAAACACAAGACATTGCTACCGGGGATCAGTGCAGTCAGATCGCGCGTAAAAGTTACCTCCTCTCTAGTCTTTTACACGCCCAACCAATCATAGTAGCGCGTGTCCGTTAGCGAGCGGCGCTTGGACATCCTTCGGAAAGAGCCGAGCACGGTCGAAGTTTCTCGACCGCTCCTTCGGCAGCTACACCAACACATGGACGCTGAGCACGTTCATGTGCGGCCAAGCCGAAACGAAGGCTTCGAGGGAAAAAGCAATCTGAGCATGACTCACGCGTGACGTCACCCGACGTCACGCGCGAGGCTTTTAGATGATTTCAATGCTTATTTGGCTCTTGATTCTCTGCGTTATTAATGTGTACAAAAAAATGTATCGCGCACTCTGATCGCTTATTTTTTTAGTTTATACGTTAATTTAAATATAATAATGAATCTAAATTACAACTTATTTATCTTATATAAAATTGTTTACGCTTTACTCACACCCGTCCTTATGCCAAATAAATAATAATTCATAAAAGTAGGCGGAAATATATTTATATTCGTATTATTATATTAATTCTCATACTTTCATCAAGCGATAAAGCATTATCCCCAAAAACAAGCCAATCATCCACCCGGCCGCGAATCGTAAATACCAGAAAGTGCACATATTCTACAAGCGATGAAATGGTCCTGTTGGTAGCGTTCCTGTCTTCGGTCCGCAGGGCCCCGTGGCACAAATTTTTCTCCAAATTTTTCATAATTTCTCATATTTCAGTCATATTTGAGATTTTCGGAGAAAAAATGATTTAAAACAGATTCAAGTTCTGGTCCATTTCCCAAATACACTTCTTTTTCACTGAAAATTCATGATTTCTCATTTTTTCCCGGAAATTTCTCTTTTTCCTATGACCTGAGTGAACGGCTGCGGAGATATTCGGAGAGAAGTTAAAGATGAAAAGAAATGAGATTTTCGTCAAAAAAACTGATTATTATTTTTTTTCCGAAAATTTTCCTTTTTCCTATTACCTGAGTGAACGGCTGCGAAGATATTCGGGGAAAATTTAAAGATGAAAAAAATGAGATTTTCGTAAAAAAAACTTGTTCTTATTTTTTTTCGGAACTTTTTCTTTTTCCTATTGAGTGAAAGGCTGCGGAGATATTCGGAGAAAAGTTATAGATGAAAAAAATGAGATTTTCGTAAAAAAAACTTATTACATTTTTTTATCCCTCATAATTCTGAGAAATAATGAATTTCCGAAATTTTTGCAAACATCATTTTCCTTAAGGGCTAACACCACTGGTAACACTACCAACGGCCTGCCACGAAACGTTTTAGACAAATAATACTTGGGGTAATTATTAAGCATATATTGAAGTATATTGCAAAAAAAAATGTACGGGAAAATATTACAAAATGGCGACACTGCAGCAAATTCTTCCGAGGCATGTTGAACTTAAGGTGCTCTGAGGCATGTAGTATGACTTGTGCCAATTTTAATCTGGACGAAATAATTTTTTTCAATTAACTCTAGATGAATGAAATCTAGACTTAATGAAACAAAATTCCTTTTTTAGATTAAAATTGGCACAGTTATACTGCGTGCCGCAGAGGTCCGACATGCTTCGGAAGAATTGCTGCAGTGTCGCCATTTTGTAATATTTTCGGATGAAAAATTTCTAGCAATATACTTAAGTATATACTCAATAAATACCGCAAGTATTATTTGTTTATCGCATTTTCTTCGGCCAAAAAAAAATATCAAAAAATACGCTTCCTGTAAGGCCGTTACAGTGGTGTTACCCCTTAAAGTCTTCATATAATTGCCGAGATTTTCCCGTGATTGTAATTAAAATGATGAAATATTCGAAAAAATTCGAAGAAATTCGGAGAAACCCGGATGTTTGCGTAAAAATAATTGTCCGCAAAGCTCCAAATTCTTCATATTTGTTCCAATTCATAGAAAAATTCGGAAAAATTTTCCGGAAAAAATCGGAGTTTTTCGGAAAAAAATTTGCACTAGGGACGCGGCATCGTTCCCCGCGCTCAGTGCTTTTTTAAAATTATTATTACTATTAATTCTTATTTGATTAGTTATCATTATTATTTTTATTAGTTATCTTTTAGTGTCGAAAAATGTACCGCGCACTCTGACCGCTTATTTTATTAGTTTATATGTTAATTTAAATATAATAATAAATCTAAATTGCAACTTATTTTACTTCTAAAATTTTTTTTGCGCTTTACTCACACCCGTCCCTATGTCAAAGAAATTGTAATTCATAAAAGTAAGCGGAAATATATTCGTATTATTATATTCATTCTCATATACTTTCATCAAGCGATAAAGCATTATCGTGATGTATCCGGCCGCGAATCGTAAGTAACAGAAAGTGCACATATAGTATTTACAAGCGATGAGATGGGTCCCGTCGGTGGCATTCCTGGCTTCGGTCCGCAGGGGCGCGGGATCGTTTCCCGCGCTGAGTGCTTTTTTTAAAATTATTATTACTATTAATTCTTATTTGATTAGTTATTGAATGAATATAATAATACGAATATAAATAAATTTCCGCTCATATACTTTCATCAAGCGATAAAGCGTTATCATAATGCTTTATCGCTTGATGAAAGTATATGAGAATGAATATGATAATACGAATATAAATAAATTTCCGCTTACTTTTATGAATTATAATTTATTTGGCATAGGGACGGGTGTGAGTAAAGCGCAAACAATTCTTTTAAAAGATAAATAAGTTGTAATTTAGATTTATTATTATATTTAAATTAACGTACAAACTAATAAAATAAGCGGTCAGAGTGCACGATACATTTTTTGACACTAAAAGATAACTAATCAAAATAATGATGATAACTAATAAAAATAACTAATCAAATAAGAATTAATAGTAATAATAATTTTAAAAAAGCACTGAGCGCGGGGAACGATCCCGCGCCCGTAGTGCAAATTTTTTTTCGAAAAACTCCGATTTTTTCCGGAAAATTTTTCCGAATTTTTCTGTGAATTGGAAAAAATATGAAGAATTCGGAGTTTTGCGGACAATTATTTTTACGCAAACATCCGGGTTTCTCCGAATTTCTTCGAATTTTTTCGAATATTTCATCATTTTAATTACAATCACGGGAAAACCTCGGCAATTATATGAAGACTTTAAGGGGTAACATCATTGTAACGGCCTTACAGGAAGCGTATTTTTTGATATTTTTTTTTGGCCGAAGAAAATGCGATAAACAAATAATACTTGCGGTATTTATTGAGCATATACTTAAGTATATTGCTATAAATTTTTCATCTAAAAATATTACAAAATGGCGACACTGCAGCAATTCTTCCGAAGCATGTCGGACCTCTGCGGCACGCAGTATAACTGTGCCAATTTTAATCTAAAAAAGGAATTTTGTTTCATTAAGTCTAGATTTCATTTATCTAGATTTAATTGAAAAAATTATTTCGTCCAGATTAAAATTGGCACAAGTTATACTACATGCCTCAGAGCACCTTAAGTTCAACATGCCTCGGAAGAATTTGCTGCAGTGTCGCCATTTTTAAATATTTTCCCGTACATTTTTTTTTGCAATATACTTCAATATATGCTTAATAATTACCCCAAGTATTATTTGTCTAAAACGCTTCGTGGCAGGCCGTTGGTGGTGTTACCAGTGGTGTTACCCCTTAAGGAAAATGATGTTTGCAAAAATTTCGGAAATTCATTATTTCTCAGAATTGTGAGAGATAAAAAATATAATAAGTTTTTTTTATGAAAATCTCATTTTTTTTCATCTATAACTTTTCTCCGAGTATCTCTGCAGCCTTTCACTCAATAGGAAAAAAAAAAGTTCCGAAAAAAAAATAAGAACAAGTTTTTTTTACGAAAATCTCATTTTTTTCATCTTTAAATTTTCTCTGAATACCTTCACAGCCGTTCACTCAGGTAATAGGAAAAAGGAAAATTTCCGGAAAAAAAATAATCAGTTTTTTTACAAAAATCTCATTTCTTTTCATCTTTAACTTCTCTCCGAATAGCTCCGCAGCCGTTCACTCAGGTCATAGGAAAAAGAGAAATTTCCGGGAAAAAAATGAGAAATCATGAATTTTCAGTGATAAAAAGTGTTTTTGGGAAATAGACCAGAACTTGAATCTGTTTTAAATCATTTTTTCTCCGAAAATCTCAAATATGACTGAAATATGAGAAATTATGAAAAATTTGGAGAAAAGTTTGCACCACGGGCCCCTGCGGACCGAAGCCAGGAACGCTACCAACAGGACCATTTCATCGCTTGTAGAATATGTGCACTTTCTGGTATTTAAGATTCGCGGCCGGGTGGATGATTGGCTTGTTTTTGGGGATAATGCTTTATCGCTTATTGAAAGTATGAGAATTAATATAATAATACGAATATAAATATATTTCCGCCTACTTTTATGAATTATTATTTATTTGGCCTAAGGACGGGTGTAAGTAAAGCGTAAACAATTTTATATAAGATAAATAAGTTGTAATTTAGATTCATTATTAAATTTAAATTAACGTATAAACTAAAAAAATAAGCGATCAGAGTGCGCGATACATTTTTTTGTACACATTAATAACGCAGAGAATCAAGAGCCAAATAAGCATTGAAATCATCTAAAAGCCTCGCGCGTGACGTCGGGTGACGTCACGCGTGAGTCGTGCTCAGATTGCTTTTCCCCTCGAAGTTTCGTTTCGGCTTGGTCGTACATGAACGTGCTCAGCGTCCATGCGTTGGTGTAGCTGCCGAAGGCGCGGTCGAGAAACTTCGACCGTGCTCGGCTCTTTCCGACAATGTCCAATCGTCGCTCGCTCACGGACACGCCGTACTATGATTGTGTGTGATGGGCATGTAAGAGCCTAGAGAGGGGGTAACTTTTACGCGCGATCTGGCTGCACTGATCCCCGGTAGCAATGTCTTGTTTTTTTTATTAAGCATATACGAATTAAATATCATAAATAATGCCTGAACAGGCGAGAATAGCTAAAGCGGGAGTAAGTTCTAAATTTTCTGAATATAAAATGAAGAAAAAAACAAGTTGATTCACCGGAGATTGAACCCGGATCGTAAAATCGTTAATCCGCCACGCTGCCAACTCAGCCACAATGTTCATTGCAGATAAAGAAACATTTATGATACACCCTTATCCACAATGTTTACTGTTGAAAAAAAATGTGGAAACGATCGCGGCAAAGGCTCAAGATTTCTTTTTGAACCTTCCACGGTTGTTTCGGCGTTTTATTTTTCAACGTGGTCCGTCGTTAATTTTTTTAACCCGCATTTTCGGCATAAACGGGCAACCGAGAGAAAACAATAATCTCGATACATGTTTTTCACTTTGAAATTCATTTAATGGATATTCCAATCCGCAGTACGGCCACACATATACGTCGAGCTCGATCGGACGGAAAACCTCGCTCCGTTCGTCTGTGAGCGAGCGCGATTTGCGAGGGGCAGAGACTTTTCCCCCACCGAGCTACCCATTCGCGTTCTCGCTGACTGCGATACCGACTTGAGCGGTGATCACGGACTCGCGCGGCTACAAGGGAATCTGCAACCTCGACAGAGGCTGTGATGTTTTAAATAACGGAAACTACGCCATATTAAATGGTATCGTGCTGCCCTCTGTACTCTACCGTCGTGTCCCACTTTCGCCATGCATCGATCTCAGAACACGCTGAGACGCAACGGGTACCGGTAGGGTACCTCTGCCACGTGTAACGATATCCCGTCTTTGTACATAATAAAGTATTCACTACGACAGAGCAACGTGTGCAATAATTAATGTATGGTGTCTCAGACACTACAGTGGCGACGAGTGTAAAAGGACAAGTAAAAGCAATATAGGATTGCAAATATATCGACGGATTTCGTGATAGTGACACGTGGTGGAAAAAAGTAAGGGACAAGATGGTGGACTCAGTAGAGGAGCTTCGCGAAAAATATGAACGAGCGTTAAAGGATCTTGACAAACGTCAAGCGGAAGTTGAAGAAAAGAATAGACAGCTGATACAACAACGTCAACAATTTTTGGCTGAAGTGAAACGACAATCGAAAGTGGATCCATCGACCCAAGGCGCCGAATCTCAACCCCAGGATGCCACAACTTATGGTGACCGGCATCAACCGATCGTGACGGGAAGGATCGGGAACATGAAAGAATACGACATGAAGGACGATTGGAACCATTGGGTAGAAAGGTTTGAGCAATTTTACGTAGCAAACGACATATCGCCTGCCAAGGGTGTCTCGCTCTTTCTCACTCTAATAGGCAGTGAGGGATATGCGTTATTACGCAGCCTTTGTACACCCATATTACCAGCTGCTAAATCGCTCAAGGAACTGAATGATATTATGAAAAATCATTTACAACCAAAGCCCAGCATTATCGCTGAACGCTACAAGTTCAAAGAATGCTCCCAAAAAGATACGGAGAGCGTAATGGAGTTTTTGGCAAATCTAAAAAAATTGTCAACTTATTGTGAATTTGGAAGCGGTTTGGAATCCTACCTGAGGGACCAATTCGTATGGGGACTGAAGAACGAGCGGATCAAGAAAAGGCTTCTCGGTGAGCATGACCTGCCCTACGCCAGAGCTGTCGAGCTGGCACAGACAATGGAAATGGCTACGAAGGATGTAGCTGAAATGGGATCTTCGTCGAAGAGTCAAGCAGACTCGATTAATTTCATCGGCAAGAAGACATCAGGGATTTCGAGAAGCGAAACAACAATCAAGTGTTATTGCTGCGGAAGGACAAATCACCGAGCAACGGAATGTAAATATCGGAATTATAAATGTAATATTTGTCAAAAACAAGGTCATTTGGCTCAAGTTTGTAAGAATCGGAAACAAACTAACGAAAAAGTAAAGAAATCGAGTCAAGCGATTAAAAGTAAAAATAGACAAAATTTTATTTCCGATATAAATGAAACTGAAGACAATTTTGATTCACTTTTCCATTTAGAACGGGAGAATAGCCAATCAGCGGGAGAAAGTATTGAACTGGAAGCTATTGCTCCTTGGAAAGTTGGAATTAAAGTTCAAAAAATTAATTTAGAGTTTCATGTTGACACAGGGTCAGAAATTTCGGTTATTTCGGAAAAAGAATATACAAATAGGAAAGAATGGAACACACTACCCCTTAGTAGAACAAAGAGAAAATTTAAAACGCACCCAGGGCACAAAATTGAACCCATCGGTATATTGCACGTTCAAGTTGAATATAAGAGGAGGAATTTGAAACTTCCCCTTTTTGTTTTACCCGGCGATGGTCCGCCACTAGTGGGGCGAACGTGGATTTGTGCATTAAGGATCCCGGTAGAAGATTTGGCAATAAATAATAGAGATTGTCATGTCGGGATGATTCAAAGCGAAAGTCAAAGGGACATCAATGTAATTCTTAATGACTTTGAATCAGTTTTCTCATCTAAATTGGGAAAATATACAAAGGGTAGTTTCAAATTGCACCTCAAAGAAAATGTGCAACCAATTTTTTGTAAAGCAAGGCCATTGCCGTATTCGATGAAAGACAAGGTCGAAAAGGAGCTAAATCGGTTAATAAAAGAAGAAATATTACAGGCAGTCGAAAGTAGCGAATGGGCAACCCCGATTGTTCCGGTTCCTAAGAGTAATGGAGAGATAAGGATTTGCGGGGATTATAAAGTAACGATTAATCCCAAAATAAAGGTAGATCGTTACCCAGTACCGAGAATTCAAGATCTATTAGCTAGTTTAAACGGCGGAAAAGTATTCTCGAAAATAGACTTGTCGCAGGCATATCAACAAGTCGAGCTGGACGAACAATCGAGGCCTCTCGTTACGATTTCGACTCACAAAGGCTTGTTTACATATAAACGTCTTTGTTTTGGTGTAGCCTCAGCCCCGGGGTTATTCCAACGTGAAATGGAAAAGATATTACACGGTTTGGAGGGAGTTGTGTGTTTCTTCGACGATATTATGATTTCTGGCCCGACGGTAGAAATACATAATCAAAGATTAAGAGACGTTCTCAGCCGATTAAAAGATTGCGGTTTAACAGCAAATAAAAACAAATGTGTATTCGGCAGAGAGAAAATACAGTTTTTAGGATACGTGCTTGATGGCACGGGAATTCATGCAGCAACGGATAAAGTAAAAGCAATAGTTGATGCTCCAGCGCCAAGAGATGTAACTCAATTGAGAGCATTTTTAGGTATGATCAATTATTACTCTAAATTCATACAAAACTATTCACGAATACTGAATCCGTTGTATAAATTGTTGCAGAAAAACGTGGTTTGGCAGTGGAATCGTGAGCAGGACGACTCATTTAATGAAGCCAAACGGTGTTTGA
Organism: Ophion obscuratus; assembly: GCA_964007375.1. NCBI lineage: Eukaryota > Metazoa > Arthropoda > Insecta > Hymenoptera > Ichneumonidae > Ophion > Ophion obscuratus. The sequence continues at coordinate 47,143,555 of OZ023315.1, forward strand.
TCTCGTCGGAAGTATTGGTACATTATGATGCCAAATTACCAATTAAGGTTGCGTGTGACGCATCACCCTTTGGTATAGGGGCAGTGTTGTCGCACGTGTACTCTGACAAGCGGGAGAGACCCATAGCATTTGCGTCTAGATCGTTGACAAAAGCCGAAAAGAATTATTCGCAGCTTGATAAGGAAGCTTTAAGTTTGGTTTTCGGGGTGAAAAAGTTTCATCAATATCTTTATGGTAGGAAGTTTACCTTAGAGACCGATCACAAACCGCTTATATATATTTTTGGATCGAAGAAGGGTTTCCCTCAAATGGCCGCTAGCAGAGTACAACGATGGGCTGTGTTTTTGGCTGCGTATCAATTTGAGATCAAACACGTTAAAGGCATTGATAACTGTCATGCTGACAGTCTCTCACGCATTCCGTTGCCAATCAACGAAATGAATTCCATAGAAAAAGAAGATTATTCGTACTTAAATTATGTAATTGACGAAGTTAAAGCGATTGACGTGAACCGGATAAAATTGGAAACGGAAAAAGATGCAACCTTAAGACAGGTCCGAGAATATGTAATGGAAGGGTGGCCAGATAAAGTGAGTGAACAGCTAAGCGTATTTAAAAACAGAGAACATGAATTTACGGTGCAAGAAGGATGTTTGTTATGGGGACATCGAGTTGTGATTCCTCCAGAGATGCGCGAAGAATTGCTACAGGAGTTACATGCGAGCCATATGGGGGTTGTTAAAATGAAAGAGTTAGCTCGATCTTATATTTGGTGGCCAAGTATTAACGATGATATCGAAAATGTGACGAAAACTTGTACATCATGTTTGAAATGGGCAGACAATCCACCTAGATCGGTATTGCATTCTTGGAAATGGCCGGATGGGCCCAATCATAGAATCCATGCAGATTTCTTAGGTCCTGTCGAGGGTAAAATGTATTTGATAATTATCGACGCGTTTTCTAAGTGGATAGACGTAAAAGAGCTACCGGATATCACGTCCGAAACGACAATTAAAGCTTTTAGAGAATATATATGCACGTGGGGAATACCACTTAAATTAGTTACTGACAATGGGCCGAGTTTTTGCTCTGAATTGTTTAAAGAATTTTTGAAAACATATGGTATCCATCATATACGAACTGCTCCATACCATCCAGCATCAAACGGCGCAGCGGAAAATGCGGTAAAAACTTTCAAAAAGAAGTTTAAAGTTTTAAGAGACGCAGGAAATTCAAAGCAAGATGCGATACTTAAATTTTTATTTTATTATAGAGCAACGCCTCATTGCACTACAAACTGTAGCCCAGCAGAATTGCAGATAGGTCGAAAATTTCGTACCAAACTTGATCTAGTCAGACCGGATCTCAGAAAATATGTAGAAAATAAACAACTCAGTCAACAACGTGCATTTCCAGGAAATAGACGATTCACTTGTGATAATAATAGTATAGTAATGATGAAAAATTATGCGAACAACAACTGGAATGAAGCGAGAGTTGTTGAAAAATTATCTCCTGTTACCTTTTCGGTACAGTCAAAAGACGAACGAGTGCATAAGCGGCACTCCGATCAACTAAGAAAATGTAATTTAACGGGAGAGAGGAAAAGTATTACCGCGAACGAACATATAGAGGAAGAAATAGAGGAGTGTATTGAAAGTGCAAGTAATGAGTCAACAACTTCAATACTGGATAAAACGTCAAAGTTACCGGTATTACAAACTGTACAAGAGGCATCTGTAAAGGTTAAGAAGGGGATACCAACGGTGCGTAGATCATCGAGAGTTCCGAAACCGCGAAAAATATTAGATTTATAAATCAGGAAGGAAAAATTGTAATTCCGTGTGTTGATTGTAAATTGTATTAACAAAAGAAAAGCACGTAATTCCGAGTATTGATTGTATACATTGTAAAGGAAAACTTGTAATTCCACGGACTGATGGTAGGAATTGTGTGAACTAGTATGTAACTAGGAAGAATATGTAAGTGTGAATGATGATAACGATAACAATTGTAATTCGGAATCTAAGCACATGTGGTACAAGGGAAGTTGTAATCCTCAAAAATTAATGTGATCAGCTTAAAAAGCAACAAGTATGCCTCTTAGGGCTTTAGTCGTTAAAAATGTGAGAATTTTTAATTCTAAGTGGGAAGGATTGTGATGTTTTAAATAACGGAAACTACGCCATATTAAATGGTATCGTGCTGCCCTCTGTACTCTACCGTCGTGTCCCACTTTCGCCATGCATCGATCTCAGAACACGCCGAGACGCAACGGGTACCGGTAGGGTACCTCTGCCACGTGTAACGATATCCCGTCTTTGTACATAATAAAGTATTCACTACGACAGAGCAACGTGTGCAATAATTAATGTATGGTGTCTCAGACACTACAGAGGCGATGATCACGAAATCATACTCCCGAACTCGCCGCCGCGATTTAGCGCCATTTACGAGGCACGCCGAAAAGGGGAGCGTTGTGCATCTCCCTACTAATCTCTGCCCAGCGCGTTTAGGGCAGGGTACAGTGACACAGCCCTACTGATGAGTCTGTCACTGTACCCGAGACGAAACGCAAACATTCTTTTCCTGCCTCCTCCTATCTTACCGACCTTACAGAACCTGGACAAGTAACGGACAACTACAGGAGTAGAGAGCCACCCACCGAATCTCTACAGAGAACTCGACGGTAGTGTCATCAAACGGAAATGAGCGTTACGAGAACCTTTTCTTCAAATTGCCCGTGCGACCTACACTTCTATGTGACTCCATCTTCGGTGATTGAAGTGATGGCACCGGCGACAAAATTTTGCCTTGTATTTATCAATAATTACGAATTTTCGCGGTCCCCAACGATATTACCGGATCGTAATATCGTTAATTCCGTTTATATGAGATTGCGCTTTATCGAAGTTGTCATTTCGGCCTAATCGTCATTTCTTTACTGCGACGGACAAATCGTTTGGTTTTTGTTCCGATCGACTAACCTCGAAAAAGGTGCCTCTGTCAAGATTGCATCCCGCGAGGTGTTTGGTTTGGTGCAAATGTGTTCCTTTGTTGTCTCCGTAAAGTGAGTTATGGATTTATTGTTCATTATGCGATATACAATTGTTCCGAATCCGATCGGATGGCTTCTTTTTCATGACTTCCAAGCATTCTCGAAAGAGAAATGTGACCAACGACATAACCTAAAAATGAACGAAGGAATATTCAGAATTAAATTGCTTTGTTTCTCGTCTCTTCACTTAATTTTCTTATCACTTTGTCCATTGTTTTCATTTATCGTCTAGGTACGTTTGAAGAGGAGTAACGATTGTGACAAGTTTTTCATGTTTTTGCACTGAACATATTCCACAAATTGAAAAAAGTCCATGCTGGATCCGTCTGCGCTTTGGAAGAACCACAAATAAATGAGTCATTCAAAAAATACTCAAGATGAACAAGATCCGGATTATGCGACACCGGGGCCAAGCAACAATGCTTATCAGAAACAGTATGAAGAGACCGGTAAATAATTCAAAAGCTAGTCTAAATATATCAATTAAAACATTATATTTACTAATTGTCAGATGGAACAGAGTGATAATAATATTTCTATATGTTAAACTTTGGTATCTCGGATTGCTTTAGGTCACAAGCCTTCATGAAGAAAACCTTTGCAAAGTTTTTTCCATTCCAGTATGAAAATCGCAGTATTCTGAAAAATAAACGTCATCTACAGTTTCATGACAAACACCGGCATGTAGATTTGACATCTGTGATCCAAATGCATACTCGTTTGATAAAAACTAGTGCGCCAGTCTAGTGGTTAGCATGCTTGCCTCTAAACCAGAACATCAGTAAGTCTCAAGTTTAAATACTAGCCTCGTAGTCCTGGAAAAAAATAAATACAGGTGTGACATAGCTCCAGTTGTAGATGGACATCACGTACATGCACCTGTACATGTGTGTGTCATGTGTGTAGAAACCTGTAGTCTGTGCTTCATTTTTCGATACAACGCGATGTAGCTCCTGAACTGTCATGGTAAATGCAATACAGAGGAGAAAGTCGGCTGTGGCTGCAAGGTGGGGAAAAATGGAAGAAGGCTTGATGTCTACAACTCGAAGCATTCCAAATTTTTCATCATCCCTATAATCTGGAACAAATTTTGAACACATGCAGGGCCTACTAGCATAGTAGTACTGCCTATTAGCGTAACCAGCATTTCTTTTGGTATGGGAGGCTTAGGCGGTGCTGTTCTGATGAGAAAAGTGGTTTTGTACACAATCTTTTTCTTTTTAGATAAAATTTATATAAAAGTTAATCATCACGTAACACACAAAATATGAAGCTTTAAAGCCGTCATTTAGTGTGAAAATAGAAAAAAGCAATCATTCTTTTAAAATTTTATTCTGGAAAACCAATCAGACAGAACATTTCGGGTTTTGGTGGTTTATTAAACAAGAAATAAAGAACACATACCTTTAAACAGATTGAAAAATGTTCATTATTAACAAAGTTATACGTACGGTAGAACCTGGATTATCCGAACCAATTGGAACCGAGACTAGTTAGGATAATTGAAACGTGGGTTTTTTGGGACGAGATCATAAACAACACCTTTTTACATAAAAACAGTACATACATATATATTAAAATTTGACATACATATTAACGTTGATATATATACACACACACACACGCGCGCGCGCCCGCGTATGTGTGTGTGTTTTAAATACCTGAAAAAAAGGTATAACCTTTTATAAAATCGTCCATTTTTAATTGACGAACGGCTGTAACGCGTTTTTCAGCGGCTAAGTCTTGCAGCCGTTTGAAAAGGAGAAGTTGCGTTAGGCTGCTCATTGTTGCTAACAGCGGCGGCAGCGAGCAACAATGTATCTTTTGCGCCAACGTTCGGATAATTGAGGGTTCGGATGATCGAGGTTCGGATAATCGAGGTTCTACTGTATATAAATATGGCTAGAAAACAAAGATTTTGCCGTTTTTTGAGGATGATATCTGAGCTTCCAGTTGCCTGAAATGAAAAATTAGAACATTTTTATGATCTGCAAGCATGTCGCTATTACGCTTACTAGAATGGAAGAGAAAACACTTTTTTTTGAAAAAATTGCAACACTAACCAAACAACGATTTTTATGCAATAATTATGAATTATCATGCATGTTAGAAATAGTGAATATATTTTTATCGAGTTGAAACTAGTATACGTAATAGACACCAGTTGAATTAAACCACATGTGGTTTAATTTAAATTTAGTTCAGTCAATCAGTCAATCAGTTTTTCAAATATCTTTCCTAAAACTTGAAAAATATAGTTTCGAGTACAAGGCATTTAAGGTTAAATAACGGTACATGCACAAACATGATGAAAGCTTCAAACTTTCACTTAGTCTGCAATTTTAGGGCCATACATCACACCTTGCTCGAAGAGATTATTAATATTTGAGGATTGTGATTTTCGGGCCCTCATTCGAGTTTTTTCTGGTACCCCGAATAACAATAACAGATTTGAATAGACAATGAGCGGATGGGGCGCTCGATATAAAGGCGCATAACTCGGGTAATTTTTCGAATTTTTTAATGTTTCAAGATCGAAAATATTCGGAAGAAATTATACTTTGAGAAAAAGCAATTTAAAAAATTTATTTTTTCGACCCATCACTAGATTACGGCCTTAATCACACGTTCATGTTAACACCAGTATTACTCTCTCACAGTACCTTAAAAAATAATCAACTAATTTTTCATCATTCTTTAATCCAGTTACCAGTTTTTGAACTTTATCTTTAGTAGGTATTTAATTAAGTCTTAGTTTTCTATTTTTTTTAATGCAAATTGGCCGAACACTTTTTTTGTCGGATTTCTTTTAACCGCAATTCCGCAACTACGTTTTTATTTGTCTCATGACAGAAAATTTCTCTCACAACCGGCGCAAGTACAATTGCTGTGAGTACTTTCTTAAATTTACAGCACTTATTTCATAATTTTTTGAATGAGAGTATGTTTTTCATGACCATAGCTTCAGCTTCTCAGACTGACGTAACAATTATTGATGAAATCTTTTCAGCTCTTGAAATTCTATTTCAGAAATGCGTCTACCTCAACAACTAACGCTAGATCTCAAATTGGCATTTTAGATTTACAATGATATTATTTATTACTTTCTTGGTACTAAATGTTGATCTTCTAGTATTGTTGTGGTTGTGTATGAGTCGGAAAATCTAATGTATTTCTTTTGCCCACAGTTAACTTAACTGTGAAATTTGAATATTAATTCAATTTAGGGAATGAAATAGCTACTTTTTATACAAGTTACGAAATGACAACGAAAAACATTATCCAAGTTTTATTAAATTATTTTTTCATGCTTACTTGGATGAAACAAGTAAAATACAGTACTACCTCTCTAAGAGAGCCCTCGCTAAGAGAGAATTTCCCCGCCGTTCCGCTTGAGCGCATTTTATGGCTTCCCCCACCTAGCTCGAGCTGTCCAGTGTACCCGAGGCCTCTCGAGTTTGTCGCGAACAACTCGATAAGAGATCGCGATCGATTTCAGAAAATCGCACGTCGCACGATTGTCAAATGGATAATATTCCTTTGTATAATAATATATACGTTTAAGCCGTAAAGTCGGAGAAAAAAACATGCACCATAATTAAATTTCAAGTAGTAATTTAATGCAAGTAAAATATATTTTAATAGACATTAACACAGCATAGAATATTATTGATATTGATAAAAATTATCGAGGGTACATTATACTAGAGATATGTTTATGAGTAGTAGTAATAAATGCAAATATCGTACAGCATGTACAATATGTATGTATCATAACATATATACTATACATCAGAGTATAGAGTCCTGTTGACGTCCGCAAGAATCGTAGAGACGGCTTCATTTTCGTGATCAGCTGGCGCTCTCTTATCGAGTTCGAGTGGAGAAACACATACACGCTACCACATGCGCGATTTTCGAGCGCGCTAACCTAGCGGTGGGGGAAGGCTTCGGCGACGAATTTCTCGAGAATTTCTTCCCCTAACCGCCCCAGACCGCTCTCTTAGAGAGGTAGTACTGTAAATCGATTATTTGAATTTCATTTTGGATCGATTTATTTCGGGCGGGGGCTCCTGGCTACGCCAATGTCTAAGCCTTCTATAAAATAGAGCTTCCAGAACTTGCACTTTATGTTCCCTATTGCAGTTCGAGTTATCAAAGTTTTACCAAACATGAATTACAAAGTGGAATTGCGTTGTATTGATACGAAGTGATCTATATATATATGTTTCCTTCTTTGAAAATGTCCATAAAGTTATTTAGAAAAAACGAGTAGTTGAAAATTTCGCACGATTAAATAAACGTTTTCTGCGGTCTTCCGAAGACGCGAAAGCTCTGCTTAGAATAAAATTTTTTTGTTTTCACTTTCAATGCCAAGCTCGAGCGAATCTCGCGAGAAGAATCACGGCGATTGTGGAGAAGGAATTCTCAAAGGAAATCGATACGAAGGAGAAGGAAATATTGCAGATAGAGGGAAGGCTCCACAAAGCCCTAAAGACTCTGCATTTTCTGCGCTACGTCATAATAACGGATTTTTACAATCGGAAGCAATGTCAAGTGGCACAGGCTGCTGGGGAATCCAAGCAGACGAGAATACATCCGGCGATCAAACGAATTATTGGCAAAAGTCCAAAAACAACGGAAACGTTGTTCGAGTTCGAGTCGAATCAAGAAATTCCTTCGGCAAACACGTGGCTGCTCACCTCCATGAAGAAAGAAACCGCATCAACTGATGAAATGACAATTACTAACAACGAGATTGACAAACGATTGGGCAATTGCGCAGATGCGATCAACAATGATTCTGCCACTTTGACGAGAGCTTCGAACGGAAAGAGATGTCAGGAGGACTATAAGGACGAATCGACGGACGATGGTCCGCCAAAGAAAATTCCTCGTTACGTACCGCCAAAGAGCGGAATTCCCGAGCCCCAGGTGCCGTCTCGTGGTGCTCGCCATAAAATACGCAAGAGAATCATCGTAGGCAACATATCCAAATGGATATCGCCCGATTGGCGGGAAGATGCAGCTAGTCACAAGTGGACAATGTACGTCAGGGGCACAAAGGAGAATCCCGATATATCTGATTTTGTCGGTAAAATTCGATTTTTCTTGCATCCTAGTTATCGACCTAACGACGTTGTGGAGATTACGTGAGTACTTTTATTTTAACACACAATTATTATGCAATTCGCGATAGAGGAAAAAACAACAATCATCTTACCGTTGGCTAATTGCATCTTGGGCAAACGGTCATCACAAATCTAATAAATGATGATGATCATTATTACAATTATCGTTATTATGACATTTTTAAGGCTAGATGAGGCTTCTTTTTTTGCCCTTTACGGAGCATTTGACGTCTGTGGGAACCCACGTATCTCCTTAGTGCTCGATGCTTTTTATAAACGCTAGTAAGGTTTATATGTAGATTAACTTATGATCTATTCATTAAGATATAGAATAGTGTATATTAACACCAACTTCCCGAAACTAGAATTACTTAAAAAGTGCTTTAAGGGGTTAGGCTACTGTGACAGATCGAAAATCAGGGTCATTAACAAAAATTCAGTTTAGAGGATAATTGAAAAATCTTTTGAACATTTATTTGCATGTACATTAACAACGTTGTGTACCAAATGTCATCTAAAAATATTTATAATTAGAGAAGTTATAAATAATCTCGTGAAGGACCTTTGGACGTGAGGGGTTCAACAGCGTACTTAATTTTGGCCATCCGGTTGATCCGAAACAAAAAAAACGAGTTTTTCTTTCTTAAAAAAGATATTATTGGATGAGAATTGACCAATCTATTTTTTGTCATCGTTTTACATTATTCAAATTTTTATGTTTGAATTTTTCCCATTTTTTTGGTAAAAATGACATCATGATCGTTAATAACTCATGGAAAAAAAATGTTAAGGAGAAAAACGGCGGTCAAGACAAAACTACCATTAGGCGTTGTCCTAATAGAACGCGACCATCGCAAGGTTGCGCGAATTTTGTTCGTACGAACGCGCGATCAAACATACAGGTGTCGAATACGCGTTCTAAGTGACATTCGCGCGATGTACTCGACACCTGTATGTTTGATGGCGGGTTCGTACGAACAAAATTCTCGCGAACTAGCGATGGTCGCATAATCGCGTTTAAGGGGTTAGGCCACAGTAATAGGTATAAAGTCATGTGCGAATTTAACAATTTGTTTTTCGTATGAAAAAGTGTTTCGTTCATAAAATTAATTACACATCTATTTAGTATGAATATCAAGCTGTTAGAAAATATGTATATATATTTTTTTCGATGTACAAATTGGCCGACTACTAATATTTTCTTTTGTTATCTTTTTTTAGGCGCTCCGCGGCGTAACATTAAGCATCCACAATTTTTTACCTAGAACAAAAAACAAAAATTCTCGTGAATCTGCATTAGAATACCTAGAGAAGTGCGTACGGAATTTAGAAAATATTGCTTTATTCAAAAGTTGTAGGTATTTGAATTGAGTTTTAGGTATTTGAATGAATTTTCAGTGAAAAATTTCGTATAAAACTGCTCATAAAATGGAAAGTTTTCGATTAATCAAAAATTCCATACGTACTTCTCTGCGAAATGCAATTAGGAACTTAACTTTTAAATTTGAAGCAAATCGAGTGAAAATTGTTGAAGTTATTTGTTAGGCTAATTCTTAAAGAGCTGTTTCTAGAAAAACGAATTTTAAGTTTTAAGTACTCTATGGCCGGCCAGAGGTGGGCGTACGTTATACGCTCACAGTCGGTGAAGAAAAAATCTTGCTATAAATCGAATAGTAACTTATTCTTATGATGATAAAGCACCGTTTTAGTGAAAAAAATCGATTTTTGGAAAATTCTATTGTGGCCTTACCCCTTAATTAGAACAACGCCTTACACTGAATGCGTGTACCAAATTTCAAGACAATCCGTTCGTTAGATGCCTAGCAGTTCTATAGTTGTAACCATAAGTTTAATTTCAGTTGCCTCGAGCGAAGAACGAGTGTTCGTCATTTTCACGGTAGCCTAACCCCTTGAACGAAAAAAATAGTAAAACATATCAAAAACGACTTTTTTCAAGCAACAAGCTTTTCGTAATGAACCGATTAAAATAAATCAGATGGCCTTTCGCGATAGACAAAATATGCTATTGGAAGAAAATGTTATAGCGTTTTCGGGAGAAAGTATATTTATTTAGGCACACGAACGTGGCCAAGTTCTATGGATGCGGAATCGAGAAAAGAAAATAGGTCTATGTAAAAAAAAACTTCTACATGTATCGTGAATATATTTATATACAAAAATTATACGACTCTCACATATTTTATTGTCGATTACATCTTTTTCCCTAATTTTTTTCATCGCTTTTTTATCATCGAGCGTCGATAATTTTTCTTTTGAGCAGAAACGATTCGGAAAAACAATTTTCACGGCGTAAATTTCTCTTGATTACTATTGATTGTGTTCAAATTTTAACCAGACATTGTTCATATCATTTAAGTGAAATTTCAGAACAGTCGACAATTTAGATCGGGAGATAATGGTTTTTAAAATTGTAACTTTTAACACTACAGGGACTGCCAATTACAATGCAAATTTGGACAGAATAATTTTCCGTTAAAAATATTTGTCCCCTATAATAAGAAGACATATGGCAACACCATATCGTTCCACGTATCCAATGACGTAAGTTTGCGCGGCATATTTAAAATAATACTGCGACGCAAATTTTTATTTGAACAAAGTTTAACTTTTAATCGAACAAAGTTTTTAATTAGTTATGAATCAACCAACACTTTTATTTGTCAATGAAAATAACATAAACCATATAAAATATTAATATTTATAACGCAACATTTTTTTTGTGACCAAAGTTTTTAACTCTAGGAACCCGATAATCATTTTCTTTTCTCGAAATATTGAACAATATTATTCTGCGGTGTTGCCGTATGTCTTCTTTGATAAGAAGACATATGGCAACACCGCAGAACAATATACGATTATAGGAGACACATTTTTTAACCGAAAATTATTCTGTCTTTACCGAACGTTTTTAGCAAATCCGAATAGCAACCCAAACTTTTTCACTCTTTCCCTAACTAGTTTGCTATCTAAACATATTTTTTTCAAAATTTATAAACACAATAGAATGGTACGACGAATTATGTGATCGAAAGTCAGATCATATAATTCGTCGTATGATTCTAAATCTAGATGACAATATAAATAGTCGACTGTTCTGAAATTTCACTCAAACATGCATAATGATTTGAACAATGTCTGGTTAAAAGTTCAACAAAATCTATAGAAATCAAGAGCGCGCGCTCGTTCTACCTTAAGGCGGGATATACATTTACAACGGTCAAAAAATCTATTTCTTTTTTTTCTTTAAACTATAGAACTACACATGTAGAATATTTTCCCAAAGTTTCAAAGCGAAATTCGAAAAAATTCAAACTTTCCAGCCCGTTAATGCTGTGTCTCACCGCTCGGATTCGGAGCGGACGTGAACTTTAAACGCGTTTTTCTCAAAACTGCATTATCGAAATTGGCGTGCAGGATTACACAGAAACTATGAAGCCGATTGAGTTGACACTTGGTAGAAATATTGATAATATTGGTACTTTCTACTTGAAGAAAATTCTTTTTGAAAAATTGGGGAAGAAACGACTTTTTTAATCTACATTTTATAGAAATGTTCCGTGAAATGCTTATTTTTTTTGTATATGCGTGCCATTTTCTCAAATTTGCATTTTCTTCATTTCAATTACCGTCACATAGAAACTCCACATGTTCTAACTGGAAAAATGTTTGAATTTTTTTGCAAATCAAAGTCTACGGGAAGCTAGACTGCACGCCGATTCGCAACTCCCGCGGCGACCTTGCTGTAACACTCTGCCACAGCTCCGCCATTTTGATGATGAATGAATTTTTTAAAATTGTTTCGTATACTCAAATATACTATTAAAGTATACCTAAAGTTTGGTAATTGTAGAATCATTATTTCTTAGTTTAAAAATCTCTCAACATTGTTTATTTTCTTCCTGTCTAAATGTATATCCCGCCTTAATAGTACAAACAACTGAAATTGGCTGACCGTTACAAAACACCGACACATGGTTGTGTCCATGGTCCTCACATGGCGCGTGGGGTCTGCTCGGAACCCAAGCACACTGTCGTAAATATACGAAAGAGATCAAAGCTTGAAATAAGCCTGACATGCTCCCGCTCGCATTAATATTTAAATATGCATAACGCTATATTCGATTATCCTTTCTTCTTGGTAGGTCAGTATAGAGACACTGTATATATTATGAATAAAACTACGATTGCAGATCGCCACCGTTTCATTTGTCGAGACGCGGCTGGGGCGAGTTTCCCGTTCGCGTGCAATTGCATTTTAAGAATCCATTGAACAAGCCCATGGACATAATTCACCACTTGAAGCTCGATCGAACGTACACGGGCCTTCAAACACTCGGTACGTCATCACACGCTTGAGTCACAAGTTAATTCAAAACAAAATCCATTTTTCCTCATCTATAAAAAAATCATGTTTAATTATAAATACACGTTTGTTTTTCCGAAAAAAAAACAAGGTTCGGAAACCGTGGTTGACGTTTGGATAAAAAGCACTGCCGACGTATCGGGTGCCGAAGGGGAGAAGACGGAAAATTCGAAAAGTAAACACTTCTTCTGTGACGTCGCCGGAACGATAAAGCAGGAACCGCGCGATACGGAGAAATCGTCGAGTAACGAAAACACCCCGTACGAAGTTGCCAATTGGTCGGAGAGGATCAAAGCGGAAGTGGAAACAAGAGACGAAGTTTCTTCCCATGTTTATCTCGAGCACGATTACGTAAATTTTCCTGACAACAACACCCTCGAACTTTGGGAAAGAGAGAACAACGTAACGATATCGCATTCACCACCGAGAAACGCGATTCGCGACCAACATTCATCCTTGAATTCACCGGTGATGAACAGCGATTCGGGTTCGCCGCTTAGTTGCCCGGCAGGGCTCACGATCGCATCGCAGGAGATCGTCGAAACTTGCGAGGCAGACGGGCCACGAACGGAAGCGGTGCAAACGCCTCGGATTTTTAATGGAAGTTGCGACACTGTACGCGATTTTTCGACCATCGCCGACAACGGCGAGTCGGAAATTACGATCGAGGCATGCGAGCCTTCTCACCAAGGTACGAACGCGTCGAACGCTCAAACGAGTCGGGACGTCCAAACAATGGCGTCCAATCTCAAATTTTCTTCGCCGAAATTGCAACCTCTCAGGATCGCTATCCCAGCGGCGTTCGAGGCACTGCGTCGAAGTATTAAAATGCCGAACAACCAAACGAAACAAATACTCGTCATGCGTGACAATAAATTAATTCCGGTCAATGCAACGAGCCCGGAGAAAAATCGGAGCTCGAAAATTGGAATGGCCGCATCTACGATCGTTTCTACCAGCGTGCCTGCGTTGAAATTGCCAAAATCAAATGTGCAACGTGCGAGCGTGAGTTTGTTGAAGAAATCGAATGTAGGAAACAGCAAGTCAATGCTGTTTACAGTGAGTTCCAAGAATTCATTGCTCCTCGATTCATCGAACCATATTCCCGCTCTCAAGCTCGTCGAACCGACCACACCGAATGCTCGACGTCTGTACCTTGTTGAGAAGAAAATGCCTCACCGGACGCCCCTTGGTATACTATCAAAAACAAAAAGCAAGCTCAAAGAAGCCACCGCGGGCGAGATTTCTTCGGACAATTGCAAGCTCGTTACGAAGCCGAAAATAACGCTGGGAAAGGATCGAATAGGAACGACTAGCAAAAAGAATCATTACCAGGAGATACTACGGTAAATTAATTTGTTACGAGAATACTTTTGGTTATTGTTCCGTAAGATCTATTCAACCGCGATGAGCCTAATCTTGCCATTTGCTATAGAGGCCATTGGGATAAGGTTCCGAACCCCTCCCCTTCGATCGAGCTGAAATTTTGCACAAACCTTCTTTTAATATTTTAACTCTTTGAAGCATACATTTTTCTTTACGTGCACGTTTTTTTGCACTTCCGTTGTTGATGACAGCCGCTACGTGAAAAATAAAAATTTAATAGGTACGTTTTGGTAGTTATTGAAATCCTAGGAAACTTGAAACGCATTTATAACCGCCATATTTAATAAAAAACCACTTTTGCATCTTCAAAATCTGAATTGAATTAGGTGTAACCCCAGTGTTACACTAAGCCGCAAAGGGTTAAAACAAACCTTGAAGGGATTTTTTGCGACTCGCAATAGATTTCGAGATATTGAATTTTAATCTTTATTTTATTTAATTTTATTATATTATTAAACGCCACTGTAATTTTAAATTATAGCTTTCATTTGTACATGGCACTTCCCCTTATAACATCCCCACCATATTCCACTTCACATCCCAATATTAAAGTTTTTGTTTATAACGCGCACCGTCTATGTATCTGCTACGTCTCCGTTCATACCTATATATGTTATCGCGCTCTCCGTTTTGTCCAAACAAAAATACCCAAACCCAAATAAACCCAAAAACTATTGCGCATCGCCAAAAATCCCTTTAGGTGTTATCTTAAAATATTAATAGAAAGGTTTGTGCAAAATTTCAGCTCGACTGGAGGGAGGGGTTTTATAACCTAACCCGGCCATTGTGCCGAACATTTTTATATACGCATGTAGAGCGCGGAAGCGTTTTTGTAGGGGTTAGACTACTGTGACGACCGGAAAATCAGGGTTATTAAAAAAAATTGATTATGAAGGAATAAGTTAGATAATTGAAACATTTCGTTTGGGTATTTATTTCTATGTACATTAACGGAGTTGTGTGCCAAATGTCACTAAAGAAATATTCATAATTAACGACGTTATAAACAATTTCGTGCAAGACCTTTGGATGTGAGAAGCTCAACGGTGTACTTGATTTTGCCCAATTGGTTGGTCTGGAACAAAAAAAAAACAATTTTTTTTCTCTTAAAATACTGAATATTGGCTAAGACTTGATCGAGCTTGTTTGTTATAGTTTTTCGATCATAAAAAAATATTTTGGAATTCGTTTTTTTTTTTCGAGGAAAAATCACCACATTATCGTTAATAACTGCAAAAAAAAATGTTAACAAGGAAAACGTCGATGAAGGCTAATCTACCATTACACTGAATAAGTGTAACAAATTTCAAGTCAATCCGTTCATTGGATATCGAGAAATCGTGTACACCGGTTTAAAAAACATAGTTTCGAGAAAAACGCGTTTAAAGATTTACTAGTAGTCCTATCGTTGTAATAATACGTGTACTTTTAATTTGCCATCCCTGCATCATATGTTGGGCCTTCTTCTTCAACTTGAGTTGCCTCTAGCAACGAACGAGTGTCTGTCATTTTCACAGTAGCTCAGCCACTTAACGATCCTGCGTAAGCTTGGAGCGTAGGTGGTTCTGGCAACTAGGGTGATCTGCAATGAAAAATAGAAAAATGTACTTTTACTGTAATAACAAAACCTTCGTATGACCAGACACTTTTTGGAAATTTTGACAACTACGAAGAAGGCAAACAGTAAAAAAAACGATTTTTGACATAATAAAAAACTTTTATCACATTGACATTGACATTGACAAGTAGATAAATTCATCAAAAAAAATAATCCGGTCGTACGACAGAAAATGTTAAAATCTATGGTCTATCCGGATTTTGAGTGAATCGGACGAATAGATTTTGAGATACGACTTACACCGTTTTATAAAACATAGTTTCGAGAATGATGCAGAGGAAAACCTCATTTGAAATAAGAACCACATTTAAAAAAATGAGTAACCCCAGATGGTACAGTCATGCTGTCGCTGAAAAAGCCCATAAACGGAAGAAATTAGAAGAAGGCTAGTTTTTTGACAGGTGATTCTGTAGGTGCCGCGGGTGCTATATCCAAGTTGCCTAAAAATAGGGGTGCAGGGGTTTTTTCAGGGATGAAGAGGGATGAGGGTGGATTTATTCCAAACTGCAACCCCTACGAGGTCGGCGCCGGGAGACAAAATGTTCAGAAAAATCCGGGTTTTATTTTTGTCTACAGCGCCAAATTCGTAGAAGTTCATTTTGAGGTTGAAAAAGTGGGGTGAAATTTAAAAAATCAGTTTTAATTCAATAACTCTTTAGGAAAAATGCATACGCTTTTTGTTCAAATGGGAACGTAGTTTCCCTTGGAAAGACGCGTCGATCGATTATTTGATTATCCCTCTCCAATAATATCTTTACCCGCAAAAGAATTGTTGAAATACCAAAAAAAATTGTTTATTGAATAACTCAAAAACAATAGATTTTTTGGGTATAGTTTTAATCTACGAAATGTAGAGAATAATTTTCTCTATATTTTCGTTTCCTATGGACCACCCTTGAACTTTGATTTCCCAACCCCTCTTGGGAGTTGAAAGTACAAAATGAAATTCTGGAAAAACTATTGACTGCACGAATTTGCCGCCGTGGAACAATTTGTAGCTTGAACCCTCAGCCACATTTTTCTTCACAGCGCCAAACTCGTATCGGTTTATTTTCATAGAAACGAAAATATAGAGGAAATTATTCTCTACATTTCGTACATTTAAACCATCCCCGAAAAATCTATTATTTTTGAGTTATTCAATAAACCATTTTTTTTTTTTTTTGATACTTCAACAATATTTTTAGGGGTCAAGATATTATTGGCGAGGGAAGATAAAAAACAACGTTCCCATTTGAACAAAAATTGTATGAATTTTCCTAAAGAGTTATTGAATTAAAACTGATTTTTCGAAATTTCACACCACTTTTTCAACTCCATAATGAACTTCCTCGACTTCAGCGCTGTGGACAAGAATGAAGCCTGGATTTTTCTGAATATTTTGTCTCCTGGCGCCGACCTCGTGGGGGTTGTAGGTTGGCATTAATCCAACCTCGTCCATCTTCGTCCCCTAAAAAAAACTACACCCCGAGTTTAGGCAAGCATGGATTAGCACCCCCGGCACCTATAAACTCATCTGTCAAAACACTAGCCTTCTAATTTTTTTCCGATCGCAATATACAACACGACTGTACTAAGATACGCTAGTCTTTTTGAAAACATTATTACTAACCACGAACTAATAGAGTCCGCGTCTAAATCTCCACATGATGGAAAATTTCATTTGGTCCTGTTTCGTTTACCTGCAGGTCGATCGATGATGTTCGAATAACGGACGTTTCGGCCCTCGTACGCTTTATAATACGGCGACTCCCTCTCGTTACGGAAAGAGCCACGGATCCGGAATACAAAAATCTTCATCCTTACGCGGTGGCGAGCGAGAGAGAATTTTTGGACAGCAACGTTGCTAAACAACGCGCACTCGAAGTAAGTTTTATTTCTCAACATCGATGAAATAACGTATGGCGTTTTATTGTGAGAAATTCCGCGTACCACAAGCGGTTAAGAAAGCGGTTCTTTGTTGGCGAGACGTTGTTGTCTCTTTCGTCTAGTCGAAAACAAACCTGTAACTTCTAAACTACCGAAGCTAGCAAGATGTTGTAATAAAATGGCGCCGCTGAAGCTGGATGAAGTTGCTGCGGCCGGCGAGAGTTCTCCAGTTATTTACCTGGAACGAAAATTCAAAATAATTTGTTTCCTAGATAAGATTTGCCTCGGAATTACGTAGGAAAATCGAAAAATATCAATTTTAGATAAAATTATGCGTATTTGAAAAGTGTTTACGATAAAAAAAAATTGTCGACAACAAATTTTGGGAAAAAAGTTTTCAACATATGAACAATGACCGAGGTACCTCGGAGTAAAAAGTTATAAGGTACATCAAAAATTAAAGTCGATCGGTGCACAATTGGCTATGGAACACTATCAGACCAAAAGCTACAGAATCTTGTAAAAAAAAAGTCAAGACTCTTGAAGATATGTAGAAAAAGGCTAGTAAACGAAAATTTCACTTTACCAACTGAGTATCCATAAAAACATGTCGAAATTCACCTTTTCTCTGGACTCTAGACTGAGGCCCCCTTAAGGCGGGAGCCTGAACTAGAAGGTCCAAAAAGTGTTTTTCGGGATTTTTTTTAGAAGGAAAAAAAAAGTGGGCCCACTAAACATTGGGGTATCTTTTCATGTATATTTGAAATGTATAAAAAAAATTCAACATGAAACAATAAATTACTGCCGATTTATCAGCCTATTCCATGTGCGTCTTGCCTCTACAATCCCCAATCGGCGGGAAATCTGCAGCTCGTAATTCTTGACGAAAACAAAAAAACCAATAAAATGTTCAATTGTCATATGTTTTTCTTCTGGGGGAATTAAGAAAAAGCTGAAACAATCGTGAAATTATACCTTTTCTCAAGTTTGAAAAAATGTGTTAAAAAAACACTTTAACGTGCTATAAAAATGATTTAAAAAGAATTTGTCAACGATTTTTTAAATTCACGCAGAAGAGATTTTCACACTGAAGAAAATAAACTTTGGTTTGATTCAATATATTGTTTAGTTTTTTTGCTATCACACCCGCCAATTTGGAAAAATCGTAAAAATGAAAACTGGAGAAAAAGCGCTTCAAAGTTTTCAATAGGAAAAAATATCAAATATCAATCGCATCTCTGCTATTGGCCTTGTATCTTCGAAAATATTTACAATGGGCCTCTGTAACTTTGTAAATATATTTTTGGATAGTTTATCTATCGATTTAAGTAATTGAAAAAAATTATTTTTCGGACCTTCAAATTCAGGCCGCGGCCTTAACGCTTGTAGTCGAAAGTCTATATCGCATTTTCGTTCAAACTTTTGCTTCGAGATGTTTATACGTTCAAATGACTGTAAAACATTTAAAAAGAGCCTTTTTTTTCACTGCACTTCCCGTCCGCCTATTTCCGACTATATAAGTCCAAAAATACTAAGGAAATATTAAAGTACCCTGTCTTATCAAGATGAAAAAAAAACCCGTGGTCTGTGTAGGGCCCACAATACGTATTGTACGTTATACGAAACGACACCTCAATCGGCTGGTCGTTTTCCATTAATGTTAGCCAATTGTTGGATTATCGCATGTGTCCTTTCAGTGGTATCGCGCCAAGCATGTAAAGTCATTCCTCAAGAAGAAGTGCATTACCGAGGAGCAGCAATGGACCGTAAAGGAAATAATGATATGGTCCCGTTTGCACGGACACACGCCGATACGTTCCTTGCCAAACGTTGCTGCACGCAACGCCTGCGGTAAATCCGCGGAGAAAAATCATCTGTGCGATATGCCGGAAACGAATCCGTGCACTTTCACCGAACCCACGGGTCTTTTGGAACTTTTACATAGCGCACACGAGACTAAAGGTACAACGGGCACGGAGAACAAGTGCGACAACGAGATCGAGATAATCGATGTTGAAAGTATCACAGACTCCAAGAGCGCTAAGGGAGAGGAAACGTGTAAGAAGACGGAGAGGAGAACGATCATATCGTTGGGAATACCGGAAAAAATCGTTGCACTCCAATCGTACGTGTGCGATACGACAAGACAGATAGGCGTGAAACTTGAACCCGAGGAAATCGTTCCCGGTGTGATGCACTGCGCACCAGCTAGACTGATAGTAAGAGCTGTGCAATGTCTTCTGGAAGATCTTCTAAGATCTTCACTGGCCAAAGCGTGGGAACGCAGTATTGACGGAGGGTAAGTTAATATTTACCTAATCGTTGAGGGGTTAGGCTACTGTGAAGACCTGAAAATCATTTTTTTTTAAATTAATTTTGAAGGAATCATTAAGAAAGTTGTGTACCAAATTTCATTAAAAAATAATTATTAGAGAAGTTATAAACAATCGCGTGAAGAACCTTTAAACGTGAGGGGCTGAAAGATGCACTTGATTTTGGCTTCCTAATTGAACTGAAACAAAACAAACAAAAAAACAGTTTTTCTGAAAATAGATAATATTGGCCAACAAGGGAAGGTCGGCGACTCGTCATCACTGATTTCGTCCGGATTCACAGTATATGTAGGGCTTGACGAGAAATGAAAGTGACGCAAGTGGGAGCTCCAGTAGGCCAAGCGTTGAGAAAATAAAATTTTCGTCGTAGGTCGATCAATACATAAGTCTTTTATGTTAGCGTAATTTTCAAGTAGTGGTTGGCGCAAGGCAAGTGTTAGGATTCTTAATGCGAGGGCCGCGGGTTCGAGTCCCCGTGAGGGAACTTTTTTTTTTCGTTACCTTCTTTTCAATTTTTACGATACTCACGCCAAGCATGAACGAAAATAACGCCTAATGTATTGTATTGATTTATATTTTCACAAAAGGCATAGGGCGTCATTATTTTAACATGCGCATAATCGTGGAACATTTGGGATTGCGAATAACTTTCCAATAAGGAATTATAATTAAAGAGTACACGAGTACTTCGTATATAAATTAAATACTTTTATTATTATACAGTTGATGAAATGCATTGGGGTGATATTCATCGAAAAACAGGGGAAATAGTAGTAGTGTTGGCACCGTGCACACGTTATAAACGCTGCATTTTCACAGTTGCAAGGTTTTTTTAAAAGTATCCATCGAAAGAAAACTTGATTTATATTCATAAAACATTCTCTCACGCTTTAATTACAATTCCTTTTTGGAAGGTTATTCGAAAACCCAAATTTTTCACGATTATGCGCCTGTTAAAATGCCTACGCCTTTTGTGAAAATATCAATAAAGACAATACATCATGCATTATTTCCGTTCATTTGTGGCGTAAAAATCATAAAAAATGAAAAGAAGCCAAAGAAGCATGGAGACTCGAACCCGCGACCCTCGCATTACGAATCCGAACTCTTGCCGCTGAGTCAACCACTGCTTGGAAATTACGCTGGGTGTACTTCGGAAAAGCGGAAACCGAATTTTGATCTGAAATTTGGCATACACCTTTCTTTTAATATTTGGATAAACTTTCGAGAAGCGGAAACCGAATTTTGATCTGCAATTTGGCATGAACCTCTACCTTTTAAAATTTTGAGAGATCCCTTAAAAGGATTTTTGGGGACTAGCAATAGTTTTCGAGATATAGAATTTTTTTGTTTTTGAGTAAGGTTCTGAAAAGTCCGCCCTTCTGATCGAGTTGAAATTTTGCACAGACCTTCCTTTTAATGTTCTTACGGGTATATCTATATCACTGCTACCTAGCGAACCGGGCTCGCCCGTACGTGATGGGTTTATTGAGTTTTTTTGGGTTCGTTTTGGTTTATTTGCGTGTGTTTGGGTTTGTTTAGTATAGCAAGAGCGCGGTAAAAAAAATAACTTTCAAATTCGATATTTCGAAAACTATGACGCGTCGCGAAAAACCTTTTAAGGAATCTCTTAAAAGTTAAAAAGGAACGTGTATGCCAAATTTCAGATCAGCATTCGGTTTTCGCTTTCCGGAAGTTTATCCTTGAAAACTAATGGAAAAAAATGTTCAGAAGAGGAACGTCAAAACTAAATTAGTATTACACTGAATAAGTGTAGCAAATTTCAAGTCAATCCGTTCATTAGATGTCGAGAAATCATGTACACCGTTTTCGAAAACATAGTTTCCAGAAAAATGCGTTTAAAGTTTCACTACCAGCTCTATCGTAATCATAAGTTAATCTTCAATCTGCGATTTCTGCACCATATGTTGGACCTTCCTGTTCAATTTGAGTGGTCTCATGAGACGTACGATTTTCGAAATGTTCACCGTAGCCTAACCCCTTAAGAGTCATGCAGTGAGAGCAAACTGAGCGCCGTATGGTTGGTCATAAAACGAAGGAGGAACTATATTCTACAGATTTTGCCGAAAATACGACAGTAAACAATTACACATGAGAAATAAAACAAATGGGTGTGGAAACCCGCATCGAGTAGAGTACCGCATATTTTAATTGCGTAATCATTCGAAGTATCAATGTTGGACCAGTCTGTAGTTATTATTATGGTTGTCGTGCCACAATCATTTATTACTTATTTACTTCAATTTCATTCAGAAATTCGCATTCATAATGGTACAGGCGAAGTTATAAGGGTTCCTTTTTTGACCGCAGAACCTTTAAAACGTTCCATTCATAAGAATGTCAGTCTGGCTCTCTCTTTCGTATCCAGTTTTTTCTGCAATTGTAATAAATTATATTAGAAAACGAGATCGGCTATAGACGCCATTGTAATGCTTGGTAAAAAAATACGTTCTATTATAAATTTCGCACATATCTTTGCCAGCTCAGTGGACCAGACTGCAATCAATGCACTTGAAAATTATTTTCCGACCGGTTTTAATGCAAAAATAAGGTGAAATCTGTAGAATAAAATCGCGGCTTTCGACGCGTGGTCGCGACCATATTGGACTTTATGCTGCGTAGTTATTAGTTCCGGCTTTGATCGGCAGGTTAGAGCAGATTAAGAATTAAAGCGTCTGACTGGATGACTTAAATTTGTACCTTCCATTTTTGCCTTTTTCTTTTGAACCCCATAATTTTACCTTCGCCTCTACCCTTTCCATCCTTTTACCGATTTCACTTTCTCAACGGAAGGCGGAATTACTTTTAAAAAAAGGAATCCCCGATAAGAAAATTTCGTTTGCGCTTTAACTTCACCAAGTTTTGAGGTATCAGAATAACATTTGTTTACACATAAATAATACCACTGAAGTCCAACTGCGATCGAATTTGACTGCGATTACTTCAGGTGTCTAGGTTTTGAAATATTAAAAAAAAAAATAAGACTGTTACCCCTGTACTTTTGCCAAATTCCGCGATATCCCACAAATTCTTGAAGCATAAATAAAACACTAGGCAGAGATTGTTCAGAAAAAAATCGCTGTCCGATCCAGACACTTGCACGTTACTTCCTTATGATTTTATTTCGCTCACAAGGCTTCCACCGCGTGAAAGTCACCGTTGGAAAAAAAAAGTCTAGTACAAAGGGCAACTTAGTGAAAGGAATGGAATGACGAGGAAGGGATGTGCAGGTTTCCAGTTTGAACGATTTTTCTTATCGTTTAAATCCAAGTTCTCTCAATGTTACTCTTTTGATGACTTGACGCTATTTCGTTTCAGTTGTCCGGACACGATAACATTGGAGGATGTACGTGGAGCCATTCTCAATCGCGAAGAGTTTGACGTATTTACGAACAAGGGTCTTGGCTCGCATCATTGTGCCAACGATTGAACTGTGATGTTTATTTTTTATTTTTTCTACATGAAAGCAGTGGTGGTGAAAACACATTTGCACGCGTACGGTCGCGTTGTGTAAATCGTTCATTCGTTCAGTTCGTTCATTTATCATATCATTCCCATCCAACGGGTATTTGATGACGACGGATTTCATTCTCGAGCCAGTTCTTCACAGGCTCGTAGTAACGCAGCAAAGATCGTGGACTTATCTCGGTCGAGCCGGTGGTCTCCCGAATCCACTCGCGCCAGCCAACGCTTCGCCCACGCCTCATCATCCTTCTGTTAATTAAACAACGTTGAAGAGATCAAGATGTATAGCGGCGCGGTTAGCTCAGCGATAGAAAAGAAAATTTATCAACGTTCCTCCAACGAATCGCTAGGAGTTGCAATTATTCGTGAAATTCCGTTACTTCCTAATTTTTTTTAAGTATTACGCAGATTTTTCGTACACTTATTTTGTAAATAAATGAAAATACGGCAATTGTTTTTATTTTCAGTTTTTTTTTTTTTTTTTTTTATATAAAAAGAAAATATACCTTAGCTTTTTCGCCGCATTCTTCGATCCGTAAATGTCGCAACGATGTAGTTCCATGGAAAATCGGGGATCGCCGATTTTTCCCGTCACCGCGGCTTCGCACATGCCATCGAACAATTGATATTGCAGTATATTGGCGAGGAAGTACCTATTGGCGTCGAAATATTCCAGGTCAATTAGAATTAGGTTCACTTACGATAATCATGACAAACCTAACCCTAGGTCGTTGCGATTAGTTTTGGCACCCAAGGTCTTCAGACATGTTCTGTCAGAATATATATTATTTTTTAAAGAGTTATAGCATTTATAACAAATTGGGAAACTTGTTTGCAAGACTGCATAAAATACGTAGCCAAATTTTATATTAAAATAGAAGGGAGAAAATCGCTTGTTAAAGGGAACACTCTAGGCTACAAAAAAAAAACAGAAATGCGAAAGAAGTTGAGTTGTGGAATGTTTCAAATGATCGGTTTCAAACTTCAATGTATATGCCTCGCCAAAATCACCTCTTGCGCTCTAGGCTGTTTTTCATTATACCTTTCATCAACTTTATTTTTTAGCATAATATGTCATTTGAACAAACAAAAGGTTATTAGTAATGTTTCAAGGTGTACCATTCTCGGAAGCAAGGATCTACGCAAAGCGCATACTTATTTATCATTGAAGTACAGAAAGACAATCCGTTCTTCTGATTCTGTGTCGGAATTTATTTTCTAACTTTATTCGAATTATACGAAGAATTTTGGGCAACGAAATCATTGTTTCTAGCCTCCTTGACGCTATTTTAGGTACGACGGCAGAATTTTTATTTTAGAAGAGAGGTCTAGTTAGAATTTTCAAAAAATCGGTTTTTTTTTCTAAAAGTATAACATCTTACGAGTATTTTCCGACTAATTAAATGTAAATCGGACCATTATTCGCCGAAATACATAACTTTGAAGGATGCGGTGGACGCTGCATGCAAATCGTACTCAAAACTTTAAACTCGTTTTTCTCAAAACCATGTTTTCGAAGTCGGTGATCAATGTAACTCGAGAACGGCTTTACCGATCGGGTTGAAATTTGTACTTCTTCTAAACATAGTTTTCCTCCGGATGAACGAGGATTTTTTTTGGACAATTATTTTTTTTTTTTATAGTCAATTTTTGTAAGTGAAATTTTGGTCAAAACAACACTTTTGACTTTCAACGTCCGCCATTTTGTGAAAAATGGAAATTTTTCAAAACCCTTCGTTCAACCGGAGCATTATATCATTAACTAAAGATTTTCCCCTGTTTTGTTGGTTTCAGATAATCCGTCACAGCGTGAGAGTGATCACCGCAAAACTTTTTTTTTTGCAGCGTCCTCGGCCATTGATACGTATCGGCTTATTTTGAAACATATGTCTTTAAAAAATTAGAATGTTTACATTAAATATATATCTTTTAAATGGAAGAACTTTTGTCGTAAATTATTTTATCGTTTGGCCAAAAAAAAATCGATAAAAGGCCTTTTTTTAACGTTCCAACTAGACCTCACTCCTTAAGTAGACGAGGTGACTACCAGAGTATGTTATTCCAAGCCAAACGCATATAAGCGTTTCCCGGAGTGAAAGTGTTAAGGCCTTAGGCCCCAGTAACGGGTATAAAATCATGTGCGAATTTAACAATTTGTTTCGCATGAAAAAGTGATTCACTCATAAAATTAATTCCACATTTAGCAAGAATATCAAGCTATCAGGAATTTTAGGTTTTTTTTTCGATGTACAAAATGGTCGACTACTCGAAACTTCTCGAAACAGCTTTTTTCCAATTGGCGTGACAAATAACTTCAACAATTTTCACTCCATTCACTTCAAATTTAAAAGTTATGTTTTTAATTGCATTTCGCAGAGAAGTACGTACGGAATTTCTGATTAATCGAAAACTTTTCAATTTATGAGCAGTTATAACGACATTTTTCACTGATTATTCATTTCTTGAGTTCAAATATCTATAACTTTTGAATAAAACAATATTTTTTTAATTCCGTATGTACTTCTCTAGGTATTCTAATGGAGATTGACGAGAATTTTTGTTTTTTTTTCTAGGTAAAAAATTGTGGGTGCTAAATGTCACGCCGCGAAGCGTCTAAAAAAAAGATATCAAAAGAAAATATTAGTGGTCGGACATATTGTACATCGAAAAAAAAAATATATCATTTCTAACAGCTTGATATCTTAATTAATTTTATGAGTGAATCACTTTTTCATTCGAAAAAAAATTGTTAAATTCGGACATGATTTTATACCCGTTACTGTGGCCTAATGTCGTACTGAGGAATTGCTTAACGTCCTAATCATTGGCGTAGACTGGAGGGGGTACGGGTGGGCACGCCCCCCCCCCCCTCAGAAAAATATCGATCTAAAATAATTAAGTTCAAATAATCGATTAATTTTATGTTTCCCTCAAGCAAGCATGAAGAAATAATGTAATAAAACTTGAATTACTCTTTTCGTCATACTTTCGTAACTTGTACAAAAAACAGCTATTTCATTACATAAATTAAATAGATATTCAAATTTTACAATTAATTTCGCTGCGGACAAAATAAATACGTTAGATTTTCCGGCCGATGCACAGCGCGTCAAATGCGTCAAACATTCCTTCCAATAATGTTATAGTGAGAAACTTCCTAAAATATCAGCCAGATCAATCAATAACTTTTAGAGCTATAGCATGAGCAGTGTTTCAAAAGACGCCTAAAGGAATACCTTATAACACCGCCATATTGTTTTGTTTAAAAAAGAGAAAAAAATGCTGACACTTGAAGGTTGTAATAAGATAATGCCGCAATTTTTAAATGATGCTATTATTTTATCACCTTTAACAAAATTCATGAAAAATTACCCATTTTCGGCTGCCTAAAGGATTTCCCCGCTTAATAGGAGTTTTTCTGCCATGTGGGGGATGAAAACGTGGCTCAGTCGCACGATTTTTTCATATGCCATTGCTGAACATCGGTAATTGAATTGTTGAATAAAACATTTGACCTAAAAAAGTGTTGGGCGGATTTGCAGAAAAAAAAGAAAGCTAAGACTTATTTAATTGGGGCCGGAGCGCATCGACCGGCGAGCTTCCGATACCTTGGTGTAGATACTTGAGTTGAAGTTTGTGCACCAGATAATTAAAAGAATATAGAGCCGTCTATACCGGTACGGGTTTTCTACAGTTTTCCCGTACCCTCGGCAAATGTGGTATAATGTAGCTTAAGGGGAGGTACCTGAGTAAACGGCGAGAAAAACAGGTAAACTTCGGGAATTTTTATCTCAAAAACTAATGTTCCGATTGGATTCGGGTTTTATTTATTGGAAAATATGTGCATTGAGGTATGTTTAGGATTAAAAAAAAATTAATTCGTTGACTGGAAGCGATTCAAACGCGATTATCTCAAAACATAGTTTCCCAAGTCGGTGCCAGGTGTATCTCGAAAACGGCTTGTCCGATTTTGTCAAAATTTGGATACGATATTCTTCGATAGTTTTTCTTGTTCGCCGCGTAAGATTTTTTTGACACTTTCATTTTCGACGGACTTGCGACCGTTTTAATTTAACATATATTTTTCGTTCACAATTTCCGACGATTTTGGATTGCATACACATTGCATAAAAAAGAAATGGTTCGATTAAATGAAAAATCCCTACCTCGCGAACGAGAAAAACTATCGAAGAATATTGTATCCAAATGTGGATAAAATCTGACAGGACGTTTTCGAGATACATCTCGCACCGACTTTTAAAACTATCGTTCGAGATAATCGCGTGTGAATCGCTTCCAGGCAGCGAATTTATTTTAAAAAATTCCTATACATTCACTACCGCTCAAAAGTTTGGATATACCAGTCGACATTTCTTGCCGCACTAAAAGTTAGATAGCTCCGTCAAAAAAAAAGACGACCAACCAAATTTAACGAACGGCGTTTTAAAGGGAACCAATTCAGATTAGTTTTGCTTTTTTGAAATATTTCTTATGATTCTTTTTCGACCCGGTACGCACTTTTGAACGTGTCTGTTTTTCGGCTTTTTTCGACCACCGAAAATTGGACGCATAACTTATGGAAATTTCTTTTGTCATTTTTATCCATGATAATCTTGAAAGTGGTCGCAGAAGGCCGATTTTCGTCTTTTTAAAGTTTCGTACGATTTTTTTCGCAACGTTATTTTATTTTTTGTTAAAAAAGACAAAGTTTGGCAAATTTTGGTAACTCAAGAACTTAAGGGTTTAAGAGGAAATGTCGTAGATGTAAAAAGTTGCATAAGTTTATACTGGATCGCCTGGAATTTTTAAAGAATTTTCCTGTGAGTTTTTTGGTTGGACTATTTTCGCTCGAAACTGAAGAGTTGGATAGCTTAAGGCGGTCCTCTAGTTTCTCGGGTCGAAAAAATCGATTTTTTTTTCATATATCACATCTACAACATGTGTAGAAAATGTGTGCCAAAGAATTTTTCGATATTCGAAGTGGTTCACAAGTTACGGCCCTGGAACGGAGCAGGTATACGGAGCGCGCGCCGGGCTGGATACATAGGAGATGGCGACAGCAAGACATTCAACGGTATTTTGAAGGCAGAACCATATGGAGAAGATGTTGTTGTTGTAAAAAAGAGTGTGTTGGACACGTTGAAAAGAGGATGGGGACTCGGCTCCGAAATGCAAAAAAATCTAATAAAGGCATTGGTGGGAAAGATGCAGGAAAACTCACTGATAAATTGATTGGTGAAATGGAAAACCACCTAAACCTGAAAAAAAAAACGTAAAAAATTCTTCAACAAAATCGGAAAAAATGCAAGCAAATAAAAAAGTTTTGCTTCCTGATATTTTGTCCTAAATGCCATACTTTCCGACTTAAGGTAGTACGTATCTTGATTTCTATATATTTTGTTCAAATTTTAACCAGACATTGTTCATATCATTATGCATGTTTGAGTGAAATTTCAGAACAGTCGGCTATTAAGAATGGGAGATAATGGGTTTTAAAAATGCAACTTTTAACACTGCAGGGTATGCATTGAAATTTAGACAGAATAATTTTCCGTAAAAAATATTTGTCTCCTATAATAAGAAGACATATGGCAACACCGCATCGTTCCACGTATCCAATGACGTGCGTTTGCGCGGCAAATTAATAATAATTATGCAATACAAATTTTAATTCGGAAGTAATTTTAAATCGAACAAAGTTTTTAATTATTTATTAATGAACCAACACTTTTATTTGTTAATGAAAATAACATAAACAATATAAAATATTAATATTTATAATGCCAATATTTTTTATGACAAAATTTTTAACTTTAGGAACACGATAATTATTTTTTTTCTCGAAATATTGAACGATATTGTTCTGCGGTGTTGCCATATGTCTTCTTATTATAGGGGACAAATATTTTTTACGGAAAATTATGCTGTTTAAATTTCAATGCAGACCATGCAGTTTTAAAAGGTGAAATTTTAAAACCCATTATCTCCCAATCTAAATAGTCGGCTGTTCTGGAATTTCACTCAAAAATGCATAATGATATGAACAATGTCTGGTTAAAATTTGAACAAAATCTATAGAAATCGAGATTGCGCGCTCGTACTACCGTGGGCCATCCTACTCATCAGACTTTGGAGCAAAAATAGTCCAAAAAAAATCTCATAAGAAAATTCTAAGATTCCAGGCGGTCCAATATACACTTGTGCAACTTTTTACATCTATGACATTTCCTCTTAAAGCCTATAATTCTTGAGTTACGTTGTATTTGCCAAAATTTGTCTTTTTTAACAAAAATGATATAACTGCGAAAAAAAAATCGTACGAAACTTTGAATAAAAAACGAAAATCGACCTTCTGCTACCCCTTTCAAGATTATCATGGATAAAAATGATAAGAAAAATTTCCATAAGTTATGCGCCCAATTCTCGATGGTTGAAAAAAGCCGGAAAACAGACACGTCCAAAAGTGCGTACCGGGTCGAAAAAAAAACCATAAGAAATATATCAAAAGAGCAAAACAAAGCTGAATTGGTTCCCTTTAAAACGCCGTTCGTTAAATTTGGTTATCTATTTTTCTGACGGAGCTCTCTAACTTTTAATGCGGCAACAAATATCGAATGGTACATCCAAACTTTTGAGCGGTAGTGTACCCCAATGTACACATTATCCAATTAAAAAATCCGGGTCCAATCGAAACATTAGTTTTTGAGATAAAAATTTACGAAGTTTACCTGTTTTTCTCGTCATTTACTCAAGTACCTCCTCGTAAGACGGCTGTGGACGCAACGGAACGTTAGGTTAGATTAGTGAAATGCGGGTAGGAAGTGATAAAGGGTTCAATTCGGAAGAGTTTATACGTAAAAACTCGCAAGGATATACGTTGGGACTTAGGAATTAATTGAGAAATTGAAACTTATTTAATTGAGGGCCTACTGAAAGTAACGTTTAAAGACTGGTAACTGGATTAAAGAATGATACAAGATTTGTTGATTATTTTGAAAGATATTGCACAAGTTTGATATTGATATTAATATAATTGTGTGCATAAGGGGTTACCATTATAATCGTCTAAAACAAGCGGTTTTTCGCGATTTTTTGTGGAAGGTCAAGTAAGAAGATAATAATATTCAAGCATGTTATTAGTCATATCTACGAGTGAACAAAAACAATTATACAAAACACTGGAGTCACGCAGTATAACGCAATTTCGAATATGGAATTACTTTTTTAAATTCTACTCATTTACACGAGTACATCTAGAAATACGTCGGGGATTTTGAAAATATCAATTTTTGTGCAATTGGCAAGCATATACAGTAAACACTCAATTTTCAACAACAATAAAAGGACAATCATGTGTTAATAAGTAATGTAATAATCAACCCATAGAAAATCCCGTGCGCCCGGCCCTCTTCGGAATATTATTTCAAGGATGCACGCAAAATTTAGAGCGAATAGAATAAAAATGGTTGCAGTTATGTTGCGTGCCGTTTTGGAAATCGTGTTTCGAGAAAAACGGTCAACGTCTCGCACACGGGCCTGTCACTGCCACCGTAGACCCACACAGGCCTTTTTTTACACGTACCAAACTTTTTTCCCCTTATTCTAGATGGTTCGAAGCCTCTCTCAAGCCAATAAAAAAAATCAATGCTTTGAAAATTCTATAGTGGTGTTACCCCTTAAAGCTTTATATTTAACGTGATTAGCGAATATTATGTAAATGTTGTTTAAAAAAAAAGATGGTGAACGAAAACACTTTTTCTGTCAGACCCCCCGAGAATGAAGATGCTAGCTAAACCAATGGTCCCAATACAAGAATCACGGAGCTACGAAATTCGCCATTAGTCCATCCAGTCAGGGTGCAACGATCTAGGGTTGAATATAAAATTGAACAATCATATGAATCTCCCTATTCTCAATGTCTATCCTATCCGTAATATCTGCAATAATCCTAGATTGGCATCCGGCCGATCCTCTATGGGCGTCCACTCGTCAACGTTACAGGTAAAAACTTTAATTGTTTAAATAATGCACCTGACGTAAGGCGTGTTGTTGATAATGTGAAACTTTGCGGCTGGGTCGAAAAAATCATCGCCTCTCGGAATAAGTGGTTCGATCCCCATGTAATGCTTATGCATTTCCCACCAGAGCGCATTGTATCCAGATTTATTCTTTTCGTTGGCGAATATTTTCCATCGCCACTTGTCCATCAGAAGGGCGTAGGGGAGTTCCGGCAACTTGGTGAGCGCTTGATGCAACAATATGCTCAAGTCTGTGAAACGTTTGCGGATTCAATATATATATATCTTATCTTACGTAAAAAAATTAACGATAACAATTTTTTTAAACTATTAATTTTCACGTGGTTCAAAATATAGCTACCGTCGGTCAAAATGGCATCATCTGCGAGGCCAACTCTTTGCAAGTGTTGCGGCGTCATAACACCTAACATAACGGAGTCTCCTATAGCTTCGTGGAAGGCAGAGTTAACTCCGTTCTGTGACGAAAAAAAAACACAAATTTATCAGTTCCGAAGTTTTTCGATCATCAGGAAAAAAGCTGCTGATAAAATGCCTTTTTCAAGGTTTTCCGTGTTTAGGCTATGTGATGATTACCCGAAGAATTGGGGATTGTTCCTCGTACGCCATATAGTACTGAATATGACCAATTTCGTGATGTATCACGCTAAAATCATAGGCGTTTATTCCGAGACAAGCGACAATCCTGTAATCGTTATTCTTAAATAGATTTGCAGCTGTCGCGTGACAATTGGCACCGTTGGTATTTTTCTCGAAAATTGAGTGCCTCCAAAAGTCCCTAGACAATTCGGGGAATCCCAATGCTACGTAGAAATCTTCGGCGTGTTTGACCATGCCATGGACGGTGTAATTTTTCTTCACCAACGCCTCGGTGATGTTCACTAAATGTTTGCCCTTTGGTAGAATCAAATCGATCAGCGATGCCCAATTCTGTGACCACAAATCTCCTTCGGGAAACGTAGGAAAAAGTAAGCGTTAAAATATCTTCGAATCCATCGCCGAGCTCCGATACGACGAAGAAGAAGTACAAAATTGATATCGACCTAACAAGTGAGCGGGTATAGGACGATTTCCCTGGACTATCTTCGGATACGTCTGACCAAGTCGAAATCTTACTACTGCGTGGAGAAGACGATAGAGATGTTCCACTTTCTCGTACAAACGATCCATAAAATTTTCCAAGTTTGGGATTTCCAGCTCCTCTTGCCAACACTCGCCGATATCGCTGTAGCCTTCTCGAAAGAAAAGGAGTATTCTATCAGTGACATCCACAAAAAAGCGTTCAATTTTTTAAAAGGTTGGCATCTTACCGTTATTTCGAGCACCAGAATTCTGGAGATGAATCGACAGCTCGAACAATCTTCTTACGACGCTCATCTCGTTTCGCCAACTCGTCCAAGCCCACAGCAATTCGCTCTCGTTTCTTCAATGACGACAATTAATCGATGCAAACACAGTGTACCAATCGCTATTATCAAATACGGCGATGTAAAATACCAACATAGCCGCAAACGCGTGCGAGAAGGATAGCCGAAAAT
Source organism: Ophion obscuratus (assembly GCA_964007375.1). Taxonomy (NCBI): domain Eukaryota; kingdom Metazoa; phylum Arthropoda; class Insecta; order Hymenoptera; family Ichneumonidae; genus Ophion; species Ophion obscuratus. Next base: position 47,176,398 of record OZ023315.1, read on the forward strand.
CTGTTTCCTCGTTTCTCTTAAGGGGTTAGGCTACTGTGGAAATGACCATCGCTCGGGGCAACTCAAATTTAAGACGAAAGTCCAACATATGGTGTACGAATAGCAGATTGAAGGTAAACTGCTAGTAAAACTTCAAACGCCTTTTCTCGAAACTATGTTTTTTCAAAACGGTGTACACGATTTCTTGACATCTAATGAGCGGTTTGACTTGAAATTTGGTCCACTTATTGAGTGTAATCGCAGTTTAGTCTTGACCGACATGTTTGTTAACATTTTTTTCATTAGTTATTAATAGTCATTTTTCTTCAAATATTCGAAGACAACGACAAAATTCTTTAAATCATTGAAACACTATAACAAAAATACGCTCCGTCGAGTCTTACAAGGGGACTTCCTAAGTAACGTTTATAAAATATTTCGCCTGAGTGGGCTACAGGAAAGGTCAAAGCGCTCTCTAAAGATTCCTGACTAGAGCTTAAGGCATATTTTTTTCGACTATTTCGCAGTCAGCATTACCTGTCAGCGGGGCCTGTCACCCCGCTGGCTTGGGTTCGATTCTTGCTGCTGCCGTTTTTTTAAATTTCTTGCAATGTTCAACGATTTATTGTAGAATTTAAATATATTCAAGCAGAACCGATGTGTTGGTCTAGTGGTTAGCGTACCTGCCTCTGAAATCAACACATCGGGAGGTCGCGGGTTCGAAACACCGTCTCGTAGTTTCGGCGAGAAATAAAAACATAGGTGTGACATAGCTCCAGTTGTACACAGATGCTGCGCACACGGACCGGTACGTGTGTGTGTCGGATGTGTATGGCTGTAGCCTGTGAGCTATTTCTCTACGAAACGCGACTAGCTCCGAGGCTGGGAAGCGAACTCGTGACCGGCTGTATTGGTAATAGGTTTTCCGCAGTTTCCCTATACCCATGACAAAAAAAAACGAAAAAAAAAAAACGTCATGGTGAATGCGATACAGAGAGGGAAGTCGGCTGCGGCCGCAAGGTGGGGATCGATTAGGGATGTGGATTGGAGAAAATGGTGGCAAATGTAAAAAGGGGGGAAATCCCTGTACATGGAAGCTAAAATTGGCGCAGCGTTCGCTGTAGCAGAGACAATTAAAAAAAAAATTATATTCAAGCAGTTAATTAATATAGCTAGGTGAAGTTTTTGATGAAAATAAAAATTCCGAAAATTCTTACAATTCATTATGTACGCTGCTTTTTATTCGCCACCAGAAATAAATCTACAATTTTTGGGGTGACATTCATCGTAGAAATATATTTGAAACACACATATTTTTCACACCAGGCACATTTTAAAAAAGCATTGTTTGAGCAGTTACATTTCTCCGGGGCCGGGTTGAAATTTCGAACTTTGAATGCGTCGAAGGTTTAGAATTCCTAATTTTAATGATCCGAAATTACAAGGTTCGTCAAGTTCATGCCAGCGAAACAGTCCAGCGAGTCAATCTACACAGTTGACTGTAAATGATTGAGAACGTATAACATTGTCTAGACAAATTAAAAAATTCACGTAAAATCTCTTCTTAATATAAAAAAATCTTGAAATAATTCGTCGATTTATTGAAAATTTTGAAACTTTTAAAACTTGCAAAGCCCAATTATTTTGACGACGTTCAGATTTTCGAGGTTTTGGTCTTTCGTGTAAAATTCTTTCGGACTGTTGAGCGTTCTGATCCTTCAAAGTTCGGTATTTCAACCCGGCCCCATTTTTCCGATACATGCTTGATTGAAAAGCATACTTCATTTAAGTTTTTAATTGCTTAAATATATTTAAATTCTACAATAAATAGTTCAGCATTGCGAGAAATTTAAAAAAAAAAACGTTAGCAGTGAGAATCGAACTCAAGCCAGCAAGGTGACAGGAAATGCGCTTGACCATTGCGCTATGCCGCTGACGTGGAAATGGTTGAAAAAATATCCCTCAAGCTCTACTCGGAAATCAACCGGGTGGCCAACATCGAAAACACCGTTTATTGATATTCTTTTAAGAAGGTTAGTACACACATTTTTTAATGTACATACAAATAAGTGTCCTAACGATTTTTCAATCAATTTACTTATAGCGGATTTTTTTTTTTAATAACCCTGGTTTTCATGTTGTCACAGTAGCCTAACCTCTTAGTCTAACCTCCCATATTCTTCCGATTCCCTGGTGCCCAGACGTTTTACGCAAGTATCTAGACCAAGGTCTCAGAAGAATTGGCCTTCCGCTCGCTGGTTGATACGTCAGTCGGTGCACGGCTAAGCAGTCACCGCTCCGAGTATCGGCCGGGCACAGCGCTGTTTAAGGGGTAACGGGTATAAAATCATGTGCGAATTTAACGATTTTTTTTTGTATGAAAAAGTGATTTACTCATAGAATTAATTACACATGTATTTAGTATGAATATCAAGCTCAAGAAGACTAGAGGTAAGGAGTGCGATCTATATCGCATACGGCGATCACGATCCAAAAACGTCCATGGAAATCCAACTGAGAAGGGTGGCGCTGCTCTCCTAGCGAAGCGAATTGAAGTAAGCAACAAACCAGTGCAGAAAACGCCCTTTGCTACTTCATCTGGAACGGTAATTTGATCAAATTAATTGCGAAACCAGCTCGTGAAGGAAATTTCTATATATTAGATAGATAGAATTCTTATATAAATAATATAGATTCTTTTGGAGAATAATAAAGAAATGCGGAAATTCAGTCAATATGTTTTTTTTTCGTTGGGGAAGCAGTAGCAAACAAAATTAATTTATAGATATAAGAAAATTCATAAGAATTTTGAATCTAGACAAAACTTCTACAAATTATCACTCATTATGATACGCTGTACAGATAAAGAATAATAACGAAATACACAAATGAAGTCAATATTTTTTTTTTGTTGCGGAAGCAGTAACAAACGAAATTTATTTCTCGATGCACGAAAATTCATGAGAATTTTAAATCCAGACAAAACTTTTACAAATTATCACACATCATATTCACATGTTATGATACACTTTACAGATAAATCGATCTCACAGTTTTGATTTTTTTCCTATTGTCTTTCGTTTTAATTTTTCTTGCATTATTATTTTCGATGACCGATCGAGCTAGAAAGGGTCCTCTCATGACGAGATAATAGTTTATCACTCTCACAAAATTCATAAGAATTTTGAATCTAGACGAAACATCTACAAATTATCACATATTATGATACGCTGTACAGACAAAGAATAATAACGAAATACAGAAATGAAGTCAATATGTTTTTTTTTTCGTTGCGGTAAAACTTTTGTCTGGATTCAAAATTCTTATCAATTTTCTTGTGTCTATAAATGCATCTTGTTAGTTACTGCTACCGCAACGAAAAAAAAACATATTGACTTAATTTGTGTATTTCGTTATTATTCTTTATCTGTACACTGTATGATAACGAGTGATAATTTGTAGAAGTTTTGTCTAGATTCAAAATTTTTATGAATTTTCTCATATCTATAAATAAATTGCTTGTTACTACTTCGGGAATAAAAAAAACATATTGACTAAATTTCCGCATTTCGTTATTATTCTCCAAAACAATCTATATTATCTATATAAGAATTCTCTATCTAATATATAGAAATTTCCTCACCAAATGGTTTCACAATTAATGTGATCAAATTACCGTTCCATATGAAGAAGCAAAGGGTCCTTTTTGCATATCGTACGGCACTGGTTCTTTGGATTATTTGAACTTAAGAAATCAATTTTCAGTGAAAAATTTCGTTATAACTGCTCATAAACTGCTCACAAAATGAAAAGTTTTCGATTAATCAGAAATTCCGTACGTACTTCTCTACGAAATGCAATTAGGAACATAACTTTCGAATTTGAAGTAAATCGAGTGAAAATTGTTGAAGTTTTTTTTGTAACGCCAATTAGAAAAAAGCTGTTTCGAGAAGTTTCGAATAATCGGCCATTTTGTACATCGAAAAAAAAATTTCTAACAGCTTGATATTTATACTAAATAGATGTGTAATTGATTTTATGAGTGAATCACTTTTTCATACGAAAAAGTAAATTCGCACATGATTGTATACCCGTTACTGTGGCCTAAGGCCTTAACTCGAAGTACCAAAGGAGCCGAATCCCAACCGCCAATCCCAGCCCCGAATCTACGATTTTTCCGAGCGGAGGTAAAAACCTAACATTGGCACCTCTCCCCTCCAGCATTTGAGATTAAGGGGGGAAATCTTTTTAGGGGCCCGAAAATGAGTTATTTTTCATTATTTTTTTCAAAGGGGATAACATAATCGCATCATTTTCAAATTTTGACATTATCGTATTACAACTTTTAAGTGTTAAATTTGTTTTCTTTTTTAAACAAAACAAAATGACGCCGTATTCTTTTAGGCGTCTTTTGAAAAACCGCTCAAATTATAGCTCAAAAAGTTATTGAACGATCTGGATGAAATTTTGGGAGATTTCTCACTAAAACATTATTGGAAGGATATGCCTATAAAAAAATTTTTAAAGTATAAAATTAAAAATTAATTAGGCTTTGTAATCAAATTTTCATATTTTTAACCATTTTCTTGACCATTTTTACCCCAAAAACGTTATTTATTTACGCGATAACCTTAAAACTTTAGGTATATCCTTCCAATACTCGTATAGTGTGAAACCTGCCAAAATTTCAGTAAGATCGATCAATAACTTGTTGAGCTATAACATGAGCAGTTTTTCAAGACGCCTATCAAACGCCTCATCAAAGTTCGTCTCATAGGCAGTTTTATTTTCGTTGGCTAGGATCACGAGCCCATTGGAACTCACTAAAGCGCCTTGAATACTAGGCGCCATCAGTGTAGTTATATTACTCTACTCAAAGCGCACGGAATAGTATTTTCTTTTTTCGAAAATAATCGTAGTTTTAGAGATAAAAATAATAGGGGTGTGCGGGTACCCGATGTTTGGGTAGGGTCGGGTATCCGACGGGTTACGTTTTTGGTTTACCCGCCACTATCGGGTACCCGAATTTGGTAATCGGATACTCTGAAATTTTTGGTACTCTTAAACTTCGAATATTCGTAAACGACTCGGAAATCCGTATATATTATTTATATTTATCTTTTTTTTATTTAGGTGTATCGACCAATTAATGGGAGAAAACGAAAACTCGAAGAAGACTCGAAGAAGTTGAACGTTAGAAAGCCTCGGATGGTATATTTTCCGATGTTATTTTATTCGAGCAAGGATGTCGATATAAATTACGATCGTAAAAGTTTTTGTCCTTCAATTTACGTATCAGAATGCATCGATTCATGCAGACGCCGATCGAATGTTTACTGTAAAGCACAATCATAAATACTTAATTCAATCTTTTGCTCATCGAATGCGACATCATTAACGTAGATGCTATGGACACGACACCGACTGCCGGAGAACAAGCTTTTTTGTAGAGGTTTGTAGAACAAACGAAACGAATAATTGTCCTTCTTCGTTGTAGCCCGCTCGTCTACGTTGCGTATTTAATAGTTGTACTCTTGACGATGCAAACCTCGACCTCGATTTCAAGGCTCTCCAAAAACTGTATCCAGAGTTTCTGTTTTATCGATAACGAGTCACCGGGGCCTTTGACCTCGACGAATCTACATTTTTTCTCGACGGGATTCCATACGGCGAGATCCGGGAATCCGGATTTCCATTGATTGTAATTATTCGCCATATGTTCGCAGATTCCAATGACACCATTTTTTCCCAAGCACTCGATGAAGTTTCGCAAGTCTTCGGGGTTCTCGAAGAGTTTTCCATGAATTAGCGACGAGTAGTGGCGATATTCGGCAAAATCGTCACTCATTATTTTGCTGAGAGTTTCGAGATCGAGATCTCTCATGAGGCTGAGTTTGTTCTCAATCTGTTCGCGTCTGTTGTCAAGGAATCGGGAACCGTAGAGATCGAGAGGGGCCTCTTGGTAGATCGAGACGAAAGCTCCGGGTACGGGAATCTGGTAAATCTCGTTCCAGAGCAGAATTGCGAAAAGAGTGACCGGCAGGGCACCTTCGCAGTGTATACCTTCGGTGAAGCCTTTACGGGAGTAATGAAGAAGCGCGACGTCTTCCACTCTGACGTAGCCGACGTCGCCTGCGCCGATGTTCACAGACCAGGTACTCTTCGAGCCCGTGGTGGTTCCTTGTACCATCCTAGCCTCGATTACGTTTTCCAACGGTTTCAATGCTGGCAGAAGCGCTTCGTCGTTGCGCCGGCTAGCCTCGGTCAGCCGTTCTTTCGTTTCCGCGCTAATGTTTTTGCTTCTACTCAGAAGCTTTCTCGCTCTTTCGCGCAATTGGGCAAAATCGTTGTCCGAAAGTTTTTCTCGACTCAGCCCCTCCAACGTGATACTCGCGCTAGCCTCGAGATTCTTTCTGTGGTACATCTCTATGAGGGCGAGCTCGCTGTACCAGTGTACCGGATTCCCCAGATGTTCGCCACGGACAGCGAGAAGCGAATACAAAAACTCCGCAGCCACATCGATACCCTCTTTCGTCTTCTTGAAGCCCTCAACGCTCTTCCACAGGACTTTTGCCCAAATGTAATTTGCCCGAAATCGCCTCACGTGGGAGGGCAGCGTCGACGAATACGTCGCTTCTCCAGGCTCAGTTTTCCGCAATACATGCCTCAAGCGATCCAGAGCCAAGCGACCGAGAGATCGCGTTGCTTCCCAATCCTTGCCCTCGCTCGCTTTGTACATCCCGCACAGAGCCTTCCTCGCTTCCGCGTAATCCATCAAGTGCGAATGATCCGCGAATATGGGAAAACGTGTAAGAGACGCTGGTGGATAGATCTTGTCGCCGTACTTGACCTCCGCCAGGGTACGAAAAGCATCAGCCATACTTTCTTTAGGATCTTGATTCGGCATCAGGAGAATAAAGACCCGGTCGAGAAGATTCTCGCTGCTTTCCGCCAGACGTACGCAACTACCTAGGGCACCGGAGATTTTTTCCATCAGCGCGGTACTCGGACTCTTCATGCCGGGAAATAACGATTTCTTCCGACTTGCCACCTTGGCCAGTTCGCCAATAAGAATTGGCTTTGTAGCTTTGTGATTGACCTTCAAATCTTTACATATGGACCGAAGTTGATCTATCTGCAAGAGATTCAATAAACTCTGTATACTCTCGTTCTCCGTGTTACCCTCGAATATCTTTTTCTCTACCAGTTCTCGGAAAACGGGTTTCAAATCTGCCGCGATCTCGGGATACTGGATAGAATCGACCTTGTGCCAGCCGCGTTTCCTCTTCAGTATTCTAGCCAGCAAGGACTGCGCTTCCAAGCTCATGCTGAGCACACAATGTATCTTATCGAATTCTTCCTCGTTGAAGTAGGCGCAGTTCACAAGCTCTGAAAAAACATTGATCAAAACCATCCACAGAAGAGAGCCATTTTTGTCTTGCTGTACTTTGGAGGTCGTCGGATAACACTTTGTGGCTGCATCGCTATCAGCATGCCGGTATCGGACCTCGAACGCGTTGTTCAGGTAAATTGACTCTAGATCAAATTCCAGTGGAATGACTCCGTGCCTGGCCAAATTCAAATTCTGTAGGGCAAGAGACGCCAATTTGACATCAGTTTCATTGTTCGTTTCTTGAAAAATCTCCGTTACTTCTAAATCGGACGGCGTTCTTCCTACTTTTGTAGGGGTAGTTGAGAGTTTTCGCACTTTCGGCGAACGCTCGGCGTCATCATCAGTGCGCAATTTGGATGGGCTTTGAGGATTCATTTTTTAAATGGTCATTTAAAGGCCGCTACTAGTTGGATGGACGTTGACTTTGTTCCAACGTACTTGAATGTTTGTTCTTATCCGCTGGTTATTGCAAACCTTGTTTCTGGTAATTTTGGGCTTTTATCATCCTCAATGACGCCCTAAGACTGGCCTCTGTCGTCGAGCTATAAGTTAGCGGAATTATAAATCATTCACAAAGTAGCGAGAACTGTCAAACAAGAAAGCCGTGACAGTCGTTCGAAAACGTTGTGTACTGCGCCTCCCGAAATATACAGTCGTGTTTACTTACGTACGTGAATACGATAGCGACAGATCGATATTCCGGAGGACGCACATGAACCGAAGCGGCCTTAGGTCCATGGGTATGGTAAAAAACGTACGTTGGGACCGTGGAAGTCTTTGGTCGTGTTCGTTGGGTCTTATCATTTTGACTGCGCATGCGCATAATGATGCGCATTTGATGATGCGCACGTTTCATTGCGCAGTTGCGCGTTGCGCATCATTATGCACATGCGCACTTGTTCGTATCAGAATGATGAGACCCAACGAACACGACCTTTGTTTACAATTGATGTTGGGAATGGCATTCGCGCCATTCTTCGAAGCGCATGCGCGTTAAAACGCATTTTGGTAGGGTTTTTTTGAGCCCGAGAGTAAATAGAAACAGGAGAGAGGGAGTGTTAAGCGAATTAGACGGAAGTCCAGTAGTTGCAAGTGCCATCTCAAGATAGCCGGTCACTGGCGCCCACCTTCAATTATTTTTCGACCTTCGGTATGACAGAGATATGCTGGATGTAGCTTTTCATTTTTAGCAGCTTTTGGTATGCCGAGCCTAGCAATGCATTTCTTTAAATCTTATTTACAATGTTTCGTACTTCGGTTCACTTATAATGTGACGCGTGTGACATGAATTTTCAGACTGCAACTAGTCTGCGCTGCAGGTGGTGCTTGTAAACGGCATGAAAAGTGCCGCCTCGCGACTGGCATGACGCACTTCCGTCGTGGTATCACGTAGCCCACACCACGAAGGTGCTGGCGGTGGTTCGCTACGCGCTCCAAAAGTTATCTCGGCTTGCGGCCACAAGGGCTGCGCTGCGGGCAGGGGTTGTTAGCGTAATACCGCGCACCGCGAGTGCGCATTAATAAATCATAACCGTATGTGCTTATGTGCATTGGTATAAAGTTGTCCATGCCTTAAGGGGCCCGGTGGTCTAGAGCACAAAAATTTCACCTATTTTCACGATTTTTTTTGCCATTAAAAATTTTAAAAAACGATGTTTCAACTTTTCGGGCTTATTGCTACGTTTATTAAGCATGCAAAAAAAAAATTTTTCATTTTAAAAACAATATTTATTATTATAAAAATGCCGCTGAAGATAACCCTCTCGAAAAATCGTACCCGGGCGGCGTAGGTGATTTCGAGACTTCTACTCATCTGAAACACAAAATTCAAGAAGAATCTTAATCAGAAAGAGTGCAGTTATGGTCGGAACTAGAACAAATCGAAAAAATTAAGAATTGACAAAATGACGCGCTTTTGAAAAAAAGTTCGTAAAATCGGGTCTTTTTTCACTAGTTTTTTTAGTGTAAACAATAGGAAATTATTTAAATAAAATTATGATTCTAGTTCCGACGATAGCCATACATGTTGTCAATAACATATCCAAATTTCAAGTGATTCGGTTGAATAGTTTTTTTGTTTTCACCACCGCCGTGCCGGAAAAAGTCGTTTCGAGATAAATGAGTTTAAAGTTTGAGGTACAGATATTTTCAAAAATTGAGTAAATTTTGAATACTTACAGTTAATCCGCGATTCCGGCACCATATAGGGTCCCTTCGGAACGTTCGTATTCCTCGATTTGCTCACTCCTTTCATTTCTTCGAGCTGTACTCTTTGGAGTTGTCGGTGCTCTACGGTTGGCGCTCGATACTCGCCGCCCGTCTCGGTCTCGCGCGAGTTGCTCCGCTTGTGGCCCGATTGGGCAAACAGATGTTTCGGCGCAAGGTGCCACACACAAGCGTTGAAACTTTCGTTATTGTTCTGCGTATTACTGCCAATACACCTTTCCAATAAATTCTCTGCTGTCAATTCTTCATAAATAGGTTTCAATATTTCTTGTGCTTCATCGTCCAGAGCAGGTGGATGCTCGTAGGTGTCTAAAGTACCTGCAGCCTCACTTTGACGCCACTTGCACCACGATTCGGAACCTGGAGGACAGTACGAGTGTTGCGGATTTTCATCTGTTGAAATTTTGTGATAATATGTGGCCGATATTTCACTTCTCACCCCTTCAGTAGAATCTGAATTACGTCTAATTGCTAGACCGTAATAAGTCGACAGCTCTTGCAATAATTTATTCGTCAATTGTTGACGCTTCGGTGTTTTATCTCTCGGTTTTTTAACTTTCTGCTGTGTCTTTTTTCCCTCTTCGTTTCTGTCAATTTCTTTGTTGCTTTTTTTATTTGTGCATGTTTTTTTCGCATCAAGAGCACGTTTGTACAAACGTTTTTTAACATGCAAAACACATTCTTTTTTGCAAACTACAAAATCATCTCCGTAAGGCATTGTGTCCAATAAGGCTTTGAACGTTTTCGTGTCGCCGTCTCCGCAGGGGCGGATTTACCTATAGGCCGACTAGGCCCGGGCCTAGGGCGGCAAAATTTAGAGGGCGGCAAAACTTGGTGGGATTTTTTTTTTCAGTAATCGCGCCTTTCGCCTCCCGCTCCTTCGCGTAGGCGATATTCGGAAAAAAATTATAATAAAAAAAGCGGCCCTGATGAGTAGGTGCACAATCACAAAAAAAGAGTACGAATAAATGACATTCTGGAAATAAGTATTAGTTTTCGTACATGGTGGAGAAGTGGAAGAGTCGTTCCCAGGATCCGTCATATTCCCATCGCACGCCGCCCGCAGGCCTTCTAAAAAACGCCTTCAATTTGTTAATTTCTTAAATCATATCAACTTGTTTCTCAACCGTTTTTCAGCTTGCTTTCTGTACACGACGAGAAGCATATCAGCAATTTCATAATAAATTCTCGTTTCTCACAAATCTGACGGTCCTAAGCCCAGCTGAAGTAGAAGAGAAAGCAACAGCGTTAAAAAAGATTTACTCTTCTGATCTCGAAGAGAGTTTTGTTGAAGAGTGCTAACATTTTCGCTGCCAGTGTTTTTCGAGCCGAAGCCAAACCGACACGCTGATGACATTATTGAAATGGCTTCATGATCAGGATCTACACAGCATTTATCCTAACGTTGATATAGCTCTACGTATGTGTGTTTGTATCCCGATTACGAACTGTTCCGGTGAACGCAGCTTCTCGTGTTTGCGGCGGGTGAAACATTATTTGCGCTCGAAAATAAACGAGGACAGGTTGAACGCTCTGGCTATCCTCTGCATCGAATCACAGTTGCTACGGTCTTTGGATTGTGATGATTTGATAAACAAATTCACTGCCCAGAAAGCTAGACAAAAGACGATTTGTGAATAACGATTCATTGTATAGTATCTGCGAAACACTGATTGAGATAATTTTATCATTTACTGACTTTCGTTGTTTTTATTTTTATTTTATTCCTATACTTCATTTAATTTTTCGTGCTTTACGGCGAGTAGGGGGGGGCGGCAATCTTTCATATGCCTAGGGCGACCAACGGATCAAATCCGCCCCTGCGTCTCCGATATAGTTCGCGTATTTCACGTTGTATAACTCTTCCAATCTCTCGAACATTTCCACGATGCCGTCTACCTCCATTTTGCCAGCACTTGCGGTATGATTTGCGTCACAGTGATCTTCATGCTCTCGATACCACGCTTCATATTCAATCGTATCGTCTTAGCCTTTCCAATTTGAGCAGCCTTGACATATACTGCATTTGATGACAACGTCTAAAATTTTGTTACTGTGTTTCCCTATTAACGAGACAATACCGAGAAGCGATGAGAATCCACGTTTCGCCCACGATCCATCACCAGACACAGAAAGTTCATCCGCGGGACGCCCTGCTTTTACATTCAACTCGACTTCTTCTTTCAATGCTTTTTTGAAAACGATTTTCGCGACGGCTTGAGCTGCAATTGTTATATTGTCCACGATGCTGTAATATGTACTATTACAAATTCCTTGTCCAAGATCCATGAGACCGCAGAAATTTTTCATGCCTTCAAATCTTACTCCAAGCATTCTCAGGGTGAGAACAAGTCGACGGTTGATTTCAAACGCCTTATCGATTAACGGCGAAGACAAAATAAAAGTTTCTTTATACCCACACTTCACAGAGAGCTTGAATCCTAGACCACGTTGTCCATTTTTGCTAAAAGTGACTGCACCGTTACAATTTTTACACTTCAACAACTGCTGCAACGTTAAAAATATCACGCTGAATTGGATGATGCAATAATTGAAAGTAGGATTGACGTTTACTTCCAATTCCTCATTGTCTTTTAATTTTTCGCAGACGTGCTCGTAAAATCAGTCGTATTTTCGATAGTGAATCGATTGCCCTTGAAAGATCTTTTACGCCCTGTAAAAGATGGTCGTCTAGAAGAGTCGCCGCCTTGCTTTCTATCCATATTTTCTGATATTTTACTTCAAACTGCTCGATGTTGCTTCGTCAAGACGTAACGTTGTACTGATCAAGTCAGAGGAAAGCCAAATGACCGTTACCCTTACTAATGTTCAACAATAGGTATAAAACCCTCATGTAACTGTGGGGATACAATTATCCCTACAATAGGTAAACCCCTTGACGGATTTATACCCCATTTTGCATTTTGGGACTGCGCACGGCTTTGTCATGGTGGCAATCGTAAGCACAAGTATTGTAAGTAGGAGTGTTTTAATATATTTGGGTTCATTCCGTAAATATAATTTATATAAACGTGCGTGTTGCGAGCAAACAAGCGGGAATACAGTCTGCTCTTTTTATCCCCTTATCGCAGGCGCACGCGTAGTGGCTACAGTAGGCCCTGAAAACGCGAGGATTATGGGTGGCTTGCCCACCGCCGAAATGTAGGGTCGTTTCAAGACCTGTATACGGGGTGAGACAGATAAAGTGTTACAGAGCAATAGCGCTCAAACTATAGATCATATCCAAAAATGTTTCAAACAAAAGTTTCAGTGTCGAGAAGGCTGTTATACTGGACCACGCTATTTTTTTATCGGTGGAGGCGCTGGAGCTACGTCAAGGTCAACTCCACTTTTTTAAATGGATCCTTTGCGTGACGAGAATGACGTTGTGTTGTAGGTCGCTCAATTCGTCTCAAAATCGGTAATAACGTCGTCGAAGAAAAATACATGGTTCCATTTAAAAAAGTGGAGTTGACCTTGACGTAGCTTCATCGCCTCCACCGATAAAAAAAATTGGGTGGTCCAGTATAACGGCCTTCAGGAATTCAGGAATACTGGAATTCCTGGAAGGAATCGCGCAGTGTTCAGGTACGAAATCTTTTAGCGCGAACATCCTTCATCCGTTGTAATCAATTCTCTTCCGATACTTTTGCATAAGGACGCTTGCTAACGTCTGGCTCTTCACGTTTTTGGCGTCGGCACTGCATTTCTTCACAATGTTTCCAGGCTTTGATAGAAGTTTAGGTCTTCTGTTGTGCTTTTGGCGCGACATAAGATTCACGTATTAGCCGATATCGTTAATTGCACAATATAGTTGACCTTATGGGAAACGCATTTTCGGCATCCTTGCTCTACCCATCGCGTATAGCTATGTCGCACCCATACGACTGTTTCACATCGCCTAAAGTATTAAGGAAGAGTACCAGTCTGGATCCCTGAAAAAGGGTCAATTTTGACAATTTTTTAATAGATACCCTGTTGATAGGAGCGAAATTTCGTTTGGTGGTCTTTGTTATGCATATCTTTGAGTGTTTTTAGAAATGCTTTCACGAGAGTTTATGACAAAATGGCTCCGCTAAAGCAGGGTGAAGCGACGCACCATTGTCTGTTAGTGTCCCGTGGGCGGCAACATTGCATCGCCAATTCTTCACCGATGGGCTTGAATGTTTTGTGAATCTTATAACAATATTTTAGATGGAAGTACGTCGGTAATTTTTGATATGTTGAGAACGTATTTTTTTTGAAAAATCTACTTTCGGCGATTTTTTTTTACCAAAAGCAATATTTTTTAAAGCAATGTTCGATTCTATGAGTAATTGATATTTTTCGATTCCCCTAGGTACTTTAAGGGGTTCGGCTACTGTGACAACGATGAACACTCTTTCGTCGCTTGAGACAACTCAAATTGAAGAGTAAGGTCCAACATATGGTGCGGGAATCGCAGGTTGAAGGTAAACTTATAATTACAACGGTGAAACTGCTAGTAAAACTTTGAACGCGTTTTTTCTCGAAATTATATTTTTTATAACCGTGTACACGATTTCTCGACATCTAATGAGCGGATTGACTTGAAATTTGGCATACTTATTCAGTGTAATAGTAGTTTAATCTTGACTCGTGTTTCCTTTGTTAACATTTTTGTTCATTAGTTTTTAACAATAATTATGTCATTTTTTCCTCGAAAAATCGAGAAAAAAATCATAAATTTATATTTAATGATTTAAACACGATAACAAAGAAAGCTTGGTCAAGTTAATATTATATATTTTAAGAAAAAACTCGTTTTTTTGTTCCAGATCGACCAGGAGGTCAAAATCGAGTACACTGTCGAGCCCCTCACGTTCAAAGGTCCTTCACGAGATTGTTTATAACTTTCTTAATTATTAATATTTGTAAATAAAATTTGGTTTACAACTTTGTTAATATACATACAAATACATGTATAAACGATTTTTCAATCATCTTACTTAATCCTTCAAAATCAATTTTTTCAAATAACCCTGCTTATCGGGCCGTCACAGTAACCTAACCCCTTGAAGGCGAATCTCATGTAGAACCGAAGTTATTTTGAAGCACCCTTCCAGGTGAAAAGTTGAAGGAAAGCTCTTGCCGGCCGCAGGTCATCAGACAAAGGTGACTCACTTCATCGAGCTTCAGCGGCATCCTTTTGTTACAAAAGTTTGTGAATAAATTTGTACATTTAAGTAAATGTACAAATCTGTCTGTTCAGCGGAATTTGCATTCTATCAATTGGGTATCTATAAAAATCGGCGGAATTCACCTCTTTTTCCGAACTCTAGACTGGTAGTACCCCTTAATGATCGCTTCGATTCTGACAATTGGAAGCTCTCCCGGTATTGTTACACTACTAAAATTATACATAGTAGCAATGTTTGTTTAATGATTGATTGATAAAGCACGCTGCTCATAATAGGGGCGTATATCTTATTATTTCGAATATCTACCGTGATGTGGACATCAGCATTTTTAAATCTGGCTCGCCGTGATAACATTTGAGTCCTTCTATTTCTGTTCTGCAGACTTTACGAGTCGCGTAATTCGTCACGAGTTTGTCCAAGACAGTCATCAGGCTCCTGAGTAAAATACGGTAATATTGTAAGGAGTTGTGTAAATCATAATTATTATATTGTTATAATAATAATTAAAATTACCGAAGTTGATCGGAAGAATAAAGAGGTCCTCTACAGAACAAGTTAACCATTCTAAAAAGTGGAAATTGATCGTCGCGAGGGTCTTGTGAGCAAATCGCATTTTTCCAATTATTTCGGATTAAGGAGAATCGCTCTTTCAAGGAAAAAATGTATCTCGAAGGTCTCGTCGACGCGTCCCATTCGAGTTTGGCGCTCAGACGGTTCATCCATAAAAGCTCGACGTTCATCTTGTGCGATAAATATGTCAGATCGCAATCTAAAAAATATGTTTGCAAGGTGACAATTATAAGGTGGCCATGTACTGTTAAGGTAATCCTATCGCCAGGCTTCAATCCATAGGATTTTCATAAACTTTTTTTGAGCTTCACTAAATATATTAATAATCGTCTCTGTAAAACTCCAGGGTCGTTTATTGACCTAATTACAGAGAAAAAATATCAAAATTGTGTATTTTTGTATATGAATTCCGAGGTGACATACAAAAACCCAATTTCCGGTCGCTACAATAGTGGATGGAATTGTATAAATCCATCAGATTCTTAAAAATAGTGAGATTTACATACTTAACATTTGTAGTAATCCAATGCTCTCAGAAAAATTATGTTAATAGACCTAATTTTTATGTAATGTCAAGTTTAATTTGAACTTCCGGTATTGCATTTATTACCACTTGCTACGATACAGAGACGTGACAGCAAGGCACCAGCTGCCTGTAGTCCTAACCTCATCTCACTCATTCGAATTTCCACACATATTTCATTTTTAACCGACATATTTCGCCAACACAAATTTTCCACGCCTTTTACCAGTCGTGACACGAATACGGTGCTTTATATTTTCCGCACCTGACATTGTTTTGACAGATCGACGTTGAAAAGCATGGAGGTTAAACTCGCCCAATTGAGTAAAAAGAGACGGAGATAGAACTAATGTTGCCAAATATCAAACCTAGAAATGCTGCGCGAATCGTTGGAATAACTATTTTTTCATTTTTCTAATTAAATGTGCACATTCATTAAGGCAGTAGTCTGGTCTATAAATTTGACAAAATCGATTTTTTTCTTCATTTTATTATTCCTTAGACCTTTCTCAATACGCTCGTGAAAACCGTTTATTGATATTTCAAAAATTAGCAGAGTAATAGAAATTATAAGCAACCCGGGCGTAAACCTCATCTAACGGCATCGAAACTTTGAACGCGTTTATCTCAGAACTATGTTTTTCAAATCGGCGCCCACGATATCTTGATAACTAATTGACCGATCGAGCTCAAATTTTGCACATACCTTCCGTAGCCTCTGTCTGAGGACTGGTAGCAGAATTGAGACGGACAATAATTTTGCCCACATTTTATAATTTGTCGAATACCGGAAAATGTATGAAATATTGTTAATCAAAGTTTGACAGGCCACCACTTTGTAACAAAGTTTTTTTAAGTACTAATTCTACTACCGGTGCCCAGAATACTCATACAGATTGAGAAAATATATATTTTTTTTTTTCAGATGCATACAACACCCAAAGTGGGCGCCGATTGAGGCGGTTTTCGGCGGACCATGTTGTAAAAAAATAAAAAACTACATGAAAATATACAAAATATTTTTTTTTATCCAGATGCATTCTCAAAGGAACAATAAATACATATGTAAAATTTCATCAGGACAACTTCAATGGTTTAAAAGTTATTCCAACCCAAAAATGACGTCAAAAATCTCGCTCTAGACCATGCAGACTACTGCCTTAAACAGTTTACACATGGAAAATTTTAGTTGTTACAAATTTTTTTTTACATATGTTAAAAATATAAAGCGTACAAGTCTCAAGTATGATCAGTGATATGACTAGGTGAATCGATAGGATTACCTTAAAAAGTCCGGCGGAGGGATTTTGCGACCGAGAAAAATATGATATTCAATGGTTTTCCAAGTCCTTTTAGAAATAAAATATAACGTAGTTTTGCGATAAGTAGTTTTTACCAGAAAAAGTTGAGCACTTTGGGGAAAAAGCTAAATTATATTTTGAGTTTAGCAGGGTAAAGATAATTCAATTCTGAACACGGAACACTCCCAAAAAACTTTTTTTTACTTCAATTGAGTTCCATTTATCCAGGTTAAAATGCGCCTTTGCTAATTTTGTTTTTTTCAATGAGGGGATGCACTTAATAAATTTTTCAGAAGTGCTTTGTATTCGGATTTTAATTATCTTCATTCTGATATACTCAAAATGGAGTTTTGTTTTCTTTCCAGGACGTTCAATTTTTTTTTTGATAATTAATACTTGCTACATGAATGCGCTAGATTTTTTTATCGAAGAGGACTTGTAAACTATTTTGACAGTATAAAATCTCATAAATGTTCTCTGAAAATTTGAAGTCGTTCGGATCAAAATTGATAGATTTATAGGCTGTTATGTTGACATCTGTCTGAACGCTCGGAGCGGCGTTCGAAACTTTAAACGTTTTTTTTTTCTCGAAATGATGTTTTCAAACTTGGTGAATGAAATATCTTGAAAACTGAAAAATACTGCAACGATCATTTTGAAATTTTTGGGACTTTTTCTAGATGTAAAACTTGATGCGTTTGATGGACAGATTTTTTTTCTGATGTATACTTTCGATTTGATGAAAGAAAAATGTCCATTTTTTCGCAAAAACCACCACCCACTTTGAACACACGCCATTTTGATTTATTTGATATTTGGGAAATTCTTTCGATTAATCATAGGATAAACTAATATATTAAAGAAATCTGTTTGATTTTTCTGTTTGATCAGATGACCTGGTTCAGAAGGGCATTGCTGACCGCAGAAGACGTTTTCGAGAGTTGCTCCCCGGACATCGGCTGTAAATAGATTATAATGAAATATTTGTGCAGAAAAAAATTACATAGTCTTCTTCAGATGACGCTTTTTCAAATACCTAATTTTTCTAGAAATGTATCATCACGATTTTCTATTGAAAAATTCGAACAATGAGCTGTTTTCGACTGCTACAACTGTGTATAACCCATTAAAAAGCATATAGCTTGCAATTGTCACCCTGTATATGTTCAATAAAAAGTATCATTTCTAAGATTAACTTACCGTCACACTTCGAAGATCCGTGAATCGTAGCGATGAACAAATAAACTAAAATCTTCATCGTGTCTTTTTCGTATTAATATATCGTTCATTAGTGCTCGATGATTTATTATTGAATTACAATTTTTAGAAGCACTTTTCAAACAATTGAAAAGCTAACGTTACGTGAAAATGTTTTTAAAAAATGGCGCAGTTCTTGAAAAGAGGACTCTATCGGTTGAAAATTATTTTCAGGTACGTTGAAGACAATCACTGCGAGACGATAAAAATCGCACTGACGAACTGCAAGCGCTGCGTGTCTTCCTTTTATCTACTGTATAATCGATTTTTCGATTGCGCGCGCTTTGCCGTTCAACGACGAGTAATTCTTCCTCTCGTCTATCCTATCCGTTTTATTTATTTTCCTCCGTGTCACGCGTTCGAGAATCAGCGACAAATTGAATGATATAGAATAGCCCTTTATTGCCCGTCTGACTCGAATAACAAACCCTCGGAGAACCGCTTACCGAAGGAACATTTATCTGGCGTTTTCCTCTATTCTGTTCCCTTTGTCACGGGAGCTTGTCTCTTCTTCGAGCGAATATCCGGCGCGTAATTCCCTCGAGTATTTGAGTGCAAACTAAACACAGCAACGGGGCGATTCTCACCCTCGCCAGATACAAGTGTATGTTTAGGACGCTCGTGGTAAATGGACACACGACTCGCAATAAATTATACTTTTTTAAATTATTTTTCGGTACATCGTGACCGAACTGTTCAGTTTGTCTCAGGAGCACTTGTTGCAATTTAAAATTGAATTTGCCTCGATTGAAAATGGAATACTCCGATTTTTAACGTCGCGAGCAGCAGCAAAATAATAAGTTAAGGAGTCTTCTCACTTTAGACGCTAAAAAGGCTATTTTCATGAATTGTTTTGATAGGTTAATAAGGTAATAAATAAATAAATAAACTTAATAAATACACTTTCGAAATACATTAAAATTTTTATTTTTTTATTCAAGTTACTATTTATAGACGAGAAGGTAGTTAAAAAAATGTCCTAAAAATTGTAGGTCTGAGCTGTGAATGAAATCTCGGAGATGGATCATCCAAAACAAAAAAATCAAACGGTTTTAGATTCAGTACGTTAATGGCTATAGGGCATATCATACGACTTTTTATATATGCAAAAATAACAAAATGGCGGACATTTTTTAAAAAAGAAAAAATATGTTTTTTCATCGTTTTTGGCAAAAAAAAGTAAATATCAAAATTTAATAAAATCCTTGATATGCGCTATAGCTATAGTTGTAAAAAATATGTAGTTGAAATTTCATAAGGATCGGTTCGATAGTTTTGACAATTTTATCAACAAGCCGTTGAAAAACGTCGTTTCGAGAAGAACGCGTTTAAAGTTTGTTTGGATTACATAAATACATAAAAAAAATTTAATGTATTTCGAAAGTGTATTTATTAAGTGAAACAACTTTTACGTCAATATCTATAATATAAACCGATCAAAAAAATTAATGAACATAGCTTTTTTTAGCGTCTAAAATGAGAAGACCCCTTCAAGCTCGGTAGCAAGTATATAAAAAAATGCTTCTCGTTTCCTTTTTAGCATATAAATTCTTCACCGATAAAAAGTCACTTTATGTAGTCTTTACTGATCATGGATTGACATTGAATTATCGCGCCTGATGGATCTGTTGAGCAACACTGCTTTTTTCGTCCAATTCGTCGAGTGATCGAAATTCACACTCTACGTTCGTTAGTCGCTTCGTTGAAATCGATATTCATTTGACGTTTCATCCTAACCAAGTGATTCGTGAACTGCCAATTACAAAGAGTTATTTCCGGCGATGCCGAGCAGCTTATTCTTTCTTGTTATCACGATCTCATTGCATTTTGTGTCGTGGGCATCAGGTCCTTGGATCTGCGACGCATCGGTAATTCTGCCAGCTGAGGATGAACAGCCGCTGAAGAACAAGTACATACACCGCGAAAAAAATGCGCAAGAAAAGTCCGAAGTTGACCACGACACTCGGAGTAAATATTTCGTGAAGATCTCCAAACGAATAGTAAATGGATCAGACACAAAACATTTGGACTCATTAATTTCAGATAATTTTGCGGAAGATGATAAGATCGGTAATGCGAGAAGAGAGAAAAACGGAGTTATTCGAGCATCTGAACGTCACGAACGTTCACCAACATGGAAGCGTGAGTTAGCAGGGAGACAATATCTCACCAAAATGTATCTTCCGAAACGTAGCATAAAAATTGGGCAAACTAATGGGGAGACTTTCGGCGATCGAGCCAACGACGAGATTTACGACAATTTGAACGGAGATTTTGACCGCGGCACAGGCGGTGGCGAAAAAGTACTTCAAACTATGCAAAAAAACGACACCGTTGCTTCCGGTCCGTGGAATGGAATTCTACAATTTTTTCGTCACTCTCAACATCGTGAAACCACTACTGTCACGACGACTAGGAAATCCGATGATTATTCGGCAATTTTGGAACAATTCAATCGAGAAAGAATTCAAGAAACGAATAAAAATACATTTGCTTCTGCAAGCGTTGGGCCCCATGAGAATGGCCCAGCCACTCACGGTCGACAAAAAACATTTGCATTGCCATTGAAAAACGAGACTGATGATAATAAAATTCATCACGCCACTTTTGATCTTGAACTTGCAGCTTTGCCTCTAGTCGATAATAGTTGAATCAAAAAGTCATCTAGGGAAAAAAGTTAATGACTAAAATCACCGAACGACCACGAAAAAAACCTATAAAAATAAGGACTATGTACTTTGATATAAATGGATTTTTCGTACTCTAATAAATTGTATATTCCACGTAGTGAATATTGGTATTCGATAAATCGATTTTGATAACTCTCGGCAGGGTAAAAAAAGAAAAACAATTGACAATTGACGTTGAACGGTCAACCCTCGTGGTTATCTTTCAAAACGAGATTTTTTAAACGCGCTCAGTCGTGTAAAACGAGTTAGTCGCATATCGTGCATTTTTATTATACCTATTTATCTATACGCACTCACACATATATAAATATAGTGCTATTTATAATGGAATTATTCTAAAAATATTATTTATATCTATGTCAATGATTCATTTGTACAAACGTGAATTCATGGGCCGTCGATCTCGTCCGTACAACGACGAGAAAATCATCATCGCAAACACGTACGTTATTACGGCTCCTGAAAGCTGAAGCTCAGACAACATCGAAGTTTCATCTAATCCAATTTTTTTACTATGACGGCTGAAAGACGCTCACTGAGCAAATGCGATATCACATAATTTACAGGTAAATCATAAAGATACAAAAACTCTATCTTGGAATTTCATTTTATTGCAATAACTCCTTTAAACTTTTTCTCAGTCACTGACTCACTTGACAAATCATTTTTTTTATCGGAGAATGTATATTTTATATCGAATTACCACGAGTTTAAAAAAAAATGATACGTGGAATAGTGTCTCGTGACAGACGTTGAAGTCTCCTATTTATATGGTGTTAAAGTTCGCATCGTTTGAATGGAACAATATATCTTTTTTTATTTATTTATGTTTATTATTTTATAAAATCTTTTTTTTTTGCGGATTCAGGTTGTAGATGATCCTCTGATGAGGACTGTCACAATCATTTGAGAAATGTTGGTAGCCCAAATGGGGGAAAAAAAAAATTGAGATAAAGAAACAAATATATTTTTGTTGCATTCCAACGATGCAAACTTTAACATTATGTAATTATTAAGCACAAGTATTTTTACGATATTTTCGAACCCCCGATCAATGTAGGGGTTCGAAATTATACAATGGGGAAATTAAAAACCCGATGTTTTATAATTTCTCCGTAAATCAATAATTATACGACAGATACGAAATACGGTGTACAGGAAACAAAAAAATTTCAGCGTGTTTTGTATGATGTACGCAATAAGAGGATCGGAACCATTATTCGAGGTCACTGATATTTCGAAATTTCGGAATTTTCCTGTCATCGCGTCCGGTGAGTATACGAGAGAAACAGCGGGTTTTACGGAAGCAGACATTCTCCGAAGCTCTAAAACGAAATCGCACACGTCGCGCTCGCTTCTCTCGACATCCATGTCAGGATCCAACGAACGACGGCGTAAACGCGGACGTTTGAGGAAAAAATCGTTGCGTTCATTCTTCACTGACGTAAACAGCGACGATAGAAAGCGGGAATATTACCAAAGTAATAATTTTGCGTTTCCCGTGTATACGGAAGTGGCACATTATAATTCCGAAGCAACCGATAATTCGACGATTGATAAGAATCGAAGACAAAACTGGACCGCTTCGGTCGTACGCGACGTTTCGGATGAAGAGAACGATAATTGGTTGGACGACGACGACGAGATTCGGGAAATAAACCGGGAACGAAAATCGGCCGTGCAGCCAGTTTGGCAGATTAGCGAATTTTCAACAATTCCGATCGGGTCGCCATCCACTTCATTGAGTCCTCAATCTCAACCGGGTCCTCTGACGCCCGAACATCATCGAGATGATAAAAGATTGCAGAAGAGGGAGATCGAAAAGCTCGAAATGGACAAAACAAGCGGACTTGAAAAAAATTCAAAAAATGAAAATTCGTTTTCCTTTAAACGTAATATCAGAGCAGGTAACGTTGAAGGCCAGGCGAGAGTATGGAATGTCCCTGCGAGAAATCCGGACGATAAAAGTTCGAAAAGAAACGCTCCCGGAAGAGTAGCCGAAGTCAATGACTTTAGTCGAGATAATTTTCCCGATCTGAAAACACCTGAGGGCGCGTACATTTTGGATAATTACGTTCCTGGACAGACCTTGAATTTTCATGGAAAATTTAAACGAGGTTTTCAACTTGTACCTTTACCGAGGAACGTCTACGTCCTCAAACAAGATTTTCCAAATTTTTATGAGGGTTCATTATCGTCCGATTCTTTGAGTAATTCGTTCAACGTGCAATCGGGGCCGCGCCTCGTCGACGACGACCATTATGGTACCCGCAAAAGCGACAGGAGATCCGCCATGTTGTCTTTTAAGGCTCACATGCATCACGATGTTAAGAACATTGGCAATAATTTTCGTCAAGGAATTTCCGATCGCAATCTCCGTTTCGTCAATCCCGACGATGTCTCAGTCGATTCACCAGAATTGGGGGATTTTCCTTCTTCGTATAGCTCCTTGGGGGCTTCGAATTTACATGCTCCGCGATACGTTCGGCCGGAGTTGCCGCGGGACGACACGGATTATCTTGAATCTGTGAATGATGATCAATCCGTCGTTCCCTCGTCGGACATCATCAGCAATGATCTATCCGCCCCCGTCAATGTCAAGACGTACGATGACGCCACCTATAATCTCCATTCCAACATGGCTGTGCCACAACATACGCTCACATCATCATTTTCGCAAGTTCAGAACCCCGGCTCACAATATTTTCTTACCAAATTTAGTAACAACCGGTCCCCTTACGACAAATGGAGATTTCACAAGTCTAGGAACGCGATATATCGTGCAGCCGATCATGATCCTTCGATCTATCAGTCTCCGGAAACAATGGATCAAAATGCTTGGATGGAAGACGTCGAATATCCGGCACCAGGTGCTCCGTCCGGTAACCGAGTCAATCTTGGAAGAGGTGTGAGACTAAACTCGGATGATACGGGTACGTATCGTCTTCAATATCTGGATACATATGCGAAAGCTTTGAGCGCTATGGGCGATAACTATGCCAACGATTTCGATGTTGTTTCTTCGGAAGTTGATGGACGGAGCGATGACACGAGTGATCATCGGGAAAAGGACGGACTACCGGGCTCTTTGAGCTCGGAAGATGCATCTGATCAATCGCAGGAGACCTTCGATGGCGTTGATAAAGGTTTGTCTCGGGAGAATGACAATTCGGTGAATCCTCGTGACGTTTCTTCCTTCCAAAACGAGCAAGTCGAGCGTTCACTAAGTTCTTCTGAATCCTTGCCCAATTTGGACACGAATGCTTACGAATACCCGAATCCAAGCTACATACCCCAAAGGATTCTCAATTCACAACCGTACAACGAGAATATCCTGAACTTGACTTCCGTTTCTCCCTCAATTCAAGAAGATAATGCAACCACCGATGTGGCCAAGACGAAAGGAAAATCTTTCGCCCATGTAATCGAGCCTCTGACTGCTCAGTTGCAAAAACTCTTGGCAACGATCAAACTGGTGAATGAAAACTTGACGAAAGAAGAAAATAGCAAGGAGGTGGTCAAGGGTAAAAAGCAGAATAAGCGGGATATTGCTTCCCCCGAGAACATACGAAAAAAAAGACATCACGAATGTTGGAGTGACAAAAATAAGGAGAAAGTTGAGACTAGACTAGGTCGTACGACAAAAAGAGTTAATGGAAATTCTAAATGGCGAGAAAAGCAAAATGACGAAGGTCAACCTTACTCGTGGTCTCCGAACAGCTCTGAGATGAATTATCAACAGCCAGTGAGCATGACGCAGTTACCAATCTCGAGCAACGTGTCGTTCACGGAAATGTCTTATGACCAAACGAACTGGAGCACTAAACGTAAACGTAATCCCGGTATATTGGATTTCTTGGAAAAGACCTTTGGTTTAAAAACGAAAACGGCAAATCTTACAACTAAAACGAGCGGTGTAGATACCGAGGTAACGGAAACCGATAGGCAAGAAACAAGTGCCGGGTCTACAACCGCAAATGGATATTCTTCAGATAGCGAAAGTTTGACAGAGGGTTCTGAGACCCCCACCGAAGAATTATCGTTCGATACAACGTCATTTGGGCGAGATATTGCACGGAGTACTCTTCAAGATATCACAATCGCCGAGGAGACAATTATATGGAATTCGATAAGTGAAGCCACCTCTCTCTCTTCAATTAAGGCCAGTGATACTCACAAAGCTGGATATACTAATACTCTGAAAATGCAGCAAATAAACAAGAAGCCAACAAACGAAGAAAAAAAATCGGATACCACCGCATTACCGATTATGAAAATCGCCGGAAGTACGGTTCGTCGAACGAATTCACCGCGGCTCATCAATCAGAAAAGTATTATCGGCAAGGTTTCAACGAGTTTTAACGTTGCAACGACTCGGAGAAACTTACCGAATACGCAAAAGATTAAAACGACTTATCAAGGTCAACGTGAACTTGGAACCGTTTCACCTAAGTTTAACAAATCTTTCGGCCTACAGTCGAAGGGACCGGTGATCTCGATATCAAGTGATGTGGATGTCCCGATAAAATCAATTAACAAGACATCTAATCAATCATCCATGTCCAAGAAATTGAATCAGTCTTTGGGAAGCTCTCAAGAAACCGATAGCAGTGCCAAACTGGCGCAATCACGTATTAGACCTTTAGTCAGCCTACTAGAGACCGTAGGGCCTACTGTAGCCTTTGGGCCTTCCACTGCAGCTGGCGAACAACGACTTTCCATTCATGACACGGAGCTTAAGAAAGCTCGTGAATCCGGAGCTCGAGATTTTTTGGTGAAACTCTTAGCACCTGAACTGATAAGAAATATGAAAAACAATGGTGGAGTCGTTAGAGTACCAAGCGCATCCTTGACGTCGCTATCTTCTCAGATGGAAGGCACAAACTTGCAGAGAATGACTGATCCCAACGAAGCGGGCATGAATTTTCAGGAAATGAAGAAAACAGCGACTACCACGCCGTCCAGTTACGTTACTCTTGAGTTTCAAACGTCGAAAATACTTGGTTCGTATTCCCTCATAACCTCGAAATTGCCGGAATCGAATGTTCAAGATGGCGGAAACGTTTCACGGTTGTTTATTCTGCGAAATAATCGGCCGTTTATGCAATTAAAGAAGTCACGGTCTCGTCTATATACTGCCGCTATTACGTCGCGTTCGTCCCCAATTTCTAGTACAGAACCGAAAGCAAGGACGAACGACGATGCAATAGTCGCGATTAGTGGTGACGATACTGGTGAAAATGCTCATGTCGACATACGGCTTAAGATACCCGTACACAAGGCTCAACATAGCCGAAAATTCGTATCACGAAAGTCTGACAATCGAAAATTTGTGAGGTCTCGAAAAGTGGGAAATCCGGTGAAAGAATGCTGGGAGGTGAGCCCGATGAAGCGATCCGCTTATGAAGACTACAAGCAAGTGGAAGATCACGATGTCCAGTTTGGTGATTACGATGTTGATGCCTTGGAGCCTTATGATCTTCAAAGCGCAGATGTACCCGACACCGAAGAACTTTACGCTGATTCATATCGCGAGGCTCTTGAGCCTGGAGAAGTTTATGAAAATTATGACAAATCGGCGGAAACCCTAGATTACCAATCCCACGATTCCCCGGAGAAAAATAATCTCGATGCAACCAGAAACAACCAGTATGGAAAAAATAATCCCAAACCGTCGAAGTTACACATTTGGCCCGAGCCCGTTGGTCAAGGGTCCCTCCCTGATCTGGATACGATTGAAATCCTGGAGACCTCTTCTACCCCGCTGTATCAGCCACCTGAACATCGTCATGTTCATAACAATCGTCAAAAAAATCCTGTTAATGATAAAAAAACTAGAATTCCATCGGCTAGAAAAAAAGTAACGAAAACGAAAAGTTCTCTGAGCGAGAAAAAGACGTCGAAGATCGATTATCCCCGCGATGTTCGACTTGGCAGGAAGTTGAAATCAATATCAGAATTTACGTGCAAACGGAAATTATTAAGCTTTAGCGACGTTGAGGATTTGCGAATCTACGATAACAAAATAGCTGAAGAACTTCTGTTGACGCCAATTGAGGAAATTACGAAAAATCCAGTTGAACTGCTTACCATGGAGTCGCCAATTGAAGAAGTTCAGCAAGCGATGGAAAATCGAACCAATTTTCATGATTTATTCGAGAGGCAAAATGATGAAGAGATGGACGGTACGCCTGGAAGAAAACAGGGAAATACGGACGATAGCGGTGTAACTGCCGATAACTCAGCAACTCCAATAGGCCCGGTAAAATACAGTGACACGGCCAGTGTAGACAAAAAAAGTACGGTTGGTGTCTACAGTACTACATTCGAACTTAAAACGATCGTACCGATTCAGGAGACGGAATACAAAGTGAAAGAGGATGCAAAAGAAATTACAACAATAGAGACGATCGTAAGTTTTACAACGGCGAGTTCAGAAGTGGCAGGACAGTCGCCACATTTTAACTATATGAAAATTGGTTCTCAAACTTCACAAGATACAAGTGCTGCACTGTCAACTACAAGCGACTCAAACCTCGTCAAAAGTAAGGAGGATATTTCCACGACCAAAGAAATGGCCGGTACCTTTCAAATATCAGCTTTTCAAAGTACCAATGAACAGACAACTTCAATTTCAGAAATAATAAACGTTAGAACTATCGCGTATAATGAACCGACCGAAGATAAGCTCAAAGTTAGCATCGACATGACAGAAAGCACTGAGACCGTTGAGGGTAATATTGAAGGCACCCAAAAAGTTACGGTGGAAAGTGCAGAAGATTTAGAACTTCCAAGTACCGAAGGTACAGAAGAAATTTCGACAACACAAAAAACTGAATCTACAAAAGAAACGACAAAAAAAATTGAGTCGTTTCAAGTGACTGAAGAAATCACCGGCATTAAATCTACAAGTGGTACGGTTGAGACTATTAAAATCATCGAAGGAGTTACGAAAGCATTGGAAGCTACTGGAAAAACGGTTGCAAAATTTGTAGAAAAAACTGTACTTCCAAAAACCGTGCCAACAACAAAGCCAAGTATACCAGCTGTCATTCAACCATCGAAAACGATAATTAATGAGATACCCTCACGACCGACTTCAGTTCTTACACCCACGCATGAATTAAGTGTCTTGCCTACAACCAGAACAACAGAAATTACGAAAACTCCTGTAATCGAGACTGTGACGCCTCCGAAAACTACGGAAACGGTCGGTGCAGATTTATTCGTTACTATATTTTCACCAAAAACAACAACAAACTCATCACATATAACTCTGGAATCGGAATTGGCTACTGCTATTGATTCAACCGAAACTCAAGAAACCCTTATAGTCGCTACACTACCTGAAAATTTGGGTCCTGATATTATTACCACTTCACTATTTTCGAAGTCGGCGTCAGTTCAAATTACAACCACAATTCCATCTATGAGAACAGAACTAATAGAAAAAGGATCTGGGGAACTAATAGAAGAAGGATCGAGGGAAATTTATTCCACGAAAAAAATACCTCGATTTACCTTGGAAAAATCTTGGAAAAAGGAATCCGCGCTGATGGAATCTAGAACTGAGCTGACGAAATCTGTGCCGACGGAATCTACGACGACCGAACATACATCAATAAAGTCCATATCAATAATATCTCCAATGACAGAATCGGCTATGTCGGAAGTTACGATAAGAGAACCTACGTCAACCGAGCCTACATCTACGATGACAGAATTTGCGGCGGAGGAATCAGCGACGATGGAATCTACGATGAGTCAACTTGCGATCGCAGAAGACACGATGTCCGAACCTACATCAACAGAATCTAAAATAGAGGAATCTACGACGAAGAAATTTGCCATGACCGAACCTACATTGACCGGTTCTAAAATGACGGAATCTCTGACGACGAAATTTGCCATGACTGAACCTACATTGACCCGATCTAAAATAACGGAATTTACGACGGCAGGATCTACTATGTCAGAATCTACGATGAAAGAATCTGCGATTGCGAAAGTTACAATGACGGAAATTACGATGACCAAATTTCCGTTGACGAAATCTGCAAAGACCAAAAAGACAATGACCGAATTTACGTCCACCCCAATTACAAGTACAGAAACAGAATCCGCGCTCCCCGAATCTATCGTGACCGAATCTATAGCTACGATGACGGACTCTAAAATAGCAGAATCCACGATAACGGACTCTAAAATAACGGAATCCACGATGACGGAATTTACGAGGGCAGGGTCTACTACGTCAGAACTTACGATGACAGAACCTAATACTTCAAAACCTACGTTGACAGCCCTGACAGAACCTTCGCCAACCGAACCTACTTCAATGATAACGGAAGCTGCGGCGATGGAATCCACGATGATGAAATCTGCGACGAATGAACTTACCATGGCGAGTGTTACGATGGCCGAACCTACAGTCACGGAATCTACAACAGAGAAATCTACGACGACGAAATTTTCCATGACCGAACCTACATTGACTGGATCTAAAATAACGGAATCTACTATGACGGAATCTACTATGTCGGAATCTACGATGACCGAATCTGCGATTGCGAAAGTTACAATGACGGAAATTACGATGACTAAACTCCCATTGACGGAATCTACAAAGACCAAAAAGACAATGACCGAATCTACGTCAACCGAAATTACAAGTACAAAAATGGAATCCGCGCTCCCCGAATCTACCGTGACCGAATCTATATCAATGATAACGGACTCTAAAGTAACGGAATCTACGATGACGGAATTTACGACGGCAGGGTCTACTATGTCGGAACTTGCGATGACAGAACTTTATATTTCAAAACCTACGATCACAGAATCTGAAATTACAAAAATTACAATGACGAAACCTCCATTGACGGAATCTGCAAAGACCGTAAAGAAAATGACCGAATCTACGTCGACCGGATTTACAAGTACGGTAACAGAATCGGCCCTGACGGAACCTTCGCCAACCGGACCTACTTCAATGATAACGGAATCTGCGGCGATGGAATCCACGATGATGAAGTCTGCGATGAGCGAACTTACAATGGCGAGTGTTACGATGACCGAACCCACATTAACGGAATCTACAACAGAGGAATATACTACGACTAAATTTGCCCTGACCGAAGCTACATTGACCGGATCTAAAATACCGGAATCTACTATGATGGAATTTACTACGGCAAGGTCTATTATGTCGGAATCTACGATGACAGAATCTGCTATTACGAAAGTTACAACGACGGAAATTTCGATGACCAAACTTCCACTGACGGAATCTGCAGAAACCGAAAAGATAATGACCGAATCTACGTCAACCGAATTTTCAAGTACGAAAACGGAATCCGCGCTCCCTGAATCTACGGTGACCAAATCTATATCTACAACAACGGACTCTACGACGGAAGCTACGATGATCGAATCTACGTCAACTAAAACCTCATCTACAACAACGGAATCTGCGGCGACGGAACCAACGATGGTGGAACGTGAGATGAGCGAACTCACAACGGCGAGGGTTACGATAACCGAACCTACATTAACGGAATCTACAAAAGAGGAATCTACGATGATGAAATTTTCCAAGACCGAACCTACATTGACTGGATCTAAAATAACGGAATTTACGACGGCAGGATCTACTATGTCGGAATCTACGATGACCGAATCTGCGATTGCGAAAGTTTCAATGACGGAAACTACGATTACAAAACCGCCATTGACGGAATCTGCAAAGACCAAAAAGACAATGACCGAATCTACGTCAACCGAAAATACAAGTACAAAAACGGAATCTGCGCTCCCCGAATCTACCGTGACCGAATCTATACCTACAATAACGGACTCTAAAGTAACGAAATCCACGATGACGGAATTTACGACGGCAGGGTCTACTATGTCGGAACTTGCTATGACAGAACCTAATATTTCAAAACCTACGATGACAGAATCTGGAATTACAAAAATTACAATGACGAAACCTCCATTGACGGAATCTGCAAAGACCGTAAAGACACTGACCGAATCTACGTCGACTGGATTTACAACTACGGTAATAGAATCGTCCCTGACGGAACCTTCGTCAAATGAACCGACTCCAATGAGAACGGAATCTGCGGCGATGGAATCCACGATGATGAAATCCGCGACGAGTGAACTTACAATAGCGAGTGTTACGATGACCGAACCTACATTAACGGAATATACAACAGAGGAATCTACGACGACGAAATTTTCCATGACCGAACCTACATTGACTGGATCTAAAATACCGGAATCTACTATAATGGAATTCACGACGGCAAGATCTATTATGTCGGAATCTACGATGACCGAATCTGCTATTCCGAAAGTTACAACGACAGAAATTTCGATGACCAAACTTCCACTGACGGAATCTGCAGAAACCGAAAAGATAATGACCGAATCTACGTCAACCGAATTTACAAGTACGAAAACGGAATCCGCGCTCCCTGAATCTACGGTGACCAAATCTACATCTACGACAACGGACTCTACATTGACGGAAGCTACGATGATCGAATCTACGTCAACTAAAACCTCATCTACTATGACGGAATCTACGACGGCAGGATCTACTATGTCAGAATCCACGATGACCGAATCAGCGATTGCGAAAGTTTCAATGACGGAAATTACGATGACAAAACTTCCATTGACGGAATCTGCAAAGACCAAAAATACAATAACCAAATCTACGTCGACCGAAATTACAAGTACAAAAACGAAATCCGCGCTACCCGAATCCACGGTCACCGAATCTATATCTACGATAACGGACTCTAAGAAAACGGAATCCACGATGACGGAATTTACGACGGCAGGGTCTACTATGTCGGAACTTACGATGACAGAACCTAATGTTTCGAATCCTACCATCACGGAATCTGAGACTACGAAAATTACAATGACGAAACCTCCATTGACGGAATCTGAAAAGACTGTAAAGACAATGACAGAATCTACGTCGACCGGATTTACAACTACGATAACAGGATCGGCGCTGACGGAAGCTTCGTCAACCGATATGATAACGGAATCTGCGGCGATGGAATCCACGATGATGAAGTCTGCGATGAGCGAACTTACAATAGCGAGTGTTACGATGACCGAACCCACCTTAACGGAATCTCCAACAGAGGAATCTACGACGACTAAATTTGCCCTGACCGAAGCTACATTGACCGGATCTAAAATACCGGAATCTACTATGATGGAATTTACGATGGCAAGGTCTATTATGTCAGAATCTACGATGACAGAATCTGCTATTACGAAAGTTACAACGACGGAAATTTCGATGACCAAACTTCCACTGACGGAATCTGCAGAAACCGAAAAGATAATGACCGAATCTACGTCAGCCGAAAATACAAGTACAAAAACGGAATCTGCGCTCCCCGAATCTACCGTGACCGAATCTATACCTACGATAACGGACTCTAAAGTAACGGAATCCACGATGACGGAATTTACGACGGCAAGGTCTACTATGTCAGAACTTGCTATGACAGAACCTAATATTTCAAAACCTACGATGACAGAATCTGGAATTACAAAAATTACAATGACGAAACCTCCATTGACGGAATCTGAAAAGACCGTAAAGACAATGACAGAATCTACGTCGACCGGATTTACAACTACGATAACAGGATCGGCGCTGACGGAAGCTTCGTCAACCGAACCTACTTCTATGATAACGGAATCTGCGGCGATGGAATCCACGATGATGAAGTCTGCGATGAGCGAACTTACAATAGCGAGTGTTACGATGACCGAACCCACCTTAACGGAATCTCCAACAGAGGAATCTACGACGACTAAATTTGCCCTGACCGAAGCTACATTGACCGGATCTAAAATACCGGAATCTACTATGATGGAATTTACGATGGCAAGGCCTATTATGTCAGAATCTACGATGACAGAATCTGCTATTACGAAAGTTACAACGACGGAAATTTCGATGACCAAACTTCCACTGACGGAATCTGCAGAAACCGAAAAGATAATGACCGAATCTACGTCAACCGAAAATACAAGTACAAAAACGGAATCTGCGCTCCCCGAATCTACCGTGACCGAATCTATACCTACGATAACGGACTCTAAAGTAACGGAATCCACGATGACGGAATTTACGACGGCAAGGTCTACTATGTCAGAACTTGCTATGACAGAACCTAATATTTCAAAACCTACGATGACAGAATCTGGAATTACAAAAATTACAATGACGAAACCTCCATTCACGGAATCTGCAAAGACCGTAAAGACACTGACCGAATCTACCTCGACCGGATTTACAACTACGGGAATAGAATCGGCCCTGACGGAACTTTCGTCGAATAAACCTACTCCAGTGAGAACGGAATCTGCGGCGATGGAATCCACGATGATGAAATCCGCGACGAGTGAACTTACAATAGCGAGTGTTACGATGACCGAACCTACATTAACGGAATATACAACAGAGGAATCTACGACGACTAAATTTGCCCTGACCGAAGCTACATTGACCGGATCTAAAATACCGGAATCTACTATGATGGAATTTCCGACGGCAAGGTCTATTATGTCGGAATCTACAATGACAGAATCTGCTATTACGAAAGTTACAACGACGGAAATTTCGATGACCAAACTTCCACTGACGGAATCTGCAGAAACCGAAAAGATAATGACTGAATCTACGTCAACCGAATTTACAAGTACGAAAACGGAATCCGCGCTCCCTGAATCTACGGTGACCAAATCTATATCTACGACAACGGACTCTACATTGACGGAAGCTACGATGATCGAATCTACGTCAACTAAAACCTCATCTACAATAACGGAATCTGCGGTGACGGAACCAACGATGGTGGAACCTGAGATGAGCGAACTCACAACGGCGAGGGTTACGATAACCGAACCTACATTAACGGAATCTACAACAGAGGAATCTACGATGACGAAATTTTCCATGACCGAACCTACATCGACTGGATCTAAAATAACAGAATCTACTATAACGGAATCTACGACGGCAGGATCTACTATGTCGGAATCTACGATGACGGAATCTGCGATTACGAAAGTTTCAATGACGGAAATTACGATGACAAAACCGCCATTGACGGAATCTGCAAAGACCAAAAAGACAATGACCGAATCTACGTCAACCGAAAATGCAAGTACAAAAACGGAATCTGCGCTCCCCGAATCTATCATGACCGAATCTATACCTACAATAACGGACTCTAAAGTAACGGAATCCACGATGACGGACTTTACGACGGCAGGGTTTACTATGTCGGACCTTGCTATGACAGAACCTAATATTTCAAAACCTACGATGACAGAATCTGGAATTACAAAAATTACAATGACGAAACCTCCATTGACGGAATCTGCAAAGACCGTAAAGACACTGACCGAATCTACGTCGACCGGATTTACAACTACGGTAATAGAATCGGCCCTGACGGAACTTTCGTCGAATAAACCTACTCCAATGAGAACGGAATCTGTGGCGATGGAATCCACGATGATGAAATCCGCGACGAGTGAACTTACAATAGCGAGTGTTACGATCACCGAACCTACATTAACGGAATATACAACAGAGGAATCTACGACGACGAAATTTTCCATGACCGAACCTACATTGACTGGATCTAAAATACCGGAATCTACTATGATGGAATTTACGACGGCAAGGTCTATTATGTCGGAATCTACGATGACAGAATCTGCTATTACGAAAGTTACAACGACGGAAATTTTGATGACCAAACTTCCACTGACGGAATCTGCAGAAACCGAAAAGATAATGACCGAATCTACGTCAACCGAATTTACAAGTACGAAAACGGAATCCGCGCTCCCTGAATTTACGGTGACCAAATCTATATCTACAGCAACGGACTCTACATTGACGGAATCTACGATGATCGAATCTACGTCAACTAAAACCTCATCTTCAATAACGGAATCTGCGGCGACGGAACCAACGATGGTGGAACCTGAGATGAGCGAATTCACAACGGCGAGGGTTACGATAACCGAACCTAAAATAGCGGAATCTACAAAGACGAAATTTTCGGTGACCGAACCTACGTTGACCGAATCTAAAATAACGGAAGCTGCGATGACGAAATTCACGGCGACAGGGTCTATTATAACGGCACCTACGTCATCAAAATCTTTTATGTCGGCATGGACCAAATCTGGGATTACAAAAATTAAAACGACGAAACCTCCATTGACGGAATCTGCAAAGTCCAGAAGGACAATGACAGAATCACAGTCAAGCACAGTTTCGAGTTCGAAGATTTGGAGAACCGAAAGAACCCCCTCTCGGATTGAGTACGAAAGTACGATGGAAGGATTTGGAGATTACGATATCGAAACGGAAACATACACGGAAGAGCTGGAACAGGATGAAGAAAAAGATGAAGACGAACAATCTGGGGGATTTGATGACGATACCGATGAAGAAACTCACCCGTGGTTCGAGTATGATGAAGGAATCACCAAAACCTGGGAGTCTGCGAAAACGGATAAGAATGAAACACAGCCTACTAAAAATATACAGGAAAAAACAAAAACCACTGAAATTCAGGAAACTGCATCCAAGGCTGAGGAAGACATTAGCTCCGCGGAGTATACCCATGTTTCGGGCTCAAGTATGACAGAGACTAGCAAAGTCAGTGAAATATCTGATAGTGTAGAAACAACAACAGAATCTATTATGTCGGAACCTACGATGACAGAATCTGTGAATACGGAAATTACAATGAGAACATCTACAATGATGGAAATTACTGTAACCAAACCTGCATTGACAGAATCTAAAATAGAGGAATCTACGACGACGAAATTTACCATGACCGAACCTACATTGACTGGATCGAAAATAACGGAATCTGCAATGACAGAACTTACGGCGGCAAAGTCACCTACAATGACAGAATCTGCCGTTACGAAAATGCCAAAGACTTTAATTACTATGACCAAACCTTCATTGACGGAATCTGCAAAGACCGAAAAGACAATGACAGAATTTACGTCGACCGAATTCACTACTACGACAACAGAATCTACTATGACCGAAATTATATCTACGACAACGGATTTTTCGCTGGCGGGATCTACGTCAACCAAACCTACATCTACCATTACGGAATTTTCGGCGACGGAATCAGTGATGATAGAATCTACGATAAACCAACTTACAATGACCGAACCTTCATTGGCGGAATCTGTACAAACCGAAACGACAATTACGGAATCATCGTTGGGTGGATTTACATCTATAACAGCAGCTGTTACTACTTCCATGACTTCTAGAGTTGATACAACGATGACACCTGTTTTTCGCGACACGGTGGTAACGCAACAATCAACGAGTTCAGAAAACATAAAAGAAATAACAACGCCATTGTTGTTCGGCACTACGCCGTCACCAGAGTTTTCTGAAACTTTTAGCAGTACCGTTACTTCGACGAGTACGACGGAGTACACAGTGCTACCGAATACCTATAGCGTCGAAACTTCCGTAATAACACCATTTCCAGCTTCAAGTACATCATCCGCAAAAACGACGGACCAGACTCAAACCGCCGACATCGTTAAAACAACACCAAGCTCAGATTTCGATAAAGAATTAGAAATGGCAACTCAAAATGAACCTCAAGAGGAGGTCGTGGCAACGATTCAATTAGAAAAAACCACACTATCGGAAAAATTGATTGAACCTCAAATTGACAAAGGGCAAAAGGTCGTGAAGACGGAATCGCAGTCAACGATCATTAAGACAGAAAGTACGACCTTAAAAATGGAGGAAGAAACACAGCCGGAAATAATCGTTGAGATAACGGAAGAAACAGGTGCGACGAGTGACGCAACTACAAATGCTACCAAGATCGAAGGAATTACGATAATTTCTACTGTCATCAAAGGTTATCCGGATTATGATGAAACTTCCACGGTTCACAAAATCGCCGAGCTGTCAACATCCACTAATACGAAGATTACTTCAAGTCAGACCGAGTTCGGTGATACTGCTGGGGGTGGAAAAGCGAAGACCAGCGAAGAAAGTACTTCAATAGGAATGATCGGTCATACAACCCCATCTGCGCTGACGTCCAAAGAGAGCACATTGGTCAGCGAAAATTTATTTGAAAAAGAAACATCCACATTAGACAGTCGCACGACCGCTCCAAGCATCGAGATGAGCGACACTGACGTAATCGTCGCGAAGACATTGCCGCTAACAAGCAGCACATTATCAACAGTCATATCCGAAAGTATTTCTTCATCGGCGTCTCGCCTCCAAAGTATATCTCCAAGTATGGTAACGTTGTCTTCGCCTCTTGAAGAAATTGAGATCGCCACTGGTACAATTAGTGATACTTCGGAATTAACGGGCAGTAGTGGAAAAACAACAATAGAAATAGAAAAAGAAGAAGCTGTGACCACGGCAGAAATGAATACGGGCGAAGGAAGGACGTCTGAAAGTACTCTGGAAGAATCGATCACCCCAAAAACTGCGGCGATTACTTATTTGTCAGATCTGACGTTCAGCAGCGTAGAAGCACCAACGGAAACCTTCCAATACACCGACAAATCTATGACTGAAACTGCAGAAACGCTCTTATCGAGCTTGGAAATGACACGTTCGGAGTCTTTGGGGACGACTGAGTCGATAGCTTTTTCCACGTCTTCTTCGAGTGCTGGAAGAAGGGAAGAAGCCGCCGAGCTTTCGGAGGCGTCGGCGTCAATTCTTCAGGTAACAACTACAACAAGCGGAAAAATGGAAGACATAGAAGACGAAGGGAAAGTGGAAGAATCGAAGCCGCGAAGAACGACTGAAATGCAAACCTGGATAACCGAAGAATTTTCTTGGAAGACAACACCTTTACCCGTACTAGCGAAAGGAACCTCACATAGTGACGGAAAAATAACCACTTTGGATACCACGGTAAAATCCGACCTGCCAATGACACTTCCAGAATTTCTTAAGCGTCCAGAGGAAAAACCTTTGCAGTCTTTTGAGAGAAGTACTATTCCAGAAAGTCTCGAGTCAACTGTGCTGGGCGAAACTTCACAAATAGTCACGTTCCCATCTATCGAGGACACGTCCATTATAACCGTTGAAGAAATTACGAAAATATCGGAATCCACGAACATGATTTTGTCACCAGAATCACCTCCAATGCACGAAACTACAATATATGTATCTACAGTAATTCCTGTAGTAACTTCCGTTCTGGCAGAAACCGAACTAGAAACTGATGAGCCTTTAAGCACAATTTCGAACTCGAAAATTTGGGGAACCGAAAGAACCAGCCCTCGGAAAGAGCATGAGAGTACGATGGAAGGGTTAGGAGATTACGATGTGGAAACAGAAACATACATGGAAGAATTGGAACAGGACAAAGAGGAAGAAGAAGAAGGGGAAGAGTCCGGGGAATTGGATGACAATACCGATGAAGAAACTCATCAGTGGTTCGAGTATGATGAAGGAATCACCAAACCCTGGGAGTCTGCGAAAACGGATAAAGATGAAACACAGCCTACTGAAAGTATACAGGAAAAAACAAAAACCACTGAAATTCAGGAAACTGCATCTGCGGCGAAGGAAGAGATTAGCTCTGCGGAGTACACACATGTTTTAGACTCAAGTACGACAGAGAGCAGTAAAACCAGTGAGATACCTGATAGTGGAGAAACAATCAACTTTCAGAAAGAACCGGACGAAGTTACATCAATAACTGCGGGTTTAGATGAAAGTACTCCGACAACCGTAGCACAATTTTCCGAAACTTCGGAACAGGTCATGCAAAATGGTGAAAACATATCAGCGCAAGAATCCACGACAGAAAGAATTACTTCCGAAGAAATTATGGAGAATATAAGTGAAGAGAACAAACTTGCGGCGATTGACGTTGAAGACATTGCAGAGAAAGAAGTCATGAAGGGTGCGAAAAATAAAAAGAAAGAAATGCTGCAACGAAAACAGATAGAAGAAAAACGGCGAGAATTGAAGGAACATCTAATGAACTTGAAAACTAAGGAAGCCGAGTTGCAGCAACGGGAAATATTGGCGGCACAGAAACTCGAAGAGTTAAAAGACGCGGAGGAGCGACGCGAACACGAGAGACAGAGAGTTGAGGAAGAAAAGAATATGACAGAGAGAAAGCAATGGACTACAACGGAAGTAACGAAAATGGCTTCAATAATGTCGCCAATCGTAACAGAAAAGACACTGACAACATCCGAGTCGTCATCTGCGATGGAAGAAAAAATCTCTACGACCAAGCTTTCCATTGCGATTGAAGGCGCGACGGACACGACCGAGGCATTAATTCCATCTGAACAAACACCACTCACATCTGAAACATCGACAACGATAGAACCAATAGAACAGATAATGGAGTCATCAACTACGATTGAAGGAATTACATTTAAAACCGAGCCATCAATTACGAGTCAACGAATAACAACTATACTTGGGTCTTCGACTTTCACAGAAGGATTATCGGCTATGCCGGAGACGTCAACTCCAACCGAAGAAACATTGTCTACGAGGCATCCATCGACAACCGTTGAAGAAATGATACCTACGACCGAACTATCGGCAATTACTGAAGAAATATTTGGGACAACACAGTCGTCAACTGAGACGGCAGACATAACAACTGTATCAGAATCTTCAACCATGATTGAAGGACTAAGGACTACAGCAGAGCCATGGACTATGACCAAACGAACAATGATCGCAACAGCGTCGCCGAGCACGATCGAAGCAATAACCACTGCGAGAGAGATACCCATTACCATCGGAGAAACGATAACTTCTGCGGAGCCAACAATGATTATGGAAGGAAGAGTAACAACGACAGAGCTCTCAACTACCATGGAAGGCAAAATGACTACAGAGCCTACAGTGGCTGGTAATACTATGACAAATCAATCAACCGCAATGGAAGAAATAACAAGCACCGGATCGGTAACGAGCACTAACGGTGGCGATTTTGAAGATTTAGGTGGGGAGAATGGCGAATTAAACAAACTCGAGAGGGAACTCAAAGAACTGGAAGATGAAATCGAAGAAAAGCAGATTGAGCTGGAAAAAAGAGAAAAAGATCTAGAGCACAAAGAAAAAAAAGTGAACGAAAAGTTAAAGAAAATTAAGGAGGAAAATGATGACGAAAGTTCGACTGGATCAGCAGAACACTCGAGCACCAAAATATCGACGATAGAACCATTTGTCGAAATAACCGAGGCAACTCCCGTGCCACCGATTGAAGAGACCACTCGTTGCCGTAAACGTACAAGCGCACCGAAAACAACGGAAGAAAATGAGGAGAAGGAGAAGACTACGACAGTCCAAGATGAGGAAGATACAGGAAGACCGTTAGATTGCAAAAATCGGAAATATTCCGAAGGCAAAGAATCTGGTGATTACGAGTTCGACAAGGAAGAAGAAGTATGGAAGAAAAAACGGCCCGACAATTATGACGCCCTCTCGAATAAAATGAGCTACGAGGAGGGTTGCGAGCCGGAGGACAACGAAACGGAAAAGAAAATCGAAAATAATGATGGTGATCGACCCGACAAAGATGAGAATCCAACGACAAACCAAACAGACGACATTGCTGACGAAGCTACGAAAAAGCTTCCTGAAGAAGTGAGTGACGGGAATCGCCGTCGTCGGGGACGAATTGCAAGAAAACTGCTGGATCACGTAGACCATTCATCGACTTTGAGACCCGATGGTTCCCAGAAGATAGCCGATGACGCCAGTGTCACGATTTTCCTCCACAAACGACACAAGGGTAAAGATAATAAGAGGCTAAAGATCAATTGTTTGAATCTTCGTCATCACGAGTGGAAAAATGGAGAAACGACACCGGCGTTGCAGACTCCGAAAGGATTTATTAGACTCTATAAGAGCTGGTCCAAAAAACCGAGAGGGGCTCGAACTTTTTCCGAGAAGGGCGAGGAATCATCGACCCTTAGTGTAAAGGCGGAAACTCTCGTTCGTGAATTTCCAAACGTCAAAAAAGACGATAAAGACATGCCGAAAAGTGGAAAAGTCGAATCGGTCAAGTATTGCCGGCAGGAGACCGAGAGAAAGCGAAGAAGCGAAGACGCGGCTTCCAGATTTAATGAAAACAATGGTGTCGTTTATAGAAATGACGATAAGCCACAAGATTATGAGACAAATTTTGAGCTTCCATTGTACGAAATTGACCAAACGGAAAAGGGAAAGGATGATAACTGGGGCCTGCCTTTTGTGCCGTCTGCAGACAAGAATGACCACGAAAAAAGACTATGCAAGGATGTTTTTCGAACCACGGACGAAACAGAAGAAAATAACGAATTGGTGAATGCTAATGGAGAGATGGAAAACGATAAATCTATGGATGCACATGAAGAAATGGAAGACAAGTCCGTGCATGCTGAAGAAGAGAACGAAAAAGATGGACCAACAGATTCAAAGACTCCTGATGGTGATAACGGGAAGAGAAGCGAACGCCTGAACGACGATCGAGCGGAAGAAGACGACCAATTCTCTTACGTTGAGGCCGAAACTCCTGGCGATGACGATGTCAAAGCATACATTGATGAAGAAGATCCAGATACTTCAGCGATGAGTGAGGCTATCGAAAATACCGAAGTGATTCGTAAAAAAGTACAAAATGAAAAGTTGGTTTCTCGTCTGCAAAAGGATTTTTTAAAGAAAGATGCGTTATTGAGGATGAAAGAAGATGATATTGATAAGGCTGAAAGGAAATTGATGGATAGTGCGGATTCTTCGAACATAAATATCGTTAAAAAATCATCCCTTGTCACAAGGATCATAAGAAGAAAAATCCTTGAATCAGAAGTCATGCCAGAATCTTGGGAACTCGAGCCGACTGATAACGATCGTTATGACGATTATCACCACCAAGAAAAGTGGGTCAGGGCTATTGCTGACGGAGAGACTGATGGCTCTTATCGCAGAAGCAAAGAACCCTTTACAGTGAACGTTTTGCGATTAGAATACGATGAGGAGGAAGAGAACCACAAATTGATGGATGCATCGCCTAGCTCGAAAGAAAACGATGACAAAGTTATCGGTAAAAATTACGATGATGAATCAATGATTTCCGGAAGCGGCGACAAATCGGAAGTTGGGTATGATGATTTAAAAAAGGACAATGCCGGAACAGGCCATGCAGTTGGTCCCAATTTACGAACCATGGAGAAGAAATCGAGAACAAGAAATCCACCAGGGTCCGAATGGCCCACGGAGCGAACAATAAAGTACCACGTTGGCGGAACATTAACATGGGACAAAGAGCTGTCGAAAAATCCAAAGGCATCGAGAGAAGCCAGGGAAGCTGAAATTCTTGACGATAACAATTATATCGAAGATTTTGAGACGGGCTATGAAATCGATGAAAACTATAACTATAGAGAAAAGCTGCACGGGGTCAGAAGAACAACTTGTTATACGGTCATTGTAAAAAGTGCAGGATCTGAATTAAGCAGAAGCGTTGACGATC
The DNA here is from genome assembly GCA_964007375.1 of Ophion obscuratus. Taxonomy (NCBI): domain Eukaryota; kingdom Metazoa; phylum Arthropoda; class Insecta; order Hymenoptera; family Ichneumonidae; genus Ophion; species Ophion obscuratus. The sequence goes on from OZ023315.1 coordinate 47,219,080, forward strand.
ACGCAAAACGAAGGAAAAAATCGGAAGATCAAATCGAGCGGCCGAGATTAATGGAAGTTCATCGGGATCGTCGGTGGCGATCAATTGACAATAAAACACGGAGGAAAACAAAATTCAAAAAGCCTTCGAATATTTTGAAACGTGACGTTCTTGGCAGAAAACTAACTAGTCTTGGAAAAAATGATGCCACAAAAAACTTTCAAAGTTTAGACACTTACGATCGCGAATTTCAAGTCACCCAAGTTCCGTCTGATTCATTGGCGAAAGAGGCAGAGTTTTTCGCGAAGACAAAACCTAAATTGCGGACTATTAAGTCTATCGAGGACCGCGAGTCCGAAGAGAATTTAGAATGCAACGACGGAAACTACGAGAGTGGAGTTATTAATAACTACGATGAGGATGACGATATCAACGATTACGACGACGATGAAGATGATGATTTCCAAGTTGTACGAGACGTCTCGAAAGACAGTAATTACGATTTACCGGATAATATCGTAAACGTCTCTTCGTCTACTGAGGACAAGTCTACTAATCGAGTACACGATTACGATGTTTCTTTGGCGCCAACTGAGAAAATAATTATGAATAAAGAACAACTAGTAACGAATGGCTCGAACTCAAAATTGTCTGGGGAATCGACAGTTTCAATAATACACCATATAAAATTAAATGAGGCTAAATACCCTACAGATTTATCGTTTTCCACCGTAACAACTGCCGAATCTAATTTTCATACATTCACGACTGACAAAAATGTAAATGTCCCTACAAGTATCAGCATCAATCGTACTACTATTACTGTCAAGGATATTCATAATGATGTTGTGACGGAAGGAGGTGTGGTCGACGACAAAGCTGTAACAAACATTTCATTCGCGTTAAAACGGATCACCGAATATATCTACTCGAAAAGTGAAGAAATTACCGTAAGCGCTATTTCTTCTCAAAGTAATAAAAACGTTTCTGTAACGGCACCAGTTGGGTTTCAAAGCTACCAATTGACGACCGATAGAGTGCCGAAGAGTTCCGACGCGTCCAATCACCATTTTTTCGGCGAGTATGCCGATTACGAACAAGACTCAAAATCTAAGATCATATCGAGCATTTCTTCTGCCGAAAAAGTTGAGACCCTGAGAACTCGCAAAGAAATGGAAGAGGATTTGATGCGGGAGGAAGAAATAGAAAACATGGAAAACCAGAAGAGATTATTTGAGATAAATTCGATCGTGCAGGCTTCGTTACAAGAGGCGGGGGAAAAAACGATTTGGTCCGAGAAAAATGCAACGGAGAAAAAAACGTTGCCGATTCTAGTTGAACTCGATGACGCTAAATTGATGGAATTGAAAAATCTCCGTGAACCGCCCAAGGAAATTTATATTCTTTACAAGTGTGGTCCACCGATCGTGGCCAGCGAATACAGCAGTACAGATCCGAGTAAGGACAAAAAAATGACAACATTGACGAAGCAAATACCGATAACCGTAAAGAACGAGCCGATCGGCACAGTTGGCAATTTTGTCACGGGATTCGATGAAAACATAAAGAAAGCAACAACATTGGATATCTCAAACGATGAACATCCTTCCAAAAATATTATATTTTCAACTGACAGTTCTTCTGAAAAAAGTGACACTTATGAAAAAAAGAATTCCGAGGTTGAAGACTCGAGTTACAAATCCGAAGACTCTGATTTAGTCCCACTGTGCAATAGTTTCGCTGACAACGTGTTTGCTCCATCGTTGACGGGGAGTACAGCGAAAACTTGGACGGAAGAGATACCCGATTCATTCGGAATTCCTGGAGAACCAGCAAACACTATTCCATTCATGGGAGCAACTGCAAGGGATTCTGTCATCGCAAAAAGGGACAATGACATTTTTACAACTAGTACAAATTCTGCAGAAACTCTAAACCAGAGTTTGAGATTCGGCCCAAGTGCGGCAAGGTCGAAGAAGAAACCACGAAATCAAGAAGTGGGAACAGATACGATACAAAGAGAAAAAAATGTTCTCAACTTTGCAAACACTCGGAAAAGGCAGAGTCCCTCAAAAAACTCGTTTTCAGAGAACACCAAAAAGAGTTTTGTAAGCAAAATTTTTAAGACAAATGAAACACAGCAGGTGGAGAAACGTTTAGGGAAATATTTAAATCGATCGTCTAGATCTGCTGATTTGAAAGCAAATAATGAGTCCCTCGAAAGTTGGGAGGTTGAAGTGGATCTAGAGAAGAAAGAAACAACGACGATGGAGCATGGCGGCCAAGAAGTTAAAAGAAATTATATTGCTTCTTACGATGATGAGCGAATAGGTGATGACGTGTGGTACGATTATACGCCAGATTATGAGGACCCCGAAAGCATCGATAAAACTGGAAGATCGCTTCTGGAATTAAACAAATCTTTGAGAAGCATTGGGAAGAGATCGAAGGTTCGAAATAAGAAGAAATACCTGAGTCACATTCGAGCTACAAGTAAAAGCATCAAGAGCGGAGAAAGGTTGAAAAATCAGAAAAAAATTAAGTTGCGAACCCTCCGTAATTTAGGAAAGAAATCTTTAGGAGGAGAAAATCGGATGGGATTTCGAAAGAGTCCGTCTTTGAATTCGGGCGTTCTCGAAGAAGACGACAATCCCCCCGAAACTTCAAGCCTTCTCGACAGAGTCATGGATATGATACATCCGAATGGTGATTTAGGCAAAATCTTTCCCGAAAATGTTCGAACTGCGGAAAGAGTAAAGGCCGAAAAACCAAGAAGTCTTCTTGATCGAGTCAAAGACATCATCGGCAACGCAATCGGTCTTGGAAAGGAAAATAAAACTAAAATAACTACTCAACAAACAAACAATTCGGTTTCAACGAAATATCCAATAAAATCGTCGGAACGCTACGAGACTATTCTCCTTCAGGAGACAAAAAAAATGTTGAACCATTCGGAAAAAAATGCACGCTCTCAGAAATACTCCGCTGAATCAGAAAACTCCACACACTCTACTGGCATTGGCCATGGCAAAAAGAAACTAACGAATCATTCGCCATTAATTGCATCACACAAAAAACTGCCAAATCATCACGAAAAGTATGAACTCAATCAGGGTACGAAAAAAATACAAGCTGCCAAAAAGCCCTCTAATTATGGAAGGAAACAGAATGCTGAACACGATACAAATTCGAATACACAATCCACAGAAGGAACCCTGAAACAAAACCCTTCGGGAGGAACAGCGCCGTCTATAAAAAAAAAGGAAACAATGAAATCTCAGCACGAAGCTAGTAAGGAATCACCCAAAATTTCTTTGGAATCAAAGGAAAGAACTGCAAAAGGTAGAACATTTAAGCACACCATTTTTCGAAATGACACGATCCTGGGATCAAGCTTAAATTTGGAAAACAACATTGAACCGTACAATTTCCAAAATACAATTGCACGAAATACGCCATCGCATGGAAAACTCGTTTTTAAGAATGAAATGAGGAGACTAAACGCCAGTGAAATAATCCCCCGTGTCCGGGACCTCGTGGAAAAGCAAAATCTCGGTAGCGTCGAAAAAATAATCGTTTATGTTGATAAAAATGAGAACAAAAGTAATCGTCACGCCATCGCAAACCCTGCCACAAATGATCGTCCACATTCGCGCGAGAAAAACATTCCAAAGATCCGAAAAGCTGGACCGGGAAAAAAGACGATGTCTCGATCGTCGTTGATGTCACAAAAATTGAATGAACCGTTCGAAAAACAAAACTACAAGTCTGACCAGATCGAAGACGACGCTCATAAGAATTTGTCGCGTGAGAGGAATCGCAAAGGCCATCTCGTGGCTGCCGACGATAATAACAATTTATCTAAGCAATTGGACGATGAAAAATTATCGTTTGACGGTGTCACACTCGATGAAATTGTTTCGCGGGTTGCAGATGAAATTCTTAAGAGCGTCGTGAGTTCGGGGAACTATTCACAAATCATGGAACCACGAATTTCGGTCAAGGTTGGTCTGTACAAAGAAGTGTACTCATAAATGGTATATTTAATGAGAGCTAAACAAATTATTTTTCTGTCAAATCCAGCGAATTTTTTTCCGTTTTTGGGCAGCGTAGAACATGCAATAATCGTCATTTTTCAACCGTGCTATTCAAATATATAATTTATTCAATTAATAGAGCTTCCTGTATCCGCATTTCTCGTAACCGACAGGTGGTTCAGGAGGTTGCAGACGGTACAGAATTGCCTCACCAAGAAACCAGAACGGAGTTTCTACTCGACATGTTCGGTCAGCCAATACAATACTCCTCGAGTTCCAATAAACAAAAGGAAAGAAATTACGGGCCTCCTAATATGGCTAAAAACTCTCATAAATCACCAAGATTGACATCGAAAACATCGAAACGACGAATGAATTTACCGGACGTTCCACGAAAAAACCGTCGAAGAAATTGGAAGGAGAAAATAAAACGAGATGGACAGGAAAATGAGGACCGTCGGTTGGACGTAATACGTCGTCGCTTGTTGCGCGAATTGCGGAGAAAACTGAAAAATCGACGAGCTCAACGCTTGCCGATAAGTTCACGAACTCAGAGATCAATGCCACACAAACTAAATAAAAAGGAAAGATCGAAAATGATCGCGCAACATGATCGCGGTCGTGACATCGATGAGAAGATACGAATTATTTACGCGATGCGTCATAAAAAACGTGATAAAAAAATGGCAATAAAAATTGGAAACGGCATTAACAATATGAGAAAACGAAAAGACAAACATTGGCAGAGTAGTTTCCCTCTACGACGGGCTGTAATCCATAAAAGGGTTTCGAAAAAACGTGTCGCGAGGCCAAAACGAAATTTACCAACCAATGACGAGTATGACATGAATGGAAATAATAAATACCCCTCATTAGATTTTCCTCGATCTCGGGCCAACTTAAAAACCAACAAGATGCAAAATAAGAACGACTTGGGTGTGAGAAAGTTTACCAGCCCTCATTTTACGAATAATAAAATCAACGATGGTCCGGGAGAACTAGATTTATCGAAAAAATCTAATCGCAATTTACCGCAAACAACGCTTAACATTGGAAACACGAAGAGGATTATCAGCGATGACAAAGTATCGAATAATGATACGATCTTTTACAACCACATGGTCGATTTGCAGAAACACCTGCTAAAAAAATCGCTTTTTCAGTCAACGATCTCGAACGCCTCGGTGAAGGAAAGAAATTCCAAGGTTTCGGAAACAGCGTGCCCGAAGAGTTGCAAAAATCTTTGCCTGACGAAATATGAACGAGTTAAAAACCTCGTCCATGCCGGAACTCATTATCTTCTCCGTCGTTTCGATGACTGCAAAGATTGCAAAAATGACGTTTCTTGTCTGAACATGGACCATTCTCCTTTACTCGTAAATAAGACCAAAAGAGAAGATCACTCAACGTCGGATGTCGAAAATATGGCCGAGAAGATCCTCCACTTTGCCAGTACAATTGATTCCAATCGTAAGGCGGTAAAGAAAGTTCATCGGAACAAAGAGATCGATATTGAAAAATTGGTAGCAAAATTTGGCATTGATGAGCTTAGCCTCACTTCGGAAAAGGACAAAAAATCATTGGCTGCTCTGGTAAATGAAATTATAAACGTTCAAAAAAACGTCAACGAAACATTGGAAATAATCAGAACTAAGTTGGGAAAAGGCGAAAGAAGAACTACCGAGTCAACAAAAAATATATCAAAGTCCAAAGCCCGCACAAAAAGTAGAAAGAAGAAAAGGATAAAAGTTGAAAGACAAGCTAAAAAGAAGGACAAGAAGAAAATGAATATCAGGAAAGTTAAAAAAAAAGATCCAAAGAGAAATGAGGACAAAAAAGCTTTGACGAAGCTAAAAAAGGAAAACAAAGAGGAAACAATTCATAGAGAAAAAGACAAGAGGAATAAAGTGAAAAAAAGCGTGTTGACTCACCGTGGACAAGATAAGAATGGTTCTAGCTTGACGGCTAAAAAAAAACTAGAAGTGAAATCAAGTCCGGAAAGGCATCTTGAAGAAGTTGGCGAGGAGATACGTGAGATTTTGACGGAAGAAAATGGTCGTATGCCGAAAGTTTCCGTACATGACTTTAAAAACAAATTTACCAATGCTTCGCGTAAGAGTCGCGATGTTGAAACAATCGCTGGGTATAGAGATTTCTTCCCTCGATATGTACGAGATATCGATGATACGAACATCGGAAATTTTGGGAAATACAGAATCCGAAGAGTTCGTTCTGCCGCTTTAAATCGAGCTCAGAGTCCTTCAGCGGTTCACGGAGTATCAATCTTCAAAAATGTCCCTACCTTTTGGGATCTCACTAACATGAATATCGCTTACAGGAAAAAAAAGAATAATAAAAACGAAAGAAGATCATTCGAAAGTCCGAAAACTCATTCGAAGCAACATACGTATACGCCGTCCCCGAGGTCTTTGAACGCTAAAAGTGGCAAGCCAAAAAGTATTTCTTCTCCGAGGCCATCTACAAGAAATGGCAGTAAAAAAAATGGAAAGAGTTTCGTCGTTTCGGAAAAGTCTCAAAAGAAGCAATCGTTGAAAAAGAAATCAAAAAACAAACAGGAGAAGCATAATCATTTGCTACAGAAGAACAAGAAGAACAATGGCAAAGTTGCCTCGGATTCGAATAGCAAAAAGAAGCATATGTCTGCGAAGAAAAAGTCAACCGAGTCAACGAAGAGTCCCGAGGATCAGATTCTCAAGTTGAAGCTAACGGGTCGTGTCAATTTCGTCGAGGAACCGCGAGATAACGAAAATAGCCTAAAAAATCCTACATCTCACTTTAGTGTCCGAAGAAAATTGCAGTCGAGTCCACAGATGGCAGCACCGCATCATTCCAGCGCAGCAAAAAGGATAAAACGAAAAAAGAGGAAACCCCCAAAAATGAAAAAAGTAACAAAACGTTCGATGAACAGGCATTCAAAATCAGCGGAGAAATCTGGTAAGGTTGCAAATCGTGGTGGTCGAAGGGAATCCCAGACTGTAATGCCGATAGAGAACGGTCATATACGAGTGAAATATATCTATCGCGACGCCACGGAAGCAATTCGCGGCGCTGCTGGGGTTGCCACGCAAAAGGTCAAACCCAGGATCCGCGGGGTTACTGATGAGGTGAACGAATTTCAGAAACATCAAAACTCGATTTTCACGCGTGTTCCAGTCTCGGAACCTTCCATTAAGAAAACGAAATGCCCCAGTTGCATTTGCGATCTCGTCGAAATGATCGAGGAGTTGAAAAACATCTTAACCCAGAGAGGTGACACGTTGATGAGGATAATCGATTACGAGTGCTCCAAATACGAAGATATCGGTACCGAGGTCGTTCTCGTCTCGACGGGAATTATCGGTGACGTTTTACCAAAATCACGACGTGACCTTGCCGAGGCCAAAGGCATGAAGTACGTTAAACCTGAAGATCTTGAGGACGTTCTTAAGGACGAGATCAAAGATGGAAAGACCGATGACGATCTGATGTCGTTTCCTGGTAATGATCTCAACGTTCCATGCAATCGCGATGGTGACATCACGTGGTTGACTAGCATAAGCAAACCAAATTATACTTGGATTCGCGACGATGGTTTGCCGATCTCAGGTACCACAATTGATTTATTTTTCCATCACTGATTCCCATTATCTCATTATACTTTGACTCAGCGTAAGGTGATTGTGAATCACGTTCTCTCTTTGTCTCTTTTGCTTTGCCGACAGCTACTGTTATCTCTCTCGCGTTTACATCGTTTTTACTCTTAGGACGCGTGGCACGCATCCTTAAGGCCTTATATACCTTTGGGTGGTCGACAAACAAGGCTTTTTGGGGAATTCGTTTTGAAATTATTAATAAACGAATCAAAATGGGGTTTAAAGGGGTCATTTTACATATCTATGGGTACTCAAATCAATTTTTTATTTTCCGAAAAATACAAAATGGCCACCCAGAGGTAGAATACCTTCTCTAGGCCCTCCACTGGCGGACTCGTTGGAGACGCACATGAGCGCCAAGAACAATAATATTTTTTTTCGTAATCTACATTATTTTGGTTAGCGAAGTACACACGATTATCACAAAATATTGATTTCTTTCAAACTTGGTATAATTGTGAAAAAAGTCGCATTTTCGACTAAAACCGGCGTCAATTTGTTTATGAAAACCGTAACTGTCTCTTGATGTCTCATCAAGAGACAGTTACGGTTGATCTCTTCTGTCAACTCGCAACCTGTCTCAGAACAGGACCTAGTGAAACTGTCTCTTGATGTCTCATCAAGAGACAGTTACGGTTGATCTCTTCTGTCAACTCGCAACCTGTCTCAGAACAGGACCTAGTGAAACTGTCTCTTGATGTCTCATCAACTGTCACGATCTCTTGATCGTGAAAACCGTGTGTACTTTACTAGAAAATCTGACCAAGAAACCACAGTTGGTATTTGAACTCAATCGGTTGAAAATTGTAAAAGCTACGAGACCAACGCTTAACGCGACGTGAAATGGGTTCAATTGGTAACGAAAAAACTATAATCAACTATATGCCCAGGTTTTCGAATTTTGCCAAGGTGTTACGGTTTGCACGTATCAACTTCACGTAATATTCCATTTTTACCTCATGAACCACCCTCATACCATACTCATTACTTCATACCATACTACATGACAGGTAGTTAAAACGAACATTCAGCTCGGTTGTCCCGCGTAAGTGGAATCGAACAGCAATGACTGCGAGAGGGATGCAACTTCGCTTCAAGGTCTTCTCCCGCAGATCAATATGTTGTAAAGAAAAAACAAAGTATACTGTACGCTACGAAAAGCCGGCTCAAACAGTTCTTTCCATTTTCTTGAACTCAAGGTCATTCGGGAAAAAACGTTCAAGGGCCAAGGGAATGTTTGCCAACTGAGCGCCTTCGGCACTGCCTCAATTCATTAACTATTCGTATAATTCACTCTTTGGAACCGGTATCTTGGTCTAGTAGTTAGACCAAGTAGTTAGAGGTGCTTGCCTCTAAACGAGACATCGGGGAGTCGCGGGTTTGAATCCCGGCTCCGTAGTTTTCGCCAAAACAAAATTTGGGCGTTAGATACCACCGGATATATACAAGTAGGCGATACCGCTACAGAAGTGCGCCATACCAGCTATCTTGAGGCAACACTTTTTATGACGTTTATCAGCACCGCCTACAGGCACTCGTTACAGTCTGTAGATATGATGGCGTCAAACGCGTCACACGATATATTGTAATTGAAGTGAAGCTCCATGACTTGTAAATACGATTCAAAACCTCATGGTGCTTGTGGAATAACAAAAACAGATAAAAATTAGAAGGTACTTCCAGTATCTCCGATATACTGCAATGCACAAAAATTATTCAAATTGGACGCCGGCGAGCCATCTTGAGGCGCCACGTTTTATTACTAGATTTCCGTTGAATTCGCTTAGCACGCTCCCTCCTGTCTCTTTTTTCTCTTAGCGTATAACTGCAGCCTATGCTCATATTTTCGACGATAACATGATGTAGCTCTGGCACCGGGAAGCAAATTGAACAGACCGACTGTTACTGGGGGCCCTATTACGGTTTTCGAGTGAATACTTTCGCGTTTCGCACTTTCATCTCGGGTGAATTTTGTCACTCTGTTACGGATCGGTCAGGTTCAAATGTGGGATCATTAGGGATTTCCAGCTCGTGATCGCACATTTTTACGATGCTGCAAAAGAGATAAACTAAGGCTCGGTTCCACAACCCCCGGTTAACCGTTTAACCGAAGTTTAAGGGCGACTGGACCAATCAGAACCACGCTCAGCGGGCTAAACTCGTGTTAACCCGGTCAACGGAGAGTTGTGGAACGGGCCTAATGCGTCAATCGAACCCAGCCCACGGTCTTACATATAAGTCTTGCAACCAAGCTAAATTTTCGAGGTGGGCGTAGGTGATCTTATGGTCTCCACTTTTCGATTCCCTAAGCGCCGCTGCGCGTCGCATTAGCAAAGGGAAGCACTTCCCTTTGCTAATGCGGCTAATCCCTCCCGGAACATTGCGGACGAATACAGCGGCATGAGATAAGGGGTTATCTCATGCCGCTGTATTCGTCCGCGGTGTTTACGTCGGTTTTCGCGGCCACATTATCAATATAACTTTTATTTGGTTGCATATAACCTTTATTTGCAACCATATACCACAAGGTCTTACGCAAAATGAACAAGTAGGTGCTGTTATGAATTGACGTATTCAAAAAGATTTCAGTTATATGTTTCTTTAGATAAAAAAAAGTGCCGGCCTGGAATCGAACTCGAATGACTAATGACCTAATATCTGGCACTACAGCATGATCTCCTCTACGAAGGTTGAAATTCACAAAAAATTCGTTGAGAATTAACAATCAATTCTAAGAGCGCGAAATCACAGGTTAAGCATTTTTTCTTATAAAAAAACAAGCCGAGTGGAATCTAACCCAAAATACCAGGCATATCAGCTGAGCATGCCACACCTATGCTAAGCTAGCGTCTCGAAATACTATAAATTAATATCATTCATATTCATCGCGGCTGCTAAGTTATTGCAACGAATTTGTGGTATAAATAGAAAACCTCAATTACGATGATCATAATGGTAATAATTTTTCTTTTGAATCGACACATTAAAAAAAATTATTTTCGTATATTATGCGGCTTACACGACGATGCGGTAAATAAAGTTAGGGCGAACGGCGTATACGTTCGGACAGAAGGGAAAGAGACAGAAGAGCTGTTTCTCTCTTCGTTGCACACCACTTCCTTTTGCCGTCTCGCACCAAGCGGTAGAAATCGAAATAAAAAAACTGGCTCTATAAGTGTGCCCACCTTCACTACCGTCGTTGTCAGACCGGGAAAACCAGACTTTTCTTAGTGGTGGCGGTAGGTCGCTTACTGAAGACATTTTTAAATACGTAGTGGCCAATAGAGTCGCTGCGGTAGGGTTCCACGGCCCCCGTTCTGACAGGCCGGGCAGCGCCAGGACACGCTAACACGCCGTGGGAACGGTCAGGCACATTGTGGCCTGTGGTGGACTGCCGTCACCCGTCCGATCCATCGGGAGTCGGTAAGTTCAAAGTCGCGGCGCGGCGCGGCGAGAGGGGCTTGTCGTGACCTGCACGGGCGCATCGGTTCTCGTTCATTTCATCTGCGGCCGTACGATAGAGTGGACGAATGAACTAACATTCGAGTTTTTCAATCTTTACAAAAATGAACAAGCGGTTTGGAATAGCTCGTCGCGCCAACATAAAAATAAGAACCATGTCCATGATGCGTGGTTACAGATAAAAAGTAATTTAAAAGATGTAAGAATACTCATCACGGAATTAAAAAAGAAAAAAGAGGACTTGACGTCGACATGCAGGAAATTAATAGGAAAAATCAAGAATTCTATGAAAACGAGTAGTGGCACCGATGATATTTATAAACCGGAATGGTCATTCTACAACATTATGGCAAAATTTTTGGATAACGTATATAAACGAAGAACTACTCAAACCACGGCAGCTGCACACGCAGCCATGCGCTCCGTATTACTTGGCGTGTTAGAATGGCGAAAACAACAGGTCGATTCGGGCCGACACACGTCGTAGGAATTACTCCGTCTCTCGTCTATGCGGGTAACCCTACCACAGCGGCGCTGGTGACCACTACATAATAAAAATGGCTTCAATAAGCGACCTACCCCTACCACTGGAGTTTCCAGACCTGTATATAAGACCGCGACTGTGACATCGCACAACAGAGTACATGTGCATCACCGAACACATAACCGCTTTACTCAGATGAACAGAAAGCTAAAACAGAATGTAAGATTGCAACATAAATGTTACAGAAAATTTTAAAACAGTAATTAGATTTAAGGAAGAACATAAAGAATTAGCACGAGGTAGATTGCAGTACAATAGGTCAAATAAAAAAATACTGATAAGTTTTGTATCATCTGAAAATATATGTTCGCTGCGTTCGGAAAAGAAACTCAGGCAAGCGCACTACGATTTCCGACACAAAAATTCGTGCCGAACAATGGTACCCGCATACTGCACGCGATTTGCAACGAACGACGAGCGATAGCCAATGGGAGCTTTCCTAGGAACTTCCTAGGGACTTTGTGGAATACCTTAGCCCTCATTGGATATTGCTCGTCGCTTGTCGGAAATTGCGTGCAGTATGCGGGTACCCCAAACCCACGAGAATAATCTCATATTTTCACTGGATGAAAAAAACAGTCATATGGTGAGCTGCTCAATTTGTCATTTTCATCGAAACTGAAAACCGTAATAGTACCCCTACCGTCAATAACAGTTATTCCGAACGGGGAATACCCAAAGTTGTTCGGAACCTATTAGAGGAAGAAAAGCAGGGTCCATCGCTTATAACCATACCAGATGATGCGACGTTAGATGAATAATAAAAAAAAAATTATTCGAAATAATTACTTATGTTCTTACAATGAATAGGATTGATAAAAAAAAACGGAAATCTCGAACTTTACGACGTGGATGCTAAAGACTCTGGTAATTACACGTGCTTTGTGAGCTACATCGATCCCGACAACGAAGAATTGGTTCAGAACTTGCACGTTCACAGAATTCAAGGTAAACATAATTTCACCTGCTTGCAATCGAATTTATACGAAACAAAAAACTTCGACGTAGCTAGCGCTTATGCCATACGAGTCTAATTACTCTTTTTCCCCCATTTTCGCGCAGTGGTAACTTTGCCTAGATACACACTACGGGGTGGTAATCGCTACACGTTGGAAACTTGTGACGAAGCCGTGCTGGACGTTCTTGCATCTTATTTGCCTAAAAAACTAAACGATCTCCTCTGCAAGGAGAGCGTTTGCGATGCTTTCATATATGCCCCGCGTTGTTACCACAAGCAGGTAATGTGGAGCTACCGAGTAGTTGGCAAGTCCTTCCGTTATCGAAACCTATCGACAGTACGAACGTTTTTCCCCCAGATTTCCATCAGAACTTTGATAATACCGGCCAGCACTTCGACGTTATTTCCCGTTGGTGCAAGCCAATGTGGACTTCGGTGTAGACAAGCCGTACAAGATAAAGTGGCTCTAACATTAAGTGAAAATTTGCGAAGCGTACTTCAGAAATCGAGTTAGTAATCAATCCAGTTATGTTCGCGTTCAAAAGAATAGCTTGAAGCTCGTTATCGATTGTTGACAATTTTTTACAGAGATCTTTAACCACAGTTGTTTTTAGGTTGCCGTATCGTTCCGAGGATAGACTGGTCCCTGTTGTCAATGAGTTCGGGATATCGACAAACAAGAGGGGTCGTAGAAACGGCAACGGCGTTGATGTTGATGGCAAAGTGGGACTTTTGGTTGGCTGTCCCGCTGGTTACGGTCTTCGCGATAGCCATTGCCGTGAGTCTCGAGCAAACAAAAATCTAGTTATATTTTCTTTCCTTTCTGTCTTACCCACCGATTACACGTTCCTTGCCAAAAGATGGCAATCAACTTAAATTTGACCCATCCTCTTTACCGACTGAACCGAACGGATATAACCGTCTAACGGGTGTCTTCAAATGACCTGACATTTAAATTTATTAACCCTCGCATGCCCCACTGGTGTTTGCGAAACCTGAACAAAACTCGTAAAATCATAATTTTTTCGCTTTTCTCGAGAGAAAATATTTTTCAAACGAATATATCTCAGATGTTCTTAACTTTGACGATTCGGTCAATGCATATACAGATTTCTCGACTAATAGGCTATCGTTTTTTTTTAAAGCCATCGAAATACGACTATTGTACTCGGAGTTATGATAGAAAATCTGAATATGGTCCCACAAACCCGAGTGTGGCAAGTATGTCCCAAAAAAATGTGTGGCATGCTTGGGTTAATAAAAGATATTATTCATTTGAAAAGTACGAATATTTTTCTATTAATGTAACATACAAACATGGAGGTTATGTGTGGAAAATAATATCCAATAAACGGCATAAACGGCATGGACTTGGAAGACATATTATTTCAACAAGATGTGCGCAACCTGCCACACTGCGAGCAAAACAATCAGTTATTGCAGACGATGTTTTATAGACGTGTTATCTCGCACCACGGTCTTACATACAAGTTTGAAAACTCCAGCGTTTTTTAGTGGTGGGGGTAGGTCGCTTACGAAGACATTTTAAAATACGTAGTGGCCACTAGAATTGCTGCGATAGGGCCACGGTCTTACATACAGGTCTTGTAACGAAGCCAAATTGTCGTGGTGGGGGTAGGCACGCTTGTCGGCTCCACTTTCCGATTCACTAGATGCCACTATGCGTCGCCACTAGCGAGGGGAAGTGCATTCCCCCTTACCTCTTACCCGTGAATAGGGCCAATGTGTTTACGACTGTTTTTTTTTTGGCATAGTTGTCGAAATAACCTTTATTTTCGACCATATACCACGAGGTTCTACGCGATTTACCGTGATACATTTTTTCATCGTGTTTTTACGCATATATGTGAATTGTTTTTGGTAGCGTTTTCGAAAAAAATGCGAAATAGTTAAGGGTTGCGCCGTTCGCAATTGGAAAACGGGGTACACAAGTTTAAGCAAAAATGCCCCGTGTTTCGACTGCCCAGAAACGTCGAACGATACAAAAAATGGCTCCATGCTATTCCGGGACTGGAAGAGTCTCAGTACGTATGTGAAAAACATTTCGAAGAACGATGTATTATGAGACATTGGAGAAAAAAGGATGTAAATGGTCGTATTATCGCTTTTTATTGGTTTCGTATATTATGCAGTTTACACGACAGTACGATACATGACGTTAGGGCAAACGGCGCAGGCGCTGCTTTCAGGAGGGAAAAGGACAGAAGAGCTATTTCTCTCTTTGTCGCACCACCACTTCCCATTGCCGTTACGCACCAACCGGCAGACACCGGAATAAAAAACAGAGCCGCTAAGGGTGCCTACCCCCACTACCGCCGTTGTCAGACCTGTATGTAAGACCGCGGATAGGGCACGGTCTTACATACAGGTCTGGAAACTTCTAGGGTGGGGAGTGACTCAGATAATGAGGTAAACAGGTAAGTCCGCTTCTGCCACCCGAAGCCCTGATAGGTAGAAGTTAGCCACGGTCTTACATGCAGGTCTGGAAACTCCGGCGTTTGTGCATGGTGGAAAGTGTCATCGTTGTTGAGGCAAAAACGTAGTTCTTTTTTTATCCACTCGAAGAGCTGCCAAGTAGAAGTAGTCTTGTAGATATAGATATACAGCAATGGAAAAATAACCTCCTGAAAGCCAGTACACGTGTTCACAACGTTTCTAGAAATCTAAACTACCTGAAACGCTCCGGTAGAACCGCATAGTGTGGACCCGGCCTTATCCTTTGCTATATTTTATTATATTCAATTGCGGATGCGCCAGTTCGCCTATCAACAAAACCAAAAACGGCAAAAACAAAGTTTTGAAAACAACAAACTCGCCAAACTGACAAATCAATAAAAACAGTGCCTTTTAAACATGCACAATTCGTTCATTTATTTTTTCATTCCTCTTCTATTGGGTTTATTTTCATGTTCTTATTAACATTGTTGAAAAAGCAAAAGCGAAAATAAAAGTTGTAGAAACAAGCGAGCAATGCAATATATTAAGAATAACCAAAAATTATAAGGAACAGAAATTTAGACCGCACAAATTTGTTCATACCCCATCTACTCAAATGGCGAAAGACCAAACAAAAATATTACAGAAGTTCGAACATACGAGAAATACAGTCTACTGAAGTAATAATTCTTATTCTGCCCGGGGGTTCAGGAGTGAAAAAATAATCATTTTCCATTTATATCGCTCTTACAAATATTGGGACCGTTCGTTTTGAATACACTTTTCTACACTCCTTACGCCTCCTGAAGACTATCTATTACTGTATCTATTGAAATTGTAGAAAGTGTAGTTAAACCGAACAGACTGTGTTTATTTCGAAAAATCTGCGCCTTTGCACAGCTGTTCGGACCTGCGTTTGATTGGCCAACTTTACGGCCTTACATACAGGTCTCGAAACTCCTAGGGTGGGGAGCACGGTCTTACATACAGGTCACGCTCGCGGTCTTACATACAGGTCTTGAAACTCGCTCAAAATTTCAGTGGTGGGGGATGGCCTCTTATTGAAGCACCGACTGTTTCAACTCGTGACCACGAGGATCGCTGCTATAGAGTGATGCAGGCTGTGTGAGAGAGACGGAAATAGATTTCAAAAGTAAACAAAACCCAAACATAACCGCTGATTCACGCGACCACACGCGACGTGCTCTATTTGTAAACTCTTAAAAACAGTGATATTGAAAAAAAATCTATTTTTATAAGGACAATAAAACCTGCAATTTATGGAATGATTGAAATTATTTTTTTCGTGTTGGAGCCGGGAACCTGAAAAAAATGAAAAATTATTGGGATCATTACAGTAAATACTTTCCAGGCTGGAAAACATAAAACATAGTTAGTGAATTATTTTTATTTATCTTACTCGAGAGTCCTTCGCTTAAAGGTCGGAAAAGAGATGTTTTTTTAAATTTACCAACGCAAACCGTTTCGGCCCTGACAGATCGTGACACCGTAATTCTTCGGTGTTGAGTGTCACGTGTTGGGTGTCAAATTACAATTTTAACACGGAAAAAATTTGGTGTCGACACCTATCTGTACGAGGCTGTTTTGGGTCTTGACACCCCCAAAAAAACGGTGTCGACACTGGTTTGAGTGTTGACACCCAAAAAACGGTGTTAACACTGATCTAGACAGAGGCTGTTTTCGGTGTCGACACCTAAATAGTTTAGTATTGACACCATATTCGTGCACGTGCATGTATTCCGTGTCGTTATGGCTTTTTTAAGTGTCAACACCAAAATTCTGAAAAATTACAGTGCACACTCCTTCCTACATACAATGAATACAAGCATATGTATGTCCAACTTATTTTTCAGTTCATTTATGAACTTATCTTTCAGTGAATTAATTAACTGAAAAATAAGTTGGGCATACATATGCTTGTATTCATTGTATGGAGGAAGGAGTGTGCACTGTAATTTTTGCCGAATTTCGGTGTGGACACTCAAAAAAGCCATAAGGACACGGAATTCATGCACGTGCACGAATATGGTGTCAACGCTAAATTATTTAGGTGTCGACACCCAAAACAGCCTCGGTCCAGATCAGTGTCAACACCGTTTTTTGGGTGTCAACACTCAAACCAGTGTCGACACCGTTTTTTTGGGGGTGTCAAGACCCAAAACAGCCTCGTACAGATAGGTGTCGACACCGTTTTTTTGTGTCGACACCCAAATCAGTGTTGACACCTTTCCTTTGGTGTCGGCATCCAAAACAGCGTGCGTCCAGATCAGTGTCAACACCGTTTTTTTTTTATCGACACCCAAAATAGTGTCGACACCGTTTTGTTGGGTGTCAAATGTTAATTTGACACCCATCGCTTGGGTGTTGCGATCTGTCAGGGGGAAACTGCAAATTAGAGATTATTGAAAATGTTTCTTGGGACATGCATTAAAATTTTTCGAAGAGGAAATAAAGAATTGCAAAAGAAGCCCTGTTTCTTAAGTATTTGTTTCATTTTCACGAAATACATGCTGCAAGTGTTTCGGTCTGGATTCCACTTCGGTCTGGAATAGTTGCCACTTATTTTGCGGTCAATTAAAACAACGCATAAAGCCTATTTCTTTTATAAAAGCTAAGACATGTTTTTTAAAATACCGAGCGCACAAGGATCGAACCCCTGAAAGCAGCATTACGAAGCTTACACCGAACGTCTCGACCAACACGAGCTCACATCGACACCGATATAAAAAACATTCATATTCATTGTACCCACTTGGGTACAATAGTCTTCTGGTTTTTTTCAGGTTTACGATAAAGTGACTTTTAATTGTATTTATGTCCATCATGCATTTTTGACATTGAATATCATAATTGGCCTTCACCAGCCAATTGTACAGCTAGGTTAGGTTCCTATGAGTCAACAATCGATTTCCATCTCTCTCGCACAGCCTGCATAACTATATCGCAGCGACACTCGTGGTCACTAGGCGAAACGGCCGGTGCTTCAATCCGAGGACAGACCCCCACCACCAGAGTTTCAAGAGCTGTATGTAAGACCGTGGTCACGGTCCGATTTTAATTGACCGGAAAATAAGTGGCAACTATTCCAGACCGAAGTGGAATCCAGACCGAAACAATTGCAGGATGTGTTTCTTGAAAATGAAACAAATACTTAAGAAACAGTGCTTCTTTTGCATTTCTTTATTTCCTCTTCGAAAAATTTTAATGCATGTCCCAAGAAACGTTTTCAATAATCTCTAATTTGCAGTTTACAAAACGGTTTGCGTTGGTAAATTAAAAAAAAAACACCTCTTAAATTTAAAAAAAACCGACCTTTAAGCGAAGGACTCTCGAGTAGGATAAATTTAAATAATTCACTAACTTTGTTTTATGTTTTCCAGCCTGGAAAATATTTATTATAATGATCCCAATAGTTTTTCATTTTTTTCAAGTTCCCGGCTCCAACGGGAAAAAAGTTATTTCAATCATTCCATAAATTGCAGGTTTTATTGCCCTTCAAAAAATAGATTTTTTTTTCAATGTCACCATTTTTACAATTTTAGAAGTAGAGCACGTCGCGTGTGGTCGCGTGAATCAGCGGTTATGTTTCGGTTTTGTTTACTTTTGAAATCTATTTCCGTCTCTCTCACACAGCCTGCATCACTCTATAGCAGCGATCCTCGTGGTCACGAGTTGAAACAGCCGGTGCTTCAATAAGAGGCCATCCCCCACCACTGAAATTTTGAGCGAGTTTCAAGACCTGTATGTAAGACCGTGATACAGGTCTTGCAACGAAGCTAAATATTCGTGGTGAGGGTGGGCACGCTTATCGGCTTCACTTTTCGATTCACTAGGCGCCGCTACGTGTCGCTACTAGCAAGAGGAAGTAGTTTCCCCCCTTACCTCCTACCGGGGAATGGGCCCAAGGTGTTTACGTATGTTTTTGTGGCGCGATTGTCGAAATAACCTTTATGTGCGACCATATACCAGAAGGTTCTACGCGATTTACCGTGATACATTTTTTATCGTGTTTTTACGCATAAGTGTAAATTTTTTTTTTTCTAGTGTTTGCGAAAAAAATGCGAAATGGCTAAGGGTTGCGCGGTTCACAATTGTAAGCAGAAATGCTCCATGTTTCGCGTGCTCAGAAACGTCGAACGATACAAAAAATAGCTCGATGCTATCCCGGGACTGGAAGAGTCTCAGTACGTGTGCGAAAAATATTTCGAAGAACGATGTATTGCGAGACATTGGAGAAAAAAGGATGTAAATGGTCGTAATATGTGCTGGTATGAATTAATGTATTCAAAGAGTTTTCAGTTTTTTTTCGATGAAAGTAGTCGTCTTTTTTTTAATCAACACATTTTTTAAAAATGTTTTCGCATATTATGCAGTTTACACGACAGTACGGTAAATTAAGTTAGAGCAAACGGCGCATGCGTTGCGTTCAATAGGGAAAAGGACAGAAGAGTTATTTCTCTGTTCGTCGCACCATTACTTCCCCTTGCCGTCACGCACCAAGCGGCAAAAATTGGAATAAAAAACAGAACCGCTAAGGGTGCCTACCCCCACTACCGCCATTGTCAGATGTGTATGTAAGACCGTGCCCTCGTCTATGCGGATAACCCTACCGCAGTGCCGCTAGTGGCCACTACATGATAAAAATATCCTTTAGTAAGCGACCTACCCCCACCACTAGAGTTCCTGGACATTACGTAAGACCGTGCCTCGCACCACGGCGATGTTAATTGGCCACCAAGATAGCGCATTTTGACGCCATTGGACTTTTTTCTTTGGGGTTTCTGACAGAAAAAGTGTATGCCAATGATCCACCGACCATTCCAGAGCTCAAGGAAGCAATTGGACATACCATTAATATAATTAGTCCGCAATTATGCCAAAATTTTATTGAAAATTTCGTCAAAAGAGTAAACGTTTGCGAACAGGGACGAGGCAGCCATTTATCGGATATTCGGTTCCACACATAACCTGCATGTTTGTCGCTTATATTAAAATAAAAATATTTGTCCTTTTCAAATAAATAATACGTTTTAATAATAAATAAAAATGTCATGTCATTTTGTAACACCCTATAGTTATATTTACGCTCTTCCCTATCTTACCGACTGATGGTAAGGCGCACATTGATGTTTCTTACTCTATCACTGTAGTTCCTTGCTCACCGGAATTTCACAGCGACAATTTGGGATCGCGATGTAAGAGATGTCCCACGGGAACTCATCAGCCAAATGCGGGTGCCAGAACTTGCCGTGCTTGTACTAATCCTTTCGTAGAGGGTTGCTATCAGATGGTAAATTAATTTTGTATACTTGTTAAGAACATGGCTCATACGTCCAGTCGGTAAAAATCCTACTGCCAAGTTCCTTCTCAGATGGACCACATTTCGGGCAAACGAAGAGAAAGACGTTGTTCGTCGTTTAACAAAGTGGAAAGTGTTTCTTTTCTTTTTTTTTCCAAAAAATCAACCATTTAGGAGAACACTGGGAGTCCGTAAATCAGCTATCTCTCTCGCACTCGTAGCCGCTCGGTCGGTGTGACACATGGCCTTAAGGCGCAGTGTCCACCGACCGAACAGCCATAAGTGCGCGCGGGATAGCTGATTTGCAGATTCCCAGTTTTCTTCGAGACGGCTGAAATTTCGGAATAACGAAAATAAATATTTTCCGCGCTGTTAAAAGACCAACAACCCCTATCTCTTCCTTTTCCCGAAATGTAGGTCGTCTAGGGGGAAAACGTGGTCCTAGGGTTTTTTACCGACTGGGCGTGTGACGCATATCCTTAAGAACGAGGCGTAAACCGATCGGGGCACCACAAGGGAGAAAGAGATTTTGCAAATTCAAAGTGATCTGTTAGATGGTAATCCGGAAAAAAAAGATCATTTTTCACGGAAAAAAGAGGGTATTTCCTTGTTTTTCCGGAGATCCATCTAGGGGAAAACTTTACCGCGGGATTTACGGCGGGTGCACGCGTGTGATAACTTACCCGAGTTGAAATATAGCACGATTTAATTTTCATTCGTAGTTGTGGAACTCGTCGTCTGCTTTAATGGCGATTTTAGTGAGCCTCTCTGCCATTGTAACGATATTCATGATAATCGTTTGGACGCTTTGTTGTGGTAAAGGAAGAAAAGCAAGTAGCAATGTGGCTCGCGCTCAACATTCGACCGAGGTCGAGCTCAAATGTCAAGTAAGATATGTTGAAATGCTTTTTCTTCAACATTTTAATGCGATTTTATTAGGGGAGATAATCTTAGGGGAGTGGACAGTCAAAACGAGTTGAAAAATGGTAGCTACTTTGTTCATGAATTAATTACAAGTAAATGGATTCGAGTACTATTTTCCGGTTTTGCGTCATGCTCAATGACATAATGGGTATAAAAATTTGTTTAGTCCTCAACGTTTGGAATAAAATCAGATAAATGTTATGAAAACGCTGAATACTTTTGTAAAAATCGATATCCGCAATTCTCAAGCTCACATTCCAAACTTGATTAGTTAATTATCAGAGGTTCAGCTCGTAAATAAATAGGTGTCTGCTGATTGTACTGTATTCTGTAAAATCGTTTTAAAGCTCCATTTTCAAGTAATAGAACGAAAACGTAAAGGAAGTTTTTAATAGGATTTTAGACGGATTGTTAGTACCTACGTTCAAATATTGCTTGAACTGTGGTATGGTTTTTCGCGTTCAGCATCCTCTCAATCCAGCGTTCTTTTTATCTATTCGACGTGTAAACTCGTTAGACACTTCACGTATCAATGTTTCATGAAAACGTTAATACAATTCTCTTGAGCCAATGCGGCTGTGGATAAAAAAATTCCAGAATTTTGCATCAAACCAGGTAGCTTTTTTTAGAAAGGATGTAGCTGTTCAGAAATAACATCGAAAATATTTTAATTATTTGACTGCATAGTGCCCGATGCTTACCTTTCATGGACAGTATTGACCAGCAGTATGTAGTAACTTACTAGAATCGGTTTGATGTCGGACGCTCCATTGGTCTGATCCTAGTAACGCGTTTTGTATGTTACTAAAATGCTAATTTTTTTACCTATGAAATATCACCGTTGTAGCCTCTGCACACTGCGCGCGATTTCCTATGAGCGATGAGCGATATCCAATGGGAGCTCAGGTTTTCCAGAAACCCCCTGGGAAAGTGAAGCTCCCATTGGATATCGCTCATCACGTGCAATGTGCAGAGACCATCGTGGCCTCTGCACGTCATTGATGATGAGCGACTTCCAATGAAAGTTTCAATTCCCCAGGGGTTTCAGCACTGTTTCAGCACTGTTTCAGCCCATATTGGATATCGCTCATACCTCCTCACAAATCGCGTGCAGTGTATATGGCTATTGGCCCCTCGCTAGTAACAACTAGTAATGACTAAAACCAGCCCCCTGACATTGGCCTACTATTCCTATACGATAAACGAAAACACGTTATGACCCCATCTTCTCGTTCTTGAAATCGCCACCATCAAGCATCGGCTGTTATGTGACAGCCTTCGGCTCTAAACACTCCGGTCAGCTGATTGATTCGATACTTCCGTTTCGTGTTGCTATCGTTACTGCGATAACAGCACGAACTGTTACAGCGATAGCAGAATCCATCATGCACGCAAATAATGGTTTTCATAAAGCTATCTACAATAGACTTTTATTCGTGTAAAATATTCGAAACACCGGTGCTACATACGTATATATCATGCCTGTCACACTACGACTAGCGCCATAGTGCAGCAAGGACATTCTGCGAACACCATTCTCCCACCACTGTCAGCCTCCTGACTAACACGCTGCTTTTTTGTTGCCCATAAAATCCTAGCGTTAGGGTAATATTTCATGGGTAATGGGCAGCAAAAGCGCTTTAGTAACTCATCAGCATCTGTTGGTGCCTCAGCATTTTATTGGTCTAACGCTAGTGACAACTAGCAAGTAACTAAAGTGCTGCTCATGAAATCGTACCATTAGGCTGACACGTTTTAGGCAGCAAAGCGCTGTAGCGTTTAGTAACTTACTAGCATTTGTATGGTGATTCGTTTTAGCGTTTGGCAAATATCGCCATCGGTATGGTGATCTCCTAGGGTAGCCGGACGCAATTTTCGATCAGCGATATGTGATATCCAATGAGAGCTTCACTATCCTGGGGGTTTTGCAGAATACATGAGCTCTCATAGGATAGTGCTTATCGTTCGTCGCAAATCGCCTCCAGATACAGGTACCATTACTAGCACAGGGCGAATATCTAGTAAGTTACTAGTTGTTACCAGCGTTGGGCATATCTAATATATTACTAGTTGTTACCAGCGCTGGACATATCTAGTACTTTACTAGTTGTTACCAGCGCTGGACATATCTAGTAACTTACTAGTTATTACTAGCGTTGGACCAATGATGTGTCGGGTTCACCAAATCGACGCTAGTGCGTTACTAAAACGCTGCCGCTTTTTGCTGTTCATGAAATGTCAGCCTTTCGCGTTTTAATATCCACTGATCGATGGTCTATAAAGAAGCGTTTCAGAAAATTTGACAGATGCAAATATCGACAGGGCGTAGGTGATCGATCGATGAGACAACCGTTGATCGAGGAGTACAGAAATCTGACCGACAACGATGAACGTTGGTGCGACTGCGAACAAGTAAGAAAGAAAAAGAAACGTTTGTTGCGGAAAAAACTGATTTCACGTGAGGAAGTCGGGCGGGAAGTTCTACATCAGCGACCGACTGGAGTAAGTGCCCAGTTTTGTTGAAATTATTGCCGATTGCAGAAGGGTCGAGCGTATCACCGATTAATATTGAAGGATACTGATTATTTTTTCAAGATCAGTCAGTTTCACATCCAACGTTTTCATAAGTTCCACCACATCTTTTTGGAGAGTAACAATATCAAAACCCTGGCAATCGACCCAGTTTCTTACGAAACATCGTGAATTTACCCGCATTTGATATCTCTTCCTAAAGTATCGACTGCGTGCATGGACAATAAAATTCTAGATTACTTCGCGATGTTTTATTAAAAAAAAATATGTTACATTCCCTAAATCTTATTTTGCGTTTCCTCGAATATTGTGTGGAGAAACTTCTAAAAAAATACGTTTAAAAAATCAATACCCTCGAAGGGCCTCCGCACAGTGCAATTTACGACAAGCGATATCTAATTTGCTTCCCTATAGAATTTCCGGAATATCTTAGCTCCCATTGGATATCGCTCGTCGCAAGTTGTTGCACTGAGCGGACGCATAACCCGTCAATGAAACGCCCGAACCACGGTCTTACATACAGTCCTGGAAACGACCGTGGTGGGGGTAGGCACTGTTAACGAACCCACGTTTGTTTCCAATTTTCGCCACTACGTGGCATTGTTATCGGCGTGTACGGTGCGACAAGGACAGAACAGCTTCCTTCCGTCTCTCTCACTCTTCTCAATGATCCGAAATGCACATTACCTTTTTCATGGGGGGCGAAGGGGGAATAGTGGTAGATGCGAAAGAATTGTGGAATAAGGACGGGGGATTGTGGAAGAGAATAGAAGTGGGGCTTGTAAAAAGGGGAAGATCCTGTATGGCTGGAAGAAGACCAATATAAAATTTAAAACATAAATAAAAATACTTACCTTTTTCGAGTGAAATGGATTTTTATTCGAATTTCATTCCGAGTTTCTTTCGATGACGAAAGGAAAAAAAATACGCAACACATGGAATGTTAAATATACAAATACCTTTATTGGTTCGTCAGTTTAGAAAGCCCTGAAACAACTGTCCACCTTCGCCAGCTTTATGAATATTTTTCACACTATAAATGCTCGTTGACGCGAACAGAGGTTATCGAGAACGTTGTAATAAAAAATGGAGTAATAAATGGCACGGGGCACGGTCTAAAATCAGGCAAGGGGCGAGGGGAGAGATCACAGAAGACCGTGGGTGGGAGGTACTCGCCGATAGTAGCGACGGCGGTGGCCGCGAGCGGAATGAAAAGTGAAGCTCGTAACGCTGCCTTACGACACCATTGAAGTCTGGCTTCGTTGCCAGACCTGTATGTAAGACCGTGGCCCGAACCCACTTGCGGCGCCTTTTCATTTGTAGCATGCTGCAGCAGGTATTCTCCGTGATTGGTAAAAATTTCGTAAGTCGATGACGTAGAAGATGCTTCGTACCATTACCAATTTTATGCACGTGAATACTATCTTCGATTTACGAAGTACTATGTTGAAAAGAATTGAAGTACCACACGAAGAAAATAGCAAAAGATAATGCCGCCGTAATGTTGATCATTCACTATTCGTCCCTTAACTAACAGCTTAAACTAACAGCTTTGCTTTATTTTATAATGGCGGATGAAAAATTGTATCACAGATATATTTGTTAACTGTTTCCGACACTGGCTACTTTTGCGATTTGGACGTCATTGTTCTTTAATTTTCGAATGCTGTTGCTTTGCTGTTCGTTCTACGAAACTGCATAGTGGTAAATCAATATACAGAATTTTGTTTATCTGTTATAGCTACAGAACTTTTCCAATACGAGGCAATGCCTCCTGCAATATTTCACGAATAAAAAGGTACCTCTGCTCCTTTCTGGTACGAGAATTTATTTACCGTAAATACTTATTCAACAGCGTCGTCACAGGGCTGTACTGGTGGATCAGGTTAGGACAGTGCCGATTTCCTGTATCGATTCGTACCGATCTCACGGTGCGGCCCATTCCCGAAACAGTACGTAACATACCCATCAGCCGGTGAAAAAAAATCACACAATGTATCCGGGGATTCCCCAACATATGATCTTCGTAAATCATTTGCCCTTTTTTATCCCCTAGATTCCCCAAAACGATACGATCGGTATGACTATGCGAAGCCTCCATTGCCGCTCCCAGATTTCCCCAGATGACCATGAACGGAAGAATCCGGTCGATTGGCGGATACATAATCTCGAATTACAAGGCCCGAAAAGTGAAGTTGATTGTCGAACGGAAGCCAACAGAGGGCAGAATTTGTGCCTTTAGGAATTTCAAATATTCATTTCTTTACGATATACACGTTGCATTACGTTTAGATACGCACATATACAATTTTATCGATGCCAGAACAAACCGTCGCACGAAATACCCGTAATATAACATTATTCTTAAAATGTACTTCTAAGCTACTCAGTATGCTGTTGGTGTGTAATTTGGTGTTTCACATACATCCAGCGACGATTATGATAGCAATTTAAAAGGACACGAATGAGGGCGGAATCGCGAAATGTTCGTGGTCTGATACAAAATGTTTAATATTCCTTATTAAACACTTTGGAAAACGAATTTTTGGTTCGTCTAGTTGTTTATTAGATATTTACACATGACAAATACGAATTGGATATTCGGCAGCCAATTTCAACTTGTGTAGCATCTTAGAGACTACCGTAAGATGAAGGAACGAGAAATTCTCTTTATTTAAGCATCTGGTGACGGAGTATGAGAAACGGACCCGCCAATCCACTGCCGAAAAAGAGGATGAAGATCGCAGTCAGCTTGAATCTGTTGTTTATGTCGAAAGGCAAATTCTGTAATATGATAGTAAAAATCATTATTTCCAGAGCGTTATTATCACCTTAGCAAATGAGTTTTCTCATAGGGGAGACGTTCATTTTCATTTTTTTTTCTAAAGATCAGACATCTGTTTAAAAAGGAATACAGGATTCAAGGGAATGGAAATCTTCTTCTTAAGGGGTTAGGTTACTGTGAAAATGACGAATACTAGTCCATCGCTCAGGGCAACTCAAATTGGAGAGGAAGGTCCAACATATAGTTCGGGGATGGCATATTAATGGTAAACTTATCAATGATAAAACGGCTAGTAAAACTTCAAACGCGTTTTTCTCGCAACTATTGTTTTTTCAACACGGTGTAGACGATTTCTCGATATTTAATGAACGGATTGACTGGAAATTTGGTACACTTATTCAGCGCAATAGTAGTTTAGTCCTGACTGAATTTTTTCTCTTCAACATTCTTTTTATTTATCTATGAATCAGAGCTGTAGCTCTTTTCATCTAAAAATCGAAAAAAATTCAATTTTTTTTTTCACAATTGAAACACGATAACAAAAAAAGCTAGGTCAAGTCTTAGCCAATGCTATCTATTTAGAAGAAAAACTCGTTCTTCTTTGTTTCAGATCAACCGGGTGGCCAAAATCAAGTACACCCCTCATGTTCAAAGGTCCTTCACAAGATTGTGTATCACTTCTTTAATTATGAATATTTTTTTTATGAAATTTCCTACACCACTTTGATAATATACATACAAGTAAATGTCCAAACGATTTACCAATCATTTTACTTATTTCTACAAAATGAACTTCTTCAAATAACCTTGATTTTTGGGACGTCACAGTAGCTTAACCTCTTAAGATGAAATACCAACATACATGTCAAATTTTCTTATGATTTTGCAAGTTTTCCATGGTAATATTTGGTATCTTCTTTACCGCAGTTAGTAACGTAGCTAGGAAATGTTGGAAATTCAACATTAGGTGTGTGGATGTTTCTTACAAATATTTATATAGATGATCGTTAAATTAACAACTAAAGAAAATATCCACTTTCAATAAATCATTTTGATTGAAATATTAATTACTCTAAACTGTCACAAAGGAACAGGTGTTATTCCAGAAATTACCAGAGAAATAATAACAATATGGCATCAATCACTAAGAGAAAGATCAGTAGTTTCTATCATTTTGTTCACAGAGCATGGGAAAGGTCAATTCAGCCTCCGTTGACCTAGCGTTGAAAGTGAAAGAATACGTGATTTTTTTCCATTTAAAAATTCCGTGATTGAAACGAGATAAACGTGAAAACGTTAGCGAAAATTAATGTTAATTGGGGCAATATATCATTATATCTTTGAGGCGAAATAAACGAGCAAATTTTATGTTTAACGAATTTTAAGTGCGCAATGAGCTTTTATTGAAAACTTCACGTACCTTGAGAACGTAGAAATTTCCCCAAAAAAGAAAATTTATGAAAAAAAATCACAGTGTATGCGTAAAAAAACAACCGATCAATCCATTATTCACAGGTATCAAATTTTTTGTTTTCGCGGTCGTTCGATCTTACGGAATAACGGGAATGACAAGTGTTCCAAGACGAGAAATATTACTCGTTAATTATGGAAAATTCGTGATCCCGGTGCGATTATGTAAATGTTTCAAGAGGGCTAGAGGAAATACAACGATTAACGATCGAATGGTGGATGACTTACGCCGC
The DNA here is from genome assembly GCA_964007375.1 of Ophion obscuratus. Lineage (NCBI taxonomy): Eukaryota > Metazoa > Arthropoda > Insecta > Hymenoptera > Ichneumonidae > Ophion > Ophion obscuratus. The sequence continues at coordinate 47,247,434 of OZ023315.1, forward strand.
CGACACGACCTCCGGGATCTCCGTGAGAACGCACCGCGCTCGTTCCGAATCTTCTCATCAATTGACGGGCGAACATGATTGTTACGGTGTTGATCGAGTCGTTTGTTCGCAATAAATGCAAGGCAAGTGCGATCGCTGCAACTGGACACAAGATTGTCCCTGCAGTGCTTAACGTAACAACCTATTTCTTAAGATGGCCGCCGCTTCGTCGTAGATGGCGCCGTCATAAACTACTTGCTAGTCAACATGACACTGAAACTCGTTCACCGCGAGAATCATTTAGCTACGATTAATCAATTATGAACGAAAAACCTCTATGCTTAGAATGTTATTGAAAATAAAAATAATTGTTCTCAAATTGACGTTTTATTTTAAGGTTTTTTTTACTGCAACCTAACAATCTTGAATTGATTTGACTGAAAACTCCTAAACACAGCGATACCACGGGCTAAATTTCAGTCAGTTTTATTATCCAACAAAACGCTGAAACTATCATTATCCCTACTTGCAATCTAACATATTTACGCTAATCAAAAAACGATATCGTGAACTAATAACAGGAGTTAACGAACATGTCATTAATGGGATACATCAACCTAGATGGGTCCAAAAATATTTTCATTCGATAGAAACACCTTTTAGGTATATTCCCTGAAAATTTAATATAAATATTCCTAAATTTAAATGAGTTACAGCTTTTAAGGCCTTAGGCCACAGTAACGGGTATAAAATCATGTGCGAATTTAACATTTTTTTTTTTTTCGTATGAATAAGTGCATTACTCATCAAAATAATTACACATCTATTCAGTGCGAATATCAAGGTGTTAGAAAAGATATATTTTTTTTCGATGTACCAAATGGCCGACTACTCGAAACTTCTCGAAACAGCTTTTTTCCAATTGGCGTGACAAATAACTTCGTTTTCACTCGATTTACTTTAAATTTAAAAGTTATGTTCCTAATTGCATTTCGCAGAGAAGTACATACGTACGGAATTTCTAATTAATAGAAAACTTATCACTTTATGAGCAGTTATAACGAAATTTTTCACTGACAATTTATTCCTTAAGTTCAAACACCTACAACTTTTGATTAAAACAATATTTTTTTTAATTCCGTACGTACTTTTCTAGGTATTCTAATGTAGATTGACGAGAATTTTTGTTTTTTGTTCTAGGTAAAAAATTGTGGATACCAAATGTTACGCTGCTAAGCGCCTAAAAAAGATACCAAAAGAAAATATTGGTAGTCGGCCATTTTGTACATCGAAAAAAAAAATGATATATTTTCTAACAGCTTGATATTCATACTAAATAGATGTGTAATTGATTTGATGAGTAAATCACTTATTGATACGAAAAAAAAATTGTTAAATTCGCACATGATTTTATACCCGTTACTGTGGCCTGACGCTTTAATTAAGTCCGGCGGGCGAGCGGTAATAGCACCATACTTCAAATTTTAAACGAGTTTTTTCTTTTGAAAAATTGATTTCGAAGTCGGTGGCCATTATGTCTCGAGAACAGTTTGATGGACTGTTTCCTAATTGACAGACGGTACGATAAGAAACATTCAAAGGTCGTTGACGATATGACTTTTTTCAATTGATCTTCATTTTTCAAATAATTACGACTTTTTTCATAGATTTTGTATGCTAGAGTTGCAACTTGTCGCCACGTTTAAAAAAATCGACGACCATCAACGACTCGTATTTGTTAATTTGAATAAACCATTTAGGCTGACGTGGTAACGATCAAACGCCGCGAAAAATTTCACCTGCCGACGACCATGTTTTTGTTGTTTTTCTGCATTTTTTGGTACTTTTTGCAAAAGGCTCTCAATATGCATACCTTTAGGTTTTTTTCTCCAACCGTTTCCCAGAAAAAGATACGACATTTGGCCATTTTTTTGGGCCTCTAGGTGGATGTAGCCTCGCCAAAGGAAATCAATATGGATACGATTTTTTTCGACGTTTTATTTTATTTATTACACGAGCTTTGCAGTTCACTTGTCAGCCTTCTTTGTCTTGGTTGAGGCTTGTTGCGCCCTCAATACCTTGACAACGATCTTTTGTTCTTCAATGAGGAAGGCACGGACAATCCTGCAAGTTAAATTGGTTCCAAAGAACATTACAAAATATCACCAAATTATCGTAATGCTAAAATATTCCACTACTTTGGTTCAATTTCCATGAAAAAAAAAAAAATTCCGAAAACTATAAGACTCCTTCAGATACCATTATCACAGATTGAAGGATATAATTATTTCTCGGACCGCCAAAGCCCATGGTGATTTATAAGACGAGCGAACATGCGTGAAATTTGAGTGTCCATCGTGAATATAGCTTGTAGAAAGAAGTGTACCTTTCTTTGACACACTTGTGGCACAAAACTCCGCCGTAGACTCTCTTGACAGTCTTCTTACGCTTGCACATTCTGGAACGCTCCATTGGTCTCGCCGGCTGGATACCCCTAAGCTTGTCTTTGCATTGACCGCATCTCGGGATCTTCTTCGGCTTTTTGAGGTATTGATAAACGAGCTTGCCGCCAGGAGTGCGTACACTGAAAAAAGGGAATACATCAATCACAGCTGTGTTCGTCCAATTAGATTGCTCCGAAACCAACACATTCCACAGTCTGGTTGGCAGATACAACATGGTGAATGCGATACCGAGGGAAAGGGCAGCTGTGGCTGCAAGGTCGGCAAAGAATGGAATAAGGTGGGCGCATCAAAAAAGGAAGCACCCATTCGTACAAAATTCATACATCTTGTTAAAGCCTAGATGTTCCACGTGATGTACTTGTGCGAGACAGATACATGTAATTTGCGAACAGCGTTATCTCAGAGGTTAATAATATTTCCGGCAAAAGAAAATTGTCGAGGTCTGCAACAATGAACTCTCCAGAGCCGAGTGGTCCTTTTTCCAAAAATACTCAACAATATGTGAGAAAAGTCTGTTTGAAAATTTGTAAGGTTATGTTGACCTTGTACATATCCTTGAAGGGTACTGACCAAATTGGAGAGGTGTACTTAATTCCAATCGAATGGTGCCGTACATAGAAAACTTGTAAAAACTTAGATTTATGGTTACGTTATCACTGAGGATATTTTACCCTGCTTTATTGGGATTCTTTGAGTTATTCTATGCACATATCTGCGTTTGTATACGTATGAACATGCTTTTTTCAAACTCATATTACTGATTTTTTTCATCGAAGGTTTGTTTACTTCCACCATGTGTGAAAAATGCCCGGAAATTTTTTAGGTTAGTGACATCGGTGATTTTTTTTCCCCCGGAGTTGCGATCGATCTTTTTCTGGGTTTCTGATTCTTATATTTTTTGTTTACGGAGACACTGAATGTTAGCGTAAAAAGGACTTTTCACCCTTTTGCACGCAAGGATACGAGAAACGGAAAACGTAAACCAAAACATAACCAAACTTTCCGCGAGTGGTTGAAAAAATTGAGCAGAATTCGCGAGTTCCGAAATTGAGGATTTTTAAATGATTCGTTCGGACGTTGAATTTATTAGAATAATGTGTATTCCGGAATTTAGTAACTTACACGCGTCTCCTGTTGCTCTTGGTATTGTACGACAAACGTCGTCGATAGGTTAGCCGCTGCACCATCTTTATTCTGCAACGTTAATATATTATTAGCACTACGCCGAGATGAACTATAATGTCACTGTAGTATTCACTTTTAATCCGCGAACAATCGTGCATTCATCACGATATCCGGGATATCGCGATCGACGATTTTTTCGCGGATTTTATTAATAGTAAAACAAGTTGTCACAGACCTGGGTCAGAGCAAAACGGAAAAGGAAGCTGCCCCCACCACGTAACGTTGGCCCTCGACAAGATGGCGCCAAAAGCCGTGGTGGGAAAAAACCGGAAGTGACGACTTTTTCCTCGACGTTTGAATATTGTGCGTGGAAAAATGGCGATACGAATAAAGTTGCTTTACAATTTGCGATTTTAGTAGCAATCTGTTTATTAAAATATTACACTTATTGGCTTTTTTACTAATATTTATCCGAAACGATAGTTTGCGTAAATATCGTGAAACATGTCGCGACAGTTTATTTTAACTTTGAGCTTGGCGCAGAGTAAAAATACTCCGGATAATTTGCGATGAAGGCTGTAAATTTCTTCGGGCGGCGGACACAGTCGATGATTCAAGATGGTGGGGACGAGCGCTTGAATGCTGTTTAAAAATTGCACATGTTATTTTCAGGGTAGGTGAGAACGATATAAAATATCATTTTTTCGCTCACCTGCGCGTGACGTCCTGACCACCGAAGTCATATATCTCGTTATTCTCGTTGAATACTTGGCCCAGAATCATCACGGTTTCTACGTGTGCGTCTTCCATGAGCTGAAGTCACAAAACAACGACAACATCCGTCAATTATTTTGCCACATACTAACGTACGTTGCTACGTTTCCGAACAATGCACAAAAATCCTAAAATATTCGTGAGAAATTTATTTTAGCAGAGGAAGCGGTGAAAGACGGCTACGTTGATAACCAAATGCCACAAATACGTCGCGTATTTTGTGTGCTTTTCGTGTTGAAACACAAGAAACGTAGATTTCACATCGCTATGGCGGTCTATATATGACTTTACGCAATTGTCTTACAATACGACACAACACCGACATCACCGCGTCATAGCGCTAGAGTGAAGAAGTCATTTTTGGTTGTCAATTGATGTTTCATTGCCGCGCAATTCGTGCTTTATTTTCGAAAGTGAAAAGAAATACTGATACCATACTTTCGGATGAAAGTCGTGTTCGTAATCAGCGATATGCGAATGTTTTGCAAACGTTACAGTCCGCATCATCAGGACTAAGAGCTCCGATACTTTGTTTTGTTACCAATCTTTTTGATCAGTTGATCAATGAAAAACATTCAATTGGCTCGTAAAGTGGTCTGAAATGGTGACTGCAACTACAATACGTATGAAAAAGCTAAGACACGAGAGCGTCAATACCGCAGCTTTCAGCCCTGATGATGCAGACTGTAACTTTTAAAAAACGTCGGCATAACGCAGAGCCTCAATAGGGCCTCCACCCGGGAGCTATAAACCTTTGTAATAATATTAAGACCCATGAAAGCTTTGAAACTAAGAACAATAGATCCAAGAATACTCAAACTTTCCAAAAAATCGTTAGAGCTTTTCTATAGACCAGTACAAAATGCCGTCACGAGGGCCATCATCCACCAAAGCGGATATGAGCGGAGCTAGGGAAAAGCGAACAACCACTGAATTCATGTCCATCGAAGCTGACCACTGGGACGATTTTATTAGTTGTTCTTTTCTAGCTCCGCCCATCTTTGCTTTGGTGGACGATGGCCTTAATGGATCGCTGGAATGTTGCTGAACGCGAGTGTCCAGTGACGGCGCGTTGACGTAAACAGTGCGTACGACTTTTACCATTAGTCTATAGCACCAATAAAAGATGACAATAGCGACGCAAAAATGTATGCCCGATAAAACAATAGCACGCACACAGTGCTTGGCGTATTTTTACCATAATTGCGACGTAGAGTCACGTGGCAATGGCACCCTTGATTATCTGAGGTCTAAGATTTCTCTTCTTTTCGGAAAATAAATATACGTGCCTTGGATTCGTATCCAGTGAGAAATTTCATTTCTCTCGAAAGATTCAGTATAGTGTCGCGATCGCCCCTGCTAGCGGCGTTTATAATCTCGATATAATTGTCCATGAATTCTTTTTCGTACGTGCGACAGGCGCCAAAATCGAGAAGCGTCAGTTGACGTGTTTCCACATTGTAGAAGAAATTGGCCCAATTTGGATCGGTCTGCATGTAGCGGAATATAAACAGTTCCTTGAGGCAGAGCTTCATTATCATTTTGCATATGTGCTCACGCGTCTCCATATCCATATCTTCGCACTTATCCACCGGTACACCTTCGATTAATTCCGTTGTGAATACTTGCTTCGAGCATAACTCGTCTGAAACGTTAATTTTCAAAGTGACGCGTTTTATGAATTGTTCGATCACTTTTTGCTTCCTCGTGCAGGAAATTGCTCTTGCGGAGAATTTTTTGTTTAGATTTCTATGAAAATATGTTTACAATGATACAGACCGTCGAAAAATATTACTGAGCGTGAAATATTCCGAGTACATGGTCGCGGATTTTTGCCGTCGAATTTTAACAATTTTTTAGCTTTTGGAATATCTGCACTTCGACTGAATCACATCGGGAAAAGAATTTAACGAGAAATTGTGTTTTTTTTTCGACACAATCAGTAAACGCTCTTACGTACTCAAACTTGGGAGATGATGACATCTTTTACCCCTTAAGTGAACCAGTAAAATACGATTGAAATTTAAATTGACGAGAACTGGCGAAAGGGTGCAGGTTTATGATAATTGCTTTTTTTAATACCGTAAACGGTTAAATTAATCCAAATTTCGAAAAATTGGGATACTTTTTTATATGGGTTTTCCTGAAAGACGCGTAGAATAAAATTTTAAGACAACTGTCACAACGGTTCCGGCTTTATCATCTTCTTAAGGGGTCTTCTCACTTTGAACGCTAAAAAAGGCTATTTTCATAAATCTTTTTGATACGTTTATATTATAGATATTGAAATAAAAGTTGTTACACTTAATAAATACACTTTTTAGATACATTAAAACTTTTTTCTCTCCTTATTTAAGTCTCTAATTATAGACAAAAATGGTAGTTAAAAAATTGTAGTTCTGCGCTGTTGATGAAATCTCGGAGATGGATCATCCGAAATAAAAAAATCAAACGGTTTTAGTTTTAGTATGTTAATGGCTATAGCGCATATCATACGATTCTTGATATATGCAAAAATAACAAAATGGCGGTCTTTTATCTAAAAAAACATTTCTCTCCTTTTTTGGCAACAAAAAATTGTGATTATCAAAATTTAAAAAAATCCTTGATATAGCTATAGTTGTAAATATGTAGTTAAAATTATGTGGTAAAATTATGTGATTAAAACTATAGCTATGTGGTTAAAATTATGTGGTTAAAACTATAGCTATAGTTGTAAATATGTGGTTATAATTAATATGTGGTTAAAATTATGTGGTTAAAACTATAGCTATAGTTGTAAATGTGTGGTTAAAATTCCATAAGGATCGGTTCAGTAGTTTCGAAAATTTTATCAACAAGCCGTCGAAAAACGTTGTTTCGAGAAAAACGCGTTGGAAATTTGTTTGGGTTACACAAATACATTTTTTTAAAATATCTCTGTGTTTCGAAAGTGTATTTATTAAGTGTAACAACTTTTATATCAATATCTATAATATAAACCTATCAAAAAAATTCACGAAGATAGCCTTTTTAGCGTCGAAAGTGAGAAGACTTCTTAAATTTTTCCAAGTTTGACGTCTGTGATAAATATAGTACATCCTGTACACAGTATTAGGTGCAATTTTGTTCTAAACTATCCTGGGTTAGAAAAAAATTGCCTGCATAGGAAAGTAGCACATTGCTCCCTTGTTATTTTATTTCACTCACGAAGCTTTCTCTACGCTACTATTAAAATATTGACTTGCGATGGAGGCAACGTCCTCAGCGAATTTAAATAACGAGGAAGCACTACGTGGTTTTCCGTCATGATGATTTTCTTCCGTGTATCAGGACTCAAGTTTGCCAAATATCAAACGTGTGCGGTTCTGGGACAAATATTTGTACGTGACTATAACTTTTCCCGGCGTGAGAGAAACTTTTTTGCTTACCGACAACAGCAGGCACAAAATACTCGGGATAGGGGGCGACAAGTTCTCGATATTTCTTTGAACATTCAGCCTCTCTTGTGTAATCGACTTCCCAGGCTAGCTCACGTTTGGCTACCTCGACCAGGTTATCGATAAACATGCCCTCGGGAAACATGTTCCAAACCTGCAAACGCATTACAAATCTCTCAGTTCCTCGCAAATCCACGGATTTTCTGTTTCAGTGGAAATATCTAAAATTCAAAATTGTCATTGTTAGCCGTTTTTTCGTTAAGGCCTTAGGCCACAGTAACAGGTATAAAATTATGTGCGAATTTAACGATTTTTTTTCGTATGAAAAAGTGATTTACTCATCAAATTAATTACACATCTATTTAGTATGAATATCAGGCTGTTAGAAAAAAAATATATATTTTTTTCGGTGTACAAAACGGCCGACTAGTCGAAACTTCTCGAAGCAGTTTTTTCCCCATTGGCGTGACGAATAACTTTAACAATTTTCACTCGATTTACCTCAAATTTAAAAGTTATGTTCCTAATTGCATTTCGCAGAGAAGTACGTACGGAATTTCTGATTAATCGAAAACTTTTCATTTATAAGCAGTTCATGAGCAGTTATAACGAAATTTTACACTGAAAATTCATTTCTTAAGTTCAAATACCTACAACGTATTGTTTATGAATAAAACAATATGTTTGAAATTCCGTACGTACTTCTCTAGATATTCTAATGTAGATTGACGAGAATTTTTATTTTTTTGTTGTAGGTAAAAAATTGGGGATGCTAAATGTCACGCCGCGGAGCGCCTAAAAAAAGATAACAAAAGAAAATACTAGTAGGCTATTTTGTACATCGGAAAAAAAAAATTTCTAACAGCTTGATATTCATACTAAATAGATGTGTAATTAATTTGATGGGTGAATCACTTTTTCATACGAAATAATTGTTAAATACGCACATGATTTTATACACGTTACTGTGACCTAAGGCCTTAAATGTAGTTCATGCACAAGATATGTCTACCTTCATTACGCCCACGAGGTTGTCAATGTCACTCTGAATACCTTCCGCGACACCGGGATATTGAATTTTAATGGCGACACCCTGACCGTTCTTCAAAGTCGCGTAATGAACTTGTCCTGCGGAGTTTAGAATAGAGCTAAATTGGTTGAATGCGAAAAGACAATTTTTACAAAGGGGTTACGATAAATTCGGGGGAAAAAATTACCGATGGAAGCGGCCGCGAAAGGTTTTTCCTCGAAAGCCGCGACTTTGCTTCGCCATTCGCTTCCCAATTCTCGGTTCAGTACTTTTTCAACTTGCCACGTTGGCATGAAGTCGGCACTTTGGCGAACGCGCTCGAAGGCTTTTTGCAACTCGGGACTTATCACGGTGTTATCCTGAATGCTGAGGATTTGGCCGATTTTCAATGCCGCGCCGCGAACTTTGCACAACGTGGCGACGATTCTTTCGGCATTAGCTTTGGTGAGGAACATCGTGTCGAGTGTTTCACCAACGCTGTCGGTTTTAAGACCGAGAGTACGGCGACTGTATTCGGCGAGGGTTCCTATGCCCAGGCCAACTCCCAAAGTCCCGAAGCTCACCATTCTCTGGAGTCTCGTGTGAGGAACTTTGCGCTCTTTGGAACTATTGGAAAGCTGCTCGGAAAAAAAAAACAAATTTACCGCTATTACATTTCGATGAAGAGAAACCGATGAGGCGGTCTAGTCGTTAGCATGCTTGCCTTTCAACCAGAACATCGAGGCTCGCGGGTTCGAATCCCAGCCTCGTAGTCTCGGAAAAAAATAAATACGGACGTGACGGAGCTCCGGTTGTACACGGATTTCGGACGTGTGTGTGTCGTGTGTATATAAAACAATATTGCCCGTGATTCATTTCTCGACGAAACGCGACGAAAGGCTCCGAAACTGGGAAGCGAACTTGGGCCGGTTATATTGGTATGGATTTTCTGCAGTTTCCCTATGCCCATGGCAGAAATGTCATGGTGAATGCGATAGAGGCCTCAAGCCAGGGAAAACATGGAATAAGCCCATTGGTGTAGCCAGGAGGGGGCGCGGATAGACACGCCCCCCCCCCCCCCCCCCCAGAAAAAATCGATCCCAAATAATTAAATTCAAATAATCGATGCTTTTTATTTGTCTCACACCCACGCAAGCAGAACCGCTTCTCGAAAACGCCGATTAGAGAATTTACCGTTAGCTCATGCAGTTGACGGATGTTTTAAATTGAATATGAAGAACGATGAGGATTTCATCAATGATTATTTAAAAAATCTTAATAATTGATACACCAGCCATAAAAGCTGAAGCAATCGTCACGAAAAACATACTCTCATTTAAACGTAATGAAATAAATGCTGAGGATTCAAGAAAGCATATTATAAAGGAGTACTGCTCTAACTTATACAGGGTGTCCCAAAACTCAACGATAATCTGAGACCGGATGAAAGGCCAAGTTATACCAGTTCTGGGAAAAATACAAAAAAAATCCATATCACTCAGTTCAGCGATAATAGACACTTAAAAAAAAAAGTTGAAATTCGACACCCTTGGTCGCATTTTCAAGTCCTGTGATCACCAATGTCACAATTTCGCTGTGATTTTTTTAATTTTGTGATCTTCATTAACGATGCTATTAATCGCAACTACAAATTAATGCAAAAAACATTGTTAATTTAATAAAATAAGTTAAGTTTTAGTGAGTCATGGTTCACAAAAATATTATTACTTAACTTTGACACTTCATTTTGAAAAAAAATGTACTACACTACCCTTGGCAAGTTGTTTCAAAAGATGGCGCATTTAATCAAGATTTCAAAATGGTGCAACACTTGCCACTTTTCTTGCCATTAAAAATTTTATGTCTTATTTTTTTCAAATTGAGCTCATTTTGAACAACTCAACATTAGGAATTTTTGTTACTAAAATTTGTTATTTTTTGTTTCTGGTCTGAAATAAAATTATTATTTTTAGTAAAGAGGTAATTGAGTCAGTTAATAACCAATTTTTATTGTAAAAAACATATGTTTTTTACAATATGTTTTTTAATAAAATATGTTTTTTACAATAAAAATTGGTTATTAACTGACTCAATTACCTCTTTACTAAAAATAATCATTTTATTTCAGACCAGAAACAAAAAATAACAAATTTTAGTAACAAAAATTCCTAATGTTGAGTTGTTCAAAATGAGCTCAATTTGAAAAAAATAAGAAATAAAATTTTTAATGGCAAGAAAAGTGGCAAGTGTTGCACCATTTTGAAATCTTGATTAAATGCGCCATCTTTTGAAATAACTATTATTTTTAGTAAAGAGATAATTGAGTCAGTTAATAACCAATTTTTATTGTAAAAAACATATGTTTTTTACAATAAAAATTGATTATTAACTGACTCAATTACTAAAAATAATAATTTTATTTCAGACCAGAAACAAAAAATAACAAATTTTAGTAACAAAAATTCCTAATGTTGAGTTGTTCAAAATGAGCTCAATTTGAAAAAAATAAGAAATAAAATGTTTAATGGCAAGAAAAGTGGCAAGTGTTGCACCATTTTGAAATCTTGATTAAATGCGCCATCTTTTGAAACAACTTGCCAAGGGTAGTGTAGTACATTTTTTTTTTCAAAATGAAGTGTCAAAGTTAAGTAACAATATTTTTGTGAACCATGACTCACTAAAACTTAAATTATTTTATTAAATTAACAATGTTTTTTGCATTAATTTGTAGTTGCGATTAATAGCATCGTTAATGAAGATCACGAAATTTAAAAAATCACAGCGAAATTGTGACATTGGTGATCACAGGACTTGAAAATGCGACCAAGGGTGTCGAATTTCAACTTTTTTTTTTAAATGTCTATTATCGCTGAACTGAGTGATATGGATTTTTTTTTGTATTTTTCCCAGAACTGTTATAACTTGGCCTTTCATCCGGTCTCAGATTATCGTTGAGTTTTGGGACACCCTGTATAAACTTTTCCAAGCAGCAATGCTCCCAGTGAGCTCTGCCGGCTGTGAGAGAAGTTTTTCTGCCATGAGGTTCATAAAAACTTGGCTTACAAGCACAATGCTTCAGAAAGGATTTTCTTATATGTCAGTGCTGCACATTTGCAGCGAAAAATAGAAAGCTTATTTAATTGAGTACCTACTGGAAGTCAATTTTGAAAACTGGTAACTGGATTAAATAATCATGCAAAATTAATTGATTATTTTGTAGGGTATTGCACGAACTTGACATCAATGTGAACATTAAAGTATGCATAAAGCTTCATTTTTTATGCTTGTTACATGATCATGGACTATTATGTAAATTTTATTTAAAAAAAAGATGATTGTGAACCAAACTGCGTTTTTCGTCAGGCCAGGCCCCTGAGACTGCCGTTCAAAAAAATGGTGGCTGCGCTAATGAATGAGATGCATGCGTAAAAATGACAAGCACTCGGTACAATGGAACAAATCAAAAGGTAAAAATAAATAATACATTTCATTGAAGCTGAGAAGAACCGTTTTCAGTACGCTCTGAATATCAAAATCAATAATATTATCGGGTAAAAAAAAATGTTACCGTTTGTCGCGGTCGAACAGTAAGCTTCGCAGCAGGTTTGTCCCTGTAAGTTTCATGCTCCACTTTTGGTTCTTGAACATCTTGAGGTTGCGCTGTCGTCGTAGCAGGCGCAGGACTTTCCGACGCCTCGCGTTTAATTTTTTTCTCGTGTTCCAGTTCGAGATTTCTCAATACTCGCTTGTCTTTCTCCGAGAGTTCGATCTTTGGGATATTCTTGTCAATCCTTATCGTCTCGATCTTCTCCTTTACGCTTGTATATTTTCTGGGTATCCGAGTGCCATTTTTACGCGAACCAGTTGTTTCGGCAAAAACAGAAGGATCTTTCTTCTCTGGGGCGCTCGTACCATCAGAAGCACGCGTCGTTTTAATCTCTCGTGGATCTTTAGCAGGATCGAAGATCTTGAGCTGAACATCGCTCGGGCTTCTTTTGGGAAGTTGGTATTCGGGAAAGCCAATGATTTCGCCGACGCGGTATCTCGCGTAATGAGAGATTCCCTTCTCCACTACGCACAGACGGTCAGCGAGTTCTTTCGTTTCAGCGATGATTTTTTCCTAACAACATAACGACCCAAAGAATGACAAATGCTTATTGAATGTCAAACTTATCGGCAGAATATGTCTTGAACATAACTTACGGGAACCTTACTTGGGTCTGTGTCGCTCAATTTTTTCCCTGCTTCTTTGATGTTCGTCTCGGCAAGAATTTTAATACTAGAGTTGTTTACGACTCGTTTGACACATTCTTCCTGATGCTTCAGCAGAGCGCCAGCGACCGTCTGAGCTCCCCGGAGCACTCCTATAAGATCCGAAGCCCAAGGACGAGCCATTGCTGCAATGCGAAACTCAAATATATTTTACGATACTTTGGCTAACCTTGATGAATGATTCAAAGCCAACTTCTGAATGGTGTTTTTTTTTCTAGAACTTCATTTGCATTTTCTTTCCAATTATCGTTCTGAATCATTTTTATTGATAATTAAAGACAATATTAAATCTTATTGAAAATTGAATTTATAGATAATACTTTTACATCAGGGAAGCAGCGGCGTCTGTGCCCCGTGGAATAATGGCAAGAAAATTTCAGCACGTTGCATGCTTCGCCTTGCTGAAGAATAACGCTGCACACTGTTCATACAGTAGCAGGTTGCAGTTATTTTATTGATGGCTTTTGAACTTTGCATTGACGTCATGCAACTATACTGGCACGTCAATGAAAAATCGAATGGCATTTTACGAATGTTAGTTTTTTCTGTTAATCGATTGTGGTTATTTAATTATATCTTACGAAACGTAATTTTAGAATTGTCATGGATTATTATCACGCTCATTAGTGAGTGTTACTTACATTGAGATGGTTAGCGGGCTTAAAAATGAAAACAAATGGCGTTTTATGCAATCGTGAGAAACTATTACGGGCGAAAGACGAAAGTCATGTGAGGAATCTTTCATGTAATCGTTGTTGGCATTACGAATAGCAAATCTCGTTCTAAAATAATATTTCGATATGATGTAAAGGCTTTCTACATTCTAGAGTACAGGTGTATCATCCCCACTTTCGCATGTCGTCGACGCAAATTGTACGCGATACAGAAACGCGTGAAGAGTAGAGGGTAAGCGTCCGAACGACGGTCTTACATGCAGGTCTTGAAACTCTGGTGGTGGGGGTATGTCCTCGGTTTAAAGCACGGTCGTATATATACAGGTCTGGGCACTCTCGTATATTCCGTAACCCCAAAGCGTGCCTCTATCTGACGCCTCGATTTGCGGAACTGGCCGCAAAAGCGCGGAGCGCTGCCACCTCGGAGGCATGTGCGACAGAGCGCGATGTATGCGCGTATCCAAATTGTCTTTCCCTTCACGTGGCTGTGATGAAAAATTAATATATCCTAAATAATTAGTCGAACACAAAAACTAAAAGCATAAACCGAAAATATGAGCGATGAGCCATTAGTTAATGATACTCATCGTCTTTGACATGGATATGCCCATTTAACTATCGCAAAATCCAATTACATTTTTTTTTCGTTTACGGGAAAGGGGCCGTCCATAAATTACGTCATTTTAAAATAGGGGGGGGGGGGGTTCGTCTGCGGATGACGGTAAATGATGGTTGAGGGGGGGGGGGGGCGTTTCGAAATTGACGTCATTCTTGTGATACCAGTTACTTCAAAATGTACAATAGTATATTGTACAACTAGAGTGGTTTCCCCGCATGAGTGATGAAAAATATTTTGCAAGTACCTAATGGTATTAATTATTGAACTCATTATTTATTTATTTATTACATAAGGTTTGTCTACATTATATTCGAGAATTTCAAATAACAGCGTACCTATGAAAATAGTTCGATCGAGCCAAAATGAATATGGGAAGGATACGGAGATATTACCCGTGATCCAGGATTTGCAAGAATGGGTGAAAACTCCGTGGGAGCTATCCAAAGAAAACTAAAGAATAGAGAAGAATAATATTATTGTATTAATGAAAATTGCCAAAGTACAAAATAATAAAAGATGATTCTATAACAAAATGTGGGAGCTATCCAAAGAAAACTAAAGAATAGGGAAGAATAATATTATTATATTAATAAACATTGCCAAAGTACAAAATAATAAAAGATCATTCTATAACAAAATGTTTTAATGTTACCCAATTTTTCTCAAATCCGCAAATGTTTTAATTTTGCCAAACTGGTAATGACGTCAATTTTGCGAGAGGGGGGGGGGTCATTAGGAAATGACGATAGGATGATTGTAGGGGGGGGGGGGGGTCGAAAATCAGCAAAAATCGATGACGTAATATATGGACGGCCCCAAAGAACATTCGAAATTTACGTGTAGCACGCATTCCTTTCATTAGTAGTAGTAGTAGAAAATATCAGTAGTCATCATTGGGAATTTTAAATAATGAGATGTGCTCCGGGTTATTTATGTACCCACTTCTGCATCCCGGAATCATGCACCGCTTCGGTATCGCAATATATAGACACTTCATCTTTTGTTATTCCGTATTGAATAAAAACCGTGGCTACGATACACTCAAAATCACCCCGCCAAAACGAGGTTAGGCCACACGTACATACGACCGTCACCACACGTGCATGTCATGCCCCGTAAACGCGGTATAAACAAAAGTGCCTCCCCTTCACTAGCGCCGCGGTGGAATGCGCAAATAGAGGCGTCACTTAGAGTCACGAATTTTTGAACGGAGTGCCCAGACCTGTATGTACGACCGTGCGCATAGCGTATTCCAAATTTTCCGTCTCAATGCCGCGATAACGTGCCTCGTTTCTACCGGCAATGAAGCGTCACAGCATACCTCCAATGTGCCCTCAGCTTGCCGAAATAACGCATTCCAAATTTTCTGTCGCAATGCTGCAATAACCCAGCAATGAACGTGCTCCAAATGTACCGCAAATATTGTGTACTTTCGTACTGCAATATTAACACCAGTATTCACGTGAGGATGCGCAATGCTGTGCTGCTAGAAAATAGCTTAATGCGGCGGCAAGGGATGCCATTTTTCCGTCACAACTTGTACTCTCTTGGCACGGCGTTGCCAATGTGTTGTCGCCAAATTTCTTACTGGGGTATTGTCCTTCCCAATCGAAACCTTTCCTATCACTCCCTACCCGCACTTCGCTAATCTAACCTAACTTCCGTTCCGTCCCAGAGCCGTCTTAGGCCACACTATAACATATTTGCCGGGGGTGCGGGGAAGCTGTAAAAAACTTCCACCGGTATAGGCGGCCCGATATACTTCTGATTCTCTGATGCACAGACTTTTACTCATGTATCTACACCCAGCGTCTCAGAAATATTGGCCTTCTGCTCACTGGTTGATACGCCAGCCAGTGCACGGCTAACCGGTCACCACTCCAAGTATTGGTCGAACCCCGATCGCCCATCCACCAGTGTCGGTACAATTTCGTAATTTGTATAAATGGTAGATATTTCATTACGTAAATTAGATAGTCGAATTTCACAATTAAGTTACTGCGGGTAAAAGCAATACATTTAGACTTTCCGGCCAATACAGAACCAGATGAATACTGGAAGATCAACATTTACTACCTAGTAATAGATAATATCATTGTAAATCTAAAACGCCGATTTGAGAATCTGACATTAGCTCATGTCGTTGACGCATTATTTAAATTGGATATGAAGCACGGAGAGGATTTCTTCAATAATATTTTCAAAATCTTAATAATTGACATGTCAGCCTTAGAAGCTTAACCTTAAGGAAAGGGTAGGGGTTTCAGCGTGAAAAAAACACTTTTTTGCGAATTCTTTTCATCTATATGGATGGAGTACATTCATTTAAACCTTTTGTACATTGTTAAGTGTCATTTCAAGAACATTCCGTGAAATTTGTACGCGAAAATATCCACAAACAAGCCGGTGACAAAGCTTTTCCAAGAACGCCTTTGGAAAAACACGATTTGCGGTGTTCACTGTATCTCAGCTACAAATTATCTGAAATTAAGTACCATTAAAATTTAATCGAAGTATCATCAAATCCTCACCCCAACGGTGTTTGATAGTTTTTTTTTTCATTTGTAAATTTTTGGTGGTCATGTAAAGTGAAAAATGCTATTTTTCACGAAAAATTCCTCTATTTTGGGGGTGGAAACCCCCCTCAATGTAAAAAAAAATCTCAAACTAACCGTTGGGGGGAGGTATTTTATATGTAGAAAGTGTGTACCAAGTTTGAAATAAATCGGTCATGTATTTTTCAAATGGCAGTGAACACCGACTTTGAAAAAGTGGTTTCGAGAAAAACGCGGCACTGGCTTGTTTGTGGATATTTTCGCGTACAAATTTCACGGAATGTTCTTGAAATGATACTTAACAATGCACAAAAAGTTTCAATAAATTTACTCTATCCATATAGATGAAAAAAATTCGCAAAAAGTGTTTTTTTTTCACGATGAAACCCCTACCCTCCCCTTAAGATAGTTCTGTAGATACGCGGATGAGCCAAAAGTTTCAGTCGAAGCGTATTGTAACGTCCAATGCCTATACGATGGTGGTCGTACATTTTTGCCAGAGCTTGTACCCTGTATATGTCCCACACATTCGCACCTTATGTATAGATAGCTCTCATACTCGTATAGAGAGCGGCGCTGTAATCGTGGCAACAGCGCGATTTTCCTGCAGCCATAGCGTTCCGCTTCCTACGATCCGTCTTTCGCGAAATATTTGATACAAATAAAAAAAAGCATGAAAATGTCAACCCACATGCGATACAAAGGAAAGTGTACAAAAAAAGGGCGCCATGTCAAGCAAATGCGGCTAAACGCGATGAGAATAATCATAACCTTAACGATCAGCAACAAAAATTCGCTGTCGAAGGACGTCGCATCGTGAATTTACATCTTGCCGACAGTTTAAATTGTATTCGCTGTAACAAAGACAAATACATGCATAAATTGAATAAATTCGATTTGTTTGCAGAATAAATTGATTTCACATCTGTCTCAGAATTACTAGAACTCGGAAAAAACACGCTCCGAGTTCCCAGACTACGCGCCGATCAGCTGGCTGCAGCGTACACTGTTGCCATTCCGTTACAGATGGTTAGGCCCTAGTTCGGTGTCAATACAATTACCACTTTTCATCAGTCGATATCTCTGCAACTAAACGGTCAAAGTTTGTCATTTAACAAAAAATCAATCCCACAATAGTATTCCACTACATCGAGAAATGCGAGCAAACAACTATCAGTTTACGTGTTAGGTATAGGGATGGCGTACAAAAATAACCATATTCAATTGCATTTATCTCATGAATTAAACGGTGAATCGAATTGAATTTTTGGGCATCAGTCCATGAAGGTCATATCTACACCGTACTTAGATTTTAGCCAATTCCTTAGATTTGACCAAAACTATAAAACTACCTTAATGTCATGAAAAACCGTACTTTCATTTGAAAATGATGAACTAAGGGTGGAAATTTAAGGCGGGGAAACCATTTACAATGTTCAAAAATGGATTTTTTTCCCACCTATTTCGAAAGTATAATATGTTGAGAGTATACTGGAAAATCGAAATATGAAATATTTACGAAGTTATAGCACATAGCCGAGAGCGCGCCGGGACCGCATGCTGTGAACTAGGGAGTTAAGTACTCGGAGTGCCATTCGAGACTTAAATCCTTATGGTGATGAGTTGACAGTTATAAAAAGTGAGTGTATCGGCCACGTAGAAAAGAGAATGGGCACCAGACTCCAAACGTAAGAAAAGAAAAAAATTGGGAAAAGGCAAGTTAGCGGATAAAATTGTAAAAAAAACTCACAGAACATTATGGTTTGAGTGTTCAAAGAAACATCAATAGTGTTGAGTATATGAAAAAAGAAATATGGCTACTTATTTCATATTTATTCAACAAAAAAAGAGCCAAATCATGGAAACTGCTCGATTGGGGCCGAAAGCTGGTGCAAGTGGCAGAAAGCGATCGTTAAAAAAAAAGATCCAACACTTGAAGATATTACTCCAGTACTTGACGACGAAATGAAACAGCATCTCCTACCAATCTATGGAGGTTTATTCAGGAAGGATTTACTTCGAAGATGCTTGGGTGGCCATACCCTACATGTTAAGGAAAGTTTCAACGCGACAGTTTGACGATTGGTTCCAAAGAGCCAAGGCTCCACTTTAAAAAAACCATGAAAAATGACTTATTTTCGGGCGTTTAAAGGGTGCTGCTCTATCTTATATAAACTTTTCCAAGCAGCAATGGGACTCCCAGTAAGCGCCACCGGCTGTGGGAGGAGTTTTCTGCCAAGGGGTAGTTAATTAAAAAAGTGGATAAGAAGCACAATGCTTCAACAAAGATTCTCTCATGAACTGCTGAACATCGGGAATGACATTGATAATAAAAATTCCTTCAAAGAAGTATTAGGCCGATTTTCAGAAAAAAATAGAAAACTCAGGCTTATTTAATTGAGCATTTTAGGTAGATTTTAGAGTTTTTAAGGTATCGCAAGAGTTTGATATTAATATTTTATGTGCGTTACGTGATTATGGAATACAGGTAGTCCTCGAATTACGTTGTTTGGAGGTACGTCAAGTAAAATGTTGACACCATTCCGCATCGGAAACGAAATTCAAACATGATTTTTTGACATTTGAAAAACGATACCAAAAAAGCTCGATCAAGTCTTAGCCAATATTATATATTTTAAGAAAAATATGGTTTTTTGTTTTTATCAAATCGACCGGGTGGCCATAGTCAAGTATACGGTTGAGCCTCTTATGTTCAAAGGTCCTTCACGAGATTGTTCATAACTTCTTTACTTAATATCGTAGATTCCATTTTACGGGGTCTTCCCCCTTATTACATTTCCCACCATATTCAGCTTCCTCCCCACCTTGCGACCGCAGCCGACTGCCCCTTCTGTATCGCGTTCACCATGACATTCCTGCCATGGTTATAGGGAAACTGCCGAAAACCTATACCAATATAGCCGGTCTCAGGTTCGCAGCTAGTCTCGTTTTTTTTCGAGAAATAAATCACGGGCTACGGTCGTACAGACACGACACACGTACAGGTCCGTGTGCGTGACATCCGTGTAGAACTGGAGCTACGTCAAGTCCGTAATTATTTATCTCCGAGACTACGAGGCTGGAATTCGAACCCGCACCCTTCTGATATTCTGGTTCAGAGGCAATCACGCTAACCACTAGACCAGCACGACTGTTTCTTTAACTAATATTTTGTTTATGACATTTGGTAAACAACTTTGTTAATGTATATACGAATAAATGTCTAAACGATTTTTGAATAATCTTGTTCCTTCAAAATTAATTTTTTTGAATAACCCTGATTTCCGGATCGTCACAATAATCTAACTCCATGGGGGGAGATACCTTTAGGCGGGGAAAAAATTTGCTGATTTGAATCATTTTTAAAAAGGAAAGATTTATTCGCCATTTTTTAGACTTAGGGTATGTTTTTTACTACTGTTTGGCTGTAACATGTTATTTTTTAAAATTAATTTAAAAGAATGGCGGAGGTATCGCACGGTATTCTCAACTGCATTTTCAAAACTGGTGTGACGTACAGCTGAAAAACTAATAGACCGATTCTGATGAAATTCGGCATAAATCTTTTTAATCTTATTTTCTAAAACACGACACAAAATGATTTTAAAAATAAAGAAAAGTATTTTTATCGCAAAATGTAGAATTTTTTTTTTCGTAATATTCAATATTTTGTTTTAAAGCGTACCATTTAATCGATTTTCAACATTTCTCACTTTTTATTCGTCCATATTCTGCGAATGAGTGTTAATGAAAGAAAAACCTTCGTTAGGTTTTGTTCAGATTAATCCCGCCGACGTTACGTGCCACATCCGCCACAACCCAATTGGAAGACCGTGCCGTACCTCCGCCATTTTTACAGATTAATAGAAAAAATACCATGTAATAGCCAAAAGTAGTAATAAACACATGTCCTAGGTGTCGAAAATGATTAAGAAAACTTTTCTACAAACAAAATTAGCAATTTTTTCCTCGTCTAAAGGTATATCCCCCCTTAATAGGAATGAAACGACGAGAACGCTAAAATCTTCTACCTTTCGCAGTCAGACTGCTTGTTTTTTAAAGTAAGCCATAGTACTGCACCATATCTCAATGGAGCTAGATGTCGATTATCATTTACGTCCTAACGAAAGTCCCAAAACTCAAATGAGCTTTTTCTCGCGAACTGGCGATGACGACAGCAGAATTCTTGCAGGCTCAGAGGCTGATCTCATTATTTCTGCAAATGTTTCGAAGCGTTCGAAGTACCGTTTTGGTAACATGCGTGAAGTCATTAAGGCCTTAGGCCACAGCAACGGGTATAAAATCATGTGCGAATTTAACATTTTTTTTTTCGTTCGAAAAAGTGACTTACTGATCAAATGAATTACACATCTATTTAGTATGAATATCAAGCTGTTAGAATTTTTTTTTTCGATGTACAAAATGGCCGACTACTAATATTTTCTTTTTTAGGCGCTCCGCGCAGTGACATTTAGCATCCACAATTTTTGACCTAGAACAAAAAACCAAAATTCTCGTCAATCTACATTAGAATACCTAGATAAGTATGGAAGGAATTTAAAAAAATATTGTTCTATTCAAAAGTGGTAGATATTTGCACTTAAGAAATGAATTTTCAGTGACAAATTTCGTTATAACTGCTCATAAACTGCACATAAAATGAAAAGTTTTCGATTAATCAGAAATGCCGTACGTACTCCTCTGCGAAATGCAATTAGGAACAAAACTTTTAAACTTGAAGTAAATCGAATGAAAATTGTTGAAGTTATTTGTCGCGCCATTTAAAAAAAAGCTGTTTCGAGAAGTTTTGAGTAGTCGGCTATTTTGTACATCGAAAAATATATATATATATTTTCTACCAGCTTGATATTCATACTAAATGGAGGTTTAATTAATTTTATGAGTGAATCACTTTTTTATACGAAAAATAATGGTTAAATTCGCACATGATATTATGTCCGTTACTGTGGCCTAAGGCCTTAATATGTAATTGACCTTATTCTCCAATGCTACAGCTGTAGCGAGATTTTGTAACTCGATAGCGACAGTTTTTGTTATCGTTAGCTAGCGACAGCCAATAAGAGGCTCCCTTTGTTCTGTGATCGTGCATGCGATTGGCTGTCGCTAGCCAACGATGACGAAAATAGTCGCTATTAAGTTACAGAATCTCGCGACTCAAAAGGTGGAATGCAGCATTTTTCTAAATGAGGAAATGTTTGGGAAAATATTATGTTTGCTCAGTTACGAGCATGATTGTTTTTATTTGAAAGTTTAAACTATTATTCATAGATTTTCTCGTTCCGTTGCCTCGAATGAATCGTCTTTATTTTGTTGACGAACGAGACCCTCTCCCTCCTTCTCGCCTTCTCTGACGGCGTTCGAGTTCCTTTATGTACCACTTGCACCAAGAGAAAAAGAAAAAAATTGTGAACAATTCTTTAAAGTGCAATTCAAAATGCATTTCCTCTTGCAAACGAGGCGCAATTTTTTCTAATATTTTTTTAATCCTATTATAGCGAGTTTCGTCGAATTTTTCGGATTTCCCACACACATCGAAAATCTAGAACACAATTTTGCGAAAAACTTGCTTGTCGCGCTGGTTACCAGATTTCCTGGAACGTAAGTATACTTCAGTGACGGAAAATTTTCCAACGAAGACAATCCCCTTTCTGAAACGCGTGACAATTCAAAAAAAATTTTAAAATGATATTCGATGCTTGCGACAATGAGGTTGGCAGGACCGAAGCGTCCTTCAACTTGAGGTCGTAGAAAAATAATTTTTTCAGATGCGGCGGGCCCAGTGTACCCCTGGGAAAGTCTTGATATCGATGACGATAATCGTTCGTTTGCAATAATCCTGGAGACAGAGATAGGTGACACGCAGAGATAGGTGACACTCGAACATTCACGGAAAAGTCGAACATTTAGTAACTCTTTACGTTGATTTTGGGGGTCTTCGACTATTTGTGATGAATTCTACATTGGGTATAAAGTGCGTAAAACGATAATTTAATATCAACACTAATTTATCCATTATGCGAGGTTTCCAAATTTGTATAAACAAGTACAAGATATATTGATACATTCAAGACTCCATAGGGCTGTGATGCCAAGCAATTAAAAATATTTTTTTACACGTCGAATTCCATGTCGCGCACTCCTATATACAGTTAAGTAGGCTGTTATTGGTCATTGTAGACCTTCGACTCGCCGTCGTGCGAAAACGTATACATATATACAAAACCATCCGCAAGTTCGCGATCACTTTTCGAATTTTCGATCAGTATAAAAAATTACATATCTCGACCAAGAAAACACAACTAAAGTGATCGTGCAGCATTTAAAAGGTGAAAGTACCAGCTGTCATTGTCAGTTTTTTTTTCAATTATTACGACTGTTTTTGCATTGACTGACTCGGTGATATTGAATATAACGGGTTTTTTTTTGGCAACTTTCTCACCGAGTTGTGTCTTCTTTTTCGCAAAGTTATTCAACCTTTTGTACATTCTGAAAAAACGACGTATCTCGATAACCATGGGGCTACCAAAAAATCGAGAATTAACAAAGCTGGGTTTTTCATTTGAAAAAAGATCGAATTTTTTAAATGTTTACGATTTTTTTTTTAGTTGCCATTTCTAGTCAAAGATACGCCACATGTACTAATTTTATAACTTAATGAACTATTGTCGATTGAATAAAAAGGTCAGAAGTGTGCATTACCGTATAAAAAGGTGAAAAATTCAGTGTATTTGTGTGTAACTCAGTGTAAATGTGCAAAAGGGTGTGTCTGTCTGTTTGTACACGTGTGTGAGATGAAAATAATAAAATCATAGGTCGAAAATAAAACGTACGTATCCAGCGCCGCGGGAATTTTTTCACCTTTGATCACTTCTGAGTGCCAGAAACTTAACCTTATCCGAGTTTTCTAACCAGCTGGCGTCTTCAATGTTGGGCAATATGCATTTTCGAAAATGATTCTGAAGAGACTGAGGTGTTCGATCAGTCAGGTACTGCAAGAAAATCAGAAGAGCTTTTTGCATTTTAAGAAAATTATGGGGAAAACAACCGAAACGTGAAAAAAAGAAACGAGGTCGTAGTATAAAAGACTCACCCCATCAGTGATCATTTTCTTCCATACCACAAGTCCTTTCGCTCGATTGATACACTTGTTTTTTATCAGGTACCGCAACATTGTTCTCCTCTCAGAAGACGAAAACGGTATCCGACTGCAAGACAAATTTAAGAAGAGATATACACCTAGATGGTCGAGGTCGAGAATTTAGAAGCTATGAACATTCCGTCGACCGTAGAAGACATACACTATGGGCCTGGTATCGATGATTCCACGTAAGTTGACAAATTTAATAATTTATTCATTCCCAAATTTTCAAACGCGTTTTTCTCAAAACCACGTTTTTCAAATCAGTACCGAAAATTTCTCGAACACCAATGAACCGATTGCCTTGAGGTTTTTGTGGTTATTCTATATACCATTATCTAGTACTTGGCTTAGGATTTTTTTTCCGTTACTTAGTTTTGGTTTTATAAGCAAAATGATAACTAATTTTTGGCCCAAAAATCACTATTTATGTTCAATAAATATTTTCAAAATCGACTATGACAAGTACTAGATTATAGTATCTAATTTAATCATCTTTTTGGTTTTTTTTTTCAGATGATTTTTGAAGAAACGCCAGTGGGTACCGTATACGCAGATTTTTTTACGACGCTCCAAGGATAATACAATATCCTTGTATATTTTTGATATTTTTAAATAAAGAAAATTAAACATATGTTTGAATGTATCTATTTTTAGATAATTAAAACCCCGATCCGAAATTTCAAATAGTTTTCTTTGAAAAAAGTCACAAAAATTGCCTTTTTCCGGCTTCTAGGTGTACATCTCCCCTTAAGGCTCGTTAATTGATATTTCCTATCGTTTGATCGTCATATCTTGGCAATTACGTCGTTTACTAAAGAGACAATGGAAGCGCGGAAGAGTCGATAGAAAAAATGCAATAAAAAAATGTTATCTGGAAAACAACTGTTCGAATGCAAAATCACTGCTCTTAACGAACTACACTATTGAATGGCTTTAAGTAGCAAAATATCTTCGAGTTCGATAGCTTTTCTTTTATAGCTTTTTTCCTCATTTCCACGAAAATGTGTTTAGAATGTGCCAAAACGCCGAAAAGTAGCACTTAAGGTATTATTTTCGCGGAGGGCCGTATTTTGTGGGCGCATAAGCAGAGCCCTTTTGTGTAATTAGTGAATTATAGAGGCAAAAAAAAAAGTTACAATAAATTATTACATTGAAAGATAAAGTGGATTAAAAAATTTCGCATAAATTTGGTTATACATTTTTACATGTTCTCTGAGCAGTCGTGGTTACAGAAATTCTTCTGTTAGTCACATATTTCTGAGTTTTATCATTCATATTTTCTTTAAACATTAGGTCACTCGCAGTTTTTATTGTCGGTATGGAATTCTCAGAATTTTTGACATGCCTACAGCATTTTATACAAGACATCAAGAGTTATTTAGTATACAGGGTGTCCTCCTTATCTCTGCCACTCTAAATAACTCGGTAATTATCGACGTCACAAAAAAATGTTTCAGACAAAAGTTGTACGTTGTGAAGGGGGCCATCAATTGCGACCATTGTTTTTATTTCGGTGGAGGCGCTGACGGACAGTGATGTCCGTTCAGTGGGTGTAACGTTGGATGTAACATTCATTGTGGGCCAGCGCCTCAACTGAAAAAAAAATGTCACATTTGATGGCCCCTTTCACATCGTACAACTTTGGCCTGGAACATTTTTTCGTAACTTCGATAATTACCGAGTTATTTCGGGTGGCAGAGATAAGAGGGACACCCTGTATAAGGGTTTAGATAGAAATGTCGCCAGCATGTCATCTTCATAAAGTGCCGTATAAATTAAACGATTTTTGAAGTCGTAATTTTTTGCTAAAAGTACGGTAACTTGGCTTGGAAATTTACCAGTGCATTGGGATCTATTGTTACATCACTGTAGACGAAAATCCATTAAACGTTAAGTATTTGGGTTTGTGAAATGAATATCTTTTTAAAAAGTCTGCTGTTTGCGGACAATTTTGTACATTCAAAAACATTCGTGGTTTGTAAGGTACCCGGCTGAATTCCTGCACATCATATGTGCATATTTGCACATACACAATCTCGTATCATAGGAAACCCCAAATGAATTGATCGAAAATCTTCAGGTTTCTGAGCGCCGTAATTTTCAGTTTTGTGGACACCTGGTTAACATTTTTAACGGAAACAGATTATCATACAAGGTATTTTTGGACTAAATTTAGTGAAAATGGTAAAAAGATTAAAATTTCAGGAGTTGACATTTTGAAAAATACGTAAAGGCATAGAGCACATTGGTGTCGCATTTTGTAAAAATCGGTGAAACATTTTAGATTTTGAGAGTATCGATTTTCAGAAAACCACCACTGTAACCAACTGTTACTGTATCCAAAATTTTAACACTCTGTTTACAGCAATTTACTTACGTACCGTCATTACAATGGATTATAGGTTTCAGCATTTAATTTTACCTTACATAATTAAACAAGAATGAACAAGAGATACTCGACTTACGACTTGGTTCCGGTATACTGTGCATCCGTTTGACTTTTGAGCTTGGCTCTCCACTCTTTCCCGCGGGAACTTCTGAAAGAACAGGCTGGTATTACCGAACAGGGCCAGCGAAATATCATTGCAAATTGCTTAAGACTAACCATTGTCTGGCTTTCAAGACAATTTAGATCAGGGGTGCACGCCTCCTTTCTGCAAAAAAGGAGATGCCCGTGCCTCCACCTCCCCTGGTTTATCTTTATCGATATTAGGTTTAAAAAAACGTGCCCCCTTGTACATCGTGCCCCCCCCCCCCCCCGTGGACATGGGGGGCGCCACTTTGAAAATCAATGATTTAGATGATTGACCATCGGCAAGAGAATTATCCATCTTTCATTCAATGTTGCGGCGCTTCTCCGTCAGGTGCTCTTCTATTTATTTCTTCTTCATTGATGTTATGAGTATTTTGATCGTTGATTTTAGTGGATGTTTGATGGATGCTTAACGAAGCGAGTGGTTTTTTTTTTCACGAGCAAGACACGCAACACCGGCCGGGCCGTCAATAGTTCGAAAGAGAGCGATTTCGCGAATTCAAAGTTTTGGTAATTATGAAGTTTGAGGCCTTTTCGGAAAAACAACGGAAATTTTTTTGCCATGAACTGCTTTAATTGGTCGCGACTAATGATATCTCATTGGTGGAGGCTGACATTTCCCATTAATTCCATAAGTTATGATGTTTTTAAGTTTGCGGAAACGGGGGACAAAATAGTACAATTGCGGAAATTTCAACGCACACACAATTTACACCGATTTTCAGTCTCGTCTTTAAAATCGTGTATTTTGACACACTTTCAACGGCGGCAAGGGGGGGTGGGGGATAACCGCTCCGATAGCCCTTCGGCATTGTATTCGTGAAGGTTTTTTTTACAAATCCCCCCCACTCCCCGTTCCCAATTTAGGCGTTGAAATGTCCGTAAATGCGCCATTATCTCTCTTGTTACCGCAAACTTCAAAACCCCTTTACGTATGGAATTAATGGAAAATGTCAGCTTCCCCCGACGGAATATCACTATAATGGAATAAACATCATGGAGAAAAGAAAAATTTCCCGTCCTTTTTCGGAAAAGTTTTCAAATTGCATAATTACCAAAGTTTTTCTTCACAAGTATTCGTAAGTAATGTGAATAAAAAAAACAGGTGCCAGAGAGGTAGGGACAGTGGTGATGATGACGTAAAGAACAGAGAATGGGCTCACATCATCTGAAGGTAGAACGAGCGCGCGCTCTTGGTTTGTATAGATTTTGTTCAAATTTTAACCAGACATTGTTCATATCAGTATACATGTTTGAGAGAAATTTCAGGACAGTCGGCTATTTAGATTGGGAGATAATGAGTTTTAAAATTGCAACTTTTAACACGGCAGGGTCTGCATTGAAATTAACACAGAGTAATGTTCCGTAAAAAATATTTGTCCCCCATAATAAGAAGACATATGGCAACACCGCATCGTTCCACGGATCCAATAACGGAAGTTTGCGCGCCATTTTAAAAATATTACTGCAGCACAAATTTTTATTTGGAAGTAATTTTTAATCGAATAAAGTTTTTAATTAGTTATGAATTAACCAACACTTTTATTTGTTATCGAAGATAACAAACAATATAAAATATTAATATTTATAACGCAAATATTTTTTCTTATGATACAAATTTTTCCATTAGGAAGACGATAATTTTTTTCTCGAAATATTGAACAATACCGTTCTGCGGTGTTGCCATATGTCTTCTCATTATAGGGGACATATATTTTTTACCGATAATTATTCTATTTTTAGTGAAGGTTTTTAGCGAAACTGAATAGTAAAGGCAATCCAAACTTTTTTCACTCGTTTCCTAACTAGTTTGCTATCTGAACATAATTTTTTTTCAAAATTTATAAACACAATGGAATGGTACGACGAATGATGTGACCTGAAATTCGGTCAATGCAGACCAGTGTTGAAAGCTGCAATTTCAAAACCCATTATCTCCCAATCTAAATAGTCGTCTGTTCTGAAATTTCACTCAAACATGCATAAAAATATGAACAATGTCTGGTTAAAATTTGAACAAAATCTATGGAAACCACGAGCGCGCGCTCGTTCTACCTTAAGAACAGGTAAAAATCCTACTGCCAAGCTTGCTTCTGGACGGATTACATTTCGGGCAAACGAAGAGTCGGTCGTTCAGCTTTTAACAGAGCGGAAAGTATTTCTAAATGCAAAGCCACTCGGTCCACGTGCGTCTTGCCCTCAGAGGTTAGGCTACGGTGAAAATTTAAAAAATTATCCGTCGCTTGTGGCAACTTAAATTGAAGAAGAAGACCCAAAACATGGTGCAGGAATCGCAGATTGAAAGTAAACTTATGATTACAACGATAGAACACGATTGTACACGATTTCTCGGCATCTACTGAACGGATTGACTTGAAATTTAGTACACTTCTTCAGTATAATAGTGGTATAATAGTCTTGACCGATCATTTTCTTCTTAACTTTTTTTTCCATTAGTTATTAACAATGTCATTTTCCCTCGAAAGACCTAAAACAAAATTCCAGAAAAAATTTTGATGATTGAAATACGATACCAAAGAAAGCTCGGTCAAGTCTTTGACAATATTATATATTTTCAGAAAAAAAAACTAATTTTTTTGTTTAGGATCAACGGGGTGGCCAAAACCGAGTACACCATTGAGCCTCTTACGTTTAAAGGTTCTTCACGAGATTGTTTATAACTTCTTTGATAATTGATATTTTTATGAAATTTGGTATACAACTTTGTTTGTAAATATCCAAACGATTCTTCAATCGTCTCACTCATTCCTTCCATTTTTTTTTAATAACCCTGATTTTCGGTTCGTCACAGTAGCCTAACCCGTCAAGGCGAATTGATGGTGGGGTAAAAAAACGTGATAATCGTGCTCACTTCTTAGCTATGCAATATTGGGCTTCCGGTTCGTCGATTTCGTCATCAACCTCGATCGGGTTGGTGTGAAACGAGGGATGGGCGATGTTTCTCACGCGATTTCTGCCTTCGTTCGATTCTTGTTCGTTTCCAAAGTGGCCTCTCCGCGTGTTGCGAACACCGCTGGGTCCCGCGGCGTTCGCGTTGCGACGTCTATATCGATCAGAACGCTGGCCATCCTCGGAATTCCCGTCGGATAGAATTTCCAACTCGCTCAAGATCGTAGACGCGGTGTCGTCGGTTATCTCCTGCGACGCAATCGCCGCCTCAGATGACAATATCGACGAATCATCGGATATATCGTCCGCTTTCTGCGATTCACGAAATGTTGGCAATCTTCTGTGGACTTTTTTCGCCTCTTGTGGTTCTACGATACTCGAATTGCCTTCGCGGTCACCATCGACTTCTTTGTTTTCAGATTTTTTCCGCTTGCACTGTCCCGGCTTTCCGCTGCTCGCATGTCTTCGCTCTCGAGATTTCTCGATTCTGTGCTTCGATTCCGTGTCCATGGGCTCTCCTCCGTTGTCCGAAACACGGACCGGTTCTGGGTGGTTATTGGTAGCCGGTACAAGCTCCAGATCTGGCGTTTCCGTCTCCCGATTCGTCGATTCCGCCTTTTTCTGGGCATTGGAAGTGGTCTCGTTCCTTGCTGGGATCCAATGATCATTTTCGCTCGTCGTAGGCGACACCACAGTTGTATCGTGCGCGAGCATGCGAGCTTCCGGTATTATATTTAGAACCGTGACCTGCCCAGGCATGTCCATGTTTGTCCAGTCATCGTCGAGTTCTTGCTTAACGTTCACCACGCTCTCCACCTTGGACAGACGACTCGGATTTTCGTACCAATTCCTTGACGAGTCACGGCAGTCCTCGCGGTCGCCGTTCAGACGTGAGCCGGCGTCCTCCGTTGTACAGTCTGTAAAAGCAACAACGCGTGAATTTTGACGCAAAGGGAGGGAGCAATCCGCCCGGACTTCAACGGATACGAAGATCGTACGGGTAACCACACCCGAATCCGCGATCCAAGTACTTTTCCTACGAATTCGTATACTTTATTTTATAGGAATTTCATGGAAAAAATGAAATGTATTCATAGAAAAAGTGTAATTCCATAAAAAAGGCCATGGAAAAAACGGACGCGTCTATTTTTAAACCTCCAAGGAAATCAATCGTTTTCGAATCGGAATATTTGATGTCAAAGTGCGCAGCTTATATTAATATTACTTAATATTAAAAGAACATCCTAACATTACGTACCACGTATTACTATTATATACAACACATTAATATTACTATTACGAATTACGATCAACGCGTCGATATATTTTCACGTGAAAATATCAGAGTGATTTGCTTGAGAGCGAACAGCCAATGACGAGCGAAAATAAGCGAAGAACGGCGAAAAGTCGGTACTGATTGGAATACTGTAATGAGACGAAAAAGTATTGAATTTTCAGATGCGAGTATGAAAACTCAACATCCGATCAATTTGCGGTTTTGCACTGCATTTGGATAGAGTACAAAAAGTAAAAAAAATGTTATAACAAATGAAAGGTTATCAGCAGGATCGTTGTGCGTGGGCGCCGAAGCGCTGGCCCTTTTATCAGATTTCGAAAAGGCGTAATTAAGAACTCCTCTTTGAATTAAATGAAACAAAAAGCCAAGTTTTATTTGATTAAATATCCTTTTATAACCAATAACTAACGGAGATTGTTCTATTTTTGGAAAAGTTGCATAAGAGAGCTTTTTAAAAGAGTTCTTAGTTTAAAAAATGACCCTATTTGAGATCCCCGTTGTGTGAAATTTCCCAAAATAAGAATGGCTCCCGTAACTCTTAGATATATTAGTATTTTTATTTAAAAACATGGTTTTTTGTTTCAGATAACTCAAAAAGGAGTAACAAGTCCCACGATTCGAGCCTACATACAAAAGAACCAATAACTCGGCGTCAGCGCACGGGAATGTTTTGTTCAACTTGAAGTCTTATAAGCATTTTATAGTTTTTATAAAAACTGTATCTGGGTATTTAACGTTTCTTTAGGTCGTCATACTATTTCAACATGCTACCACCCTTAAATAAACTGTATCCGATTCATCATCTGTCAACGAACACGTAAGGCTCCTCGATTTTATAAATTTCTTCGTCTAATGTATTAATAAATACCATAGTCTTGTAATGAAATGGCTGAGATATCATTACAAGATATACCCACTTCATCATCCCGACAAAACTTTTAGACTCAGACTATCATTGCCTGATGTGAATGCCAAAGTAGATCGTTGATCTCACTAGAATACTAAAGAATATCGCGTTTACTCGTTAAGCGGCGAAATCATCGAATTTTCATTTACCAAAACTTTAAACGCGTTTTTCTCAAGATAGTATTTTCGAAATTGCCGTAAGCAATAACTCAAAAAAGAATTGATCGCGAGACGATCCCGTTTAAATTTCGCACACATTTTAATAACATTCCTTTTTGCTTGAACCTAAACTAACCTTGAAAAAAGTATTTTTTTGGCGCATAAATAACCAAACGTATGTAAAATTCATACTATTTTGGTCGACGCAGACCCTATAAACGCTAATAAAAGTGTTAAAAAATCACCGTTTTGTATCAGACCAATACAACCGAAGCTAGAGCTTACGCCGTTTTACAACTCACGGCACAGCCTTTTCGTATATAGTCCAGTCGAAATAGGATTTCACCTGGAATTAATTCCGGGCTTCGATTTTCTTTTTTTATACTTGGGGGGGGGGGGGGGGGGGGTGGTTGGTAGTATAAATCTCAATTTTCGGGAAAAAACCCCTGGTGCGTTTGCCGCCATCTTGATTTGAAGAGGATTTTTTTTTGTTTTTCGAATAACTCGCTTATTTTCAACCTTAGAGTGAAAATGATTGTATTCAAAGTTGTGGGAAATGTAATTCTCCACAAGTTTGGTGATTATAGTTTTTACCCTAGGATCGATATTTATAGAGTTAGACTGCTAAAAGGGGTAAAAAACGTTTTTTTAAAACTTATCTCGTTTATTATCAAGTTTATTGTAAAAATGGTAATAAATAATCACATAGGAAATTTTATTTCCTCCAACTTTGGTTATTGGCACTTTTACCCACGGATCAATATTTTCGGACTTATACTTAATTTAGGGGCGAACTTTTTTTTTATGTTCAGTTATTTCGTTTATTATCAAATTTATCGTAAAAATGGTAAGGAGTAATCAGGTAGGAAATTTTATTTTCTTCAACTTTGGTCAGTACCATTTTTACCCTAGGATCAATATTTTCGGACTTATACTTAATGTAGGGGTGAACTTTTTACCCCTATTTGCAGTGTAACTCTATAAATATCGATCCTAGGGTAAAAACTATAATCACCAAACTTGTGGGGAATTACATTTCCCACAACTTTTGATTTGATCATTTTCACTCTAAGGTTAAAATTAAGCGAGTTATTCGAAAAACAAAAAAAATCACTCTTCAAATCAAGATGGCGGCAAACGCACCAGGTGGATTTTCCCGAAAATCGAGATTTACACTACCAACACCCCCCCCCCCCCCCCAAGTATAAAAAAAGAAAATCGAAGCCCGGAATTAATTCCCGGTTAATCGAATTTTAGACCTATCTCGACTGGACTAATAATAGTGTCATAACTCCGCCATTTTCAATTATTTTGTAAAGCAAAAATATGCAGTAGTTAAAATGAATAATAAATAACATCCCGATTTTAAAAATTGTGAAACAAACCGTTTTTTTATTATAAAAATTGACTCATTTTAGCTGCCTAAAGGTATGATTTTTTAAAAATTACACTGCGACTTCTCGTATCGGCACAGCGGTCGGATCGGCTGTTTGTTACATCGTACCGGCAGCTTCCGCTTTTTACGTGCCCACCTTATTCCATTTTCCCCATCTTGCAGCCGCAGCCGACTCTGTATCGCATTCACCATGACGAATCTGCCATGTGTATAGGGAAACTGCGGAAAACGTATACCAATACAGCCGGTCCCCGCTTCGCTTGTCAGTTTCACCGAGAAAACACACACACACACGCGCGCGCACACACACACACACACACACGAACACAGCCCGTGTACAACGGGAACTCCGTCGCGGTCGTATTTATTTTTCTCCGAGACTACGAGGTCGGGATTCGAACCCGCGATCTCCCGACGTTCTGGTTTAGAGACAAGCACGCTAACCACTAGACCAGCGTACCAGTTCAGCTGCCTGAAGGTATTTTGCCCCTTAATAGTCCAGGTGGATCCGCATAAACAGTAAGAGCGATCTGCGTATATACTCGGTCAGCTGTTCAACGCCTAAAGTCACGAACTACCCCCATACTACATTAGGATCGGTTGAAAAGAAAACGTTATCACGCTATTGTAGCACAAGAACAGCCTTGGTTTCTCATCTGCAAATATATCAGCAGCAGCGAAGACCACGAACGAACGTATGCAGTCTTCTGCGCCGCAAGTTTTTGCGCACCTTCGATCTCCGTCGGTCTAAACTTCAGCTCGTATTCCACATTGCACGGACGTTTTTCTCCGTTGTCGTAACACACAGTTGAATCGCCACCTGCTAACGAAGACGCGTACACCTTCAGATCCGAGGCACTCAAGACTTGTTGCGACTCGTCTGTTGATTCGTGCGCGATGGAAGTAGGTTGCTCCATGGACGCGTCCGAATCGGCTAGCGTGTCCATGCTGTAGACGCTTCGCGATCGAACCCTCTCCTCCTGCCGACGCCCGCATTGACATTGCACCGGATATCTGTATACCGTCAAAAGATTAGTACGGGACCGGCTATTGTGCAGTTTGCATGTACAGAGCGGAATTTTGGATCCGATAAATACTTACCGAACATCTTGGCACTTGCCGTGCAAAAAGTGGTGCACATAAAAGTCATCTCGTCCGATTTGTTTGTCCAATCTGTTGACCGAGGAGATTTTATTACGTATTGATTCGACGTCTCGTTATGGTACAAATAGGAGAGTAGGCCATAAACAATTTCGATAAGCTTAACTTTTGGATGAGTTGAAAAAAACACATTCGCTAACAATCATCGCACTTCGCTAATTTTCCCATAAATATTGCTTATTAGAAAGTCGATACATTGATATTGAGGCATGCACAAAAAAATATCCACTTTCATCGACTTATCCTTTCAACCAATATTATTAGATACAAAAAATCCATGCCAAGTTTGAGCTTTTTGAATCAAGTCTAAGTCGTAGAGGTGGATATTTTTTTCACTATTTGATCAAGGCCTTAGACCACAGTAATGGGTATAAAATCATGTGCGAATTTAAAATTTTCACTTCATATGAAAAAGCGATTTACTCATAAAATTAATTACACATATATTTCGTATGAATATCGAGCTGTTAAAAAATATATATATATTTTTTCGATGTACAAAATGGCCGACTACTAATAGTTTCTTTTGT
The DNA here is from genome assembly GCA_964007375.1 of Ophion obscuratus. Lineage (NCBI taxonomy): Eukaryota > Metazoa > Arthropoda > Insecta > Hymenoptera > Ichneumonidae > Ophion > Ophion obscuratus. Next base: position 47,282,379 of record OZ023315.1, read on the forward strand.
TGTCTTTTTTAGGCGCCCATGGCGTGACGTTTAGCATCCACAATTTTTAACCTAGAGCAAAAACAAAAATTCTCGTTAATCTACATTAGAATACCTCGAGAAGTGTGTACGGAATTTACAAAATATTGTTTTATTCAGAAATTGTAGATATTTGAACTTAAGAAATGAATTTTTAGTGAAACATTTCGTTATTTTCGAAATTATTTTTGAAATTATTCGTTATTAACGAATAATTTCATTATTCGTTATACAGAAATTCCGTACGTACTTCTCTGCGAAATGCAATTAGGAACATAACTGTTAAATTTGAAGTCAATCGAGTGAAAATTGTTGAAGTTATTTGTCACGCCAATTGAAAAAAAAACTGTTTCGAGAAGTTTCGAGTAGACGGCCATTTTATACACCGGAAAAAAAAATATATTCTCTAACAGCTTGATATTCATACTAAATAGATGTGTAATTAATTTTATGAGTGAATCACTTTTGCATACGAAAAAAAATTTTTAGTTCGCACATGATTTTATACCCGTTACTGTGGCCTAAGGTCACAGAAAATTCGCTAAAAAGCATAAAAAGGGTCCAAACTTGTATTACTCGACGACTAATTGATACTTTTCAAATTCAGTTGAAAACTAATACCGAAATAACTATTCATATTTGTTTATTCATTTTTAATACTAGTGTTTCCAGATTTAGAAATCTTTTCAAAAAATTCAAGATAATTATTTTAACAGAAAGTGCAATGATTTAAAAAGTGCATTAATTAAAATGTTTAATACAAATGCATGCATTTTTCAAATAGTCATAATTTGTTACCGAATAATTATACCGAAAACAAAAGAATGTATGACTTACAAAAATCGCAGCTTAAAGAATCTTTATATGTATCGCCACACGAACCCAACAAACTTCTTCGGCAAGTACCCCACATAAACTGTGTCATGAACACTGTTTTTTAAAATGATTAGCATTGACTAAAATTATTTACACTGAATTTCGAAAATTGTTTTTCGTAGCATGCCTAACGCTCAAAGTCGTACGAACTGGCTCCCCTGTTCCATGTATGAACCCAAATCTTTACATGATCCCTACGAATGCTGCATCTGCACTTTTTAAACTATCAACTTGTAACTTCTTGCTACCCGGAAATGACGAACATTTGTCCGTCGCTTGACGCACCTCAAATTGAAGAGGAAGGTCCAACATATGGTGTAGGAATCGCAGATTGAAGGTAAACTTATGATTGCAACGATAGAACTGCTAGTGAAACTTTAATCGCGTTTTTAACCCGAAGAACGGATTGACTTGAAATTTGTTACATTTATTCAGTGTAATACTAGTTTAGTCTTGATCGACGTTCCGCTTCTAACCTTTTCTTCATTAGTTATTAACCCTCCGCCGTGACATGGGGTCTGCTGGACCCCGCCCGCGACTTTGAGCCAAAATTACTATAAGTTGTAGATGGCCAAGGGGGGCTGGTCTGCCTTGTAAGGCTGCTTTGGAGTGCCCTTTCTGAGTACCGATTAGGGTAAAATAATCGGGCGGGCGCGGGGGTCATTCGGACCCCACGTAACCTGCACGTATATTTTTTCGTAAAAAGTGGTATTTTTTTCTGCATGGAATCACTCTACGTAATGTAAGTATGAATATGAGTACATGTTTCTATCAAGTTCATATGAAGGACTCTAAAATGCGAATTCTTTGCGACGTCCATCTACGTCACTTAAAACTCATTACTATACAACCTGAAAAAACCATAAAACCGTTTAGAATGTGCGACAAGCACATTCATCCGTGTCGACTGTGGGGGACAAACTTGATTTAGTGACGATTTTTTAATATATTTTTTTTATCTTTCATTTATACTGTATTTACACTATGGTCTCGTAATTTTTCGAGCCGCTGTTGCGAAAAAATTGCTGATTTTTGACGATTATCGTTCTTTGTTTTATTCCGAAGTGGACCCTCTTCAAATGTCCAAATGAATACCTTTTTTGAGACGCCCACTATGAAGCTATTTTTCCCTTTAAACTATCATATCTCAAGAGTATCGGCTTAATTTTTTTAAATTGAATATTGCAAGAGTTTAAGGAAAAATGGTTTTTTTCATGCACTGGTCCCTTCCTGATTTTTTCCGCCATTTTAAATGCCGATTACAATATTATACTGAGAATTCCACATTCTAGAAGGTTTAAACTAACACCCTGAATTTTCATAAGCCATCCAGAACAATATAATCGATGTGGCAATCATTTTAATATGGCTGGAGTCACCGGACCCCATGTGACCACGAAGTTACAAGCCGAGAATCTGACCTTGAAGGGTTAACAATGATGATGTAATTTTTCCACGAAAAATAGGAAAAAACATTCAAAATTTTTTTTTAATAATTCAAACACGATAACAAAAAAAGGCTCAGTGAGGTCTTAGCCAATATTATCTATTTTGGAAAAAAAAACGGCTTTTTTGTTTTGTTCCAGATCAACCGGATGGGCCAAAATCGAGTATACCGTTGAGCCCCTTACATTCCGAGGTCTTTAATTATCAATATTGTTTTATAAAATTTTGTACACAACTTTGTAAATGTACATACAAATAAATGTCCAACTGATTCTTTAATTATCTTACTTATTCCTCCAAAATGTATTTTTTCATTTACCCCCAATTTTTGGGTCCGTCACAGTAACCTAACCCCTTAATTATCGGCTTGGAGAGGAAAAAGTACGTAATCAATCTTTTTCTTCTCTTTAAACTTGAATTGAGAAATAGAGAAATGCAATGAAAAATGCAAAGCAATTTTGTATTGCATTATTTATGCAGAGTCCTTTGAACTGTTGTTGACCATGCATAGTTATTACAGACATATGCTCAACAAAGTTGAAAAAGTGCAGATGCAGCATCGTTGGGGATACAGTCCGAACTCCAAATAAGAAACCCGGCAATAAGAAACTTTGTCCAGTTTCTCACTCGAGCGCTTCCCCCAACTCTGAGTTCGAGAATTTTGTGCGCGGAACCTCTGGTTAAGAAACCAGCCTGGGAGAGATTATTCACGCAAAATAGAGTGAACATTGTAGTGTAAATCGATGTGTGCATGCGTGCGTGATTATGTGTGTGTGCGTGTATGAATGTAACAAAAAATCTACAAGGTTATTAAAAATTTTTTGTATTCATTAAAAAGATACATATGTGTTGACTTCATATAAAATGTACTAGTCTGATCTCTTACGCTTCTTTACAGTTTCGGCCATTTTATGACAGTTAAGAGTAATTCAGATACAGTAGTACACATTAATATTCAATAGTATGTATATTAACGTAATACAAACATTCGTTAAATAAATGTCCATGCGCAATCGAAAACATTTTTGCATAGGCGATGTAAATACTAAGTTGCAACTCGTTCGAACGAGTTTCTTGTTGAAGGGATCGCATGCAGAAAAGAATGAGAGAGACAGACAGAGGTAGTGAGCGTGGAGCACGCGCCTGGTAGAGGTATGCAATATATAAGAAAAATTCTTCCCCTTGGGGGCTTTAGGTTTCTTATTCGAAGGTCAGTATTACATTTACATATACCTGTAATCTTCCGGTCTCACGATCTTTTTTTGTCGTATGCATTCTTTGATGAATGTGACGTCATATATTTTCGCTCGGACCAATGGGCCATTCCTAATGTACGCATCTCTAGAGGTGAATTTGACAGTGATGTTATCGTCATCTGTTACCCCGCCACCTTCGCTCTGAAAAGTAAACAGCCAGCGGCCATTCCAGATTTCAATATGGAAACCAATTGACGGTACAAAAGCAAAAACTTACCTCTATTAGTTCTGTCAGTATGGCACGTTCTGCATCTTCGAGATTGATCAAATGAAAGAGAATAGGCTCACTGTTCTGCTGAAACAGCGGCATCGCACCGACTCTACGTGAGGCATGGAAAATGCAGTTTATTAGTACGATGATACCAGTCCTCACACAACTGAAGTTTTCAAACTGAATTTTGCTTATTGTCTACTGAAAGAATACAGGCGGAATGTCCGGCCAAAATTTTGTGAACTTCCGGAGTTTTGGAATGAATAATTCGCGACGTTATTTCGGTAGGAAAGACAACGGTAATTTTGAATAGGATGGCCTATACACACCGACGTCAATATACACAGATTGAAAACAAACAAACCTAACCTTGCCGCGAACCGTTGGATTCCACGTATCTATACAGATCAAACTTTTTGTTGACTCTTATTGGATAAAAAAAACCATTCACGATGTGATGTTTGCAATGGCGTAACGAAATGGAAATAATGCTCTCGAATTGCCTACTTTTTTTTGCATATTTAGGTTACGTGAATCGTCCAGACGGGTTTGTTTGGGATCGTTGTTGGAAATCTACAGTGTAACCTGCAAAAAAGATTTTGCATAATAATAAAAAAGATATGAAGAAAAAAGAACTTTTGTATTATTCCAACGAACTTCAAGACCATAAAAGTTTATTAAATTCCAACTGAAAATTCTTGCAATGCATGTGACATCCATAAATTTAGCGAACTATTTGCCACGAATCGTGATCGAAGTGGAATTCCCTTGAATAATCAAGCATACTGCCTCTAAAATGTGTTCCGCGAAATTTTAATTGATGAGCCTTCGGCACCGTGATCTTTTCGAATTTTTGTTTGAAACATGTTTACGTACCGGAACCAGCCGAAATCAAGGCGAAGGTTTATCTATTGCGCGCGCGAGAGAGAAACTGCCGGATGGCTGTGTCGGCGAAAGACAGAGATCGAATACAGTACTGGTAGTGCCAGGCAGATGGCGCTCAGAAGTCAACGTTGTGGCGGTCCTGCTAGTTCCACCATCTCACCGCTACGCGGCTACATCGTTCCAGCGTTTCTCACAAGCGGTCGCAGGGGCATGCGTTCCTATATATAAACCGTCTTTCCCCTAGATCCTAACACCCAACGCGTCTAGGGCAGGGTACAGTGACACAGCCCTACTGATGAGTCTGTCACTGTACCCGAGACGAAACGCAAAACATTCTTTTCCCTGCCTCCTCCTATCTTACCGACCTTACAGAACCTGGACAAGCAGCGGACAACTACAGGAGTAGAGAGCCACCGACCGAATCTCTACAACGTTTTAGCTAATATCTTCGCCGCGGCGCTGCGTTCGTCGGTGCCTCAGGAAGTGACGATGTATGTACATATCTGCATGCAATTAACTTTTATAAGCTATGTGAAAGGCTGAATGAGAAAAGCATGGAGCCTAGATACCAGGAGGTTCAGCGAGGCCTTTCAACTCGTCCCCAAAACGAGAACAAGAAATGATGGCGCTGGGGTGCTCCGCAACCTATATGTATATAGATATACGCTAAACATGGGTGTGATCTCAGACAGATCACAGATGATGTACCTAACCCTCATTAGTTTAAGGGATAACACCACTCTAGGATTTTGGAAAGACGTTTTCTTTCCTAAAAATACTTTGGTGTCATAAAAACAATACGGAATTGGTCATGTAGCAATTTTTTTTATTTAAATGTTCAATTATCGCTTTGGCCGCAGCGCCTTGGAGCGCGCGCTGAGTTGCTCGTACAACTTTAAACGCGTTTTTCTCGAAACCACTTTTTTCGATCTCGGAAGACGGATTACTCGACCACCTTTGCATGCATCGATTTCGAGGTTGAAATTTTGACAGCAGCTTCACAATTATATTCTTTATGGGAGTACGTATCCGTTTTTTGATTACATGTAAACTTCTTTTTATAAACAATTTACTGTTTTTTTGGCAAAAAATCGATTTATTTCCTTCAAAGTGCGCTATTTAAAAAAAAAATAAAAGCAAATTTCTAGGTAGTCTCATAGCTAATAATATATAATATTATTTTTTTGGTTTTTGTTTCAGGTCTTATATTTTACGATAAAACCGTTCTCCCGTGAAGCTTATATGTAAAAAAAACACGTTTTTCTAGATGGACTATATTGCCGCCATTTTGAGTTTGAGTTTGAGATCTTTTCTCGCTTTTGCGTTTTTTTTTTCCGAACCGTCATGAGGAAATTATGAATCGGCGGATATTTCGACGTTTGATGTCACGATCGGTCTGTCGTGAGGTTAGAAACTCATCCGATCACTTTCACCTCGTTGACCAATATTTTACTATATATGTCGGTCGCGCTGCACCCCAGCGCCATCACTTCGGGACATTTTCGGGGACGCTTTTTTCAGCGCCTTTGCATTGCCGCTGAACCTCCTGGTATCTAGGCTCCATGGAGAAAAGGTCAAGGGAATCTACAAAAACCCAGTAAAGTCATAGATTGTAACTATGCATTCGTCTGTTTATCACAGGAAAGAATAGAATAAAATATGTATCGAGCTCTATAATACAGCAGAACTCTCGTAATTTGAATTACGTTCAAAAGTCCCGTGACCGTGCAAGTACCAAGAGCTTATTTACTGGTCGCAAAATTTGTGACCAGTAAATAAGAATGGTAATAACACGGTCCTACATACAAGCTAGAAGTTTGTAGGGTGGGAAGAGACTCGGAAGAGGCGAAGTGATAGTTCTCGCTTCTGCCACCCAAAGCGCTGCTACGTAGGGGTGAGCCAATCAAATGCAGGTTTGAACGGCTGTGCAACGGAGCAGATTTAGTGCAATAGTTAATATTTATAACCCTCAATCCGTGAACCTGGGTCGTTTTCGTCCTGCTCAAAATCATTTTCTTCGCAGGTTGCTTAATATTTAATGAAGAAAAAATTAAAAATAAGAAAGAAAAAACCATATTTTTCTTCGAAAAGTACGGCCCAAAGATTGATCATGAATTTTTTTAGATTTTTTTCATTTTCAATTGTTGGATTGGCAGTGCAAAAACGAAAACGACGCAGGTTCACGGAATTAAGGTGCCTCAAATACCTTCACGGATTGAAGGTCAAGAGTGATGTGAAAATGATTCGTTCTTTCACTACTAGTTCCATATTAAGAATGGCAATTATTATTCAGTATACAGCATTTCTCGTATGTTCGATCTGCTGTTATTTTTAATTTAGTCTTTGGCCATTCGAGTAAATGGGATATGGGGTAGATGAAGGATGAACAAATTTACATGGCCCATATTATATCCTTTTTATTATAATTAATCGCTTTTTGCTCTGTACATTGCATTCCTTGGTTTTTCCCAAAACTTTTACTTTAATTTTTGCTTTTTTTCAATAAAAATGGTAATAAGGACCTGGAAATAAATCAAATGGACGAGAAATTAAAGAAAAGATATAAACGTATTGCTTTGGTGTAAAAGCAACCGTTTTTATTGTTTTATGAGTTTAATGAGTTTATTTTTTACAACGCATTGTTTGTTGTGAACTTTAAATAGTAAACAGTGTCTAGTATCTTTCTTAAAAATTTTCCAACAGTTCGGTACGATGCATGCTTCAGGCGTTTTCCGAATTCAATAGACCGTTTGCTTTCTTTCGACACTGCTACGGAATACGTAATACGATTCAGAGTCTTTGACGCTATCTATTACTGTATATCTGTATCTACAGAACTAAGTTTTTGCCTCACTGAAGGTGACAACGCCAGACTCTCGGATCTGTATGTAAGACCGTGAACGCAACCGAACACCTCAGAATAACTATATTAGAGAACCCTCTTCGACTGCTGAACAAGTAGAACGAGAATCCCTTCACCCTCTCCCACTGCTGACTCTTGCACATACTTTAATTTCTGTTATTCTTTGAATATTGGTCATTATATACAACGGATCATAGTTAAAGAATAACAGAGATGAGAGTATGTTCAAGAATTACCCCATCTGTTTTCTTTGATCTTCGCATTTTCATGTAAAATGGTAGCATGCCGTCTATCGTTAAATTGCAAACATATACAGTACTACCTCTCTAAGAGAGCCCTCGCTAAGAGAGAATTTCCCCGCCGTTCCGCTTGAGCGCATTTTATGGCTTCCCCCACCTAGCTCGAGCTGTCCAGTGTACCCGGGCCTCTCGAGTTTGTCGCGGACAACTCGATAAGAGATCGCGAGCGATTTCAGAAAATCGCACGTCGCACGATTGTCAAATGGATAATATTCCTTTGTATAATAATATATACGTTTAAGCCGTAAAGTCGGAGAAAAAAACATGTACCATAATTAAATTTCAATGAGATATACTTACGCATGAAACAACGAAACGCCAGTACACTTTCCGCAACTCGTTTACAGTTTTCTCAACACTTTCGTTCGCGCTCTCTTATCGAGTTCGAGTGGAGAAACACATACACGCTACCACATGCGCGATTTTCGAGCGCGCTAACCTAGCGGTGGGGGAAGGCTTCGGCGACGAATTTCTCGAGAATTTCTTCCCCTAACCGCCCTAGACCGCTCTCTTAGAGAGGTAGTACTGTAAATGCAGTTTAAGAAGGTTGGAGCGGCCCAGTTGAGTCAAATGACGGCTTATGAATTTTTTTCAATGAACCTTAAAAATAGGCATTTTTATATTTTTATTCCGTGAATAACAAAAACTTTTGTGTTACTACCAACTTGAAAACGTATAATATTATCGATGATTATTACGAAAAAACGTCGACAGCGAATGTCTATACAACATAGAATAAAATGTTGACTCATTTATAATTATGCCTGTTTATATTTATGTCGCGATATTATTTATAATTACCATCAATTAAGATTAAGTGTTCCCGAAATACGGCAACTTTGCGTATATTGAGGTGGGCAGCAATGCTCTTCATTCGTCAGCCAAGATTCGTAATCTTTCATCAAACCTTGATGGTTCAATATTTAGGATACAGGGTGCGGTAGCAAAACTTCCTTTTTTCAAAACTTAATAAAACCCATTGTATATATCAGAACATTTTTATTTGTTTTTTATAATGTAGGCGCATGCCTAAAGTTTTGTTTTACACAGTTTTGAAGATCAAATCAGATAGGTGACGTCCCCCATTCTTCATACACTGAGCAAACCGATTTCTGCCGTTTGTCATGACTCTTGCCAGCATAGCAGGTGTTATGTTGGCGATTTCTTCCCGGATGTTGGTCTTCAGCTCTTGTAGGGTCCTTGGACGGTTCACATAAGCACGGGATTTCAAAAAGCCCCATAGAAGAAAAACACACGGGGCCAAATCGGGAGAGCGGGCCGGCCGCTCCAAATCGCCCCTAATTGAGATGAGGCGCTCCGGGAAATGCTCCCTCAAAACAGCCATCGATGCTCTTTTGTAAGGATGGAAATGAAAATCATCGTGAAGAATTCTCCTTACAGAACGATCGGAAAGTCCAAGGGCAGACGCATGTTTATGCGCAGTACGCCATGATGATCACAACATTGAAGCTCTCACTGCCTCAATGTTATCAGGTGATCTAATTGGCCGAGGGGCTCCAGTGCTTCGTCTTGTCGCACTTGCAGTTTGTCTGAACGTAGTGACCCACGTAAAAATTGATTTCCGGTCCGGGACAGGGGCCAACGGGGCTAAATTAAGGCGATTTCGAAAGGCACGCTGGGTTGCGATCACAGAACATCCATTCGAAAAGTAGGCCTCAACGGCAACAGCACGCTCCTCACTATTCCAAAGCATGGTGGTGATTGACCTGTGTCGGGATAAAACTTTAGAGTCCCCTCTTTCAAACGAGCGCTCTGTTACGAAATCAACCGAGGGAATGGCGCGCATTTTAAAGAAGGAAGTTATGTTGCCGCATTCTTTATATCGTTTCCGATGGACAAAATGTTTACAAAGGTTCAGTTTTCGTTAATCCATTGTTAGAAATGGTTGATCTTGGTGCTAAATAGTCAAGGAATTACATCATCTGTAGCGTGAACGTCTTGCCTAACTAATCGCACGGAAAGTTACATACTTTAAGGGGGTATCCCTCTCTAGAAACTTTAAAAAATCGTTTTCTTTGCGTGTTGTTATAGTGTGAACTTTCAAGAATATTTTAAGACCAACCGGACCCTGCACCGAGAAAAAAAAACTAAGTGAATCAAAAAAATATATTGGTTGACTCAAATAAATGTCTGATCGCGGAGTGCCACCGATATATCAGATTGTTACAATACTATAAAATATTGGAAAACGTGATTGATTCAAATAACATATTGTTTTATTTGAAAATCTCTTCTGTTCTCTGAACATTATCCTTCAAATAAAATTATATTATATTGAAATCATTCTATATACAATCCGTAGATGTATGGATAAAATAATTAAGTGGTTGCTACAATATTTTTCATTTCGTACAAAAATATAATCAATAGAATGAATTATTTCTTGACTACATCGAAACGAATATACCATGAGACGTAAGTTTTTCAATTTGTTTTAAATCTTAAATAAAAAGTGAGCATTAGAATGATCATCCACGATAATAGTGGAGAGAATATCAGATATCCAATGGAATATCGGTGGAGAGAATATCAGATATTCAACTGATAAGAACAGACACTACACTTTGATCTTAGCCACGGACCAAGAAGCGATACTCTTTAGAGTTTCTCCGGCGTTTAAGGAGTTTCGGTACAAAAGCCAAAATGTTAAGAAATTGATCGAATTTGGTGATAATGTTCTTCAACATTAAGTGTGAAAACACAATTTTTTTCAAAATTTTCTTTCACTTAGTTATCGAGTAATTAAGCATTAAAGCAGATTCCTTATGCCCGCAATGTATACCTATATATATAGAAACGCTATGCTTATACGTGTGAACTTTAGTATTAACTTACTCGATAACTGTGCAGAAGAAAAATCTGAAAAAATTTGCATTGTCAAATTTTGCACTAAAGAATATGTTCACCAAATTTTATAAAATTCTGAACTTCTTGAAATTTTTAATGTTTTTAACATGGTTTAGCATGGCAACATTGTATCACCGGTATCGGAACTCCTTAAGTAGATTTTCGGTTCACGTTACGCTGACGAGAAACGAGCGCGCGTGCGGCTTCTAGCGGTTACTCCGAGCACTACGGGTTTCCTCACACCTATAATTTCGGTGGCGCTCGGCCATGGTTTGGTTGAATTTTTTCAACCAAATGCGCAAGAAACAAATTTTGTTTTCGCATAATTTCTTAACCAATTCAGACATTTGCTTAACATTTTTCAATCAAAATAAAATATTAATATTTTAACGAATAATGTACTTGAAAATCAATATCGGATATGGTGAAAAAATAACATATTTACTCTATAGAAATTTTATCTGAATCAAACGAGCGAAATTCAATTTATCTTGTGTACTCAAATCAACAATATTCATGTTATGAATTGATACGCATTTTTTGTTCATTGCAGAAAATGCATTAAAAACTATACAATTCGTTTGCCATCATTTTTTACATAGTTTCAATAATATATTGTTCTTGACTAACAATATATCTTTTGAATGAAAAAAACTTTCAATTTTATGATGTTATTAAAGTCAATAGCGTTTTGTTTGGACTAATAAATCCGATTATTTACACCAACAATTTTACAATTGAATTAACGAAATTTCATTCAATAACACCAATGATATTGGATCAATGATTTTTTTCTCAGTGTGTAATTCTAAAAATTGACGAAGTTACATCCACTTTAGTGGAACGGTGTGTGTTGGATTTACCGCGATTCATCGAGTTTGAACGCGAGTATCTCAAACCTTCAAAACTTGACACGGCGGGATTGATATCTTGAGTAACGTTCACACTATTGACTCGAATTTGCACAGTTAGTAGGTCTGTGCGGGTACTCGATGTTCGGGTCGAGTCGGGTACCCGACGGGTGACGTTTTTGCATTACTTGCCACTACCAGGTGCCCGAATTTGGTCATCGGGTACTCGTAAACGTCGGGTACTCTTGAACTTCGGGTATTCGTAAAGTTCGAATATTCGTAAACGACTCGGAGATCCGAATCTATTATTTATATTTATTATTTATCTAGGTCTATCGATCGAATAATGGGAGAAAACGAAAACTCGAAGAAGGCGATAAAACGAATAAATGATAATACTGTAAAAATCTTGTTTCGTCTCACTTTTCTATTCTGTGTGTGTGCATACGTGTGTGTGTGTGTGTGTCTGTTAGGGCGGAGTGAAAAAGGTCAATTTCAGCGAATCGTATCGTAAGAGCGCGAGAAAGTTGCGTTTTGGCATCACTAAGAAGAGTGCGAAAGGAAAAATGTACAATAAATATCTTCTGTTCCGGCAAACACCTTAAAGTTTTGAATTTTTAAACGTGGGTTTCAAATGGAGAAAAAACCCAAAAAGACCAAAATTCAACGCCCTGCGTTTATTCGAAGCGAGGAGAATGTAGCTTCCATTTGACGTTTTAAAATTGAAAATATCTTGATTATTTTCAGAGATATAAGCGTTTGAAGAACAAGTTTTTTTTTCTCGGAAAAAAAATAAAAAATGACAAACAATTTTAATTCAGGTGAAAGAATCGCCGAAATTACCAGTTAGCACTAGAAAGCATTAATGGAAATCGACGAAGATTCTTGCTTTTATTATTCACTTTTTCGACCTTCAAATATCTCGATATTTCCGGAAATGCGAATGTCTTAAAAGAAGTTTGCCGGAAAAAATTGTAAATATACACTTCACAAAAATACTAAAATTATTACATCAATTATTTGTATTTTTTCTGATCTTCAACCTATCGGCGAAGGGAGAACATAAAGCTGGAGTCTATTTCGTCCGTTTTAGGACGTTTTGGTGGCGCTGTGTACTGTGAAACGAAATTTGAAATTTTGTACCGGCAACACGGCTTATCGAAGACCCGATGTGAGACGAGTATGCGAAAAACTCGGGTATTCGATAAAGTTCGAGTATACTCGTTCAATCACGGGTAACCGAAAAATTCGGGTTCTCGATCCGAACCATAGTCTAATTATCAGACCCGACTCGACCAATTCTGCTACCCGCACACCCCTAAAAGTTAGCAGTGGTCATTTTCGATTCACAATCGCATTTTTTTTTGGATGAACCATTTGTTAATAACAATGACTTCAGCATGCTGTTTTTGAAGACAAAAAAGAGGTTTTCTTTGGAGCTGTCATTTTTCGTTTTTTTTTTTAGAAAAGTCGATCGTAAACCCAAAGCCAGTTGGATATATTTGAAGAAAACAATTTTTGTGTGCGTTTCGGATTACATTTGAACCTGGTAGAGATCCAACCGTTTTGGGCCTCGCCGCTGGAGGACTGCAACGCCAACTGCAGCACCACGAACACTTTGATAAAATTTCTTCCAAAAAAATTACATTGTAATCACAAACATGTGTTCAACATGCTGGGAATAAATAAATGTATTCCAACCAATGTGTGACTAAGAAAAAAATCCATCGTTTTGGCCCTTCAAATTGGGCTTCCAGAGAGGGATACACGGTTAAACTATTTGCAATTGGAAACAATTCGCAAAGACTCAGTATAATCTAGACAATAACATATATTGAAAAAAAAAAAAAAAATTTGGATCGTGGCTAACGCTCCAACCGCTGTAATGACAAGCGGGTAACCATTCGATAGTAAGCTAAATATCGATGTCAACCGTATCGAAAAATTGTGAATAAAAATTCTGTCAATGGCAATTTTGACATTTTTGTACTTTGTTGGGATAAGAAAAAAGAGTACCACATTAACTCATTCACATCACTTTAATTTTGTATATTGTTTACAATACATACGCAAAAGCCCGGAATCCCATCGATTCGTCGAGGTTTAGTCTGGAAAATGAATGACCACCAATTCACAAAAACTCGTAAGCCCTCGATTTTTTCGTCTGATTCCAAGAATCAATGCACAACATCGATGACTAAAACTTTGCGGCAGCTATCTATCTGCTTTATGCATGTATTCGCCATTTCTTTTGATCCTTTGATATCCATTTGTAAATATTTATTGTGGAATAGTCCGGCTTTGTTTGCCGCAATATTCGTACTTAGTAACAAATTGAACAGCTTGTTTAACGTCGGAATCAAAGCCAGCTTGGAGGGCAGAAAACTAATACGCAAGCGAACTATATGTGATTTTATCATTGTATCCATGTTTTTGACTATAGCATTGCACGATCGGTGTGAATCTCGCACGATTGCCGCGATATGCTTCCAACTATTACAATCAATCATTTTATTAATCAATCAATAACTACTGCTACGATAACCAACTAGACGACTATTTCGTTTTTCTAGTACAGCAGTAGTGCGTCTGTCTTTTTTCACTTCTTCTGTCTCTCTTTCTCTTGTTCTATGTTCACGTTTCGATTCGATACGAGTCGATGGCGACGAGCGTGTCTGAATACAACTTTTGTACCTTGATTATAGTATAGGTATGTACGTACATTCTTTTGTCGCTACGCTGTTTTTGAGATCGAGGAAATTTAAATTTGGTTCCGTTTTTCTTAGCACGCGAGGCCTTTTCGTTACGTTAGAATTCGCCTGCATCTCTTCCAACAAGAAATTACTCGACTAATATGCAATTAAGTATGCGTTTCATAATTGACGAATCAAAGTGAACGAAACGTAACATTTCACATGCCTATCGTCAGTTTTCTTTACCCAGCAGACCCCCCTGTTAGTCATTTCGGCCGCCTAATCGAAGCGTGACGAGCAAACGATTCATATTTCACACATGTAAAATAATAGTCATAAACGTTTGGTTTACAGGGCGGCAGAAACAAATGTCGCAATAAAACGATCAAGTGCAAAAAAAGCGGCGCGGGAAAACAAGTGGATTACAGCGATCCGTTACAAATACACTCTAATTAATTACACTATTGTTTTTAATCTAAAAATACGGGAGATCGAAGAAACAAACGAAAGAAGGGAAGGGAGAGATTTCACAAACTTAAGTCGTAGTCTTTTGCTCTTAATAAATATGTCGCACAGTAAAAAAAGGGAGACAAAAACGCAGAGCTAAACATCACGGGAATGCACAGGAAGATCTAAATGATCGATTTTTCACGCTTGTTCTTCAACGCGCGTGTGAAAAGTATAATGGAACGGACTGGTCAATTAAAAACAAACTCATGCAGATCTTCCATGATTATCCAAAAACAAATGAGGGTCTCTTGTAAAATTTTCTTTGTTTTTTTTTTCAATCCTCAAAGCTGTCCGGAAATGATTGAATTGCAAGAGTTTTCGAGGATAGTGGAGAACTTGGATTGTGGAATGGACAGTTTGCCTCACGTCGCGTAAATAAATAAAAAAATTGTTGATCTATCCTTTCCCTATAGGACCATTCAATTGGAGAAGTATCCGAAGAGCGATTTTCTCCTCGATCCAAAATCCTTCGTAGTCAGTTCAATTGACAACGGGAATTAATTTATACAACATCGCACATATTCGGATAGTATTCTCAACGAGGTAAAACACAGTTTCTTCGTCGCTCAATGCTCAATTATTCTCTCGTCAAATCAATCAATCGGGTCATTGTATTTTGAAGGGCAATGTTCTTCCTAATCCAAAATCTTCGTGAAGACGGATCAATTGACAATGGGGATGATACACATCCGTCGAGTCGTCACGCAGAACTGCAAACACAGTTTTTCAGCTTTTCATGCAAAATTTTCTTTCTCTCGTTATAATTGTTTTTTACCGCAAAGACACGAGGACGACTAGAGCACCCGTTGGATCCTCGGTGCTTGAGGGGTAGAAATAAAAATATCCATCGACGATTAAGTGAGAGAAGGAAGAACGAAGGAAGATAAGAAGTGGATTTTACACTCGCACGCTTCGCCGTACAATAGGGGGCGAAAAAAAGATTTACCATAGTATCGTTAATCACTAATCAATCACGTTACTGGAGTCAAATATCGCCATATCGTCCATTCAACACACGCCACTGTCACGCCAATAAAAACAAAATCATCGATTCAACGTTGATAAACGTAGGACTGTTTTTCCATTGGTTTTTTCTCTTCAAATTATTCGTGAACGAAGGTCAGACGTTGCTATCGGGTTTGTCGGTGAGTCCCATTGGCAGAGCGTTGTCCACTAGATTCGATTTCATGCCCGACTTGGCATCGACCATCGAGGATTCCGTCGCTGCTGCATTTTTCATCTCGTCCAACGGTGCCCTAAAGATTACAATATATTAATATATATATTTTTTTCAATCCCGTCAACCTGGTTGTCGATTCATTTGTTGATACTAATGCTGATGGGGATATGCATTTTTACGGGAGTAACCATTCTTATTTAAAGCCCGCGGTCGATTACGTACGGCCAACAATTACAAGGCGCCCTATCCCCAACTATGAGTGCGCGAGAACAGGTCCAAAGTTTTCTCTTAAGAGTCTCACTAGGCTTAAGCATTACGAAACAGCGATTTTTCGACACATCGAAGTATGTAGAATAGAAGAGACGTTTGAAAAAAAATTAGATATCATTCGAAAAATTAAGATATCCATTTCGACTTGAAGAGCGGACCCAGCAGATATAAATGAGGTTCCCGGAAATTCGAAGCTGTCTATATAGTCCAGATATAACTGATTTAAGGGGTCAGGCTACTGTGAAGATTAGAAAAAAAAAACGTTCCTCGCTTGAAGCAACTCAAATTGAAGAGGAAGCTCCAACATATGGTGCAGGAATCGCAAATTGATGGTAAACGTATGATTACAACAATAGAACTGGGAGTAAAACTTTAAACGGGTTGTTCTCGAAACTATATTTTTTAAAAACGTGTACACGATTTCTCGACATCTAATGAACGGATTGACTCGAAGTTTGGTACACTTATTATGTGCAATAGTCGTTTTTCTTCATAACATTTTTTAAATTAGTTCTTAACAATAATAATATCATTTTTCCTCAACAAAATCGAAAAAAAAAATGCAAAATGTTCTTTCTTGACCGACGTTTTTCTTCTTAAAGGATAACACCACTTTATGATTTTGGGAAAATCTTTTTTTTTGCTCAAAAAATACTTTGGAGTCATAAAAAAAGATGCAATTGGTCCTGCAGTGTTTTTTTTAAGGTTCTATTATCGATTTCGCCGCAGCGCCTCGGACTTCTTTCAAAAGAAATCATGTTCCTTTTTCATACTCCCAAAATAAATTGTCAAAGGTAGGCCTTATTTTCTGCCGCTAGGGTGGTGTCATGCCTTAATTTTTGTTGCATTAGTTATTCACCATAATGATGTCATTTCTCCTCGAAAAATCGCAAAAATGCACTTTTTTTCTTGATGATTGATACTTTATGAAAACAAAAAAACTCGGTCATGTCATAGTCAATATTTTATATTTAAGAATAAACTTGTTTTTTTTTCAGATCATCCGGGTGGCCAAAATTAAGTACACCGTTGAGTGTACTTGAACCTCTCATATTTAACGATCCTTCACGAGATTGTTTATAACTTCTTTAATTAGTAATATGTTTTATGAAATTTGGTACACTTCTTTGTTAATGTACATACAAATAAATATCCAGACGATTTTACAATGATCTTACTTCTACCTTCAAAATAAGTTTGTTCAAATAACTCTGATTTTCGGATCATCACGGTAGCACCTGAACCCTTGAGGTGAGATCTGAATTTATTTTCTTATGCATCTAAAAAACTTGTGTTCCAACCTTAAACGTGTTGACGTTTATTGCAAATATTCGAAATTAGTGTTTCTTCAGCATGAATTTCCATGGTGATCATACCTTTGCTATTGTTTTCTCATAAAAAAATCAGTTAAATTTTATCGAACAATTCCAAGTTAATAGCGAATATTTTTTAATTTATCTAATTTGTGCAGATTTCGGCTAATTTCTAATTATGAACGACTTTGTTTTTTGTTCTATCTCGATTTGTCGTCGGGACATCTGTATCGAAATCGAAATGGTATTTAGGTTATTGCAATAAAAATCAAATTGCCAAGGCAAAATATCAATAAACCAATACTGAAACCACCAAAACTATTCATTTTGTAGTTTGCTGGTGAAAAATGTCTCAATTATGGTCAAGTTTAGGAAAAAGAAAGTAGAAGCTTTCCGCACTGTACAAACAAGAACAGAGTGAATTTCGTAATTTGTTCGAAATCTAGTCTAGGAGAAAACTTTGTCGCCGGATTTTAATGACCGAACGTGTGATGCTGTAAGCATGCTTTCTCACTAGGAGTGTGCAAAATCATGTAAATATCGAGGTACGGTAGTACTAGGTGTGCAAACGTAATTCCTCTTTTTCGCCTGTGGGAAAATGTGTTGGTTCCTGAAATTCGTGCAAGCATGCTCTCTTGTGCCAATTCCTGAAATACATGCAAGGATTTTCTCTCCGTATCTACATTATATCAACAACTCAAATACGTCAGTTACTCGACAGCCTAAAAACCATTCAGTTTTTCTGTAGTGTATCCGAGCAAATTTATGTTCATTAAACGCCAGTTTTTTTGCAAATATTTGAAAAAGCGGTTCTTGCGAAAAAATGGACGGAAATTTCTCTTTCCTAGTCCAATCACCCAAAAAACTATTTCAATATGCCTAATATGAAAGGTCCCAAGTGGGGCAATCTGTGGGTTCCTTTGCTTTTGTTTGAAAGAAAACCCTCCGTTCTAAAAAATATTTTTTACAAATTTCGATGTTCAAGAAAGTTTTTTTTTAAATGTCGCGTTAAAAAATTTTTTTTTATGTTGCGTTCAAAAACGTTTTTTTTATGTCACGTTCCAAAAAATGTTTTTTCAAAAATGTCGCGTTAAAAATATATTTTTTTTTAAATGTTGCGTGCAAAAATGTTTCATGAAAAATGTCGCGTTCAAAAATGTTTCTTGGAAAATGTCGCGTTCAAAAATGTTTTTTGAAAAATGTCGCTTTCCAAAAAAAAATTCTTTTGTTTCACTTTCCAAACAAATTTTGTCAAAAATTTGGCTTGCCAAAAATGTTGTTTGAAAGATTTCGTCATTTCCCAAAAATGTTGCTTGCCAAAAATGATTTTTGCAAAATTTCTCTTCCCAAACATGATTCTGCAAAAATGTCTCATTGCACGAATGTTTTCTTTTTTATAAATATCTCTTTGTAGAAATGTTTTTTCCAAAAATTTATCTAAAGTTCAATGACTTAAAAATCCTTTTGTAATATAAAGGGGGACGATAAATTTGTTCGCCTTCGTTTCGGCTAACCAAATCCAGCGAAAAAGAAATTACTGTCTATTTTTCGGATACAGCAGCTTTTCTAAATATGTACAGAAGGAAAAAAACGACCACCATTTTTTGTAGTCTTGATACTCAGAACGTAAGCGATCATTCTTTTAAAACATATATAAATTTATGAAAAAAGAGTATTCGTTTTTAAATTTACTTCGCCGTAGCACCTTTTTCGATGATTATCGATTACGTGCTAAAATCCCCGTTCGTCGACAAAATCTACTTGTTCGTGATACAATCGTATACGCTAATACATCGAAAATACGATACGAATGAGTAAGCAAGCACTGATTATCTTTTCTTTGCCTTGTTAGTGTGGCGTGCGGTGGCGACGTTAATTATTTTTGTATTCTTTTATCCCCGAATTTATGTCGGTCGCCATACGTCAGGATCCTCCATTAGGGTCGTATGGTGGTCAGTGCTAGGGGCAGTTGGCTGCGGCTGGCTAGGTGAAGCAACTTCCGAAGGCGATGCCAGTCCAGTCGGTTCTGGCTTTGCGCCTCTGTGTTTTTCGTGTTTTTTTTTTTAATGCGGCAGTTTTGGACAAAAATTAGTGGTCAAATAGAAAGAAAAAAGATGATCTCAGTGAGTGGCGGTACTCGATCAAGGTACAACCGAAAGATAAACGCATAAAGGATGGTACAAATTCTTTTTCGCGACAGTACTCCGTGGCTGTAAAACCAAATGTATTGGTGCAAATACGTCTAATCAACGTGACCGCGCACCTGAGGAACACGAGTATATATTCTTCAATCTCGCGTCAACATTTAAATTCGTAACATCCCTCAGATCGAAAAATTCTCGACCATGTCAAAATTAGACACCTTAAGGTAAAAGTGAAAATGCCCCGAGTGCGAAGAGTGAAGAAAAACCCATAAACCGAAGCACAACTCACAGTCGTATGTAAAACGTAGTTATTCCATTAAAATGATAAAAAAAAGGAGATTAAGATTGTTAGAGACAAATCGCTTACTTTTTGCCGAGGGACATCAGGCCGTAAATAACTCCGGTGCCGAAAATCATGCCGCTGCCAAAGATACTGCTCATTCCAGGACACAGAATTATAGCAGGCAGAGCGAGGCTGTGGGAAAAAATGAAGAACCATTGAGAGGGTGCCATCATTTTCCAGTAAGAATACTGGATTTCCCGTCCGTTTAAAAGTACACTGCATCAATTTCCCGACACGGACTATCGCTCGACACGATTGAAGTAACATCGTGCTTTATGCTCACGGATAAACGGACTAATTCTCGCCACACGTGTACCAGGTAACTTAGACGTAATGCAATATCTCATTATCAGCGATACTGTGATGGAAAGTAAAAGTAATTTAGCCCTGAGTCTTTGAGGCCAGGGATTTTTATTTTGTTTGCAACTTAAAAACAAGTAAGGCTCGATTGTAGTGAAATCGAAGCGTGGGTCTCTGCTTAAGGTGGGATATACATTTAGACAGGATAAAATAAGCAATGTTGAGGGATTTTTCAAACTAAGAAATAGTTATTCTGCCATTATCAAACTTTAGGTATACTCTAATAGTATATTTAAGTATACAAAACAATTTTTTAAATTAATTCATCATCAAAATGGCGGAGCTGTGGTAGAGTGTTAAAATAAGGTCGCCGCGGGAGTTGCGCGTCGGCGTGCAGTCTAGCTTCCCATAGACTTTGATGTGCAAAAAACTTCAAACATGTTTTCAGTTAGAACATGTATAGTTTCTATGTGACGGTAATTACAATGAAGAAAATACAAATTTAAGAAAATGGTACGCATTCACAAAACAAATCAACATTTCACGTAACATTTCTGTAAAATGTGGATTAAAAAACTAGTTTTTTCCCACTTTTTCAATAACAATTCCCGTCAAGTAGAAGGTACCAATATTATCAATATTTCTACCAAGTTTTAACTCAATCGGCTTAATAGTTTTTGAATAATCCTGCACCCCAATTTCGATAATGCAGTTTTGAGAAAAACGCGTTTGAAGTTCACGCCCGCTCCGAATCCGAGCGGTGAGGCACAGCGTTGATGAGCTGTAACATTTGATGTCTTTCGAATTTCGCTTTGAAACTTTGGGAAAATATTCTACATATATTGTTCTATCGTTTGAGAATTTAAAAAAAATCGATTTTTTGATCGTCGTAAATGTATATGCCGCCTTAACAAAGAAGTGGACAGTGCAATACGAAAAAAAACCTCAAAACTTATAGCGTCTATAACAAGTCGCAATAACTATTCAGAAAATTCTGCGTGAAATGCAGTTTGGACAAATGCAGAATTTTGGGGAACGAATCTATCTATTTCTCGATGGGGAAACTTAAATCGAAAGCAAAATACACGTTTCGGTCGCTACAAAGTATGATATTGAAACGTAACAAAAATTAACCTTCTTTGAATTGCCATAACATTGATTTAACGAATTGAGACTACGAAAATCAGATCAACGTTTTTCAGTATCCTTATGAAAAATCTAAAAAATAAACTGCCAGGAAAGTATTAGGTGTGTCGGAATGGAACTTCTGATTTCTGACAGATGGTGAATGAATAAACCAAATACTCGATTTCATTAACAGCTGTTATGTTTTGATGCACTGACAGCCATTTGACACTGAATTTCAATCATTATTGGATGAAGACGATACTCAAACGCAAAAAGAATTGGCAAAAGCATTGAATGTTAGACGATCAAATGTTACTGAAAGTTTACAAGCAATGGGCAAGATTCAAACGGAAGAAAAATGGGTTCCACATGAGTGGGTTACGCACGTTGCCAATTAAAAGAAAGTTTTCTTCCTTTTGGATTTGCAACGTGTGAAATGTCCAACATAGGTTAATAGCACTTAAATGGAAAGTGTTATCCCACCAGTCGTATTCACCAGACTTGGATTCATCAGATTATTACTTGTTGAGCGCACCTGCTGAGCGGTACTGCACCAATTTGAAAGAAATTAAGAAAATGGCTCAATGAGTGGATCGCATGAGAATCTGCAATTTTTTAAATATGGTATTCACAAGTTACACAAAAATGGGAAACAGTTATGGCAGTTAAAGCAAACGATGGCAATTACATACAATAAAATATGTTTACTCATTTTTGCAAAATAAATGATTACTTTTCAATGAAAAAAATCGAAGTTCCATTTGGCCGCACTTATCGTCTTGGACAATAATGAAAGTGAAGAGATAAAAACATAAAAAAGGATAATCGTCGCATTCCAATTAAGCAAATTTCAACACTGTAAAAAGTTGCATTTCCGGTAGTCTAACAAAGTGATTTAGAAAATTCCATTCATATTCCTCGATTGCTACTTCACCGAAGTGTTTTTCACGTCACTTGGACCAGATCTCACCCAAAGTTTTTTACCAAATAATGAGCTTAACCTCTCGAAACCCCGCGTGCATTGGCGTAGGAAGGGGGCATGGGTGGGCACAGCCCCCTAGAAAAAAAATGGGTCAAAAATAATTAAATTCAAATAGTCGATTGATTTGATTTGTTTCACACGAGCAAGTATGAAAAATAATTCAATGAAACAAATTATTTTCATCGTTGTAACTTCGTAACTAGTATAAAAAATAGCTATATCATTATGTAAATTGGATAGATATTCAAATTTCACAATTGAGTTAATTGTGCGCAAAATAAATACGTTAGATTTGTCGGCCTGTACCCAACCAGAAGAATATTGGAAGATCAATATTTACGACCAAGTAATAGATAGTATCGTTGTAAATCTACAATGCCGGTTTGAGAATTTACCGTTATCTCATACAGATGACGCATTTTTGAAATTTAATTTGAAGAACGGTGAGGATGTCATCAATAATTATTTTTAGAATTTCAATAATTGATATGTCAGCGTTATAAGCTGAAGCGTTGGTCATAAGAAACATATTTTCATTAAAAAATGATGAAATAAATGGTGGATATTTAAGAAGGCACGTTAGAAAAGAGTCCTGCCCTAATTTATAAAAACTTTTTCAAGCAGCAATAGCACTGCTGTTGGACCCAGTGAACTCAGCCGACTATGAGAGGAGTTTTTCTGCTACGAGGCGGATAAAGAAGGTGGCTTAGAAACACAATGCTTCAGAAACGATTCTCCATGTCACTACTGAACATGGATAATTAAATCGTAAAAAAACCAACTGAGAAAGTGTTGGGCCGATTTGCGGAAAAAAAAATAGACAGCCAAGGATTGTTTTATTAAGTACCTACTGAAAGTAAAGTTTGAAGACCGGTAACTGGATTAAAGAATGATGAAACATTACTTGATTATTTTTTAAGGCGTTGCAAGAGTTCTATATTAATGTTCACATAAACGTGTGATTGTAGCTTCATCTTTTTTGTTTTATGTACTTATCGACTGTTATGTAAATTTTATTTAAAAAAAAAGATGGTTGTGAATGAAACTCCCTTTTTCGTCAGGCCAAACCACCCAAGGCCCATCCCAGTAAAAATTGCTGGCTATGCGGATACCCTCGCCCTATTTTTAAAGCAAAACCATGAGCTTGTAGAGACTTGGTTCACAAATCACCCTGTGGGGACCATGACCTGATGTTCTAGTACCACAACTCAATTTTCAAATTAAGTTTATACTTTTGAATTACATGGCACATTAGCTTGACACTTCTGTTTAATTTGTTTACCCAAACGAACATTTTGAGGCTTGTCTTCTAAATTTTGGCATTCCTAAGTCAACATGAGAATAGCCTGAGTATGAATCCTAAATACTTTTTCGTTCCGAAGATATTAATATTTTCCCATGTGGGTCTATAGGACTAAATGATTTTGTTCTAATATTAGTACAATGAATCTATCTTCAATTTATCCTCTTCTATTTTGGGCTTCAGGAGGTCAACATACGAGCAGAATTCCACGGTGTTGAAGTTTGCATCGTTGGAATGTAACGAAATGTCTTTGTCTCTTTTTTTTTGGACTGCCATCCAACACTTTTTTTTTGACAATTTAATTAACCAATCTTCAACGTGATTCTATTTGAAAAATTGAACTTTTTTAGCACCAATCCATGAAGAAACTTTGGGGGATTAAAACAAACTTAATTTTCCATTGCATTTCAAACTTCGACAACGTAGAATCCCAGGCTACAAAGTCTGACGTCAGTCCACCGGAGCAGGGTACGTCATTCCAGGGTTAATCGCGAACAGGTGCAAGGAGAAACAGGATTTTCTCACCCGCAGTAAGCAGCTGCTCTGTTCCAATAGGGTCTTCGGTCGATCGAGTCGCTGAGATTTTGCACAAAATCGATGAATGCGCAGCAGCACGGAGCCTCGACCGTAATCACCAAAAAGCCGGTCACCATTTGCCACATTCCACTGAGAAAACAGTCAATTGAGCCAAAGAGTACACCGACGCAGTTCCACGCACCCAGGAAGATAGCGACTGCCGAATGTAAGAAATGATTAGTGGCGGCAATGAGTACAAGTACGAAACTTTTGTTATCGCTAGTTTTTCCTACTGAAACTTCCGACTACGCCGAGTCCTCTGCCAGCGTATTTCATCCACCAGGGCACGTCGTCCTTGGACGCGGGGTCCTCTCCCGGTCGTTCCATAATCAAGGCGATCTTTCCACCCAAGGACTGGAAGTGCAAAATGTTGTGGTAAAAAAAAATGTTACGCGCGGGAAAAGTTGTTCGAGCGCGATCGACACGTGGAGAGAATGGAGAAAAAATCTTGGCAAGTTTTTCTTTCGCGGCTTCGTGATCAGAATGGGGGCCCGACAAATCGCGAGAGGTCGCAACAACGGAGGGTCGAATGTCCGATATAAAGATGGAAGTAACCTTAGGGTACTTTGACAGACAACTGTCAGATCGTTCTTTGAAATACGACCGTACGTTGCTGCGCCCGTAATATGTTCATGGGAAAACTTTACCATTGTCGCGGATTTATTCGACGGAGCAGGTGAATCACAACGTCAGCTGACACACGAAAAAACGTACACGCGAAAAAAAACAAGATAAAACACACTACCGTCGCACTCGCAGTCGAGTAGCGACCAATATTTCGTCTTTGCCGTTTACTTCACCTCCCTGCTTCGTAGCTATGGTGGCGACATCTTGCTGACGTCGAATATTTCCGAACATCTCCTATAGGCATATAGGCACAGTTTTACGATCTGTAGTATATGGGCGCGAGCGACATGGCTACGATCTAAATCTCCTTTACCATTGGAAGATATTGGACAACTGCATCGTTAGCCGGATGAGACGATGTTATCGATTGAGGCGTAATAGTGCCAGAGATGGGTGGAAATTTGTTTCCAGCTTTTTTCTCTTCCAGACACACTGTGCTAACCATCTACGAAAACGTTCGAAAAGTGTTGGCAGAATTAGACGGAGAGGTAACGCGGTGGCTGTGGAGGTCAGAGTTCGCGACAGCGTTGGCAACCTGAAGCGAGGCACCTATCGTACCAGGGGCGTAGAATTATCGTAGATAGGCCAATATTGTCGTATTTACCGAGATTTTGTCTACAATAAATAAATAAATCATATTACAAGTAATACTGATATGTATGCGAATACTTTGCAGTTTATCACTTGTAAACTACCGTTTTCAAATTAATAAAACACTTTGAAACCAAATGTTTTACGTATGACACAGACCTGAACCGTTACCCCTCCATTTCAAGTTCAATAAACGTGCCAAAATTTGAAATTCGCTCAGAAAAAACTTCACTGTTCCTAAGTTTTGTAAGAAGCGCGCTAGAATTTTTATTTTAAAGATTTCAAAGAAGAAAAGAATATGAAAGGGGAGTGACAAACAAAACAAAGGCTTTTTTTATATTTCAATGTATCCTGAACTCGCGAAAACAGAAAATGTAAGTATTAATGTAATTAACGTTATACTTGTATTATATATATATATATATATATATATATATATATATATATATATATATATATAATCGAAATATTCGAAATATCGAACGATGGCAATCTCTTGTTCGCTGATTTGCAATCAGAATATCCGTTGTGGCGCGGCCGGGGGAGTCAGACAGAGACAGCACTAGTCAGCCATGATTCTATCCGTCTATCTGTGTTCCGCCTTCATGTTCGTTAGACGGATATTTATTATGAGTTCGAAACACTGTTAAAAGGGGCAGGGAAAGGCGTTAGTCCTGTCAGTTTCGATTAATACAATAAATAATATATGATCCTAATCGTAATCAAATAAACGAACTTTCTAAAGCCAACCGAGCGTGATAAGCATATTCATACATACAATTTGGAAGCTATCACATTGAATGTCAATTTTGACGGAGTGGTTCCGTACCTGCCTCATACTCGCGTTGATGTACGTTCAAAGGCATTTGTCTCAATTTTTTTCTTCCATCCCTCATTCGCGTGTTTTTTTTGCAATTTAATGAAAATACAAATGCAGAACATTCTCTGATATTTTTTATTTTTGTACGTGCATTTGTTTTCATATCGCGGTAAGCAGAATTAATTCTTTCAAATTTGTTTATGTTGCCCCTTCATGAGCCGTACGGCGAACGACATCACCATTTTGAAACCATATGCTTTCAATTTATCGAAAACGTACTGTGTCCAAAATGCAGAAAAAACAACACTGATAGACAAACGTCCGGCGAAAATTTACATGTCAGCATTATAGCGGCAAGAGGACAGCATACGGCGGCATACCGTGACACCAATATGCTGTCTTTTGCTTCCGCATTAAGCTGCAAATTTGCGCCACAGTGCGTGGTTTGGCGAACTAAATGTGTGATGCCAAGACGGCAAGTTTGCAGCAAATATACGCAACAATTACCTGCTGCAACAACGGTACTGATGTGGCAAGCTCCAGATTTGGAGTGATGTCATTTATATATAGCGTTTCAGTCATAACTGCACCACGCTGTGAGGCTCCGTTGCCGGTAAAAACGAGGCAAGTTATCGCGGCATTGATACGGAAAGTTTAGAATACGTTATTCCAGCAAGGTTAGGGCACATTGGCGGCACGCTGTGACGTTCCATTGCCGTTAAAAACAAGGTACATGGTTATAACTATAGGCAGATTCGCTACGACAAATGTCATGATCATAAAATTAGGTGTATAAGTCGAACTAGTTGGATGGTGAAGTGGTTAGCGTGCTTGCCTTCTAAACCAGCTCATTGTGATGTCGCGGGTTTGAATCCCTGCCACGTACTTTCGGGAAAAAATAATTACGGGGATGACGCGTGACCCTCAGTCATTCGCGGGCGTCGCACACACGAACCGGTACGTGTGTTGCGATTGTATTCAATAAAATTATTTTATTTTGCCCTCTTTTTATTCTCGCCTGCCCAGCTACCGGTAATGCAGAACTCCATTTAGCCGGTCACAACACCACAATGGCGGGTCTCGTTTATGCCGGCGAAGGAGCGTCACGGCGTGTTCTAAATATGCCGGGAACGGAACGTCACAGCATGCCACCAATGTGCCCTACCCTTGCCGCATAGCGTATTCCAAATTTTCCGTCTCAATGCCGCGATAACGTGCCTCGTTTCTACCGGCAATGAAACGTCACAGCATACCTCCAATCTGCCCTCAGCTTGCCGAAATAACGCATTCCAAATTTTCAGTCGCAATGCTGCTTTGGTGGATTTGCCACCGAAATAACTTGAATGCACGCTCGGGTAAGTTTAGGACACTTTATTTTTCGTGTTTTAATCTAATCGCGATTAATAATCGCTCAGTCTTTTTATAACGCCCACATGTGGCTCGAGTCTACAACGAGGAAGGCGGAAGCTCTCAGTCTCCGATCACTCGGCGTCTCGAAGATGGTTAACCCGACTCTACTCATCGCAGAGTCGGTGGACTAGTTCTTGTTTCCGCCGTTGGCGCTGTTGGTCGGCATTTCTCGACCCACGCCGCTCGGTCGGTACGGTCGGTGTCTGCGACGGAACCGCCACACTGCAATAGCCCAGCAATGAACGTGCTCCGAATGTACCGCCAATATTCTGTACCTTCGTACTGCAATATTAACACCAGCATTCACGCGAGGATGCACAATGCTGTGCTGCTAGACCACAGCTTAATGCGGCGGCAAAGGATACCATTTTTCCGTCACATCTTGCTCTCTCTTGGGGTGGTGTTGCCATTGTATTGTCGCCAAATTTCTTACTGGAAACAGTTATCAGCAACTCAGCGAGACATGTTTTAAACCTCTCACTCCGTTGCTCGTCGTATTAAGGTTATGTATGTCCGGGTTTCGGAATTGCAGCGACAACTAGTGGCGGCGTTGGGACCGAAATTTTCCACGCTAACTGATTCATTGGATCGCGGCCACGGTCTTACATACAGGTCTTGAAACTCGCTCAAAATTTCAGTGGTGGGGGATGGCCTCTTATTGAAGCACCGACTGTTTCAACTCGTGACCACGAGTGTCGCTGCTATAGAGTGATGCAGGCTGTGTGAGAGAGACGGAAATAGATTTCAAAAGTAAACAAAACCCAAACATAACCGCTGAATCACGCGACCACACGTGACGTGCTCTACTTGTAAACTTGTAAAAACGGTGATATTGAAAAAAAAATCTATTTTTTTGAGGACTATGAAACCTGCAATTTATGGAATGATTGAAATTGTTTTTTTCGCGTTGGAGCCGGGAACCTGAAAAGAATGAAAAATTATTGGGATCATTACAATAAATACTTTTCAGGCTGGCAAACATAAAACAAAGTTAGTAAATTATTTTAATTTATCCTACTCGAGAGTCCTTCGCTTAAAGATCGGAAAAGAGGTGTTTTTTAAATTTACCAACGCAAACCGTTTCGGAAACTGCAAAGTAGAGATTATTTAAAATGTTTCTTGGGACATGCATTAAAATTTTTCGAAGACGAAATAAAGAATTGCATAAGAAGCACTGTTTCTTAAGTATTTGTTTCATTTTCAAGAAATACATCCTGCAAGTGTTTCGGTCTGGATTCCACTTCGGTCTGGAATAGTTGCCATTTATTTGCCGGTCAATAAAAACAACGCGTAAAGCCTATTTGTTTTATAAAAGCTAAAACATGTTTTTAAAAAACCGAGCGCACAGGGATCAAACCCCTGAAAGCAGCATTACGAAGCTTGCACCGAACCCCTCGACCAACACGAGCTGACATCGAAACCTATATAAAAAACATTCATATTCATTGTACCCACTTGGATAACTATAGTCTTTTGGTTTTTTCAGGTTTACGATAAAGTTACTTTTAATTGTATTTAGGTCCATCATGCATTTTTGACATTGAATATCATAATTTGCCGTCACCAGCCAATTGTACGGCTAGGTTAGGTCACGGTCGTATATACAGGTCTGGGCACTCTGTTAAAAAATGCGTGACTCTAAGTGACGCCTCTATTTGCGCATTCCACCGCGGCGCTAGTGAAGGGGAGGCACTTTTGTTTATACCGCGGTTACGGGGCATGGCATGCACGTTGTGTGGTGACGGTCGTATGTACGTGTGGCCTAACCTCGTTTTGGCGGGGTGATTTCGAGTGTATCGTAGCTACGGTTTTTATTCAATACGGAATAACAAAAGATGAAGTGTCTATATATTGCGATGCCGAAGCGGTGCATGATTCCGGGATGCAGAAGTGGAATTATTTAAAATTCCCAATGATTACTGATATTTTCCACTACTTTTCTACCACTACTACTAATGAAAGGAATGCGTGCTACACGTAAATTTCGAATGTTCTTTTTTTCCGCAAACGAAAAAATATGTAATTGGATTTAGCGATAGTTAAATCGGCATATCCATGTCAAAGACATCAAGATGAGTATCGTTAACTAATGGCTCATCGCTCATATTTTCAGTTTATGCTTTTAGTTTTTGTGTTCGACTAATTATTTAGGATGTATTAATTTTTCATCACAGCCACGTGAAGCGAAAGACAATTCGCATTCGCGCATACATCGCGCTCTGTCGCACATGCCTCCGAGATAGCAGCGCTCCACGCTCTTGCGGCCAGTTCCGCAAAGAGAGGCGTCAGATAGAGGTACGCTTTGGGGTATACGGAATATACGGGAGTGCCCAGACCTGTATATACGACCGTGGCTGGGATGCGTATTCGATCGTCTTCCATCTCTCTTACACGACATCGATACTCAGCTTACTTCTCGAGGTCTTAGAGCCATCCCTATTTGATCACATTTTTGTAGCCACTTTGAAATGCACAGACGGCCTCCGCCCACTCTAGCCTCCATGTGTACTATGTGTAGGACCCTGGCTACCGTGGCTCACACTTCATAAGGGAAGCGATAGCAAGAGCGTCTTCGAAAATGTGAAACGTTTAAAATGTCACTTCTAGCGGCGCCCCGATGATAAGTCACCGACTAATACAGTAATAGCCAGAGCGCCAAGTGAAAATGACGGCAAGGCCTTATACACGCGATTTAGCCGATTTTCGAAAGGATTTTTCTAGACGCGATTAGAAAAATGACGCATATATTGACATTTTTTTACAGATAATTTATGCACATGGTTAAGTATATGTAAAAAAAATCAGAAATATTAACCAATGGCGGAGACATAACATAATAAAGCAATGAATTTTTTTGCACGCGCTTTGATGGTGAAAGTTCTCGGCATCGATGTGGGTGTCAGAAAAAAATGAACATATTTATAATTGCATAATCAATGTATCTTCAGTATGAACCAACAATATTATTTTTTAAAATTATTATAAAAATTCGAAACTTAACATTTTTTACTCAATTTTCTGTTGGTATTCTATTTTTTTATATTTTCTTTGTGTCATTAAAATGTTTGATTCTGTGGTTCACACGATAGGTGATGATACTAAGAATATGTTGTAAACATTTCAAAGCGATCTGAACCTTCGTTCAAGAGTTAGAACTTTAACAACGTTCAAAAAAGTGAATAGTGGAAAAACAACTTTGACGTTGGCGGTTGCGCGCGCCGCGCGGTATCTATTAAAAATGCAATCTTACCTTATTTGTGGAATTTTTTAAATTCTATAAAGCTTAAAATATTCCTAACTGTTTAGGCTAATGGAATAAAAAATAATTTAAACAATAAAATTTTTTCGCGTTTATAAGGCCTTAAGGAGGTTGCTCAGCTATCGCGAAATAGTAAGAATTTGCTGAAATTTATTTAGGATATTTGCGAACAGGTGCAAATATCCTAAATAAATATCCTCTGTGTAAAATTTCAAGGTCTTCGTCTGCGTGATTGTTGGGCAATCAATTATTGAAGTTAGACTCGTATCACGGGCGATATAGCAAAAGCTTCATGAGAACTCTAATACGACTGTTACACATTATAAAAATAGTACGAACTGAATGGAAATAGGCGGAATATTTTTGAGAATTTTATGAATAATTTCAACGAAGAGTACAGCGTTTTGTCTGTCTCGCTATCGAGATATTAGTGAAATAAAACAGGAAATTTCAGCTGATTCGCGTAAAACGATAAAGCGTTTTAAGGCACGTGGCAACGCTGCTGTCAAGTTGGCCATTTTGAATAGGCGCCAAAATTTGAAACGCACAAACTATCGCTTCCTTGCTACAAATTTCTATACCGCGAGTTCATAAAGAGTATTTAAATATTTTGAATAATTCTTTACAGAAGCTGCAGTACATGTATTTCGACATAACTTTCAAATCAATTACGCGTCGTCCATCTATTGCGCATTCATTTGCCGGCTCAATTACTTTTTCCGCGGCTTTCCAGGTTGTACTTGCTCCAACCGTCGATTGTATTCAGTTTGCATCGTAACCGTCCAGCTTTTTATTTTCGTCGAACAATAAAACGGTATTCGCGAAGGCTGCTTGACAGCTATGCGCTCACGATGTGCCGTTCGTATCTGATCCCAGTAATACCAGTTACTGAGAACTGCATTGCGCGTTTGCCACATTTCAACATGGTTAATAACTTATTCGTGATTTAAATAAACAACAAAATTAATAACATTTCTAAATAATCAATTATATGCATTCCACATATTTAATAGCTGAAATTCATTTATTTTACTTAACCGAAAATTTGATTAATTGGGGTTGGCAGCCGTTACAGGGGTCCGTGTTGAAGCATATGTGTTCCCCTCTTGCCGCCTGCCCCGCAAACACCCTGAGCAGCCTCTTTAAGGTATTCCTTTCGCGGAGGGCCGTATTTTGTGGAGGCATCAGCAGGGACCATCAGAATCATCGGTAAATTACAGTGGCGCTTAAGGGGACATATACACCTGGATGGTTGAGGTCGAGGATTTAGAACATTCCGTCGACCGTAGAAGTCCTACACTATGGGCCTGGTATCGATGATTCCATGTAAGTTGACAAATTTCATGATTTATTCATTCCCAAATTTACAAACGCGTTATTCTCAAAACCACGTTTTTCAAATCGGTACCCAAAATTTCTTGAAAACCAATGAACCGATTGCCTTGAGGTTTTTTGTGGTTATTCTATACAACATTATCTAGTAATTGTCATAGTATTTTTTTCCGTTACTTAGTTTTTGTTTTATAGGCAAAATAATAACTAATTTTTGGCTCAAAAATCACTATTTATGTTGAAATGTCCGCCATTTTGTCATAAATACATATTTTCAAAATCGGCTATGACAAGTACTAGATTGTAGTATCTAATTTAATAATCTTTTTGGTTTTTTTTTCAGATGATTTTCAAAGAAACGCCAGTGGGTACCGTATACGCAGATTTTTTTACGACGCTCCAAGGATCATACAATATCCTTGTATATTTTTAATATTTTTAAATAAAGAAAATTAAACATATTTTTGAATGTACATACTTTTAGATAATTAAAACCCCAATTCGAAATTTCAAATAGTTTTCCTTGAAAAATTCACAAAAATGACTTTTTTCCGGCTCCTAGGTGTATATCTTACCTTAATAACAGAACAAGTCACAATCAAGTATTATACCCAACGATAAACTGGAATGGAAAAGTTCGCGCAAATTTTGTAGATTTCGACATTTTTACATTTTCTTTGAAACGTCACGGCTACGAAAATTCTTCTGCGAGTCACATTTTTCCAAGTTTTATCATTGTTATCTTCTTTAAACATTCGGTGACCCCTGTTTTTATTGGCGTTACGGAATCTTTGGATTTTTGTACACACGTGAGCAGCTTGTATCAGGCATCTAAAGTTATTTAGTGTATAAATTATTAGAAAGAAATGTGGCCAGTGTGTCATTTCATGAAGTGCCGAATAAATCAAAAGATTTTTATAGTCGTCATTTTTCAGTAAGGGGTCTTCTCACTATAGCCGCTAAAAAGGCAATTTTCGTGAATTTTTTAAATATGTTTATATTATAGTTATTGATATAAAAGTTGTTACACTTATTAATACTCTTTTGAAATACATTTAAAAAAAAAAAATATTTATTCAAGTCACTATTTATAGACGAAAATGGTACACTCAGAAAAAATATTTATTAAGGACAAAGAAGTTTGTCTCCCGGCGAATAAGTTTTCTTATTCGTATGTCGGCCTACTATGATTCTATTAACAGCTAAGAAATTTTTTTATTTAAGTTTACGTTCAAGATTTACGGCGAATTTTTCTTAACATCAAATAGGATATATAAGTTAGAAGAAGTAGGTGTTTTATATCCGACAAATAGAGTTTTTCTTAACATCTAATAGGATTTTTCATAATCCCCCAGCTGGTTTTTTTTCGAGGAATTATGTCATTTCGTCCGTCATTATTTTCTCACTTGAACGTTTTTTTTCTTACTTTATATTCTTACTTACACTTAAATCATTCCTCACTTTCGAGTTTCTCACTTCCGAAACGCAACACTGACACTTGTGCCAAAAGCATTGGCATAGGAAGAAGCTACATGGTAAGCGTATAGGCCTCCGAAGTAACTGTAGTGGCGCAGTCCTTGCGGCGAGTTTTGGCCAAACTCAGTCGCCATTTAAATCATGTGTTTGCGTGAATGACAGTACCGCGTGTGATTTTTGTGTTGTAAAAACAGTGTAAACAAGTATAATAAATTAATAAACGTGATGGATACTCGATCGATCGTAGGCGCCAATCGCAAATGTTGTGTCAGGGTTGTCTCCACACGGAAGCGACGAATCCGGAACCTCATTTTTATAGTTTTCCGAATCGACGTTGGGAAGTGCATCTTAAGGAATTATGGATAAACGTCGTAAATTGAACGTTTGTTATATTATTTACGAAGTAAATATGTAACATGTGGGTTCGATTTTAGCAGACCATATATTTCGATTGCCTTTTGTGTTGCACTATTCTTAATCACTTGTAATATAACTTATAAATTTGTCCATTTGACTTTATGAAATTCTTTTTTAATAGCGATAATAACGGGGAGAAATGGTTATTCGTTCCATCACAATATTTTTTTTTATTTACAAGCACATCCCGTTCACAATGTGAGATCTACAATCGATGATGCTTGCTCAAGCCCACGGTCTTACATACAGGTCTTGCAACGAAGCTAAATTTTCGTGGTGGGGGTAGGCACTCTTATATGTTTTAATTGTCGATTCACTAGGCGCCGCTACGCGTCGCTACTAGCGAGGGGAAGTAGTTTCCCCCCTACCTCTTACCGGCGAATGGGCCAAAGGTGTTTACGTCACGCAGCCAACGGCGCATGCGTTGCGGTCAGGAGGGAAAAGGACACAAGAGCTATTTCTCTCTTCGTCGCACCACTACTTTCCCTTGCCGTCACGCACCAAGCGGCAGAAATCGGAATAAAAAGCAAAACATCTAAAGGTGCCTACCCCCACTACCGCCGTTGTCAGACCTGTATGTAAGACCGTGCTCAAGCCTAGCTCTTTCGTGTTAGTGCCGGTTTCACTTAACCGCCATGCGCCAATTTAAGTTTTGCCGCCCGTAGCCGTTGCGCGGCGCCACCACGACAGTCATGGTCTTACATACAGGTCTTGCAACGAAGTTAAATTTTCGTGGTGGGGGGTGGGCACGCTTATCGGCTTCACTTTTCGATTCACTAGGCGCCGCTACGTGTCGCTACTAGCAAGGGGAAGTAGTTTTTCCCTTACCTCTTACCGGCAAATGGGCCGAAGGTGTTTACGTATGTTTTTGTGGCGCGATTGTCAAAATAACCTTTATGTGCGACCATATACCAGAAGGTTCTACGCGATTTACCGTGATACATTTTTTATCGTGTTTTTACGCAGAGGTGTGCATTTTTTTGTATTGTTTGCGAAAAAAATGCGAAATGGCTAAGGGTTGCGCGGTTCGCAATTGTAAAACGGGGTACAAAAATTGTAAGCAGAAATGCTCCGTGTTTCGCGTGCCCAGATAAGTCGAACGATACAAAAAATGGCTCGATGCTATTCCGGGACTGAAAGAGAGCGTGTTCCGATATACGCTGCCGCTACTGACCAGTGGTGGCAGTGCCTGCAGATGCGTTCCTATATAGGCCTCCAGTCCTCTGTCACAGTGCCCTAGGGACAATCATGACGTCATTGATAGCCTCCATCTTTGTACTGCAAGCGCTGGTCCTCCGGAAGGTAAGGCACTCACAGTACAACAAAGGCGGCAAATCGCCAGTATACTGTAACGTGTCCCGTTTTAAAGTATCCACCGGTGTACGAATTAAAAACGGAACAGCGCCGCAGTACACTGAGTTGACGTCATGCCGCACAGCATTCACAGCGTATATCGGAACACGCTCAGAGTCTCAGTACGTGTGCGAAAAATATTTCGAAAAACGATGTATCGTGAGACATTGGAGAAAAAGGATGTAAATGGTCGTAATATGTGCTGGTATGAATTAATGTCTTCAAAAAGTTTTTAGTTTTTTTTTTTCGGTGAAAGTAGTCGTATTTTTTTTAACCAACCCTTTTTTTGTATTATTTTTTTTAATATTTTTTTTATATTATGCAGTGTACACGATAGTACGGTAAATTAAGTTAGGGCAAACGGCGCGTGCGTTGCGTTCAGGAGGGAAATGGACAGAAGAGCTATTTCTCTCTTCGTCGCACCACTACTTCCCCTGGCCGTTACGCACCAAGCGGCAGAAATCGGAATAAAAAACAAAACCGCTAAGGGTGCCTACCCCCACTACCGCCGTTGTTAGACCTGTATGTAAGACCGTGACGAAAGTTACTTCGGAGGCCTATATGCGCGAGCTACATCTGACGAGCGGCCTGCTGTCGGGTCCGTCGCGTAACGGGCAAAGTGCGCAGTATTTATTTGATTTGAGGAAATATTCATTCAAATTTTCTATTTTGAATATGGCTTTCAGTGGATGTGAAAAATCCGCGAGTAAAAAAAAATTTATTGACGCCGAATAAATGCTGTAGTTACAATCACATAAAAACTGTCTCCAGTAAACATTTATTAATTTCTAAGAAATTATTTTCTAATGTGCCAATTTATTGGAACATAATAAATATTTTTTCCGAGTGTAGGTAAAAAATGTCCTAAAAAAATTGTAGGGCTGCGCTGTTGATGAAATCTCGGAGATGGATCATCCGAAACAAAAAAATGAAACGATTTTAGATTCAGTATGTCAATGGCTATAGCGTATATCATACGATTTTTGATATATGCAAAAATAACAAAATAGCGGACATTTTTCGAAAAAACAACAACAAAAAACGTGTTTTCCACCGTTTTTGGCAAAACAATAGTAAATATCAAAATTTAAAAAATCCTTGATATGTGCTATTATAGCTATAGTTGTGAAGAATATGTGGTTCAAATTTCATAAGGATCGGTTCAGTAGTTTCGAAGATTTTGTCAATAAGCCATCGAAAGACGTTGTTTCGAGAAAAACGCGTTTAAAGTTTGTTGGGTTACATCAAAAAATAATAAATTTTATGTGTTTCGAAAGTGTATTTATCAAGTGTAACAACTTTTATATCAATATCTATAATAGAAAACCTTTCAAAAAAATATTTAGAAAATAGCCTTTTTTAGCGCCTAAAGTGAGAAGACCCCGTAAAGTTCGGTAACTTGGCTTAAAAATTTAACCAGTATACTGGGATGTATTTTTACTTGATTATAGACGAAAATCAGTTGATTGTTAAATATTCGGGTTCGTGGAAGAAATACCTTAAGGCTATGGGTCACATGTCTGGTCGGTAAAAATCGTACGGTCAA
This sequence comes from Ophion obscuratus, assembly GCA_964007375.1. Classification (NCBI taxonomy): domain Eukaryota; kingdom Metazoa; phylum Arthropoda; class Insecta; order Hymenoptera; family Ichneumonidae; genus Ophion; species Ophion obscuratus. The sequence goes on from OZ023315.1 coordinate 47,319,525, forward strand.
GTTTTCTCTTCGACGAATCGCATTTCGAAAAAAAGAAGAAAAAAACGTTCGTTTTTCAATGGAGCGAAGGCGTTTCCTTTCTTTTTTCCGAAATATCAACAGTCTCGGAGAAGATTGGGAATCTGCAAATCATCTATCTCTCTCGCACTCATGGCCGCTCGGTCGGTGTGGCAGTGCGCCTTGAGTTAAACTCACGGCCTTATAAACAGGTCTGGGCACTCCCATATACTTTGCATAGGCCGCCGTGTGACAAAAAGTGAGGCCATTTAAGTTCCGAAACGGGCCACACTATTTGGAGCGCTAGTATCGGAGCGGCCGATTGTGGGACCAAGGTCTTACATACAGGCCTTGAAACTCGGGTGGTGGGGGTATGTCTTCAGTTTGAAGCACCGGCCGTTTCCCCTAGTGACCACGAGTGTCGCTGCGATAGAGTGATTCAGACTGTGCGAGAGAGATGGAAATCGATTGTTGACTCAGAGATACTAATCTCTGGTTGACTCATAGGAACCTGACCTAACTGTACAATTGGCTGGCGAAGGCAAATTATGATATTCAATGTCAAAAATGCATGATGGACCTAAATATAATTAAAAGTAACTTGATTGTAAACCTGAAAAAAAACCAAAGGACTATAGTTATCCAAGTGGGTACAATGAATATGAATGTTTTTTATATAGGTGTCAATGCGAGCTCGTGTTGGTCGAGGGGTTCGGTGCAAGCTTCGTATGCTGCTTTCAGGGATTCCATCCCTGTGCGCTCGGATTATTAAAAAAATGTTTTAGCTTTTATAAAACAAATAGGCTTTACGCGTTGTTTTAATTGATCGGAAAATAAGTGGCAACTATTCCAGACCGAAGTGGAATCCAGACCGAAACACTTGCAGGATGCGTTTCTTGAAAATGAAACAAATACTTAAGCAACAGTGCTTCTTTTGCAATTCTTTATTTCCTCTTCGAAAAATGTTAATGCATGTCCCAAGAAACATTTTCAATAATTTCTACCTTGCAGTTTCCGAAACGGTTTGCGTTGGTAAATTTAAAAAAACACCTCTTTTCTGATGATGTAATGATCTTAATAATTTTTCATTTTTTTCAGGTTCCCGGCTCCAACGCGAAAAAAATAATTTCAATCATTCCATAAATTGCAGGTTTTATTGTCCTGAAAAAATAGATTTTTTTCAATATCACCGTTTTTACAAGTTTACAAGTAGAGCGTGTGGTCGCGTGAATCAGCGGTTATGTTTCGGTTTTGTTTACTTTTGAAATCTGTTTCCGTCTCTCTCGCACAGCCAGCATCACTCTATAGCAGCGATCCTCGTGGTCACGAGTTGAAACAGTCGGTGCTTCAATAAGAGGCGATCCCCCACCACTGAAATTTTGAGCGAGTTTCAAGACCTGCATGTAAGACCGTGTGTGGCACAGAGAGCGATATACCCGCGCATGCGTACTGTCTTCATGGTTGTAATAAGAATACACCTCTACATAATTACATATAGCATTTATCATAGAAACTTGTGCGATAATTCAGTCAGTCAGATTGATTAAAATACTTCTCGCATATTTTGTGCGTTGTTTTTAATTCATTTATGAGTGGCGATACTGCCTTCACCTATTTTTCACGCAATATAGGCCTCCGAAGTAACTTTCATGGTGGCGCCGCGCAACGGCTGCCGGTGGCAAAACTTGGATTGGCGCATGGCGGTTAAGTCAAACCGGCACAAACACGAAAGAAGAAGAAGAAAGCTGGAGCAAGCATCATCGATTGTAGATCTCACATTGTGAATGGAATATGCTTGTAAATAACATAAAATACTGTGATGAAACCAATGACGATTACTTGCGGATTTCAATGTATCCTCATGACCCGTTTCGCCCTAAAAGCATATCTATAGGTATGTGAAGAAGAGAATGTTAATGAAATTGCGTACATTGGCTGCACACACATTTCTTTCTGCCGTGCAACAAAAATGCTGTTTACATTATTTTTTGCATCAGAAATTTATATAAAGTATGTTGTAATATAGGCAGAAAACTTTCGATAGACATCATGTATCGGAAGTTCGCAAAATTGTTGCTGGTGAGAAAAGGACTGTGATGGGAAAAGTTTTTCCTCAAACACGCGTCAAAAATCCCAAATATGACGTGAAACGCTGTTTTTACAACGTAAACATCACCCACGGTACTGTCATTTACGCAAACACCTGATTTAAATGGCGACCGGCATACTGCACTAGCAGACGAAAATTAATCCTAGTTTTGTCAAACCTCGCCGCAAGGGCTGCGCCACTAGAGTTACTTCGGAGGCCTATAGGATCTTTTAGGCATTGCAAAATTTTGATTTCAATTATCAATTCATTTGAATTATCGGTTCACTTCAATAAAAGACACTTCAAATAAAATAAACATCTCCACTTCTGTTGGCCGTCGGTGTAGGATGTGGCAAGGTGGCGATGAGGTTATATACAATATACTAGCAAACACAACAACCTAGTATATATAAGCAAATCGGCCGCTCCGACGCTAGCGACGTGGCGGAATTTGGAACTCAATTGGCCTCACTTGGTGTCACACGATTTTAGCCTCTGTGCCCAGACCTGTTTATAAGACCGTGGTTAAACTATACGATTTTTTATTGCGTAGTTTTATAACCTGAGGTCTTAACTTTTATTTTCGAGTATCGACGAAGTCATGACGATTTTCGTAAATCGTTGCGTAAAGAAAGGATAAACCCGCGGCGATTTACTCTTTTTTCTTTAGTGTTTTTCTCGAAAAGGCGAAAATCGAACTATTTTTTCTACAGTTTGGTATGCCTGTAATTTTCAAAATTCGAAGAAAGTATCCGGTCAAACGAAAGTTTGATTATTATACCAGAAGTACATTTTTTCTGTCATCTTAGATACTCATAGTTGTCAGAACCACCTACATCGATTAGCCGTGCAGCCGCGTCGGCATTTTTCCAAATAATAACTTCATGTTTTACCAATATTTTTTAAGTTAAAACAAATTCAACCCAAACAAACTCAGTAAGACTGCATATTATTTGTGTATAAAACCCCTACCTCGTGATTGCAATACTTTCATCAGAAAAAATATCGAAAACTGACCTTTTTTAGCTTCAAGTACATGCAGACCAGTTAACCATAGGAAAAAATAGAAATTGAACAGATCCCATAAAAGTATTGATTCATCTATGAAAACAATCCTGTAATCGTTTTTCGTAATGCAACTTCTGTAATACCGGGAACAGGAGACAGAAAACGTAAGTATTGGAATAACAAAGGAAACAATTCACAGCCATAAACAATTAGCATTACCATCAGACCTTTTTTGAATTATACATTATTTTGTATTTTGTATATGCGATTTTTTTGGAAGTTTTAAGGAATAACGCGGTTTTTTGTTTTTATTTTTAAAACAATTGCGACATGTTTAATCCCAGAACAAAATCCATAATATTGAAATAGTGGATATAAAAATGGTTTCTCGCTCCGAATTTTAAAACACAAAATGTACAGTAAACACAGACATTTGGTATTGATTGCAGCGTGATATTTGTTTTTCTTATTAAGACGGAAAGAAAAACAACATATAATGTTAAATAAAAAGTGCATTTTTAGCGTCACAGAAGAAATGATGACGATACCGTGGCATGTTTAATATGGAGGAAATTCGAATTAGACCTTGACGTAAAATAATAAATGCATTTAATCAAATAAAAAGTGTCGTAAAATAGCAAGCTATAACGACGCGTTTCAAGAAATACGACGGTCACTTTTATTGTGTGGCCTAGCATTCATAAACACATATTATATTACAACTCCGCAAAAAAAACCTTATGATCAGAATGTAAAAAAAATGCGGAGCGCTGCTAGCGCCGGGACTCGAACCCGAGTCTTTCGATTTCCGGTCGGCTGCTCTAAACCACTGAGCTACCCAGGGCCGCCTGTACATTCTTCGGATAGTCGATACAGATTTTGCCACGTTGAATTCGAACGGGATTTTCGCTCGAATTTTTTGAGAACGGGAATTCTTACGGGAACTCTACAGACTGCTGTCTGAGCAACGGGAGGTGAAGGGCTACTCTTAAGGGTGAAAGGGGAGTGGGCTCGATGGGCGGATTTTGGGGCTTCAGGAACACGTCAGGGGACGGCGTAGTCGGACTTCGGGGGCTGCCGACTTCGGGAACAGGGCGGGAGGGAGACAGCGCTAGCGTTGTACTTGCTCAGGGACGGGATCGGGTTTCAAACATGGCAATCAACGATAAATCGAGGCTGTGTGGGATCGACTTTATCATCTCCGAAAGTACCTCCAGAGAAAAATCCGAAAGAATGCGAGCGCGCTGGGCCGGGATTCGAACCCAGGACCTTCCGATTGCCGGTCAACTACTTTAACCACTGAGCTACGCCAAGCCGCTGAGAATAGTCTTCCGTATAGTCTATATCTTCGCAATGTTACAATATATACAATAGATGACGTCTGGCCGGAAAGTATCCGACTTGTGCTTTAATGTTGTACCAAAATGTGCTGTTGTTAGAAACAAAAAAGTTAGCTAGGAAGTCATGACGTCCGAGGAAATATACTTTGATTGATGTAATCCAACAAGTTTTTAATAAATAAATGATAAAAAAAATGAAAAATGACTTTTCAGTGTAACCGCCTAAAATATACGTGTGATAAATCGATGGGACTCTTTTGTCATCCAAATTAGTTGTTTAATCGGTATGATCAGTTTTTTTAAATTGAAGAATATCAACGCATCGCCATCGTTTTTTTTGTTTTATCAATTCGCTGAGTGCACGTCAAAATACGCCCTTTTAGTAATCATATCGATGCTGTAGTAGCCAAAAAGCGCGAACTGCGAATGTTGAAATTAAAATTTAGCAAAAAGTGCGCATTGCACAATTTTAACTGGTGTTCACTTCTATGAACTTCCCGAGTGTAAATATGATTTTACAACCTGATTTTTAAGGGTTGAAACGCACCCTCGAAAATTGGGGTGTTTTTTGTTCTTCGTCGATAACGTTTTAACGGTTGGAGATATGAAAAAAATTCAAATTGCAACAATGTTTATTTTTTCGTGTACTATACATTGGAGATGAGAACGATGAGGTTATCGACGAAAAACACCCCTATTTTCGAGGGTGCGTTTCACCCTTTAAGGCGGTCCTCTAGTTTCTCGGGTCGAAAAAATCGATTTTTTTCATAAATCACATCTACAACATGTGTAGAAAATGTGTGCCAAAGGATTTTTCGATATTCGAATTGGTTCACAAGTTAGGCCCTGGAACGGAGCAGGTATATGGAGCTCGCGCCGGGCTGGATACATAGGAGATGGTGACAGCAAGACATTCAACGGTATTTTGAAGGCAGAACCATATGGAGAAGATGTTGTTGTTGTAAAAGAAGAGTGCGTTGGACACGTTGAAAAGAGGATGGGGAGTCGGCCCCGAAATGCAAAAAAATCTAATAAAGGCATTGGTGGGAAAGGTGCAGGAAAACTCACTGATAAATTGATTGGTGAGATGACAACGTATTATGGATTAGCTATTCGGAGACATCCAGTTTCTATCGAGGAAATGAGAAAGGAAATTTGGGCAACATTCTTTCACAATATTTCCACAGACAGCAATCCACAGGATCAAAATTGTCCTGCAGGCGAATCTAGTTGGTGCAAATGGCGCAGAGCTGAGTTTCTCGGAGAGGCTGAGCAATTCAAACACAATGAGCCGCCTCTTTCTGAAGCAGATCAAAAAGTTATAAAGCCAATTTATGAGGATTTATCCAAAGAAGAATTGTTAAGCAGATGCCTGGGAGCGGAAACTCAAAATAATAACGAGTCGCTCAATTCGTTAATCTGGACTTTTGCTCCGAAGCACCTTCATTCTGGGCCAAAAGTGGTTGAAATCGCCACGTTTCTCGCTGTCATAATCTTCAACGAAGGATTCAAATCTATCCTGAAGACCTTGGAAACCATGGGAGTGAAAATCGGCCCACAAGCTAAAGGATATGTTCAACAGCGTGATAGCTCTCGGATCGATCGTTCGGAAAGGCGCACGAGTGATGTTGTAAAACAGGCTCGAATCGCGAAAAGGGAAGATGGAGCAGCTCTGCGTGACTTCCAAGAAGAAGAGGAAGGCCTATTGTATGGTCCAGGCATAGCAGATTGACGATGAGATGAAATTTTTAGTATAAATCACATGCGCGAACTTTGGAACGCGATTTTCTCGAAACGCCATTTTTCGAAACGGTGACCACGATATTTCAGAAACTACTGCACCGATCTTGTTCAATTGTGTACAGTATCTTTAATATGTTATGAGCCAGCGATTGAACTAGGATTTTCATGATTGCTTCGATATTTTTTTTGTACGAGCGAAAAACTTAAGAAAAAATGAGTAAAAAATAGAATGTAATTTTCAAAAGTGTATAAAAAAGTCAATTTTTGTAATTTAGAATTCACTCTAGTTCAATCGCTAGTCTTAAATATGAAGATTAAAATGCTGTTTGGTTTTTTGATTTCTGATAAGCAGAACAGCCGCAATCTTGGTCACCGTCAAGCACCTCTTTTACTTCATGTCTTCCTGTCGGCCACTATAACCTTTATTCTATTATATATTTTGACTTCAAAAAATTTGTAAAGCTTATTTAAATGTCAATAAAGATTATGCAAAAACAATGAGATTGATTATTTCGATGCTTTGCCCGTAAAATATTATTGAAAAAACCGTAAAAAAACAGCCGAGAAACTAGAGAATCGCGTTAAAAATCGGGTTCCGCAGATATAAAAAAACACGTCTCGCCTATTTTTACTCATTTTACAAGCATGCCAAATTTAATCGAAATAGGAGAGATCGACCTCGCAACCTTTCCTTGTCAGCGAAGAAGGAACCATGGTGACGTAATAGTAGTGTTCGAACTAGAAAAAGATAGTCTACTCGTTGTAGCGCTTTTCTCTCACGTTTTCTACGAATTTCTTATGCTGTCCTAAATTGCAGGCTTCGAGATGGTGATATATCATTCACATTCCGTCTTCAAGAACAATTCTTCAATTGCGATTTATTCGATAAAACGTTACACCGACGAAACACATGCACTTTTCCCTTGTTCTTGTTGATCCAGAATCCGATTTCCAATTTAAAAAAAAAACGGTTCAGCGAACTGTTTTTTTTTATTGAACCGAGAGCGTTAAATATCGCTCTGAGAATAAAAGTATGGCAATTATTCCAAAACTCATAATCGTGTGGTGAGACTTACGACAATGGCGACGACGATGATGATGACAACGACGACTATAGGATAATAGAAGACAGTGGATGGCAGCCGCCGTTATGTAACTGGTATTAAATTCTTTATTATTATCTCTGACTTTTGAGCGGGTTTACTTAATCTTTTTTGTTCATTTTTTTTTCTACATGCACACACTCATTTTTTCATGTATACTCGCACTCCGCCGTTCACCCTTATTTTGTTTTGTCTTAATTTTTTTATCCCCTTTTCCTTTAATGTTTCTTTGTAATATCAATATCCTTGCGGCTGGCCCATACGGCCGGAACACTTTGTACGTTGACGCATATGCTTCCTTTTTTTCTCACGATTTCCCCGGTCAGCAAAATCGATTCGAACCAATCATAACGCGTGGATATCCACACACACACACACACACACACACACACACACACACACACACACACACACACACACACACACACACACACACACACACACACACACACACACACACACACACACACACACACACACACACACACACACACACACACACACGCACACACACGCACACGCACGCACGCACGCACGCACACACACACACACACACGCGCGCGCACACACACACACACACACACACACGCACACACACGCACGCACGCACGCACGCACGCACGCACGCACGCACGCACGCACACACACACACACACACACACACACACACACACACACACACACACACACACACACACACACACAAACTCATATATATATATGCGTGTGTGCGTGCGTGCGAGCGTGTAACTAATTACAAATAAAAATACGAAACTTCGTATACAGCAAAGATTGTGGGACAAGGTCAATCAAAATAGTCATTATTCATGAAATTACGTTAATTGAAGATTTATGTCCGTGAACCCTATTCATATCAAAATACAATGTCACATCGATAAAAAATATTGTACGGATCTTCTGATTTTCTTTATGAAAATTGGAGATGTTGAAAAAAACGGTTCGATAGTATTTCTTTAAGACTATTATCTGCGGTTAATTAGTAAAACGATATCCGTAGCATTTTCGACTGAAATTTGACGCCACATTTTCTTTTTACGAAAAGAAGGAGAATTCGACGACGACGTTGAACTTTTGATACTCAGAATTTGATTGAAAAAACAATGAATCGATGACAATCGACCTTCCCAATAAGTGGACCCTGCGGAAGCTAACTATGCCTACAAACTGTTTCGAATCGATTTTTACCGTCTTGTAACCGCACTCGATCTTTCACGAATCGCCAGACCCTTCGTACATTTAATTTTTGTTTTCTTTTTCAATATTTGTTTAGAGCTGCATAAGCATTATTTTCTCATTTTTATTTGTCGACTTTTATGAACGTTTTTTTTTCGATTTTGCTTTTAATACGGGCATGCAGACGTTGTATACAGTACAAATATTCACAACAAATCTTTTTTCTTCTCTCCACCTTCGTTAATCGTAAAAGTGTGTTTACCAGTACCACGTGTGCCTGTGTATTGTTATTATGATTGTTTTTTTTTTCATTTCTTTTCTTTCTTCTTCATTTCGTAAAGAACAACAACGATTCGATAAAATTTTACGAACGAAACTTTCACTCGCGCCGTCTCGTCGCAGTCATTTCGATCTTTCTAGATTCTTAATTCGTATAACATAATTAATTTATGCGTATATGTACAGACACATTTGTACATACGTATGTACGAACATACATGTATATATGCGTGCGTACATATAATATAAATATATTTAGATATTAATCGTCGTTTGTCTCCATTGTGTTGCGATAAAAACTATTACTATTAACAACAACTATTGCTTAAAACAATATTTCACCCCCGCATTAAAACCTTCACCCGCGTAGCCTGTTCTCGTGTTCCAACCAAAATATCCAATCCGACTTTGCGGATTCTCTATACAATATCATATATATATATGATGTGTGTGTGTGTGTGTGTACAAGGAAAATTTGCGTTCGGACGACGTACTTTTTTTTATCGTGTTACACCGATTTTTTCTTTTGAGTAACAAACGTCAGGTTTTGAACAAAAAAATCAAACGTTTTCGTCATCTGGATTCCAATGTGCGAAGACAATGAAAAATTAGACACGTGGTTGGGCGTTAAAAAAAATCTCGATAAAAAGTATATATCTATTCAGTATGTTTTCCATGTCTTGATGTCGAATTTCCAACCAGCGTGTACGTATATATTTATGTTTTTCCGCGTGTGTCTCATTAATACTACCTTTGTAATGTTAGTAAATATGGGGAAAACTGGTGGGGGTGTTGGGTTGTAGTGCAAAATACAAAAGAAATCAACAATCAACGATGTTTTTTTTTCTCCGTAAAAATGGGTATAATAATAAATAATATCAGGGATTAGGGATGGCGGGTTTTTTTCCTCTCGTTTCGCTTTTGTTTCATGTATCCCGCTGTTCCGTGAAAAACATGCAAATATGGGCGACAGTAGACACACACATGAAAGTCATATGGGATAACTTTTTGCTTCTTTTTTTGTCCTTTTACAATGCTAAAATCGATGGGTTGTCGCTGCTTCGTTAAAATCTTCGTTTCTAGGCTAATTGGGTACGTCAACCAACTTTTATCCATCGATCGATCGAGTATTCGAGTGCCGCGAGCCATCTGAACATTTTAAATAAGAAAATTTTATTTATTTAGAACAATAATAATAATAAATTAATAATTAAAATAATAATAGCAATTATTATAAAATGATAATAAAATAAATGCAAATACAATAATAATCCGGTAATGTAAAGTATTAAAGTCTTTAATCGATAACAAAAAAATATTTTTTTATGCTTTTTACCACCAAGAAAGAAAAAAATATCGACCTAAATGTTGAATTTTGCAAAAAATGTTTTACTATTTCAAGGGGTCTTCTCACTTTAGATGCTAATAAAAGGCCGTTTTCATGATTTTTTTAATTAGGTTTATATTCTAGATACTGATGTAAAAGTTCTTAAGTTTAACCCCTTAACTGTGAGTGACACGCATAAGGGCATAAAAAGTCATGCCATTTTTGTGTCATGACACGTATAGGAATATTTGAAAAACAACCTATTTCTACTGCATCGATTTGATTGTAACTTGGTACATAATGGTTTTTGGGGTCGCTGAATTTGAATTTGACATCAGATTTCCAAAATTCAAAATGGCGGATCCAATATGGCGGACGCAAATTCGAAAAATGGTTTCATTTCGACGAAAGTGAGTACCTCAAGGTTTTCGGAGTCGCTGAATTCGAATTAGAAATCAGATTTCCAAAATTCTAAATGCCGGATCCAATATGGCGGACGCAAATTCGAAAAATGGTTTCATTTCGGCGAAAGTGTTTTCGGCGTCGCTGAATTCGAATTTGAAGTCAGATTGTCAAAATTCAAAATGGCGGATCCAATATGGTGGACGCAAATTCGAAAAGTAGTTAGATTTTGACAAAAAATTGTATCTCTAGATGTTTATGGTCACGAATTTTGAATTTGGATCCTGATTTCAAGTATGTGAAGCTCGGATACAATATAATGAATTAAAATTTGGCAAATCATGTATGACAAACTATTCATAATAACAAATGTAAAAGAATACTTTTTTGGCGTTATATCCCGCTCTTAGCCCAATCCAGACTCACGAATCGAGGATGTGGTGGTTGTTGACTCCATTTTGTTTTTTTAGCTTTAAAAAAAATTGTGCTTTTTGTATTAAATTTTTTTTTTTGTTTTTTGTATGTTTATTTTTGTTTGTGTTTTTTGTATTGCGTCCACTATATTGAATCCGCCATTTTGAATTTTCAAAAACCGATTGCAGATTCGGATTCAGCGATCCCAAAAACCATAAGGTACTCACTTTCGTCGAAATGGAACTATTTTTCGTATTTGCGTCCGCCATATTGAATGCGCCATTTTGAATTTTCAAAAATCGATTTCAGATTCTGATTCAACGACCCCAAAATCATAAAGTACTCACTTTCGTCGAAATGAAACCATTTTTCAAATTTGCGTCCGCCATATTGGAACAGCCATTTTGAATTTTGGAAATTTGATATCAAATTCGAAGTCAGCGACCCCAAAAATCTCTATACTGAGACTTTAATGCAAATCTATAAACATTTTTTTCCAACACAAAAATGGCACGAAAATCTCATTTTCACCTCACTGCGAAAGGGTTAATAAATACACTTTCGAAATACACAAAGAAAATTTTATTAATTTATTTAAGTCACTATTTATAGACGAAAATGCTGGTTAAATAAAAATGTCCTAAAAAAATTGTAGGCGATGTTGATGAAATCTTGGAGATGGAACATCCGAAATAAAAAAATCAAACGATTTTAGATTCAGTATGTTAATGGCTATAGCGCATATCATACGATTATTGATATATGAAAAAAAACAAAATGGCGGACATTTTTCGAAAAAACGTGTTTATTTCACCGTTTTTGGCAAAAAATAGTAAATATCAAAATTAAAAAAAATTCTTGCCATGCGCTATAGCTATAGTTGTAAAGAATATGTGGTTAAAATTTCATAAGAATCATTTCAGTAGTTTCGAAGATTTTATCAATAACGTTGTTTCGAGAAATACGCGTTTAGAGTTTGTTTGCGTTACATAGATACATTTTTTTTTACGTATTTCGAAAGTGTATTTATTAAGTGTAGTATCTTTTATATCAATATCTATAATATAGACCTATCAAAAAATTCAGAAAATACCCTTTTTTAGCGTCTAAAGTGAGAAGACCCCTTAAGGCTTTAGGTTACAGTAAAGGGTATAAAATCGCGTGCGAATTAAACAATTTTTTTTTCGTATGAAAAAGTGATTCACTCATAAAATTAATTACACATCTGTTGAGTATGAATATCAAGCTGTTAGAAAATATTTTTTTTTTTCGATGTACAAAATATGGCCGACTACTCGAAACTTCTCGAAACAGCTTTTGTCCAATTAGCGTGACAAATAACTTTAACAATTTTCAATCGATTTACTTCAAATTTAAAAGTTATGCTCCTAATTGCATTTCGCAGAGACGTGCGTACGGAATTTCTGATTAATCGAAAACGTTTCATTTTATGAGCAGTTTATGAGCAGCTATAACGAAATTTGTAACTTGTGAATAAAGCAATAATTTTTAAATTCCATTCGTACTTCTTTAGATATTGTAATGTAGATTGACGAGATTTTTTGTTTTTTGTTCTAGGTAAAAAATTGTGGATGCTAAATGTCACGCCGCGGAGCGCCTAAAAAAAAGATAACAAAAGAAATAATTAGTAGTCGGTCATTTTGTACATCGAAAAAAATATATATATATTTTCCAACAGCTTGATATTTATACTAAATAGATGTGCAATTGGTTTTATGAGTGAATCACTTTTTCATACGAAAACAAATAGCTGAATTCGCACATGATTTTATACCCGTTACTGTGGCCTAAGGCCTTAGAACGTTCTATTTTCGTTTCTTTACATTGCGAACTCAATTAAAATTTCCGGAAAAATTCTCGCACATTGCCAAATAAAAGCCCGGAACGATAATGTCTCTGTTTCGTAGTAAATTTTGTACGACAGTTCTCACCTCTTCTTGTCCATTTCCGATTCCGTCGCGAACGTGTAACTCCTCTGGGTCGGATCGGGAGGTTGCAGCTCGAAAGCGTGTTTGCGGCCACCAGAATTGGGCGCGCTCCCGTGAACCCTAAAGCCGTGAAGGCAAGCAACGCCAAAGGCCTTTTCGGCGTTGGCATCATCGTAAAAATAGAGCGCGGCGTCTTTGAGAACGCAATAGCGCCGCGACCAGCCGGTCGGTGACGAAGTTTTACGCGCCCGATTCTGTTGTTTCGAGAGATAGCCGAAACAATCAGGTCTCTGGATAGCACACGCTGCTACCTCTTGCATCCTCAACGACGCGTCCAGCCACGTGTCGGCCTGTCGGAATACAAATGGTATTTGGCTCCATTTACGTTGTCTCACGAATATTTTGCAAACTTTCCGCAAGTAATTAAGGTGGTTCAATTATATCGAGTCGGCTTGCATAATAAATTTGCCAGTGGTCATTTGGGTTATTGGCTCTAGTTGAGGAGGAATCGATATAACGAACGAGAAGATTCTTGCTTAGTAAGATTTTTTCCTCTGGCTTTTTTAGGAGTTCGAAAATCAAACGGTTTTTCGTTGAAATTATTGTTGGTAATTCTTTGGATCAGTGACTTGTCCGAAAAATCAGCCTAATATTATTTTGTTTGCTATTCTCTCATTTGTTGGGTTATAAATGATGATATTCAGTCGGGGGAAGCTGAAACTCACCCCTCCATAAAAAGTTATGGGATTTGAAGTTTGCGGAAACACGCCATAAAACAGGGCATTTTTTAAACATTTCGACGCCTATGTTTCGTTCGTTTAGGTTTTTGAAAAATTCGAAATGATTGTTGACGATTTTTTGCTCGTAAAAAATGTGTCAATGAAAAATTTCAGCTTCCCTCGAACGAATATCATAATTTATAATCCAATAAATGATATATTATCGAAGAAATCGGATAATATTTTTTGAAAAAGTCACTTATGGGGTCCTCTCACTTTAGACGCTGATAAAAGGCTATTTTCAGGATATTAAAAAATAAGTTTATGTTATAGATATTGATATAAAATTTGTTACACTTAATAAATACACTTTCGAAATACATCAAAAAATATGTTTTTATGAATTTATGTAACCCAAACAAACTTTAAACGCGTTTTTCTCGAAACAACGTTTTTCGACGGCTTGATGATAAAATATTCGAAACGACTGAACCGATCCCTAGGAAATTTTAACCACATATGGGGCCGTCCATATATTACGTCATCGATTTTGGCTGATTTTAACCCCCCCCCCCCCCCCCCAAATCATCAATCCTTCCTATCGTCATAATCCAATTATCGTTACCGTCATCCAACGATCAGACCCCCCCCCCCCCTATTTTAAAATGACGTAATTTATGGACCGCCCCTATTCTTTACAACTATAGCTGTAGCGCATATCAAGGATTAGATTTTTTGCTGTTCACAATTTTTTGTTTCCAAAAACGGTGAAAAACATGTTTTTTTTGTTTGTTCGAAAAATTACCGCCATTTTGTTATTTTCGCAAATATCAAAAATCGTATGACATGCGCTATAGCCATTAACATACTGAATCTAAAACCGTTTGATTGTTTTGTTTCGGATGATCCATCCCCGAGATTTCATCAACAGCGCAGACCTACAATTTTTTTAACTACTATTTTCGTCTATAGATAGTGACTTAAATAAATAATGTTTAAAAAAATGTACTTCGAAAGTGTATTTATTAAGTGTAACAACTTTTCTATCAATATCTATAATATAAACCTATCAAAAAAATTCATGAAATCAGTCTTTTTTAGCGTCTGAAGTGAGAAGACCCCTTATCTAAGGAATCACCTTATTTGTTTATCAGATGCATGAAGTTGTTGTTAAAATATAATTTTATCGTATTTTTGTGGAAAGTTTTATTTATGCACAGATGGAAAAGAAATTGGTTATTTTGTCACACCTGGTTGTTCCTTTCCACGGCTTCGCGAATGACCGTGCACCATTTTGCGGCCGATTCCTCACTGTCCGCAGCCAGTTTGTGACTCGGTGCTCCTTGCTTCCTTATCACGAAGCTGTAAGGCCTGCTCGCACCCGGTGTTTGTTCCACTTCGTATTTGAGTAGCATAACTGCTCCTACCGGTTGGGAATCCTGAACCGAAACATCGTTCGTGAATTTTCGGCGGTCAAAATTTCAAGGCGTTGAAACAAACACGGCGGTCGTAATTTGAAGGCGTTGAGTAAATCTCTGAATTGATCCGAATAAGAAAATGCATCGTTTGGAAAATTGCGACGTTCTAGTTGCGTCAAATAAGGCACGACACAATTGGTATCAATAGGCGGTGGGCCTGCTTCCCTTTAAAAAACGTGGAGACATTTTCTTTATCTTGCAGATTCGAAAAAAAATGAGGCTGGGCTGTAATTTTTGGAAATGTCTATTTTCATTTAATTTAAAAATATGATTAGTTCAGAATGTTTAAAAATGATTGATCGTAACGATGTCGACGTTGATGGAGTATTTTCGCGAACGGATTATTTTTATGTGGTGTTTAGTTATTACAAAAAATTGTAATAACTAAATTTTCCATGTGTAAATTGTTTAATGAATGTTTACATTTAATTAGAAAAATAGTTATTCCAACGATTCGCGCAGTATTTATAGGTTTTATATTTGGCAATATTGGTTCTATCTCCGTCTTTTTTTACTCAAGCAGGCGAGTTTAACCTCCATGCTTTTCAACGTCGATCTGTCAAAACCATGTCAGGTGCGGGAAATATAACGCATTGTATTCGGGCCACGACTGGTAAAAAGCGCGGAAAATTTTAAAAATGAAATATGTGTGGAAATTCGAATGAGTGAGATGAGGTTAGGACTGCAGTCAGCTGTTGCCTTGCTGTCACGTCTCTTTATCGTCGCAAGTGGTAATGAATCCAATACCGGAAGTTAAAATTAAACTTGATATTACATAAAAATTAGATTAATAAGCGTAATTTTTCTTCAAGAGCACTCGATTACTACAAGTGTTGAGTATGTGAATCTGATTATTTTCAAGAATCTAACGGATTCCCACTATTATATACACGTTTTTAGTGACCGGAAATTGGGTTTTTGTATGTCGTCTCGGAATTCCTTTACAAAAATACGCAATTTTAATATTTCTTTTCTCTGTAATTGGTCCGATAAACGACCCTGAAATTTTACAGAGATGATTATTAATATATTTAACGAAGCTCAAAAAAAAAAAAATTATGAAAATCCTATGAATTGGTAGGCCTGGCGATAGGACTACCTTAAATACTTAAAGATATATCGAAATATTTACGTAATATATTGGTGATATTTGAGCCGTGTGAATAGACCTGGAGGATCTCAGATTCGTTGTCGACGTTTTTTTTCCCGTAAATTTAGAACGAGGTGGCTATTAATACCAGCCGATATTCACGCTTCACCTAGATTACAAAAATATTCGCCACAACTATGAAGAAGCGATAGTCATGGAGTGGCCTTGAACTTTGAGATACGATCGATCGTCCATTTTAGCTATTCAAAGAGGCCATTTGCATCGTCACAAACCCAACTCGTGAAATATAACCTGACTTCTTTTCACAATTTTTAAGCGTGCTAAAAGTAACGACGCGCATAATCGTTTGGCTGGAAAAATGTCGACTAAAATTGCCAATTGTTTCCCGGCACTCAAAAGCTCGAAATTTCGTGTCAATTCGTCATGTGTCTCAAGCTGCCATTTTGTTGTTTCACGATTCGAAAGAGCGTCACGGCGAAAGTAATTTTAAAGCCTGAGACAAGCTATCAAAGGGAAACATTGAGAAAAATGTTAAGAGGGAGTACCAGTATAGAGCCTTCAAAAAGGTGAACGTCAATTTTTTTGTGTGGATAATTCCATTTAGCGGTATCTTTACAAATGTTTTCACGAGATTTCGTAACACTATGGCGGCGCTGAATCTGGATGCAGCGATGTACCTTTGTCTGATAGTGTCCTGGCGGCCGGCATCGTTACATCGACAGTTCGCCTTTCCCATTGCAGTGCGGAGGGAATTTTTGACTCGTTGAAAACTTTTTCCGAAATAAATTGTTTTCGGCCATTTCTCTTAATAGAAAACTATTTTTCCTTTAAACCTGCACTATTTGATCGAAAACCGATGATTTTTTTATTTTCTCGCGTGCTTCGAAGGCAAATCTTACCTACAATTCAAGTTGATCTGAATGTTCGTACCAAGCAAAATATTCGCGGAGAATTCTTGTCGGCGGCCGAGCGCTATCGGACAAAGGTGGCTTGCTTCGTCCAGCTCGAGCATCGCCAATTTGTTACAAAATCTTGTGAAAAAATTTGTAAACAACTCGAAGATATGTAGAATAAAGGTCATTAAACAGAATTTTCATTCTATGGAATGGGTATCAACAAAAAATTGTCAGAATTGACCGTTTTTTTTTCTCGGCCTCTAGATCGGTAGTCTACGTCAAATGAGAAGACGAAATAGAAGTTAGAAAAAAACCGTCAAGGTTGTTATGGGGTTTAGCCGTCCGGGGTGCAGTACGAGGGGAGCGCCCTATGCACGGAACCGATTGACGCACGGAACCGATTGACTGTTACCAACTGTTAGCTTTCAAATAATCGGCATATTAAACGTATCTTTTCGAACTATTTTTCTACATCTACCTATTTGTAAAAATAGGTAGATGTAGAAAATTTGTTGAATTTCGGCATTTTTGAATTTTCGGCGATTACATTGAGGCCTTAGGCCACAGTAACGTGACCAAATTTTTTTCCGTATGAAAAGTCATTCTCTCATAACATTAATTACACATCTATTTAGTTTGAATATCAAGCTGTTAGAAAATATACATATATTTTTCTTCGATGTACAAAATGGCCGACTACTCGAAACATCTCCAAACAGGCTTTTTCCAATTGGCGTGACAAATAACTTCAACAACTTTCACTCGATTTTGTTCAAATTTAAAAGTTATGTTCCTAATTGCATTTCGCAGAGAAGTACGTAAGCGGAATTTCCGATTAATCGAAAACTTTTCATTTTATAAGCAGTTTACGAGCCGTTATAACGAACTTTTTCACTGAAAATTCATTTCTTAAGTTCAAATACCTACAACTTTTGAATAAACCAATATTGTTTAAATTCCGTATGTTCTTCTCTAGGTATTCTAATGTAGATTGAAGAGCATTTTTGTTTTTTGTTTTACGTAAAAAAATTGTGGATGTTAAATGTCACGCCGCGGAGCGCCTAAAGAAAAGATAACAAAAGAAAATATAGTAGTCAGCCATTTTGTACATTGAAAAATATATATATATATTTTCTAACAGCTTGATATTCATACTAAATAGAAGTGTAATTAATTTTATGAGTGAATCGCTCTTTCATACGCAAAAAAAAAATCGTTAAATTCGCACATGCTTTCATACCCGTTACTGTGGCCTAAGGCCTTACTAATTTTATAACGGTACTGTGAATCCCCATTTTCACGGTTCCGAAGGTTACTCCGATAACTAGTCGAACCGTGTCTATTTTTTCAGCTCCGTGGTAACATTCGCTTAGCAGATATTAAGGGCGGGGTAAAGTATTAAAAAATTTTTTTTTCATTTTTTTAAAAAAAATTTTTAATGAATGCATAATATAATAAGAATATTGTGTTAAAATTTCAAGTCGATCAGAGTAAAATTGACGAAGTTATGAGTATTTGAGCGTCTATTGCTCCATGCCGTTCTCTTCTCTTCTGCGTTTTTCAAACCGTTTTTCTGAGACTTGTCATATTTGAAGTCCGTGTGCACGATAACTCAAAATCTACTGGACCAATCGCTTTGAAATTTTGCACAGTACTTCTTCACATAATTCACCAGGTATTGTCGAGAGCTTTTTTGTTTTTTTTTAATAATTACTAATTTTTCAACAACAAATTAGCTGATTTTTTTAGCGAAAATCGGGTTTTTGGCTCCCAAGTGCTACGAAAAATCGAAAAAAAAAAAAAAATCCTCCCGTCATTACCTCGAGAAACATCTCCTTTAACAAACATTTTGATTTTTTTGTTTCAAATGATTCTGTTGCGAGTTATGGTGCACACCGCAAACCAACTTTTTTTCGAGGCGCCTCCGGGGTTTAATTTTCATTCGCTCAATTTTGAATATTTTGCAATGCAAATTTAGGAGAATGTTGTTCAAATGTTACTTTATTATATGTAAATTTTTCAATAAACGAACACTATTCGTTACGCAAAAAAAAAAATCTTAAAAACATGCCTTTTTTCGCCGAATTAACTTTACCCCGCCGTTAATAATGTACTAAAAAAATGATCGGGATCGTTTTCCACAAGCGTAATGTAATTAGTCCGCGAAATACGTCGAGTTGGCGATTTATTTTTCGAATAAACGGTAATGTGGATCGTATTCAAACTGCACAGGATGATCAGCAAAGAGGTTATAAAGGTCCAGAAAAAAAGTCAGCTCGGTGGTAACATGTTGGCTTAACCCCGCAACAACCTTAAACGAGGGGTCGCAAACTAACCGTGTCAGTCTTGTAGTAATAAAGGCAATTGTCACGTCGCAGAGCGAACCATCGTCGAACCCATTTATCGGACGTTACGGAAGCGCCGCTGGTCGCCTTGCGCCACAGATAGCCGGTACACATCGCCGTCTCTTTGGCGCCAGGTTTGACGCCACCGTTGCCGCTACTTATGCCAATGCCCCCGTTGTTGACGGATACTTTCGGTGCAAGTACGTTGCACGTACGTGCAACTTCGAGCTCGAGAACATCCGGTCCGGAGTGTGCCAGCCTGACGACTTCCGAGTGCGTCGCATCCATGACGCTTCGCCCGTTCACCGACATGATAATGTCGCCGACTTCGAGACCGGAACTCTCGGCGGGTGTGTCGGGCTCGATGGACGATACGACGACGGGCTTCGAGCCGTGAATACGAAAACCAAATTCACCACCGTGTTCTCGTTTCACCACCACTCGTTTGTCGCTTTCTGAAACACACGTTGTCGTGGCGTAAATAAAAATAAACCAATATAAAGGAATGCCAATAATGTGGACGTTATTGATGAAGATCGAAGCACTTGCCGCGCGTCCCCGAGCTATTTTATATATTATTTTCTTCTTTTTTTCCCACGATTTCACGCCCCGACGATGACCAACCCGCTCAAAGCGGTGAAAAATAGATAACCGCGATAAAAAAAGAAGCCGAAGGATGCGCGCAAAAATCGAAGGAGTTTTTGCCTTTGACGTAGCACGTTGTACATGCTCGTATGCAACGGATGAATGCGGCTCTCGGTACGTCGTTGTACTTGTCGATATCGTGTGTGGTAAATTAAGAATGCTCTCACGGCGCATTAGCCGCTGAGTGAAGCTTCGATTGCCGCTCTTTTAAAATTCCAGCGGCCTCGATGGTGCAAATATTCAAAGGTGTCAATGTTAACGAGAAACTAAAAGAGACGAAGATCTCAATTAGGAAGTAAAAAAGACGAAGATCTCAATTAGGAACTAAAAGAGACGAAGATCTCAATTAGGAACTAAAAGAGACGAAGCTTTCGATAGCCATTCTAATTTGAAACAAAAAAAAAACAATTTTTTCTATGTCAGTTGAGAGTCAAAGAAGGACAAAGCAACCGTACAATCGTCCCGAAACAAGACGGCGAGAAAAAACAATAAAAAAATGGCAAAGAATATTTACCGGTCATCGAGGTGCCGAATTTGTCGAGGGCCTGTCCCTCCCGGCACCAAACTCTCAGCATGGATTTGAGCAATTCCTCGAGTGCACTTTTGAGCGACACATCCTCCCCGAGTTCGGGTGGACACGAGGTCCCCACCGAGTCGCACACCATACTCTACTTCGCACTCACTTAATCGAAACTTTGGGCAATTCCCTCAGCGAACGCCAATTTGATCGACGCTTGATTTATGAATCAGTCCGGAAGAAAAATTATTTCGCGCACTTTTTTCGATTATTCGTCTTTGTTTTTTGGCCGACACGAGATCTTCGATTTTCAAAGTGACGAAAAAAAGAATAGAAATAAATAAATACAGGTCGGAAGAAGGTAAGGATCGAGTCGTGAAGCGCGGCCTCGCGGAATGCGACTCGGCGCCCTGACCCACTGACTGCAAGCCAAAAAGCTTCTTATTCCCGTAGCCGGACGGGGAGATTTCTCGCACGCGGTGTACGAAGACGACGAAGACGACGACGACAGCGGCGAAGTTGTACGAGACCGCGGGTGGTGCCGCGAACCGGCGACCACAATTGTATATTTAGATCACCGCGTGTGTTACGCGAAACTTATTTAAAGAAATTTTGAAGAACCGCATTCCTAAGCAAATATCCTTTTCCCTATGTTTCGTCATGGAGAAACACCGTATACACCCGTACACCTACGCAATACACGTTCAACCATTCTGTTTTCTTTCGGATGTGTACAAGCTGAATTTTTCAAACTCACGGAGACACGTATGTAAAATAGGTAGAGGGGTAAGGAGGCCGAGGAGCCACAAAAAGCCCCGGCAACGATGACGACGAGACGCCGAATGCCCCGGGCTCTGACTCATCATCTGGTAAAAGAGCTTCTCCTTTGCAACCCCGCAATGAATTGAAACACTCGCGGTTGAATTCCGAAATACGCGTATTCCGCGACGGAAAAACATCTCAGGAGACTCCAAATTGCGAAATAGTGAAAGCAGTTTTTTTTTTTCAAAGAAAGATAACTGACATCCTGGCGGCCAATATTAATGTCGGCCACGATCGATTTGATACGAAGAATTTTTGAGATGATGACTACGAAAATTAATGCAACTCTAACGTAGGCTAAGTACAGTGCCGACATCCAAGTACGAGGCAAGTTTGGCGTTAGTAAATTTGCGTATTTGATGAGAATAGAAATTAAAGCCAACGAATAAACTGTATTGGGCTGTAGGCGATAATAATGTCGAGGTATATTTGAAACTGGTTGCATCTCAAAGTACGATTCGAGTATAGGTTCAAGTTTTAGCCGAATTAGATCGAAGCATAAAATCCTAGTATTTTTCGGTCTCGAGTTTCGTGCACTCAAGTATGGAAGTTTTTCAATTAAATAACAGGGTTCCGTATTGTTATGCAAAATTCAACATTGGGGCAGATTACGAGGAAGTATTTTTGAGGACGAGTGCCCTGCTGTAACACCGACCTAAAGAGCAACAGTGAACATGCGATTGCTGAAGAGAATATTGGAATGACTGAACTAATGAATGAAATTAAATTATTGAAAAAATTGCTAAACAAAACTGCCTCTTTGACTGATTTTCGTTTTATTGCGGAATTAAGAAAATTACATTTTTAAAACGACCATTTTGGATAAATTTCGTTCTATTTAGTGATCATTAAATTACTAAATGAAACTGTTACTTTGGCTAATATGGTTTTATTTATTAATTAAAAAATGACTGAATAAAACTGCCACTCTGGCTAAATTTCGTTTCATTTAGTAATTTTTTCATTATTCAATAAAACTGCCACTCTGACTACATTTAGTAATTTAAAGATTAACAGTTTTATTTAGTATTTTCAAAATTACTACATGAAACTGCCACTTTGGCTCCGAAACAATCGTATTGTTTCGTTTCCCGATCCGCGTCTTCCCGATTTGAACTTTGCGCCTCAACGGTCACAACCACGCCCGTACGTGTCTTCAAACTTATGCATCAATGTGCGCATATACGGAACTGGGTGTACGATAGAAGTTGAGCTTTCGAGTTCGCGGCCAAATCGATGAATCTTGCGGCCGTAGAACGAGAGCAAAGTGGGAAGGTCAAGCCCGTTGTATGTGCGTAAGAACGTCCGACGGGAATTCGGATGGGCACTCGAGATTTTGCATGCCGCTGACTTGATGAATCGTCACACACGACTTTTGACCTTGAGAGAATAATGCCAGAAGCGTTTGGGAAGCCGCGAAATGCTGAAACGATTTTGTTCGCTTTGCTGGCATGTATAAAGAGAGGAGGAGACAGTAAGGGAGAGAGAGAAAAAAAAACGAACACTACCGAGCTGGCGGAGCGCGAAAACCGCCTTCGATTAAAAATAAAATGACCTTCGTTCGAAGCTTTTCCTCTCCGTATGCCTCCTCAGGGATCACCCGGTGTTTATCCCACCGGGGGAAAAGCAACGGAATTATCCGACGCCATGGAATCTTTGCTTGCGTCATTCGCCCTTCCAGCCTCGTTTCGTTAACACTCTACTGACTTGAATTTCTTATTACATCCACTTCAACTAATCACAGCAATTGTGGAAGGTAATTCCCGCGATCGACAAAAAAAAACTATCCCTGACCCAGTGTTGCACAAATATCCAAGATCCAACCCCACCCCTAGTAATCCAAGTATAACCCTGAAGCTGCATTACGAGTTTTTGGACATAATCATCAACTCACCGAAACTCTTCGTCTGTATCCTCTTATACATCTCGCCGCTGCTTTTACGGTGCACCATCCTGTGAGTGGCTGCCTGGTACTTTTTCCTGAAGCATTTTTCACTCTCCGTCGAGCCTTGCGAGCCGCGTCTGCTTTGGTCCTTGACAGCAGCGTCGGAAGATTCGTCATCACCGTCCCGGCTATCCGGACGTCGCCATACGTGACTTTCCTCGAGCTCACTTATGTAGATCCACTCGCAGCCGGTGTAAGGCTCCACGTACGTGTCCTCGTCCTCGCGACCTGTTCCGTATAGGGGTGATTTCATTGAAAATAGAAATATCACCTGCATGGCTATTCGTATAGCACGGTAAGTAATAGTATACTAAGTATACTAGCTTGTACTAGTAATAATAAGTATAGTAACTCGTACTGGTAATACTAAGTATAGCAACTTATACTAGTGATACTAAGTATACTAACGTATACTAGTAATACTAAGAATAGTAATTTACTTACTTAGTAAGTAAATTACTATTCTATTTTACTATAGTAAAAATAGTAATAACTTAGTATGGCCAAGTATACTAAGTAATAGTATACTAACAAGGCAAGGTTGCAACGTCGATCTCTCCGATTTCGATGAAGTTTGGCATGCTTGTAGAATGGGTAAAAATAGGCGACACGTATTTTTTTATATCTGCGGAACCCGATTTTTAAGGGTTGAAACGCACCCTCGAAAATTGGGGTGTTTTTCGTTTTTCGCCGATAACGTTTTAACGGCACGAGATATGAAAAAAATTGAATTTGCAACAATGTTTATTTTTTCGTGTACTGTAAATTAGAGACGAGAACGATAAGTTATCGACGAAAAACGAAAAACACCCCATATTTTTGAGGGTGCGTTTCACTCCGCAAAAATCGTGGTCCGCAGATATAAAAAATCAGTGTCGCCTATTTTTACCCATTCAGTATGCCAAATTTTGTTAGTAATACTAAATGGCTCCAGTGCCAAGCAAGTGGAAAATCCTCGAATTAGATGGCAGAAACCTCTAAAGAATCGATTTTGATAAGCAACTTGGAATTGCCGAACGAATCATTTTTATTTTATTTCGATGCATCGGGGACTCGTTGGTAGAGATTCTTTGCCTTCGGAGATCCGATCAATGCATGTCCATTGCGCTGTGGTCATTGGGGGTTAAGTGAACACCGGGCTCAATGTGGGCCTGAACAACGCGCGGAATTTTGACGTGGCCTTCAGCCGATCCCGGAATAAATACCTTCATGGAATACGATGGGACTATTTATCATCTACAATAGAAGTACCATGTCCCAAGAGCATCACCTTGCATCTCACCAGAAAATATGGAAAATGGCAATAATTATGATTTTAGGCGAATAACTAAATTTTTTTTCTTCAGATTTTCATGTTCAAGATTATCCTCCAATGATTTCTTTATATTTGATTTACTACATCAATACTGATTTTCCATATCCTGGGATGTAAAATGTATGATCTGGAACATTGTTGACCCAATTGGTCCGATGTTGTTCGTACGGCAACAGGGTGAAAACGATGACATTTTGACCCCTTTGTGACCAGAACAGTCCGGAAGTGTGACCATGGAGTGGTGATGTGTATGCGTGGCCAAAAGTGTGACACATCGATCCCTCAGTGAGATGAAAGTTGAACTAACGAACCTGTGAGAACTTCCATACTGGCATCGGTGCTCCTGGCGTGGAGTCTTCTTCTGGAACAATCGTCGTTGGAGCCTCGGCTGCTGGATCGTCCAGCGCGTTCTTCCGACTTGGCACGTACGTCCGAGCGACTTCCGGCTCCGTTGCTTCTGCTGTGATAGCGCTTCTCACCCCGATCCTCCGATCTGTAGCGTTTGTCGAATTTTTTGTACAGACGATGGCTGACGTGCTTGTTCGTGGAGGCACTCGAAACTGGTCGTGGAACTTCCGGTGAATCGGCAAAACCGGCAGGTGGTTGAACTATCTCCTCGGAAACCTAGAATGCCGAAAAATCCATTCGCAGGAACTTCGATTGAAGGACAGAGCCTCGTAGTGATTTTTGGCTAACGAGTTGGATGATACGACAATCATAGTCGCAATGAGAGAAGCCTCCACGAGAATTTCTCATCGAGTGTTATCACGAAGTCTTTATAGCCTAAGGATTTTTCAATAGAATGTTCAAATGATATTGTACTCACTTCTCTACCGCAGTTTTGACAGTGTGGCGCGTCAATGAGGGTCGTGAGACCGGCACCCGAAAGATCGGCAGTTTCGCTGTAAAAAACACTGTCACTCCCGGGACTGACGGATCGCAATGATTCGGCTGATTGTGCCTTGAGTCGGGCCTCTGGGCTTGGCGATTTCACGATTATCGAGGTTGCGGCGTGATTGCTGTGGCCTGGACTTCGTTGATAACGCCCGCCGGGACTCAGACGGCTCGATGAAGAATCCTCAACGGCGGCACGTGATCTTCGACGTGGCAAGCTGCCTGTCAATGCAGCATTCTTGTCCTGTCGCAGATACCGTATAGTTGAACGTTAATCGTCGAAATTGGTTCAGCATCCCTACTCTTCCTTATACGGAACATCACTTGGGGGAAGGTTCTGCCTTGTTAGGCCAAAAAATGTTCGATTTTTCACTATTTTTTTACGCGCAAAGTATTAAATATAGAATGTTGATATTTGGTATGTTGACTAAGCGGTCTTTAGTGAACATCAAAATATTTTTTTTTAATTTGACAAAACATGGTGGCGGGAGTGGGAGGAGCCACGTATGTCGGTGCGCGGGCGATGACATTCTTCGCTCGCGGAAATCCTAAGTCCCGGACAGGTCATTTGAAGAAAAAAAATCAAACATATTTTTACTTTATACAATATTTTGTATAAGTCGATCTAGAATCAAGAAGAAAAATAAAGAAATAGTGAGCAATCGGTAGAAAGTTTGTTTTTTCCCAAAAATTTTCGCAATTTTTTGCTCACCATTTTTTTATTTTTCACTTTTTCTTGTTGATCCTAGGTCAACTTATACACAATATTATACAAAGTAAAAATATGTTTGATTTTTTTGCTTCACATCACCTGTCCGGGACTTAGGACTTCCGCAATCGAAGAATGTCATCGCCCGGGCACCGACATACGTGGCTGCTCCCAATCCCACCACCATGTTTTGTCAAACTTGAAAAAATATTTTGATGTTCAATAAAGACCGCTTAGTCACCATACTAAATATCAACATTCTATATTAAATATTTTTCCGTCGATTTTGTTGAAGCTTATATATGTGATACAGCATTGAAAACTATTAGACACGTATTTTTTTATCTGCGGAAAAATGGTTTTAAAGGAGGGGATCACCCCTCAAAGCAAAGCGTGTCCGGCGGGGGGGGGGGGGGGGTGGTTTTGTAGTTTCACGGAGTCAAACCAGTCTACCGATCTGAATGAAACAAAAACCAAAATTCTTCTACTGAAAAGCGATGACAAATTCTAGCATATGCGAAAAAAAAATTAAGAGGTGACACGTCTTTATTAGAGGGGTCATCGGCTGAAAAAAAATACGCGTCTAATAGTTTTCAATGCTTTATCACATATATGAGTTTTAACAAAATCAAAGGCGGCGACTTAAGTGATGTTCGTTGTTAGATCCAAAAATAAGGCTTTCGTCGATTATGACTTTATCGATTTTCAAATAGAATATTCGTAATGTACAAACGACAGAAGTGTGTCAATTATATAGAGTTTAGTAGGTTTCCGTTCTGTAATACACTTTGCAAAAAAATTTAGGGAGCAAGAAAAAAATCCAAATTTTTGGGGGATTTTCAACAGGCTGTAACTCATACAAAAATGGTCGTACAGCAAAAAAAAAAAAGCAAATTGTAGCTCTAAGTGTCTAGTTTTCGGATCTGAGTTTGAAAAAAAAAACAGTTTTTCTTAAAAATTTTTTTTTTCAAAAATTTTGGAATTTTTTTTTCAAACATTTTCGATTTTTTTTTTTTTCAAAATTTTTTCAAGTCACTAATACAGAATTGAGAGAAAAATGATTTTTTTTTTTTTTTTCATTTTTGATAAAAATTATGACATTTTCAGAGCGAAATTCTTGCGCCTTTAATTTTTTCAAAAATTCGATCAAGTGGGAAAAAAAAACGGTTGGCTGGATTGAATTGAAACTTCGTAGGGTTTTTGTGGGTATATTGAACAGTAAAAGGCACACTTAACATTAGTGGTTTCCGCAATATTTTTGATTGGGTGCTTGATTCTCCAAAAAACCACAAAAAGCCCTTTTTTGGTCGCTTTTTCAAATTTATATAATGATTGAAAAGAAATTTTATTTTCAAAATTCAATTGCCTATTCTTGTAGAGAATTTATTCAAGTTTTTGAAACCAACCTCAACATTTCTGTGCGATCATTGGTTGTTGAGATATTGGTAATCAAAGACAAAATGATCTTTTTCCATTCAAACACTGATATCTCAGCGAGAAATGCTCGTATCGAGATTTTTGAAAAACCAAATTCAAGCTGAATAAACAAGCTATCCGGTCCATATAGAGGTTAAGTCGAAAAAAAAAATTCCACGTCCGTAGATTAAAAAAAAAAACCAAAAAAATTTCGAACATTTTTTTTTTCGGTGGTTTTCTTATGATTACTCGAAAAAAAATTTCAAAAAAAAATTTTCAAACTCAGATCCGAAAACTAGACACTTAGAGCTACAATTTGCTTTTTTTTTTGCTGTACGACCATTTTTGTATGAGTTAC
This sequence comes from Ophion obscuratus, assembly GCA_964007375.1. Classification (NCBI taxonomy): domain Eukaryota; kingdom Metazoa; phylum Arthropoda; class Insecta; order Hymenoptera; family Ichneumonidae; genus Ophion; species Ophion obscuratus. Next base: position 47,347,540 of record OZ023315.1, read on the forward strand.
AGCTTGTTGAAAATCCCCCAAAAATTTGGATTTTTTTCTTGCTCCCTAAATTTTTTTGCAAAGTGTATGTAAAAAATGGGATTCTGGTGACTTCGAAATTATTTGAATTAGGAACCCGTACTTTGACGTTTACTCCGAGTACAACATACTGAAGTTAATTTAATTGTCAAAATTGAAAATGAGAATTTATTCTTCTTTATTTATAAGGAATATCTGCATGACGAGGTGGAACCTAATTTTGACTATCTATAGATAATAAAAAATGCATAGTTGATATTTATTTAAAAAATATTTAAACGTTTGTTGAACGTTTTACTATCTATATATTTATTTTATATAGATGATGTAAAATTTAATCTTCAACATCATAGGTAGGTATCATTTGCAAGCTTTTGATGACAACATATTTTTTCTAATTGATTTGTCCAGTAATATTAACAATTCAGTTTGTTTCACCATTCAGAAAAAGTTATGAAAATCCTATGGATTGAAGCCTGGCGATAGGACTACCTTAACTTTCAACATGATCAAGACATTTATTCGTTATTTTCGTCTCACGGGACATCGAAGAGCGCTGAGCAGGCTTTCGGCTGGCCGGTTTTTATTTCAGGATCAACGTGATTTTTTCAGTGCTTACCTCATTGCTACGACGTCTTCCTGTTGTCGCGTAACCACCTCCGGCTTTGCGTCTCGGACTTTCGCGTGTTCTTCGATGGCGAGTACCCTCTTGTTGCTGATTGTGAACGTGATGATGATGATGATGCATGTGATAGTGATGACTGCAACTGGAGTCATCGGACGTCGGGACCTGTACCGCATCGTCAACCGTACTGATCCAATCGTCCTTCTGTCCGGTCGACCCGGGGCTCCTTCCGGTTATCGGAATTTGCGTCGTGTCGCGTCGTTTGTTGTTACGGTGGGGACTTCGGGACGCGTTGAGTTTTCCGCGAGATGGTCGATGTCGATGACTGGGAGTTGGACTCACGTCTGCACATTCCGTGGGTCCAACCTGCGTCGGTAACTGCTGGCCGGTACGTGGTTCGCTCTCTTTCTCATCGACTTCGTGATCGCTGGAAAAATCGAGCGTAAACGTTTTCTTTCTTCTTCGTCGTTCCTCCTCCGTCCAGGCGTGAGGATCGGGCGGTGATTCGGCGTAACCCCCCGATGACGAATGATGGCCATCCTGTTCGAAAGTCAACGCATTCGATTGGTAGCTTCCATGCATAACTCTTTCCTGGCAAACTTAAGAGGTCTTCTTACTTTTGACGCTAAAAAAGGCTATTTGCTTGGGTTACGTAAATGCATTTTTAAAAAATTCTACATATTCCGAAAGTGTATTTATCAAGTGTAACAACTTTTATATTAATATCTATAATATAAATCGATAAAAAATTCATGAAAATAGCTCTTTTTCAGCGTCTAAAGTGAGAAGACCCCTTAATGGGAGGTGCTTGAGTGAACGGCGAGAAAAACAGGTAAACTTCGGGAATTTTTATCCCAAAAACTAATGTGTCGATTGGATCCGGGTTTTGTAATTGGAAAAGTAAAAAAATGTACAGTGAGGTATGTTTAGGAATTTTTTAAAATACATTCGTTGACTGGAAGCGATTCAAACGCGAATATCTCGAAACATAATTTTCAGAGTCGGTGCCAGATGTATCTCGAAAACGGCTTCTCCGATTTAGTCCAAATTTGGATACAATATTCTTCGATAGTGTTTGTCGTTCGCCACGTACGGCTTTTTTGAAATTTTCATTTTTGACGGAATTGCGACCGTTTTAATTTAACATTTGTTTTTCGTTCGCAATTTCCGACGATTTTGGATTGCATACACATTGCATAAAAAAGCAATGGTTCAATCGAATGAAAAACCCCTACGTGGCGAATGAGAAAAACTATTCACGAATATTGTATCCACATTTGGACAAAATCGAACACACCGTTTTCGCGATACATCTGGCACCGACTTTGAAAACTATGGTTCGAGATAATCGCGATTGAATCGCTTCCAGTCAACGAATTTGTTTTTAAAAATTCCTAAACATACCGCAGTGTACATATTTTCCAATAAAAAAAAACCCGGATCCAATCGAAACATTAGTTTTTGAGATAAAAATTTCCGAAGTTTACCTGTCTTCGCCGTTTACTCAGGTAACTCCCCTTAAAAACGAAGCAGTCAAGTAGACTTACGTCGTGATCTAGCTCAAGATCGGATCCCTGACGACTCAAAGTGGCGGGGATCTGGTAAGGCTCGTTCTGACTCGGAGTCACGGCCTCGGGCATTGCATCGTCGAGATCGTAACTTCCGGAACTACTGCTGCTTCTCGATCTAGCCGGCGACAATGGTTGTTCCTCATTATCGACGGACACATCACCATCGCCGGTCGCGGAAAATTCCTCGATTATCGGTGGTGGACTGCTCGGCTCTTCAACGACAGCCTGCAATACAATATTTCTATCTCCCAGACTTACGCGATCGATGGAACGACAGATTGAAATTCATATTGACGATAAAAAGACAACTGGATAATTTCATTCGGAATTGAATTGAGAAAATTGGGTCAGTAATATTACCAACGCGTTCAAATTGGGAAATCGGATCTTCTGATTTGTTTGCAAAGAATCGCCGTTTTATTGGATGCAGGTGGAAGTTGGTCTACGGTAATTCGACTCTCACTCGAAATTGGACGCACGAAATTGCCCCCAACACTTGGGTTACCGTCCAAGTGTGGAGTCTTAGAAGTTGAAGTTGTAGCAAAGTGTCAGGATGAACGTTGCAGCAAATGTAACGGAGGATGAGTAGAAGATGAGAAATTGGAAAATATCGAATACCTCGCTTCTTGCCAGGCTGTAAATGGAACTAGCACTCTCGAATGAGCTGCCATCGGCCGCTGTGGCAGTGGTTGAGGCAGGTCCTGATGGAGCGGCGCTCGATGGCAGATAAGCTAGCCTAGACCAGGAACTGGTTGTGGCAGATGTGCCAGTTGTGGTCCCGGTACCGGTTGACGTATTGGCAGTGACGTAATCCTCGGTGGTTGAGGCTTCGGATAGATCGGTATTAGTTCGTCCACCGGAATCGGTGCGAGCCAAATTGAGACCGAGCTCGCTCGATGATTGTGACAACGGCTGTGGCAACGAGTACGGGCTTGGTCGGCGAAGCCCGCTTCGTCCTCTCGTACTCCCATTTGACATGTTGCTCGTAAGCATGCTACCTTCAATACTGGAATAACGACCCCAAACCGCAATTACAAACCGAGACGTTCGAACTCAAAGGCAAAGCCACTTGTAACTAGACGAAAATGGATGTATGATAAGGTTTATAAGACAGCACGTTTGTGGGGCATGCATTGATCGGTTTGATTTCATATCGAATCTTTATGTATTCGAGTACCCGCTTGGCGCAAGAATGACAGGACTGGCTGGTTCCAATCGAATCCTAGGACTAGCAGGTGGGCCCAAATCCATATCTTCCTCCTCCTCAGCATCGAGAGCTTCCGTGTCCATCGATGACCGTTGTTGATGTTGGAGAAGCAGCAGATGCCTCCTTCGCGACGAAGGAGTTAAAAGACCGAGAGAATCAACCTGAAGTACTGTTGCCTGCGACTCATTCCAGATTCCATCGCTGTGATCTTTCGTCACATCATTCGTGAGGGAATCACTCGAGGCAAATGGTGAAGATGGTGTACCGATTATTATAGCACCGGTACGAAGGAAACTGGGTCTTATTCGCTCATACTTTGGCGACGTATGCACGATACTTGGTTGGCCTGCTGTTAAAAATCAATCCTTGAGATTTCGTTTCTTTCAGATCTGAAGATTGTCGCGAAACGCCGATAGTCGCGAGGATCGCCAATTATTGTAATTACAATTGTGTAACGAGATTGTCCACAGATGAGAAACGCTCCAACGCAAACGTACCTGGAGAGGACGTAGGTGAGGTCGGCGATGTTGGCAAAGATCGCGGTAGAATGAACTCGTTGCTCGGAAATTCTTGCACTCCATCCTCGAGCGATATACTTCTTTTTCTGAACAATCCCCTGCGTATTATATTCTCGTGGAATTCCTATGCGAATGCACAAAGTCGTTAGATTGCTTGATTCCGAAATCGCTTGGACGCCTAACCACGAAGATCGCCTTCAAAGTTTAAGGGGTCTTCTCATTTTGGACGCTTAAAAAAGGCTATTTTCGTGAATTGTTTTTATAAGTTTATATTATAGATATTGATATAAAAGTTGTTACACTTAATAAATACATTTTTTTAAAATTATATGTATTTATGTGACGCAAATAAACTTTAAGAGCTACAGTAACGGGTATAAAATCATGTGCGAATTTAACAATTTTTTTCGTATGAAAAAGTGATTCACTCACAAAATTAATTACACATCTATTTAGTATGAATATCAAGCTGTCAGAAAATATATATATATATATTTTTCCATGTACAAAATAGCCGACTACTCGAAACTTCCCGAAACAGCTTTTTTCCAATTGGCGTGACAAATAACTTCAACAATTTTCACTCGATTTACTTCAAATTTAAAAGTTATGTTCCTAATTGCATTTCACAGAGAATTACGTACGGAATTTCGGATTAATCGAAAACTTTTCATTTTATGAGCAGTTATAACGAAATTTTGCACTGAAAATTCATTTCTTAACTTCAAATATCTACAACTTGTGAATAGAGCAATATTTTTTAAATTACGTATGTACTTCTCTAGATATTCTAATGTAAATTGACGAGAATTTTTGTTTTTTGTTCGAGGTAAAAAATTGTGGATGCTAAATGTCACGTCGGGGAGCGCCTAAAAAAGATAACTAAATAAAATATTGATAGTCGGCCACTTCGTACATCGAAAAAAAATTCTAACAGCTTGATAGTCTAAATAGTCTAAATAGTCTAAATAATTACTAAATAAATATGTAATTAATTTTATGAGTCAATTACTTTCACATACGAAAAAACATTGTTAAATTCGCACACGATTTTATACCCGTTACTGTGGCCTAACCCCTTAAACGCGTTTTTGCGGAATAAAGTTTTTCGTCGGCTTGTTGATAAAATGTTCGAAACTACTGAACGGATCCTTATGAAATTTTAACCACATATTCTTTACAACTATAGCTATAGCGCATATCAAGGGTTTTTTTTAAATTTTGATATTTACTATTTTTTTTTGCAAAAAACGGTGAAAAACACATTTTTTTGTTATATCGAAAAATATCCGCCATTTGGTTGTTTTTGTATATATCAAAAAACGTATGATATGCGCTATAGCCATTAACATACTGAATCTAAAACCTTTTGATTCTTTTGTTCCGGATGATCCATCTCCGAGATTTCATCAACCGCGCAGACCAACAATTTTTTTAGGACATTTTTATAACTACCATTTTCGTCTATAAATAGTGACAAATAAATAAAACATTTTTTAAATGTATTTCGAAAGTGTATTTGTCAAGTGTAACGACTTTTATATCAATATCTATAATATAATACTATCAAAAAAATCCATGAAAAGAGCCTTTTTTAGCGTCGAAAGTGAGAAGACCCCTTAAGCCGTTGCCTAGTTACGTTTATCGTTGAAAAAAATCAATTTTAGGATATTCTCATATAGAAGATTAATTAGAACAAGAACAGAAATGGATATGAGACTTCTAACTGATTTGAGCTTAGCTCCCGAAACTTTAGAACGCGGATTATGACTCGCGACGGCGAATATTGATGACGCGATAGTATTGGAAGGTGATTGAATATTTGAGACTGGCAAGACCTGCCAGTTCTGCATGAGTTAATTGCTAAGGAAGCTTTTTTTTAACCGAGACTCCATGGAGGTAGTGTAAAAAATGAACGAACCTCTTCGCGATGCCGATGTTGCCGTTGTCGTTCGTGAATATCGCACTGGGGTGGTGAAACACGAGCCAGGAGAGATAGGTTCTCGGGTGTAGATGAAAATTGGACGGGTGGTCTGACGGTAGTTCCGTTATTCCAGCACGGATCCTCGTAATTTCTCTTGCAACTGTGGGGATAACTTGGCTCCCCTGTCTCGCAGACAAGCTCGCGACGCTCAACGCGAATCTCTCCGTCCGAGAGAGTCTTATGGAGATGATTGATTGGTCGACGGAGTTTGGGTTCGTTGTCTAGGGTCGCTAGAATGGCTTTTCTTGCGTCAGGCGATATGGGCGCAGGCTTGAAATCGATAAGTATCTCTTGGTCCTCCAATGGCTCGAGTGCTTTTGGTTTCTTTGCATATTCCGTAGAGCGTATGGCCGATACTGAAGATGGCCTTCGGTCCATTTCGCCGTTTGGCATTCTCGTGTCTCCCGCGTTGACATAGTGGGGAATAAGTTTTGGCGATTGCTCGGGTGGTGTGTCAACGATGAACGGTGACCTCGGTGGTTCCTCGCTTTGCGTTCTCTGTAGAGGTTCGTGGTCCATTCCCGTCTCGTTTCCTGCAGACGCGACTCCCGTTGACGACATCGCCGTACCGCTTCCACCACCAAGTGGCGTTCCTAATTGACCAGCCTCCGAATAGCTCTTCGTTAATTTTCGACCGTTCAAAAAACCATTTGTCTGCGCCCCCTGGGACACCATCTTGACCCGGTGGATCGTTCGGGGACTCAGCGTTACCGCAGCCGATCGACGAAAACCAATCGGCACTTCTGTCTGCGTCGCTTGCGTCTTCATTCCACCGCGTTTTGGAATTTTTTCTACATTTTGAAAACACACATATTTTCTTACACTGGCGGGCAAAAATGAAGCCGAAAAAATTAAGTCACAGGATATTGAGAAAAAAATATATGATTCTTTTGCATTTAGATCCCGAACCGATCATTTGTCCATGTATTGTACCAATATTTGACGAAAAATGTCCAATCTCGGTATATTGAAATGCAGTTGTCGTTACGAGGGCCGGGGGCGTTGTCATTCGGACGAAATGGAAACTTTTAGCCCATTGGAATTATATTGATGCTCGAGCAATTTATTCTTCGCTGAAACCTGATCCTTCGCGAGAAGGCTTTTTCTAGGAGCTTCCGTTTGCTCGTGGAGCTTTGCTCTTTCATCATTTACAGAAAAGGGAGACAGGGGCGACCTTAGCTTCGGTCTATCGTGAGTTACGAAGGCTCGCATTTCAATACTGTTTGCACACACCCACGCACATACGTTCGAACTACCACGCATCATGCAGAGGATGTCGATTCTACGAGGGCAAATAAGAAGCAATAGAATCGAGGCTTCACGGGAAAATACGTCGTGGGTTCTTCTAAGAATTCGTATCGTTCAATTTTCAAATAGAAACTAAAATAATAAAGAAGCAGGCTCGTTCCCCCTAGTGAAAAAAATACTCTAAGCATTTCAAAGGACGAAAAAGCTCTCCAAAACTTTTCCCCTTGAAGACTATCCTTTCCAAAGATTGGGGGGGGGGGGGGTAAAGTTGCTTGAAGGTTTCCCCTCCGATCGAGCTGAAATTTGACACAGACCTTCTTTTTGATATCTTAAAGGGTCCTCCCACTTTAGACGCCAAAAAGGCTATTTTCATGAATTTTTTTATAGGTTTATATTGTAGATGGTGATATAAAAGTTGTTACACTTAATAAATATACTTTCGAAATACATTAAAAAAAAGTTTAATGTATTTATGTAACCCTAACAAACTTTAAACGCGTTTTTTTTCGAAACAACGTTTTTCCACGGCTTGTTGATAAAATGTTCGAAACTACTAAACCGATCCTTATGAAATTTTAACCACATATTTTTTACAACTATATCTATATCCCAAATCAAGGATTTTTTTAATTTTGATATTTACTATTTTTTTGCCAAAATCGGTGAAAAAACACGTTTTTTTTGTTTCATCGAAAAATATCCGCCATTTTATTATTTTTGCATGTATCAAAAATCGTATGATATGTGCTATAGCCATTGACATACTGAATCTAAAACCGTTTGATTTTTCTGTTTCGGATGATTTATCTCCGAGATTTCATCAACAGCGCAGACCTACAATTTTTTAGGACATTTATTTATTACCATTTTCGTCTATAAATAGTAACTTAAATAAATAATTTTCTTTTTTAAATGTATTTCGAAAGTGTATTTATTAAGGGGTTACCCCCACTTGCGATTTTGAAAAAATCGATTTTTTTTATTGCATTTTTTTGAAGCAGTATCTGAGAATATGTTCTGAAAATTTCAAGTCGATCCGAACAAAATTGACTGAGATATGAGCGTTGAAAGAGAAGAATCCGTTGTGTAAACGACCGGCAATTGAAACTTTAAACGCGTTTTTCTCAAAATGGCATTTCTGAAGTCGGTGACCAAGAATACTCGAACACTAATGAACCGATCTTCTTGAAATTTTGCAGGCTTATTTAATACATAAAAATGTAGTCTTTAATCGTTCGATTTTTTTTTCGAAAAAAATGGCCGTCTTATAGCCAAAAAACGGCCGTTTTTTTCGTTAAAATCGAACCATTAACTTTGACTGTTCGCCATTTTGTGAAAAATGCATATTTTTTAAAATCCTTCGATTAAAGACTAGTTTATACTTATATTTGACTAAATCCATCCGCATTTTTTTTCAGATGATCCACTTCGCCGCAATGGTGGTCACCGCAAACCGTGTATATAAAAACATTATTTCATTGACGGCCATTTGCCACTAAACAATGTAATATTTTTCAATAAAAAAATTACTGAAAGTTCTTTAAGATGTGTTCTTTAAGATGGTATATTGATCGATTAAAAAAGTTTTGTAGTTTTTTTTTTAAAAATTCATGAAAAAGGCCTTTTTTGCGCTACAAGTGGGGGTAACGCCTTAAGTGCAACAACTTTTATATCAAAGTCTATAATATAAACCTATCAAAAAGTTAATGAAAATAGCCTTCTTTTAGCGTCTAATGTGGGAAGACCCCCTAAGAGATCCCCTGTAAGAATTATGGGCGACGCGCCATAGTTTTCGAGATATCGATTTTTAAAAGTAATTTTTTTTCTGCGCTCCTACTGTGTCTAAGCTAACAGGCTCAGTTCTAGTTATACCAATATACGTTATCGCGCTCTCCGTTTTGGACGAATTGTGGAGTGCGTGGAACACTGGTGTGGGCGCAGGTCACCGCGCATGTGCGTGCGGAATGGTGGGGTGCGTGAAACACTAGTGTGGGCGCAGGGTATCTCGGATGTGCGTGTAGAATGGTGGGGTGCGTGAAACACTAGGGTGGGCGTGGGCCAACGTGCATGTGCGTGGGGAATGGTGGGTTGTGTGAAACATTAGTGTGGGCGCAGGGCATCGCTGATGTGCGTGTGGAATGGTGGGGTGCGTAAAACACTAGTTTGGGCGTGGGCCACCATGCATGTGCGTGTGGAATGGTGGGGTGTGTAGAATGGTTATGTGGGCGCGCCATACCGCGGATTTACATATCGAACCGTATGTAGGTGAAAATGAAGGTAGATACAGAGCATCGTAGATTTTTTTTTTTGTTTTTCCACCGTTAATTTTTTGTAGGTGCAATAGATTTGTATAGTCCATTTATTAGCTTTAATTTTATTTACGATTCTTCATTTTTTTTTGGTTTCTCTAGTTTCTGCTTCTTCCGATTTTTAATAGTTTACAGTTTTGTTGAATTTTGCATGGTTTAGCATTTTTTTTTTGATTTTGCATGGTACAGTAGGACCTCGATTATTTGAACTCCCACTCTCCGAACCCTTCGTTATCCGAATGGTGATATGCTACATCCGGTCGTTCCATTATCCAAACCATGGTGCAAAACGTTGTTATATACATTTTTATCGATCCGAGCTTTTCGAAACAACTTTTTAGAAGACTGTTACAGACCGAAGATGATATTGAAGACTCCATCATTTTGTTCTCGAAGTCAACAAATATGAAGCATACCTGCTATAAGCTAACAGATGGGTATCTATGCGTCTTTCGGAAGAGCCAAAACGAGAAGGCCAACAGGGAAATCCCAAATGACGATAACAATGAAATCACTCATTTCGTTGCGTTGTTCGAAAGTATCCCAAGGATTTGAAAATTGTAACGAAGACGATGGTGCAGAATGCCTAAGGACGATGAAATCATATCTACATTGACAAAGCCGGGAGATGATAATGACGGTAGTTAGCGACGAAGCCGCAGATTCAATCATGAAAATTTTCCATACTAACGCGTTTTCGGCCTTCGAGACGGGTCTCGAGCGGTACGAGAAACAGGAAGAGTGCTGCGCTATGCGGTTTCTTCTGCTTAAGGTTATTATGGGCTTTAGCCGTCGGGGGTGAAGTACGAGGGGAGTGCCCTATGCTTATGCACGGAGCCGATTGACTGTTAGCTTTCAAATAATCGTCATATTTAACGTGCGTTTTCGAACTATTTTTCTACATCTATTTGTAAAAATATGCATTTTTGAACATTCGGTGATTATATTAAGGTATTCCTTTCACGAACCCGAATTTTTAACAATTAGCTGATTTTCGTCTATCATCAAGTAAAAAATACATCCTAGTATACTGGTAAAATTACAAGCTAAGTTACCGAACTTTTGACAAAAATTACGACTTTAAAAATTGTCGCATTTCCACGGCGGTGTATGGAAATTACGCGCTGGCCACATTTTTATCTAATAATTTATACACTTAATAACTCTAGACGCCTAAAATAAACTGCTCACGCGTGTAAAAAAAATCTAAAGATTCCATAACGACAGTAAAAACAGGGGATCACTGAATGTTTAACGAAAATATTAACGATAAAACTTAGAAAAATGTGATTAGCAGAATAACTTTCGTAGCCGCGACTTTTCAGAGAAAATGTAAAAATGTTTAAATCTATTAAATTTGCGCCAAATTTTTTATTCCAGTTTATCGTTGGGTATGATAATTGGTTGTGACTTATTTTTATTAAGCGCCACTTAATTTAAACAATGATTCGGAAGGGCCATCCTTATGCCCCCACGAAATACGGCCCTCCGCGAAAGGAATACCTTATGTGTTTTCATTACTTTGTATAATTATTTTCTATAACTTTTTCTCGCTCAATTAACGCGAAACGAATTGGCAACCTCGTAAATCTTGGTATATCATAATGCCCAGGTTGGCAGAAGTGTCGCGAAGTTAGGGACATATGCGCCTCGTTTGTAACCTCAATATCGGCCCAAGGAGCTGTCAAAAATGAATATCGGTCCGAGTAAAAAATTTCCGCTGGAAAGAAAAAGTATGTATTAAAGCTGTCTACAAACTCGAAAAAATAAAAAACTTCAATAATGTTCCGATATTCTGGAGAAAAACAATTTAGGTGCGAAAAAAAGTGCGCAAATAATTAATATTAAGTAATTATTACTAATTTAGAGAATAAGTACCAATAATATTCGTTGTTAATTATCCTGACCGAGTAGTTTGAGGTTCCCGGGCATAATTACCGAATACCGATGAGATAGGTAGCATTTTTGCCGTCTACGACGTTGCCATGATTGCAGTCTAATATTTTGTGTGCTCGATTTTTCTACAAATTCCCTATGAAAAACCATGAATAATATTATAACGGTACTGTGAATCCTCATTTTCATGGTATCAAGGTACAAAGGGTCCGATAATTAGTTGTACCATACTTATTTTTCCAGCTCCGTGGTAACATTCACTCAGCGGATATTAATAATGTACTGAAAATTGATCGGGAGTTTTCCATAAGCGTAATGTAATTTGCCCACGAAATACGTCGAGTACCCGATTTTTTTTCTCTAAAAAACGGTACGGTGAATCGTATTCAAACTGCACAGGATGATCAGCAAAGAGGTTATAAAGCTCCAGAAAAAATGTCAGCTCGGTGGTAATATGTTGACTTAACCCCATAACAACCTTAAGCGACTGTGCGATTTAGCTGCTCACAAACGTGTAGCATCCATACGGCAACCAAAGGTTGAACAGTTCTTAATTAAAAAATCTTTGAGTTGACGTTGAATATTTATGTTGAAAGTATATGTTCTCCGTTGGCCTTAAAATATATAATAGAAATACATAAGCAACACGTAACATCGCTTAAAAAAACTTCTTTTCCTTTTGTTTTCATATGCAATATGTACCCAATCACTATTATCATTTTTATTATCCGAACTTTCGATAAACCGAACTAGGTTCGGTTCAGATGGGTTCGGATAATGGAGGTGCTACTGTACCTCTTTATAATCCTTGGTAACCGGCCATGGCAGCGTTGGAGGGGGGGTTTCTATCGCCCAAATTTGACGAAGATCCACACAAACCGAAGAGAACGATATCATATATAGGTATAACCAACACTGACCCTGTTACATATATATTAAGTAGGAGCACGGTAAATAAAATCACTTTCAAAATTGATATCTCGAAAACCATGGTGCGTCGCCGAAAATCCTCTTAGGGAATGTCTTAAGGGGTCTTCTTACTTTAGACGCTAAAAAGGCTATTTTCATTATTTTTTTGATAGGTTTATATTATAGATATTGATATAAAAGTGAAATAATAAAAGTTACAGTTAATTAAAAAAAAGTTAATTAATAATTGATAAAGATATAAAAGTACTTAATAAATACACTTTCGATATACATCAACATTTTTTTATTCATTTAAGATATTTACAGACGAAAATGGTAGTTAAAGAAATGTCCTAAAAAAATAGTAGGTCTGCGCTTCTCATGAAGTCTCGGAGATGGATCATCCGAAACAAAAAAATCAAACGATTTTAGATTTAGTATGGTAATGGCTATAGCGCATATCATACGATTTTTGATATATGCAAAAATAACAAAATGGCGGACATTTTTCGAAAAAACGTGTGTTTTTACCGTTTTTGCCAAAAAAAGTGAATTTTAAAATTTAAAAAAATCCTTGATATGCGCTATAGCTATAGTTGTAAAGAATATGTGGTTAAAATTTTATAAGGATCGTTTCAGTAGTTTCGAAGATTTTATCAACACGCCGTCGAAAAGCGTTGTTTCGAGAAAAATGCGTTTAAAGTTTCTTTGGGTTACATAAATACATAACTTTGTTTTAAAATGTATTTCGAAAGTGTACTTATTAAGTGTAACAACTTTTATATCAATATCTATAATATAAACCTATTAAAAACTTCATGAAAATAGCCTTTTTTAGCGTCTAAAGTGAGAAGACCCCTTAAGACATTAAAAGGAAGGCCTGTGGAAAATATCAGTCCGCTCGGAGGGGGGGACCTTTTTGGAATTTCACCCGTATCGTGTATCGAATGTTCGACCTAATTTTCGTTTCGTGATTTTTCTGGTGTGTGCTGAGACTACATGTAGGAAGGTTGACGTACCGAGAACAAGTACACGCGGTTCGGGCGGCACGGGGACGGGATAAGGATGAATGCCGCTAGTTGGAAACGCACTGGGCAACGAGCCCTGAACAGTCGGTTGGGAATCGATGAGGCGCTCTTGATTGTGATTCGCGGCTCTCGATGGACTCTTGCTTAAGGGCATTTCGAACGAAGTCAGCGTATGCGACCTGGCGAAGCTCACGTGCTTCGATCCCCTGTTCACGGCGGGACTCGGTTGATTCTGATCGCAATTTACGGCCAACGCAAGTACCGGCCTTGGCCCTTCCATCTTGCTCGATTCCTCGTCCTCTGGTAACCAACTGTACCTGTCCGGTCGATCCAACAGTGCCTTATTTGAGAACATTATTCATTTCTTATGAAAAATGTGCAAGGGAAGTTTCGGTATTTTCAATTTTACCGATGTTTTAAGACGTTATGAAATTCGAGCTGTGTAGAAGTGTTAATTAGAAATGAAGTATTAATTGAGAAAATGACCAAGTACGAAGTTTGTTTGGCTCTCTTTCGCGGTTATAATGAAAACGGGCTTCGAATGTTTGAGCTCGATGAGAAACAATGTTTCGAAAAAAATGTCATAGCCGTATGGAGGAAAATTTTGGCGAATAGTTATTACACTTTTTTAAATCGATTGAACGTGTCAAAACGTGATGCATTTTCTGTTTGTACGGTCCCCATTTTTTCACATTGTCGAAAATAAAGACATGTTTCCAATTGAATTGGATTGATCCAATTGAAACCAAGGCACGTCGCTTGAGTGCCCGCTTTCGATTTTGCTGAAACTCTTATATGTGACAAAGCATTGAAAACTACCAGACATGTATTTTTTTTATCAGCGGAATCACGGGTTTAAGGGGGGAAACGACCACTCAACGAAAGGCGTGTCAGCCCTTAATTCTTTTTCTTTTAATTTAGTGTAGGGGGCGTACACAAATTACGTAGCGGGAAATTTCCCAATTTTCGACCTCCCCCCACCCGTACCCGGACCGTAACGCCTGACAGAACCCCCCTCCCTCTATTCCGTTACGTAACGGATGCTTCGTCGTCAATAATTGCGATTTTTTTTCATCGACCTAACTAACTATGAAAGGATCGGGTTTATACTCATTTTATTAAGTATATATTCATCTAGTTTTTTTACCAATTTTTACGGAAAAATCTTTAACATTAACCGAGGTATATGCATTGATTTGACGACGAAAAAAAAACTCTTCATTGTCCCATCGATATCTTTATGAAAGGTTATCTGTAAATAAAAAGTCAAAAATTTATCGATATCTATACAAATGCAGCTATCGTTATGCACAGCCGTTTTTTTATTTTTATTTTTTTTTTACAAAATGCAGACGGTTTGGATATTTTTTTCTATTTCCAAGGCCCTTTTTGTATTCCAGCAGTCTTTGAAAATAGTAATTATTAAAATAAAGAAAAACGGCTACGTACAACCCTAGTCACTGCGATTATGAAAGTGTCAAAAAAAATTAAAAATCAGTTTATAAGTTTTTGAGTATTCGCTGGAACAAGGTCGAAAAAAGTAGTTTCGAGAAAGACGCGTTTAAAGTTTTCGTTCTGTTTTTCTTGATATAAAGTTATTATGTTTTTTCTAGAATATCGATACTTACATTAAGGTATCTAGTGCCGGGCGATATTACGGTTCTTCATCTTCCTTATATTTCACAGGATAATAAGAGCCTATACTTCATCCACTGTGAACGATGCCACACTAGTGACTGAGGGCACAACCGAACGCCCTACCTGTTCTCACTAAAGTGACTGTAACTCCGTCCATTTTCGGACTTGTGACTAAAAATGATGCTAACATATTTTTGAATATATGTATTTTCAAGAATTATAAAAAACAAAAATTTTCTTTTTCCAAATTTTGTTTGGGGAACGGGGGATATTGTTTGCACAGTGACTTCCCCCCTTAACTGACATTTCGTATGAAAAGCTGTCAACTTTGCGCGAAAAAAATTACGCTCAAGTTTTCAATTAAAAACTTAAATATGCAGAAATTCAACAATTTTTAGTAGTTCTAAAATCATGACGTAAAGCAAACCTTGCCCCCCCCCCCCCCCCCCCCCCCACGTACGCAGACCGTAATGCCTGGCCGGACCCCCCTCCCTAAATTGCGTTACGTAATTTGCGTACGTCCCTATACCACTTGTATATCGGATTTTTCATCGCTTTACATTAGAAGACTTTTGGTTTTTGTTTCATTCAGAGCGGTGGACCGCTTGTGGATGAAACTGCAAAATCATCCCTTCACACGCCATTCTTGGAGGGGTGGTTTCATCTCTTGAAACCGCTTTTCCGCCGATAAAAAAAACACGAGTCTAATAGTTTTTAATGCTTTTTGACATATATGAGATTCAACAAAATCGAATGGACACTTAAGCGATGTTCCTTGTTAGTTCCATATTTTAGCTTAAAAATTACATTTTGTTTTTTTTTTATCGTTCGTACCAGTCTAAAGAATTTAACCAGCTGCCATCGCGATGAGATTTTGAATAGTTTATAATTTAAAAAATAATTACGCATATTTGGATATACGTACATTTGTACAAAAAATGGTTACTATAAATGCAACAGAGTAACAAGGGAAAAAGAAATCGGAATTGTTTTCGTTTGCTAATGTACACGGTCCCATTGACATCCTTGAAAAAAATGGAATAATTTTGGGATACTGGATTGAATTTTCGTCCATGCATAGAGTTTCATTGAAATAGAATTTTTATTGAATTTGGCCAATATTAGTAAGCACGTTGAGACGTTATGTTGCATATTTTATAATTAAAAAATAATCACGAATACTTGGATATACGTACATTTGTATTAAAAAAATGGTTACTATAAATGCAACAGAATGACAAGGAAAAAACCAATCGGCATTTTTTTCGCTCGCTACATGGTTCCATTCAAATCCTTGTAAGTTCTTGCAAAGAATTGAATTTTTTCGCTCGTACATGGTTCCATTCAAATCCTTGTAAGTTCTTGCAAAGAATTGAATAATTTTGTGATACTAGATTGAATTTCGGTCCATGTATAGAGTTTCATTGGAGTATAATTGTTATCGAATTTGGCCACAATTAGTAAACTGATCCAGGAATTATAAAAATTTGAATCCCTTTGAGACATTTAGCGTTAGGGCGCAACTCTTGTAAATTCTAGAGTATTCGGCTACCGCCCCTCCCCTGGCCATGAACGTTCTCAAAGGACGTTTGAAAGCGAATTGGCCCTTAATAGCTGAGGAGGTTTAGCTTTTATGGGATGTTCAAGCTGCTAATATCTGGTACAGGGGTATTATTAAAGTACAATCGCCAGCGAAATTCTTGATCAAACGTCAATATATCGTATCGTTGAAATGTCTAATTAAAATGCAGAGAAGATCGGGCACGTTAGAGAATTACACGTTACTTTCTCAGGATTTTATCCCTAGAATCACACACGTTTTTCGATACTTGGTTGCACGTACTCGGCCTGCAAGACCCGGCCAAGTTTCAAGTGTTGCGATTTCTTCAAAACTATGTCAATTTCCATGTTTTTTCCTAATTGTAGACGACATTATCAACATTACACCCGTACAAATGAATTGTACTTCCGGTTTGTATATTTCCCGAAAAAGTCGATCGGTTATATAAAAAAAATCGATGATTGTGAGAAGGAGAAGTGTGTTCTTCTAGGGTTATTGAATCTACACTTTCTCACAGATGAAGCTTTCCACGTGGATAAAATGATGCGGAAACAGTGCTCAAGCTTTGCACGATTTTTTTCGTTAAATGAGACACACTGTTTATTTGACATGGTATCTTTTTTGGTCAGAAATTTCCAGATCTGTCTATAATTATTTTGCGAGCTTTTCAAGATTTGTCCAATGCTACTGCTTGCTGAAGCTTAATATTTTTAATATCGATAATAATTTACTAAAATAGAATAAATACTACAATACGAGAAATAAATGGTCTATTCCCTCAAAAAAACCGAATTTTAGCAATCTAATAAATGAATAATCGAATACGAATTTAAGAATAAGGAACCTAGTTCATAATATATTATATGCATATTAATAACCAAATGATGAATATTGAATACCAAAAAAAATTACTAGCGATACGTGCGCATTAATAATGGTTCCTTCGGCAATTGATGTTCTATTTACTAAAACAGAGTTGATGCTACAATACGAGAAATAAATGGTCTATTCCCTTAAAAAAAATTTAGCAATCTAATAAAAGAATAATCGAAAAACGAATTAACGGGTTACCCCCACTTGCGATTTTGAAAAAATCGTTTTTTTAATTGCATTTTTTTGAAGTAAAGTATCTGAGAATATGTCCTGAAAATTTCAAGTCGATCCGAACAAAATTGACTGAGATATGAGCGTTGAAAGAGAAGAATCCGTTGTGTAAACGACCGGCTAATTGAAACTTTAAACGCGTTTTTCTCAAAATGGCATTTCTGAAGTCGGTGACCAAGATTACTCGAACACTAATGAACCGATCTTCTTGAAATTGTGCAGGCTTATTTAATAGATAAAAATGTAGTCTTTAATCGTTCGATTTTTTTTTCGACAAAAAAATGGCTGTTTTATAGCCAAAAAACGGCCGTTTTTTTTTCGTTAAAATCGAACCATTAACTTTGACTGTCCGCCATTTTGTGAAAAATGAATATTTTTTAAAATCCTTCGATTAAAGACTAGTTTATACTTATATTTGACTAAATCCATCCGCATTTTTTTTCAGATGATCCACTTCGCCGGAATGTTGGTCACCGCAAACCGTGTATATAAAAACATTATTTCATTGACGGCCATTTGCCATTAAACAATGTAATAATTTTCAATAAAAAAATTACTGAAAGTTCCTCAAGATGTGTTCTTTAAGATGATATATTGATCGATTAAAAAAGTGTTGTAGTTTTCTTTAAAAAAATTTATGAAAAAGGCCTTTTTTTGCGCTACAAGTGGGGGTCACGCCTTAAAGAAGAAGGAACCTAATTCATAATATATTGTATGCATATTATAATAATCGAACGATCAATAATGAAAAGAAAAAGAAATAGTAGCGATAGGTACGTGTGCATCACTAATTTTTCCTTCGGCAATTGATGTTCTATTGGCATGAAGATCGTATCGAATATCGATACCGCAATACGAAAAAAACGTGTTTTTAGCTTACGCGAGAATGGCTCAAGATGACTGACCTTTTTGGATCGGACGGTGTGCAAAATGAGGTAGGTCTTCGCCGGAAGTAGGAACTCTCGACCCAGTCATCGTCGTCGTTATCGATGGCATCCTTAGTCGCGTGATCGTAACGCGACGTGGCGATACTCCGTGTTGCATAACTCGAGTAGGGTTGCTGATACAATATCTGCAGTGGTTTACGTGGATAAGGAGCGTCACAAATATTTTCATCACTCGAGGCGCTCCTGACGCACGCTGATAATATGGAAACTTTGCTGGTTACGGCGCAAGGTGATGGTCCTCTCGTTGACAGACAACCAAATATGCCACTCGACGAACGTTCAACGGCATCCAATTGACGACTGGTTATGCAATATTGCTCCTTGATGTCTTCCCTCGAATACAGAGGTGTCGCCAATCTTTTCCAGTCCGAATGTATCGTATTCATCACGTGAAGATCCACCTGGCTCGACACGTCCACCTGTGCAGAAGTTTCCCCTCTTGATCCATTTCGTTATAAGCACGCAGCGCCAATTCCCGCAGAATTTACATAAATTGTCCCGATTCGTAGTCATTCGGTTTTTCACCATTAGAATTCCCAGCCAAGCTTCATTGCCAGCCTTTTTTTAGTATTGATGTATTTCCTCCTGGGAATGAGCTTTCGTCGGCCTTCGTTTAGCCTACGCTTTTCTTATTTATAAAGAAGAATCCGCTGTCGTAGCATGTTGGTATCTTGAATTTTTTCCCCTAGAAAAGTCCCTACTTTATACGGGTGATGAAGCCCGTACGAGCTGGAAGAGACGAAGAAACTAGAGAGGAATACGAGCAACGATAATAAACTAGAAAAAAGCCTGGGTAAAAAGAGGAGTACCCGTGCAAAAAATGTCAAAGGGATCCAATAGGGCATCGCACTCTTTTTTCAATGGTGTCTCAATTTGATTCCTTGGGGGTAATAAACTACTAGAATTTTGATTTATATTTTAGCAAATGGATAAGTGCCATAAAAATGCATATAAATTTTACATTTCAAATTTCCGCGCGAAAACCATGCTGCTTCGGTTCATGACGGCACTTGCACAGTAAACATCGACGCTGCGCCAATTGTGAATACACAATTTTTGTTCTTGTTAAAAGTGAGTTACAATCATTGGTGTGTTGTTCCTAAATGTAAAAATACCCGTGCAGAAATTTTGGCAGGGATACAGCTGGATTCTGACTTGTATCCCGGGCTCCCAGTCGGGATCTAGTCCGATATCGGATCAGATTCGAAGACTAAATGTGAGATCCGTAAACTAGATTCCATTAGGGATCCAGAACCGGATCCTTTAATGACTCTAAATAGATTCCCCATGGAATCATTGAGGAATCTGGGAAGGATCACGGGTGAATACAGGCTGAAATAAAATGTCAAAAATGGAATTATGACATGTTAAATTTATTATAAAAATAAATAACATTTATAAAGTTTTGGTGCATTAAACTATCAGTAAAAAAAATTGTCCAAAGATTCGAATGGCAGATCGCGCTCATCGCGAGATTTGGATGTGAATTAAAAAAAATTCACATCAAAATCTGTGAATGCAAATGTATTGACAAGAAATTATAAATACAACAAAATTCACAAAATTAGTTGTGAATTTTTTCGTATTTAAGACAAATTAAAATCAAATTCAAAATGATTAGATTAAAATTTGCGCCAAAAGTGAGTTCGTACGTATTTTGAGAGAAAACATTGCCTCGAGGCAAAGAAATTTTTGCATATCACTTTTTGTGCGAACATTTCTTTGCCTCAACACAATGTTTTCTCTCAAAATACGTTTACACTTGTGGTGTAAATTTTAATATAACTGTCGTGAATTCGATTTTTATTTTCTTCAACTTGAGGAAATTCACAACTCATTTTGTGATTTTTTTCATATTTATAATGTAATATTTGAAACTCACAACTTTTTTTGCAAACATTTCTTTGCGTCAACGAAATGTTTTCTCTCGAAATACGTAAGAACTCACGGTTGGTGTAAATTTTAATCTAATCATTGTGAATTTGATTTTAATTTGTCTTAAATACATGTTTATACCCACCGACATGTCGGTGGGTATAGACAGAGACTTCTTCCCCAAAACCGGTATCCCGGTTAGAATCCAACTTGCATCAGAATCGGAATATGTACGACGACGATGGCATAATTTTGAAAATTTTGGCATCACGTGTATTTTCGGTATTACTATGTAATTCCTATCTATAGATAGGAATTTTATAGATAGGAATCTATAGACGGAAATTCCTATCTATAGATAGGAATTCCATAGTAAGACAGAAAATACACGTGACGCCAAAATTTTCAAAATGATGCCATCGTCGTCGTACATATGCCGATACTGATGCAAGTTGGATTCTAACCGGGATACCGGTTTTGGAGAATCCATGACAAATCCTGATCGGGATTTGATCGGACATAGGGTATCCCGGTCAAAATTTCTGCATGGGTGCTGGTGTGAAAACACCGGTAAAGTTCTGGATTAAAATTCCAATTGATATAAATATAAGAAAGACTTGTTTAAAACTTGCGAGAAGAGATCCAAAGTCATAGTCCGAAAAAAACTCATTTGTTCGTTTTTGAAGTACATTTAACTATTTGACAACTTGCAATCAACTATGACAAACGAGAATATATAGTTGTTGACGCTTTCTTCCACAGGTTAGCGAGTAATACGTCTACCGCTTTATTTGTTTACTATATCAATGACGTTACATCGAAATCCATCATGGCGGCTACCGTTTCGCATCTTCGTTGAACAGATAGAAAAAATATTTAAAAAAAATGAATTATAAATTTTATTTTGCGTTTTCATAAATTAAAACCAACATTATTCGATTGCTTATTGCGAAAACTACCCTAGTTATACATTCTTAGTATTTTTCTTACATAGAGGATTCAACAAAATACCCTATTGGATTCCCATACTTGCCCCCACACCCTGGTAGGGATCCAATGGGTTGTCGATGTGGATCCTCATACTCAAATGTCACGCTTGCACATTGGATTCTAATCGAGGTTCCCCCTTGGGATCCAATGTACCAATCCAATTTGGATCCTAAAGGACTCCCACATTATCAAACAGAATCCGATACGATACTTGCTGGATTTCATCGCATTCTGTATGTTGAATTTTCGAAACAAAATATATAGATTTACAAAATGAGTGGATCTTAACAAAGTGTAAATCTTAGCCACAAGAAGTATATAAATCGTTTGAAAAAGTATAGCTTGAAAATTAATTTGAATTACGTCACTGAGAAGCGACGGTACGTATGGTTTATTTATTTTACTGCACTTTAGCATAATATCATCACACACGTACACGTTTATGAAGCGTGCAGGTTATGTTTCAACACGCCGAGTTTATTCTCGTGACTCTCATATATTCGATTCAAACGTGGTAATAATTCTTAAGGGGAGGTACCTGACTAAACGGCGAGAAAAACAGGTAAACTTCGGGAATTGTTATCTCAAAAACTAATGTTTCGATTGGATCCGGGATTTTTTAAATTGGAATATATGTACATTGAGGTATGTTTAGGAATTTTTAAAAATAAATTCGTTGACTGGAAGCGATTTAAACGTGATTATCTCGAAACATAGTTTTTAGAGTTGGTCCCAGATGTATCTCGAAAACGGCTTGTCCGATTTTGTCCAAATTTGGAAACAATATTTTTTGATAGCTTTTCTCGGTCGCCACGTAGGTTTTTTTTTCGAAATTTTTACACTGTAAAAAATGATATGAACTTTACAATACATTTAAGATACAAAGGAATTGAATTTTACGAACTCAGTAGATGAAATTAAATTTGAAACACTTGTACCGTAAATTTAAAACAGGAACATGAAATTCTAACGTGGATATAGAATTTAATAGATGCAACATGGAATTTCGAAGACAAGTTTGTAAATTTGTGGAAAATGTATAGCATTAACCCGTGTCTTCAATTGAAAATTACTACAGATGTATAATAAATCAGCTATAAAAAACAGAGCATTGAAAATACAAAACAAGTTTGAAATTTATTTACAGTTGCCTGAAAAATATAATATATGTGAAACTGAATTTTACGATATGTACAATGTATGATCACAACAGATTTATTTAAAAGAGCGAAACTAGAGTTGAAAAAAGATTCATAAATGCTGATGAAAATCACATGAATCAATGTGAAAATTATATTAAATTTACACTACATTTAAGGCATAAAAGAATTGAATTTTACGAACTCAGTAAATGAAATTGAATTTAAGATACTTGTACCGTAAATTTAAAACAGGAACATGAAATTCTAAGGTGGATATAGAATTTAATAGATGCAACATCGAATTTCAAAGACAAGTTTGTAAATTTGTGGAAAATGTATTGCATCAACCCGTGCCTTCAATTAAAGATTACAACAGTTGTATATTAATTCAACTATAAAAAACAGAGTATTGAAAATACAAAACAAGTTTGAAATTTATTTACGGCTGCCTGAAAAATATAATACATATGGAACTGAATTGGAATTGGAAAGTATCGTGATTGTACCCCTATCTGATATTATTTCTCATCGACGCTGAGTTAAATATAAGACAAATCTTTAGGAACATCGATGATATACTTCTCGGAATAATACCATCCAGTACATGAATACTGTGATTCGATTCAGAAATTTCCAAGCCAAAAGCCACTGAGAATAACAATTGTTTGTCAAAAACAAATCACAAGTAAGTTGAATTTAATGGGTTCGTATATTAATATTGAAGAAACATTTTATGATTGTCATAATTATTGACCCGGACGATATCTCAAAATTACATGAATTTCAAGTACATGCATGCAGTGGACAGAGATTGGCGCGCGGTCGGTGTGCGGGCTCGGCGGTCACTGAAGTTAAGCAGCATTGGAGGCTGCCAATACTTGGAGCGGTGACCCGCTTGCCCATGCACTGGTTTGCGCGTCAACCTCTGAGTGGGAGGCAGTTTGTCTGAATTTCTTATGGTAATACAACTGAATCTCAGCCAAATATAAAGCCATCTGTATCGGCCCAGGTTTACCGCAGTTTCCCTGGGCCCTCGTGCAAATGCGATACAGTTAGTGCATTAGGAAATAGTGGATGCGGTCAACACTCCTGGCGGGGGGGTTTGGAAGGAATGAGGAAACTCTGGAAGGATTGTGATTGATGGAAGGAATAAAGGAGGGGATGGTAAACCGTGCCTCCGAGGAGGAATACATGTATAAAGAAAAAAAATACATACGTGCAGTGGCATTTAAATTGTATTATTCAAGTATATTCAATATCAATTATGGAATAAAGCTGCAAAAAAATCATATACACAAGTATCAAGAAAGCATCATACAGTATATGACTTGAGTGGTCTTAATTTGATAATTTTTACATAAAAACGTATTGTAATTATGAATTTCCGGAACAAACTCAATACTTAGGATCAGTAATTTTAATACACACCCGTATATTGATATTAGCAAATGGTTCTTGAATTTAATATACTCTCGTATATTGATATCAGCAAATGGTTCTCGATTTCAATATACATGGATGTGAACATTTTTTTACACGTGCATTATTTTTAAAACGCACAAGTATATTAATACTGCTGAGCTACACTTTTATTTTTAAAATAACCTGCTTTGGATTTTCAAAATATTATCTAAAATTTCATAAACGGTGTCCGCATAAAAACATCATACACTTGGGTATTAATTTTTACACAGAAGCTTTTTCCAGTTTACATTAAGACGGAATGACACCTTATCGCGGTCGGTATGGTAGAACAATTATAGATTCCCAAAAATCTCTGAAACGGCTCTTCAGATCCCGTCGAAACTTTGCCAAACGACGTCAAATAGATAGATGAATAGCCGTCAGCCCCTCAAATTTTCTGAATTTGAGAAAAAAAACTAAATTGGTTTATGATAAGCCAATCTACATTTTTTTTCTCAAATTCGGAAAATTTGAGGGGCTGACAGCTATTTGTCTATCTATTTGACGTCGTTTGGCAAAGTTTCGACGGGATCTGAAGAGCCGTTTCTGAGATTTTTGGGAATCTATAATTGTTCTACCATACCGACCGCGATGAGGTGTCATTCCGTCTTAAAGGTAATACTTTGGTTCCGTGGAATCAATATACACCCGTACGCTGATATTAGCAAATGGTTCTTGAATTTAATATACACTCGTATTTTGATATCAGCAAATGGTTCTTGATTTCAATATACTTGAATGTGATTATTTCTTTACACGTGCTGTATATTAATATTACGGAGCTACACTTTCATTTTTTAAATAACCTAATAAAAAAGGTAATACTTTTTCGTTCCTTTTGATTTTCCAAAAAGTATTTTGGACTTTTTTGGAAACTTTTTTAGTATTTCAAATTTTTTGGAAATATTTTTTGGAAGAAAGGTAATACGTTTTGGAATTTCAAAATCGTATCTGAAATTTCATAAGCGGTATTCGCATAAAAACTTCCTACACTTGTATATTAATTTTTGTACAGAAATTTTGTACAGTGCATTTTTGACGGAATTGCGACCGTTTTAATTTAACATTCGTTTTTCGTTCGCAATTTCCGACGATTTTGGATTGCATACACATTGAATGAAAAAGCAATGGTTCGATCAAATGCAAAACGTGGTGAACGAGAAACATTATCGAAGAATTTGTCCAAATGTTATTGAAGAATATTGTATACAAATTAGGACAAAATGGGAAAAGCCGTTTTCGAGATACATGTGGCATCGACTTTGAAAACGATGTTTCGAGGTAATCGCGTTTGAATCGCTTCCAGTCAACGAATTCATTTTAAAAAATTCCTAAACATACCTCAATGTACATATTTTCCAATAAAAAAAACCCGGATCCAATCGGGAAATTAGTTTTTGAGATAAAAATTCCCGAAGTTTACCTGTTTTTCTCGCCGTTTACTCAGGTACCTCCCCTTAAGGCGAAGTAGAAGATCTACCACGTGACATATGAGTGCGAGAGAGACAGCTGACATTTTCGAACAGAGATTTCTCAGAGATGAATAATATTTAGGGCAAAAGGAAATCATAAAGCTCTGCGTCAGGGAATTCTCGAGAATCTAATGCTTTGTTTTTCCTACAAAAATTAACCATCTATGAGAAAATTGGTTTGGAAAATTTATGCGGTTATGTTGACCTTGTACATGCCTTTAAACAGCGTTTGTGGGGGAACAGTGCAGAATCCAATTGGATCTCAATGAGGATTCCCCATGTGCAGTGTCCCTAACAAATTCCTAAAGAGTTCTAGGTGCATCTCGGGACTCACAACAAGATTGTCCACGGGATCACGAAAGGATTTTTTTGCTACATCCAACAAATTCCGGTTAGGAATTTTTTTAAAATCCTCCGTGACATCAATCAGGTAACAGCGCGGTGTCTTCATAGATTTCAATGTGGACTCCTAATCACATTCGTATAGGGATGTGATAGGATCTGGGGACTCCCCGACAAATTGGAGCACGGGTATGAGTATTAGGCCAGAGGCATTTCATCGCAGCTATTGATCCATATCATGATATACGATCTTCAAACACGATGTGGAAAATCACTTGAGAGGCGTAATCGAGAATTGACGAATCCGTGCCTATATTTAAAACAGCCCCGTTGAAGCTCAAAATAAATGTAATTTGCGGTGACTTTGCTGGAAGGATTTTCATCGTTAACCAGATGTACGTAATTTGTACGTGCGCCCATTTAAGTTCCGTGCACCGGATAATGGGAGCACTTGACCTCAAAAAAGCACAAAGCACTCTCGGCGCTGCTTTTAGGCTGTGCTACGGTGTTATTAGTAGGCCCGAAAAATATGGAATTCGAAGCGTGCGAATATATATATATAGAATTGTATGAAAGCTCGTGGCCGATGAAGGACGAATGGCGGATGGATCAACCGTGACATAATGAATGGAAAATATCCCTCAAGGCTTTTGGAATAATGTATTATACCATCGCCGTAAATGAGCGCGAACGATACACAATGCGTTGGAGCTCTCTCGGACATCTCTCGCGGTCGAAGTGTGCGAGAATAAAATGTATGAGGGACTCGTATAAGGGCATTTATCCCCCGAGCTTTCGTAAGATGAAAGAAAACATTGCGGAATAAAAGATTATACAATGAAATATTCACTTTTTTGCTTAATCGATTTTACCATTTTTTTAAGGCACGGGAAAAATAGTCGATGTTCAATCATTAACAAATGATAGAATACATTATTCAAAGAGACAGTGATTGAGATTGTAAACAATTTTCAGGATACGAGAAAAAAACAGATACTATTCGGGAAAGAATTTAAGGGACACTATCAGTCCCGGAAATAAAGGTGAATTTCGATCATTTTTCATCGATACCCAGTTGATAGAATGAAAATTCTCTTTCTCGGGCTTTATTCTTCGTTTCTTCGAGTATCTTTACAATTTTTTTCACAGGATTTTGTAACGGACGGGCGTTGCTGAAACTGGATGAAGCAAGTCATCTACATTGCGGTCAGCAGCATTACTTCGCCGATTCGTCACTGGTTGACTTGATTTTATTTTGGAACCTTGCAACAACATTTTAGATCAAAGTGCGTAGGAAATTTTGAATATATTGCAAACTTTATGCCAAAACATTTTTTTAGTATTTTTTTCGGAAACCAGTTTTTATATTTCAAACATGCACCATTTTATCTACAATCGATGTTTTTCGATTTCCCGACGTACTTCGAAGGCAAATCCTATCTAGAAGTCTAATTATTTTGAATGTTCGTTAGATGTATAAAAGTTGGACAACTCTTGCTGGTCGCAGGACACTATTGGACTCGGGTGATTGACTTCATCCAGCTTTCAGTGCAGATATTATTTTTTTAAATCTTCTGAAAAAATTGTGAAGTTATTGGAAGATATGTAGAATAAAGGCTCCTAAGCGGAATTATGTATCAATGGGGTACTTATATAAAAATTGTTGAACTTCTCCTTTTTCCGGGCTCTAGACTAGCCGTCTCTCTTAAGGGGTTAGGCCACAGTGACGGGTATCAAATTATGTACGAATTTGACAATTTTTTTTCGTATAAAAAAGTGATTCACTCATAAAAATATTTCCACATCTATTTAGTATGAATATCAAGCTGTTGGAAAATATATATATTTATATTTTGTTTCGATGTACAAAATGTCCGACTAAACTCCTCGAAACAGCTTTTTTTTATTGGCACGACAAATAACTTCAACAATTTTCACTCGATTTACTTCAAATTTAAAAGTTATGTTCCTAATTGCATTTCACCCAGAAGTACGTACGGAATTTCTGATTAATCGAAAACTTTTTATTCTATGAGCAGTTTATGAGCAGTTACAACGAAATTATTTACTGAAAATCCATTTCTTAAGTTCAAATACCTACAACTTTTAAATAAAACAATATTTTTGAAATTCCGTACGTACTTCTCTAGGTATTCTAATGTAGATTGACGAAAATTTCGTTTTTTGTTCTAGGTAAAAAATTGTGGATGCTAAATGTCACGCCGTGGAGCGCCTAAAAAAAAGATAACAAAAGAAAATATTAGTCGTCGGCCATTTTGTACATCGAAAAAAAATATATATTTTTTTTCTAACAGCTTGATACTCATACTAATAGATGTGTAATTAATTTTATGAGTGAATCACTTTTTCATACAAAAACAAATTGCTAAATTCGCACATGATTTTATACCCGGTACTGTGGCCTAACCCCTTAACAAACAACAATATCGATAAAGACGGGAACATTCACAATTCTGACCGGTGCGCAGCGATACCAATCGACTACTTAATATGAAAGTCATATCATTTTACAAATGTTAAAATCTCCTGAGTAAAACCATTCTCAATGATGACATTTTTTTCTTCGACAAACTGTATCACCCCTCGCCCTTCTCTAATGTTTTTTTTCGATATGCTTCGGGCTCTCGCGATTCAATAGCTATCGCCTCCGACACCTGCTTGTCACTTTACTTTTTTAATTTTCATACAGACCCCCCCCCCCCCGCTTATTCAATAGCCACTAATGCCCTTCACTACCTGCTATGCACGAGGGCACAGGGAAGTGAGCAACCTGTGTCGATACGGGGAGGGGGGCTATAATCTGTGTATCATCGGAAACGCAGTGCTATTGGCTGTCCCTCCTAGTCGGCGCACAAACCAGTGTCATGGTCGACGCGGCGGTTCATCCAAGTATTGGCCCAGGGAAAAACTGCCTAACATGACCTATCGTGGGAGCCAAAGACCGCGTGTCCATAATACTTAATTAGAGAATCAAAACTGAGTGGTCGTATCGACAGTCTGGAACCACTGTGAAAACTTCAAACTCTAACCGCTATCTGTTTATTACCGGGATAGAAAGAAATTTCCCTGTGTTCTTTATTCTTAAGGTTGTTATGGGGTTTAGCCATCGGGGGTGAAGTACGAGGGGAGCGCCCTATGCTTATGCACGGAGCCGATTGACTGTTACCAACTGTTAGCTTTCAAATAATCGCCATATTAAACGTACGTTTTCAAACTATTTTTCTACTTCTTTTTGTTAAAATATGCATTTTTGAACATTTGGTGATTACGTTAAGTATTTTTATTACTTTGTATAATTATTTTCTATG
This sequence comes from Ophion obscuratus, assembly GCA_964007375.1. NCBI lineage: Eukaryota > Metazoa > Arthropoda > Insecta > Hymenoptera > Ichneumonidae > Ophion > Ophion obscuratus. The sequence goes on from OZ023315.1 coordinate 47,376,717, forward strand.
ACGTTTTCTAGCTCAATTAACGCGAAACAAATTGGCAGAGCCGTAAAACGTGGTATATCATAACGCCCAGGTTGACAGAAGTGTCGCGAAGTTAGAGACATATGCGCCCCATTCGTAACCTCAATATCGGCCAAAGGAGCTGTCAAAAATGAATATCGGTACGAGTAAAAAAAAAATCTGCTGGAAAGAAAAAGTGTGCACTAAAGCTGTATATAATCTCGAAGAAAACAAAAACTTTATAATTTTGCGAAATATTTAAAAAAATGTATGTATAAAAAAAAATCCGCGTCATTTTATCTCTGCCTAGAAATGTCTAGAAACGTAAAAATTCTGAACATAGTTATCAAATTAATATTAAGTAATTATTACTAGTTAAGAGAATAAGTACGAATACTATTCGTTGTTAATTATCCTGACTAAGTAGTTTGAGGTTCCCGGGCATAATTACCGAATACCGATAAGATAGGTAGCATTTGTGCCATCTACGATGTTGCCATGATTGCACAGCTTAATATTTTGTGTGCTTGATTTTCGAACAAATTCGCTATCAAAAACATTAATAATTTCATTACGGTACTGTGAATCCTCATTTTCACGATACCAATGGTTTGTCCGATAACTAGTCGAAGCGTACCTATTTTTTCAGCTCCGTGGTAACATTCACTTAGCAGATATTAATAATGTACTGAAAAATGATCGGGAGTTTCCCATAAACGTAATGTAATCAGTACACGAAATACGTTCAAGTTGCAGATATTTTTTCCAAAAATGGTGCAGTGGATCGTATTCAAATTGCACAGGATGATCAGCAAAGAGGTTATAAAGGTCCAGAAAACATTTCAGCACGGTGGTAACACGTTAACCCCATAACAACCTTAATCATCTCACCGCGAACAGAAAGGTACCGCTTTTGTTAACCAAACTTTGTGTCTGCTCTAAAGATAAAAATGCACCGACATTAGTCACAAAGACATTACAATATATGGTTTGCCCCTAATTGAGACTGTTTACAATCCAGTGAAGTTGTCTTCGGAGACAGTACAGAACCCAAGGAATGGATAAGTGATCAAACCTAATCTATTTGATATCCTATTGAAAGTCGTATCGGGTGATTACTCTCCACACAATCATCGTTGATAAACAACTTCACTCGTCTGGAACTATCACACGTTGCAACTCTTTTGATCCTTTAGTAGCTCTATTTCGGGAACAACGATGTTTCTCTCTCGCTATTTTCCAACTAGGTAATTTCAGCGCCCAGCCCAAGCCTAGCCAAGCTTACGATCAGCAAGACTTAGCAATCATTGACATGAAAACGTTGTCGATCTTCGGTCAATCGGTGTTGTCCTTGACCCAGGTAAGGTTACAGAGTCTCGTGGCGACCCCAATGTGGCTAGAATCATTGATCGCAAACCTGATTGGCGGTTGTGGGAACGTTGTAGACGTTACGTCGATGATCGGGCGTCGTTTTGGCGGTTCCATAAGTTGGATCGAGATTTCTCGGATCCATCGAGATTTCAGATGCGTTGATTCCATCACGATAAGCTCGTTGCTTTTCCACCGGCCTACTGATGTTCATCGGCGTTCCGGACATGTTGATTCAACGAGAACGAGCGTATACGGTTCGCAATGAGAAAATCAAGAGACAACAAGCAAATGGAAAAGTGTTCTTTTTTCTTTTTAGGATTCAGATAGAATGATCGTTGGAAGGAGAGCGACCGCGTGTTTTGATGAGCTCGATCGTGGGCCGCACCCGACCCCTTTTACGATTTCTCCCCGTCGGGGCGGCTTATCGATTTGCCCTTATACACCGCGCCAAGGGCCACAAACCTAGCCAGGTACAGCCACTACCAGCAGCCCGGTCGGTGCATCCACGCACCCCGACGCTATACCGAGAGCTTCCGGATCAACGACACACATCCTAACTCGTTCAAACTGTTATCGTTATTTATTCTTGTCCTTCGTCTTCTTATGATTAATACAATAATGATTATTGTCCTTCAAGCAACATCGTTGGAAGACGAAACAAAAAATATATATATATATCTATATATCACTCACAAATAATTCACCTTCGAAGCACTTTCGAATCACAACACTGGATCATTGTCTGATCAACGAACGGACGGAAAATTTGTTACGTTGAGCCCTCCCCCGCTAGACTTGGTAGCCGCCAGCATCCAAGGAAACACTAATTTGCCCAAAACACCCCCACGTCCAAACACTGTGGTGGTTCACACGTGACCGATCGCCGAGGACAGGGAGAAGGGGCGTCTTGCAATGGAAACTGGGACAACGCATCAACTCGAATGATCCCCTCGAGATGAAAGAGTCCGTGGAAGATGTTCACGGATCGATTTGCCTCCCTTTGTTGTTCCCTCTCGCGTTTCACGGGCTTGTTTTTTTTTCTTGCACACGAGCTTGAGAAGCTTCTTTCGTGAGCAAATCTTTACTTTTTTGATTCTCGTTTTGTTCATGTGCGCGCGGTTTTTGGTTCGTTAAGGAGGCAATAACGAGCGAGGCATCCTGAGCACCGCACGTCCCCGCTACACTCGTCTTCCCGGTCACACCGTTGACTTTATAACTCAGACAATGTGGAGGTGCTGGTTTTGCGCCCGCGTGAGAGGGCGTGCTCGTTTCATCCCTCGTATACGAATTACACGCTGATGGAACTTGGCTGGGGGAAAGGATGGCGCTTGCGTCCCTACATCGGTCCATCAGTTATTTCAGTGCACGATTGGATCAACTCTTGATCCAACCCCACGCCACCCTCATACTCGCAAACGCACTCTACCTACTGGCTCGCGATATTCACGATTTCTGGATTATCGACCGTTCGTACGGATGTCTCGTTCCTTAAGGGCGATGTTACGCACTATAGGTCAAGGAGAATTTTCTGAGATCCTCGATGGTAGGTGATCATCAGTGGGACGACAGCTCGTTCGATTAAGGGCTTGGATTTATTATACCCAAACCCTAGCTCAGTAGGATACTGTTCATACGAGATCCAGACGAGAATATCGATTGCTAAAGTGATGTTCGACACAGCAAAGATATGGGGAGATAGCGCCATGTATCGAAAGATACACGTAAATCCATTAAATGTTTACACACACACAAACACACGCGCGCGCGCGCACGTGCCTGTGTTCATATGTGTTCGTGTATGTGTAGCCGACCTGCGAAAACGATCTCATAAAAGGGATATAAGTAGATGATATGAACGTTCGAACCCACACGAGATGATATCAGAAACGATGCGGGATTTATCAATTCCCTTTCGTGTCTATCGGAATTTTTACCTCGAAGAAAGTTATCGCAGAGCTTCTTTTTTTTAACGTTAGTTGAATTCTGTCGCCTTGCAGGGAATTCAATAAATATGTTTAGTGTTCGTTTTGGACGATCTGATCAGACGAGTTCTTAGAGCGATGAATCGAAAAGTAGGGTGATCGATGTTTAGAAAAATAATTATATTCTTTACATAGACTGAAAACATATCAGGGGTGGAAAAAGGAAAAAAAAAACTTCATTAACGAGTGGGTTGAGAACTAATTTGCCAATTATCTTTTTCTAGGTTTTTTGGCAATCACGAATTTATCATAATATTTTTTTGTAAGATGGGAAAAGTAAAAAGAATTTATACCTTCGTCCCAATGGTCGCAACTAGGGTGATCGATATGTAGAAAAATAATCATATTCTCCACCCAGATTTTATATGTATTAGGAGATGGAAAAAGTATTTTAAAAACATCAAAAGGTGGGCTGAGAACTAATTGATCAATTTCTGATGTTTGATGTTTTTTTATTACTATTCTATTCTATTGTTTTTCTATTGTATAATTCTCTATTCTCTAATTCTTCTATTATTCTATTATCAATTATCCATTTTTTTTTGTTCGCCATATATGTGTCAGTATATTTTTTCCTAAGATAAAAAAGTCACAGAAAAGTATTCCTTCGTTCCAAGGGCCGCAACTAGGGTCATCGACATTTAGAAAAATCATTATATTCTTTACATAGATTAAAAATGTGTCAGGGGATGGAAAAGGAAAAAAACGTCATCAAAGAGTGGGTTGCGAACGAGTTTATAATTTTTCTATTGTTACGTTATTTTTATTATTATTCTATTATTATTATATATTTTTTTTGCTCACCAGATATTCGTTATTAGATAGATTTATTTAGCCATTCTTATATAGTTCTCTCTTATACTATTCTTAAGTCTACATATAATCTCTTCTTCGGCTCATATTGATCTCTTTTTCCCTATGACCATATTTCTATAAATTATCTCTGTTTCTTGTTTTGTCTAGCCGCCACTTTTTCCTCGAACATTTTCACATACTCGCAAAGTGAGCGCTTAATTTCTCCATTTAGCAGCTCATTCCATTCTATTCGCTTCTTTGTTTCTATAAAGAATTCATCCACGTTCTTTCTCATATCGCTACTTATAATTTCCCTAAATTTCTCACATTGCCTTATATGCTCCAAATTCTTTTTCTCTTCCCGCACAGTCTGCATGACTCTTCTTTAAACCATTTATTTTCCTCCCTCCCCACGTTGCGACACCTCATGCTGACCCATGCCTTCAATTTTTCTTTTATTATTTTCTGTTCCCTATATTTTTGCCTCCTCATATTGTTCATATCATATTTACATTCTATACAGTATTTCGAGATCTCCATTCTGCACCAGGCTCCGTGCTTCTTTTGGTATTTAGTACTTAACATCCACTTTTTGACTTAGCTTCTAGTCGACTCAAATCGACAGCTATTTTTATTCGTAGCATCGACTCCTCATCTACTACTTTGGTAAACGCATTCTCCATTTCTGCACCCCTACTTGGAAGGGTGTCTCTTTCCCAGGTCTTTATTTCTTCACTTACGAGGAACATCATCACTTAAGTGTCCGCCTTAGATTTTGTCGAAGCTCATATATGTGATAAAGTATTAAAATTCAAAGGCAGGCGTGTCGAGGGGTGGTTTTGCAATTTCACCCACAACCAGTCCACCGATTCGAATAAAACGAAAACCAGAATTCTTCGAATGTAGCAACGAAATCGATGCTTCATAAAGCGATAAAATACCAATATAAAAGTATTGAAAACAAATTAATTTAAGGGGTGACACACCTTTCTTTGAGGAATGGTTTCCCCCTTTAAACCCGTTTTACCGCCGAAAAAAAGAATACAGATCTAATCGTTTTAAATGCTTAAACATATATACGAGTTTCAACAAAATCAAACCCGGACACTTAAGTGATGTTCCTTGTTAGACAAATTCTTGGCCATCTCTCGCTATCCAATTTAAGGGGTTACGTGGGTTTTGAAGCCACATACATATTTTCTCTATTCAAAAAAATATAATATATAAATTATTTCAATCAAAATGTTAAGCATATAAAAGATTAACATTTCAACAATATTAAAAAAAATGTTTATCCAAAAATTTGGGCAATGCCGGTGGGACTTGGTTTCCGGAGACCCCTCAAAAGAAAGTGTCCTCGTGGTGGTCAGGATAACTCATGATAGCTTTATCTGAAATTGAAAAACCAAATTTGTTCTGTTAGTAGATAAATATAGCTCATGATTGAATGAAGGATTAAAAAAAAATGAAATTGGAATTTTTGGCAGGGCCGTATACAAAACCTTGTAAAATTATTTGTAATCGAAAAAAACCTTCGTTCAATCACTAGTCAATGCTATTTCGAAGAAGTGTGCAAAATTTCAATAAGATCGGTGCATTAGATTTTGAGAAATCATGTCCACCGACTTGAAAAATAGTGTTTTCGGAAAAATGCGATATACCTGCGTCGCTCCCGGTCGGTCTTTCCTAACGGGGGCATTCCCAAAGGCTCTCTCGCCTAGACTTTTACTCCGATTGACTGAAACCTTTGGCAGAATATTCTAGACATATTGTACTATTAGACAATAGAATTTAAAAAAAAATGGTTTTTAAAAATTTCCATACCCACGTAACCCCTTAAGTATGGTGAACTCGCAGCCACTTGCTTCTACCTTCATTTTTGGTTTCTCAGTCGCCATTCTCCATACATACGCCGGGGCGTTAGGACTTATCCCCACTATCAGAATAGAATAAGTTACTATTCGATTTATAGCAAGAACATTTTTTTTTCACCGACTCTGAGCGCATAACGTAAGCCCACCACTGGCACGGCCAGAGGCATATGTAAAACTTCAAACGCGTTTTTCTCGAAACAGCTTTTTCCAATTGGCGTGACAAATAACTTCGATAATTTCCACTCGATTTACTTCGAATTCAAAAGTTATGTTCCTATTTGCATTTCGCATAGAAGTACGTACGGAATTTCTCATTAATCGAAAACTTTTCATTTTATGAGCAGTTTTATAGGAATTTTTTCACGGAAAATTCTTTCCAATACCTACAACTCAATTCAAATACCTACAAGCTTGAATAGAACAATATTTTTTAAATTCCTTACGTACTTCTCTAGGTATTCTAATGTAGATTGACGAGAATTTTTGTTTTTGTTCTAGGTAAAAAATTGTGGATGCTAAATGTCACGCCGCGGAGCGCCTAAAAAAAGATAACAAAAGAAAATACAGTACTACCTCTCTAAGAGAGCGGTCTAGGGCGGTTAGGGGAAGTAATTCTCGAGAAATTCGTCGCCGAAGCCTTCCCCCACCGCTAGGTTAGCGCGCTCGAAAATCGCGCATGTGGTAGCGTGTATGTGTTTCTCCACTCGAACTCCATAAGAGAGCGCGAACGAAAGTGTTGAGAAAACTGTAAACGAGTTGCGGAAAGTGTACTGGCGTTTCGTCGTTTCATGCGTAAGTATATCTCATTGAATATTGATGTGTAAGTCTTTCTTTTTCTTCGCGTTTTTTTTATTCTGCTGTTTGGTATATTTTGTTGTTGCAATATTATAACACATATGAAGGAAACATTTGTAAAACTTTCAATAATTGTTGAATTATCTTATTGTTCGCAAAAATATACATAGTATATTCGTTATCGAAACTCGAACATATACAGTAGAACCTCGATTATCCGAACCAATTGGGACCGAGACTAGTTCGGATAATCAAAAGATCGGGTAATCGAAACGTGGGTTTTTTGGGACGAGATCATAAACAACACCTTTTTATATAAAAACAGTACATACATATATATTATAATTTGACATATATGTTAACGTTGAAATATATATATATATATATATATATATATATATATATATATATATATATATATATATATATATATAATGTATTTGAAATACCTGAAAAAAGTTGAATGCTTTTTTTATATTTTTTAAAAATAAAATCGTCCATTTTTAATTGACGAACGGCTGTAACGCGTTTTCGAGCGGCTAAGTCTCGCAGCCGTTTGGGAAGGAGAGATTGCGTTGGGTTGCTCATTGTTGCTCACGGCGGTGGCAGCGAGCAACAATGTATCTTTCGCGCCAACGTTCGGATAATTGAGAGTTCGGATAAACTAAGTCATCGTTCGGATAATTGAGGTTCTACTGTACAGTGTACAAAAAAAATGTAACTAACAATTTATCTTGTGTATATACTTCAAGTTGAAATATACAATGTATATATATGTATAAATATTTCATTTTTAGATATGCTGTACGATATTTGCATTTATTACTACTACTCATAAACATATCTCTAGTATAATGTAGCCTCGATAATTTTTATCAATATCAATAATATTCTATGCTGTGTTAATGTCTATTAAAATATATTTTACTTGCATTAAATTACTACTTGAAATTTAATTATGGTGCATGTTTTTTTCTCCGACTTTACGGCTTAAACGTATATATTATTATACAAAGGAATATTATCCATTTGACAATCGTGCGACGTGCGCTTTTCTGAAATCGCTCGCGATCTCTTATGGAGTTGTCCGCGACAAACTCGGGAGGCCTCGGGTACACTGGACAGCTCGAGCTAGGTGGGGGAAGCCATAAAATGCGCTCAAGCGGAACGGCGGGGAAATTCTCTCTTAGCGAGGGCTCTCTTAGAGAGGTAGTACTGTATTACTAGTCGGCCATTTTGTACATCGAAAAAAAAAAATATTTTCTAGCAGCTTGATATTCATAATCAATAGATGTGCAATTATTTTTATGAGTGAATCACTTTTTCATACGAAAAAATTGTTAAATTCGGACATGATTTTATACCCGTTACTGTGGTCTAGCCCCTTAAAGTGAACTAGAATTACAAATATTTGTATCTATTTATTTCCTCCATATTGTTGTTTCCATATTTCCATTGCTTGTTTCCCTTCCATCTTCCGCCTCCCCTAAAAACCATCACCTTCGGCTTAGCTACATTCATTTGCATCCTATTTCTTTTCACAGATTTCTCCAAAATCTTAAACATCGCGATTAGTTCGTTCGCACTTTCTGCCACTATCGCAACATCATCCATAAACTTGAACGCAAATATTACGCTCTTGCCAATATAGCTGTAACCCCCTTATTTCTTCTTTTCCAGTCCGCATCCAAGTAATCCAGAAAGACGTTGAAAAGTGTGGGACTTGGCAGACAACCTTGCCCCACTCCTCTCGTTGTTTCGAACCTCTCCGTACATGCCTCAGATGTTGCCAGCTCGTTTTGAGTTTTCCTGTAGGTAGATGTCCCTTATAATTTCCATCATTCTCCCCTTCACCCTTAGTCCAATAAAAGAGACGAAAACCCTCCACTTTAGCGTAGAATATGAATTTGCGACTGCGGGTAGATGGTTGGATACTGAAAGTAACCCCAATAAAATGTTGCCCCTCAACTCGCGCCAACCCTAAGAAATAGGGGTTGAAAGCTTAAAAATTGCCGTATCTCGATGATGAATAGCCCGATCAAAAAAGGTTTCAAACAAAAGTTGTTTAGAATAATAAAATTCGTATAAAGTTATGTGACTTCCAACCCCCTATCTTTAAAAATAGCCGCACAAAATCGATTCGGAAATTCGGAGTCGATGCGTCTGCGAGCGGAGTAGACATATCGCTGCGTCCTTGTCTGAGTCAGAGGTGCTCTCGTGTTTTTGTGCGGCTATTTTCAAAGATAAGGCATTGGACGTTAGATAACTTTATACGTATCTTATTATTCCAAACACCTTTCATTCGACACATTTTTTGGTCGGGCTATTAATTGTCGAGATATGGCGATTTTTAAGTTTTCAACCCCTATTTCTTAGGGTTGGACTGAGTTGAGGGGCAACATTTCATTGGGGTTACTTTGAGTACGCAATCATCTACTTTCCGTCAAAAATTAATATTCTGCGCTACGGGACCACCCTTTACGGGACCACCTATTCCTGACAGCTTTTCAATTGGTATCTCCCTATCTACCACGGCGAATGCGGATTCAAAGTCAAGGAAACCTACGAACAGCTTTCCTCCTTTACTTACAAATTTAAAACGAATATATGATCTCTCGTTCATTTTCCTACCCTGAACCCATTTTCGCTTTCATTTAGTTTTTTGTATCTTTCTATCCAGCCTCTTAATCTCTTGCCGATAATTGCGGTTAGAATTTTCTACGCAAGTTGTAAGATGGAAAAAATGAAAGAAAATTAATCCTTCGTTGCCAAGGGTCGCAACTAGGGTGATCGATATTTCGAAAAATAATTCTTTACCTCATACATTAAGGGGTGACATACAGTCAGATTTTTCAAAAAGTCGATTTTAAAAAAAACATTTTCTTGAAGCATGATGTTTCGAAATTATTCCCTGAAACTTGTAAGTCAATCCGATGAATAGTTTCCGGGATATCCTCCAGTTAGTGAAGGGGCGTGGGTCCCCGTGGCAGGTAGCGGCTGACAAACGCGCAAACGATAATACCCGGAAAGGCAGAATGCTTCGAAGACAATAACAAATTGATATTTTGGAAGCTTCCACATCGGCAGAAGCCCTTTTGTATGGGTCAGGAATTCATGATTCGATGTAAGTAATTTGTTAATTAGTATTTCTATAAATAAATCAAGTGTAAAATTGGGAAGCTCGTACGGAAATTTTCGAAAATGTATTACTCCAAAACTATAAACTTGAGAAAATTTTTATTAAAAATACTTTCGTTTTAAAATTTCCCAAAATGGTTTGAAAAAATAATTCATCCCAAAAACTTTAATTTTTTGAAAAATTGTTTTAACAATTGGCTGTAAACAATTGAATGCTCGACTTTTTGGCAAAAAATTGTGATATTCGGATTCAGCGGATCAAAGTACATAAAAAATGTTTAGCTTCATCCATCGAGCTCAAAATTTTACGAACATATAATACCGTATCCACATCGAAAACCTTTAAACGCGTTTTTCTTCAAACTATGTTTTTTAAGTCGGTGACCACTACAATTCAAAAACCATTCGATGGGTTTTGATGAAATTTAGTGTGCTTATTGATAGCATTAAAAACTAGTCCTTAATCGAAGGATTTTCATCTTTGGTGAAAATTTCTATTTCTATGTCGGAAGCCGCCATTTTGTTAATTAAAAAACAAAAGCTTCGATTAAGAGCCAGCTTTATTATTAAACTGATGAATTTTTTGTTGGTTTTTTTATTTCAGATGATCCAGTAAAATTTTAAGATGGTCACCCCAAAGCGCTACATACCGTAGGGGGTCCGACAAAGATGGCGATATTTTTATAAATAATCAATATTTTTCTTTGAAAATTTGTACAAGTCAAGCTAAAATATAACATAAAATGTCTGTGTAACCACTTTTGTAAAGAAAACTTACTTACTATAAAAAAAACTATTGAAAATGCTCGTTTTTCACGCCGCTGACTGCATCTCACCCCTTAAAAATGTATCAGGGGATGGAGAAAGGAAGAAAAGCATCATCAAATAGTGGGTTGAGAATTAATTTATCAATTGTCTATCATTACGATTTTTTGCTCTTTAGCGATTTAGCATAATATTTTTCGCAAGATAGAAAAAGTGAAAGAAAATTATTCCAAGGGTCATCCCAAGGGTCGCAACAAGGGTGATCGATATTTAGAAAAATAATTCTATTCTCCACATAGATTGAAAATGTATTATGAGATGGAAACATTTAAAAAAAACATCATCGCAGAGTAGGTTGAGAACCAACTTATCAATTGTCTATCATTACAAATTTTTGCTTACCACATATTTCCGTGAGATAGAAAAAGTATTAGAAAATTGTTCCTTCGTGCCAAAGGATGCGACTGTCAGAAGAAAAGCTTCCCGGAACTCGACGATTTTCGAAAAAGAAGTATTTCTAACGGAAGGAAAAACTCCAACTTTAGAAACGTGACGTTCGTAACGCGCGCCATCTGGGTTCAGCTCGTAAATAAACAGGGAAATTTATAGAAGCGAGAGAACCGCGGTCTGGCGAGTTCCTCCACGGGGCTGAGCTCATTCCATGATCGTCCGTCAAAATTCGCAGATCTATCGATTTCAATGAGTTCGTTAAAAATTTATTTCGACAACGTGCGGATAAAAATTGAATTTTCGTTTGCATCGCCGCAGTAGATCTCGTTGTCAACGAATTCGGAGTGTACAAGCCGAGTAAATGGATATAAATTGACAAATAAAAAAAATGCACGCCAGCAATCGTGTTGTACTGAATGTGGGTGGTGTACGTCACGAGACGTACAAAGCAACACTGAAAAAGATACCAGCCACGAGGCTCTCGAGGCTCACGGAAGCACTCATCAATTACGATCCGATACTCAACGAGTACTTTTTCGATCGTCATCCCGGAGTTTTTGCTCAAGTACTTAATTACTATCGCACTGGAAAGCTTCATTATCCTACCGACGTCTGTGGACCTCTTTTCGAGGAGGAGCTCGACTTTTGGGGACTCGATTCCAATCAGGTTCGTTAAATATTAAAGAAACGGGAATATTCCTTTGATACTCAAAGTAAAATGTTTCCTCGTACATACAATAGTGCTGAAATAACCTTTGTTTACACGGAGCCTGTGGATACAATGTGGTCTGTGGCAGTTTGCGCGGTTTTATTTCATTTCTTTTCAAAAGCTCGTTTGTGATCGAGCAGCTTTCCATACCGTGGTAATAAAGAACTTGGATCGTTTCAGACACCGCGATCGTTTTACTCGCGAAAAACGAACAAACTATCCATTTCTATGCCTCATTTTATTGTCGTAGGAGATTGTGGCCGGTTATTCACGAAGAATTGGGAAAAAATATGGTTTCGTTGATTTGACAACTGAACTTTCGCCTACTCGAGAAATTTTCCAATCGGTTTATAATCAGCATCAAGAAAAATCACGTCTCGCAATGATACGAGGGGAATGTTGCTTTTGAGTCTGGCAGACAAAGCAATCAGTTCAATGATTGTAACCAAAAAACTTGCGAAGTGCATGGCGGAACACGCGTAAAGTAGGGTTCCGTAGTCATTTGCTCGTGCAATCATTTAAAGGCTTAATGCGTAACTAACATGTGGTTATTATTATGTATGTTGCAGCACAATAATCTATTGCATAGTAATTTTTATTCCATTCGAAAGAGTCCAGTCATATTACTTCGATCGTACAGGCGAGGCGAAGACTCTTCGTTTAATGTTTTATATTTTATTTACAAGGCTTCGAACAACATGTGGCAGCCATTTGTGTAGTCCTCTTATGGAGATTGTGTGAAGTCAATGTAACGATAATTTGTTTGTGCATATATCCTGAATTTTCCAGATCGAAGTTAATCGAAATATTCATAACTTAAAGCTACAATGAAATTCTCTGCGAAGTTTTTCAGATTTTTTCAATCACGAGAGGACGAAACATTTCACATAACTTAAAACTTTGATATTTTGCAATCGGAGCTTAAAAATGCTAAATGCGGCCTTAATTTCATTTCGAAAGACTTGTCCAATGACACAACACTAGATGAGGTGCGCGAAAAAAATATGGCCCATTTCTCATTACATACACTGAACCATTTTTTATTTAGGAACTACGAGACTGGAATGGACATCACGAAGTTTAAGGGGTCTTCTCACTATAGATGCTAAAAGAGGCTATTTTCATGCATTTTTTGATAGGTTTATATTATAGATATTGATATAAAAGTTGTTACACTTAATAAATACAATTTCGAGATATATTTTTAAAAAAATTGTTATGTATTTATGTAACTCAAACAAACTTTAAACGCGTTTTCCTCGAAACAACTTTTTTCGACAGCTTGTTGATAAAGTCTTCGAAACTACTAAAAGGATCCTTATGAAATTTTAACCACATATTCTTTACAACTATAGGTATAGCGCACATGAAAGATTTTTTTAAATTTTGATATTCACTATTTTTGTTGCCAAAAACGGTGAAAGAAACGTTTTTTTTTGTTTTTTCGAAAAAGGTTTTATGATCTTTGCATATATATTTTGTTATCTTATTTGCATATCTTGCATATACAAAAAATCGTATGACATGTGCTACAGCCATTAACATACTGAATCTAAAACCGTTTGATTTTTTTGTGTCGGATGATTCATTTCCGAGATTTCATCAACAGCGCAGACCTACAATTTTTTAGGACATTTTTTAACTACCATTTTCGTCTATAAATAGTGACTTAAATAAATACAATTAAAAAAATATATATTTCGAAAGTGTATTTATTAAGTGTAATAACTTTTATGTTAATATCTATAATATAAACCTATCAAAAAATTCATGAAAATAGCCTTTTTTAGCGTACAAAGTGAGAAGAACCCTCAAGGGTTCTTCGTTCGATTAAGAAACCCTAAAAAATTGACATCGCGTCATTACTAAGTTGATCGTATAACATTATTTTTTTAATTATTACGAAATGATAAAATCAAAACGATTTAATTAATTAATCAATTAATCAAATATTTTTATTCAATGTATTACTTTTAAACATTAAATTAATTAATCAATTTTTATTTTTTTAATCATAATCATGGAAATTATTTTTGATATTTGTGTAATTTCGAATGCACTACCGATGCTTATAGTTTCATAGATTCGATACGGCCAATCGAAATGTTTAGGATGGCGTAGACAGGGAGTAGCGCATTCCAGTGGAAATTTCAGGTTAGCTTACAGTTCTATTTTCGATAGAGCTTGTTCGCATAGCACAGGCTAACGCCGAAAACCCAACAATAACGTTGCATTCGCTCGTAAAGCATCCGTAGCACTCGACATTAACGGTTTAACGTACTCGTAAACGCGGTTGCATCTCCAGCAACCGAGAATGTGTTTTAGAACCTTTTGGTCAAAAGTACATGCCAACACTCGCGCTCCTCCGGTGCTCTTGTTATAATGTCGAGCGGAGTTAATCCAGAGCCTGACAAGTACGGTTGGAGATACGATCTGATATGGACTATTAAACCGAGCACCGCGCCCAATCATTTGCAATTTTGACCTCGTGAAGTTACAGGCACGATAATCAATTATTCTACAAGACAACAAACTGGCTATCGAGTGTTCGAACAGTTCGAGCGAAAAAATTTGCTTCAGAAAAAAAATATCAAAGCTGGCGACTATTCGTCGAGTGGGTGAGGAATCCGATGAGATGAAAACCGCACATGACATGAATAAGCTAGACATCCAATGTTCGTTTTTTAAAAGTACACAATCAAAAGTACAACAGATCAATTAAATGTTTGACCTTGTATATTTGATCCACCCTGCGGATTGCTGACGAGGAGAAAAGGGTTGAGGGGGACTACCAGTCTAAAGC